>OY998259.1:35033698-35633698 GCA_963922045.1 Persicaria maculosa | reverse complement strand
GCCTCGGAAGAGCTTTTAGAGACGGTTGCCTGCTTTTTTGACTTCCAACAAATAGGATTGGAACCCAACAATAGCACATATCCAATGACTGACCTACGAGAGATGGGGCAAGACGCCCAGTCGGAGTCAGAAAAAGCTTGGAGCTTGAGGTTGATGCCTGGCAGAAACTGAATGCCATAACTCGATGTTCCTTTGACATAGCGAATGACATGATGTAAGGCATCTAGATGACCAGCACGAGGCACCTGCATAAACTGACTAAGGGTTTGGACATCATACGGCAGATCAGGGCGGGTGTTGGTCAAGTAATTGAGCTTTCCAATGATGCTCCTGAACAGAGATGGGTCTGGCAACACATCTCCTGCATTATCAACGCCTAACTTCAAATTGAGAGGCAAAGGAGTAACTACTGAAGAAGAGTCCTCCAAATGAGCATCAGAAATCAACTCTTGAGCAAACTTGTGCTGATGAAGCACCACTTTGTCACCAGAGTAAACAACTTCCATTCCGAGGAAGAAGTTGAGTCGGCCAAGGTCGTTGATGCTGAACAAGCTTTCAAGGGTGGATTTGAGGTGATCAATAAGGACAGAGCTGGTTCCAGTGACCAGTATGTCGTCCACGTACACAGCAACAATGACCAAATCAGAAGGGGTTCTCTGAATGAACAATGAAGAGTCAAATTTGGAAGGAAAGAAGTCGAGAGTATGCAATGTAGAAGCCAACTTAGCATGCCACTGGCGGGATGCTTGCTTAAGCCCATACAAGGACTTTCTCAATCGACAAACCTTACCCGAAGGATTGGGAATCCCTGGTGGCATAACCATGTAGACTTCTTCTGGCAAGTCACCGTGCAAAAACGCATTGTTCACATCCATTTGATGAATCATCCAACCCTTAGTAACAGCAAGGGAAATCAGTGCTCGAACTGTGTTCATACGAACCACAGGAGAAAATGTTTCATCAAAATCGATCCCATGCTGTTGGGTGTAGCCTTTAGCCACTAGTCGGGCTTTGAAACGTTCAACAGAACCATCAGCTTTGAGCTTGATCTTATACACCCATCGGCATCCCACTGGTTTCTTATCACGAGGAAGAGAAACTGCTTCCCATGTATGATTGGCCTGTAAGGCACTTATTTCCTTATTCATGGCCTCAATCCATCGGGGATCTTTGGATGCTTGGGAGTAGGATTTGGGCTCAGAAATGTGAAGGTTGGGAGAAGAGACAATGGTGCAGCAAAGGGAACAATCAAAGCTGGTAGAAAATGGGAATTGGGAAGAAGGCAAAGAGGTGGCCATGACATAGTCAGTAAAACGAGGAGGCAGGTGATGAGGTCTGGTGGATCGTCTGAGATCAAGTATTGAAGGTGGTGGTTGGGGTGATGGTGAGGGAATACTGGCATTCTCGGGAGGATCATGAACACTATCAGATGCATGAAATTGGGAATCAATGTCTGAATCCTGGACAATGACAGGCAATGGTGCAAGAATAGAATCAGATTGTTTATTGGAAGAGAAAGGGAATTCCATTTCATGGAATTTAACATCCCTTGACACAAACACTTTCATGGTAACCAAGTCAAGAAGTTTGAATCCCTTTATGCCTGGAGGAAATCCCAGAAATACACAGGCATTGCTTCGAGAATCAAATTTGTGACGATGAGTTTTGAGAGTGCTAGCATAACATAAGCACCCAAATGGGCGAAGATGGTCATAAGTGGGAGGCTAATTGTGAAGCTTCTCAAAAGGGGTAATAAAATTGAGAGAAGACATGGGAAATCGATTGATGAGGTAGGTAGCATGAAGGATACACTCTCCCCAGTAAGAAATGGGCAATTTGGACTGAAAGAGCAACGCTCTAGCTGTCTCGAGAAGGTGTCTGTGTTTGCGCTCAACCACCCCGTTTTGTTGAGGAGTATCAACACAAGATGTCTGGTGTAAGATACCCTTATTAGCATAAAATTGTTTGGCTATTTGACTACAAAATTCACCCCCATTATCAGATCGAATGACTCTAACAGTGGCGTGAAATTGAGTAGAGATGTATGAGATGAAGGCCTGCAAAATGGGGAAAGCATTGCTTTTGTGGGACAACAAGTGAGTCCATGTAGTTCTTGTAAAATCATCAACCACTGTTAAGAAGAAACGATAGCCATTGTATGTGTGACTGCTATAGGGTCCCCAAATGTCAACATGAAGCAATTCAAAAGCACATACAGATTTGATATAACTGATAGGAAAAGAATCCCTACAATGTCTTGCCTTGGGACAGATATCACACAAGCAAGGCTTATTTCCAGCAATGTGTTTTAGAAAAGGAAACAAATGCATCTAACTATAGGGGACATGTCCTAGGCGAAAATGCCAGTTCTCAAAAGAAAGATTACAAGCTGCAATGTCTGTGGAACTTGAAACAGAAGATGGTGAGGTATGTGAGTCTGCAAGATTGTCTGAAAAGTTGGTGAGATACATACCATCATGCTCCTCACCAAGAACCAGAGATTTGCTCATGGAAAGGCCCTGAAGCAACAAACAATGGGTTGGGGTGAGTAAGACATTTCTGTGTAAAGCTTTAGTTAGTTGTCGAACAGACAAGAGATTATAGGCAAAGGTGGGAACATGTAAGACACCAGTCAGGGTAATATCATTGCTCAACTTAATTGAGCCAATATGATCAATGGGAGACTGGGATTTGTCAGGTTTAGCAATAAAGGAATTTGGTGGAGCTTTGGCAAAGGATTGAAACAATGACAAGGTAGGGGTAATGTGGTGAGTAGCACCATTGTCAATAATCTGCTGATGATTTTGACCATTAATAAGAAAACAAAGAACCTTACCTGCCATCATTCCTGAAGCATTGGCATGATCATTCACAGACTGACGACTGAGCAATGCTATCAGTTGGCTGTATTGCTCTTTTGTAAAAGCAAGTGGCTGGTCCCCAGCTTCTCTATCACCACCACTGGCCACATCAGACGAAGAGTTGTTGGCATAACTCTTCTGCTGTGGCTTGTCCTTATCCCCTTTAGGATAGCCATGAAGCTTGAAGCATCTTTCCATACTGTGCCCCTCTCTTTTGCAAAAATCACAGAAATACCTTGATTTCTTGCCATTCGAATTTCCAGTAGACTGATTGTTGGAGTTAGGCACAGAGTTTCCACCATTCTTGGATGTGTTGTTGTTCCATTGCTGTGAAGAAGAGCTTCCATAACTTCCATTCTTGCTTCCTTGAGAATTGGAAGTGGATCCTTTCTGGAATGAATTCAGTGTGGTGGAATCAATTCCCACACTTGGAGATGACCGCAACTCCCTTTGCTTTTCCTCATCCAAGCACATTCGATAGACATCAGCAATGGTTGGCATTGGTTTCATCATCAACATGTTAGCACGCACCATGTTGTAAGATTCATTCAATCCAACTAGGAATTGAATAACCTGCAGCTTGAGCAAGAACTTAGGGAACAGACCAGCAGCACCACAGGCTCCACAGTTCTCGATCTCAATTAACACAACAAACTCATCCCAGAGTTTTTTTGAATTTAGTAAAATATGTGCTAATTGCAAGATTTCCTTGGTTAAGAGTGAAAAGTTCCTTCTGGACTTGAAAGATCCGAGTAAAATTCGGAAACGCATACCTCATCTGGAGATCAAGCCATATGCTCTGAGCGGAATCAAAATACAGCAGGGATTAGGCAATTTCTTTGTCCACAGAGTGTGTAAGCCAGGAGATCACCATGCTATCACACCTCTCCCATTGATCGAGAAGAGGCGAGTCATCTGGTGGTCGCTTACATTTGCCAGTGACGAAGCCAATTTTGTTCTTCGCTCGGAGAGAAACTTCCACCGACTTCCTCCATGGATAGTAGTTCCGATCTGTCAACAGCTGCGTAGATAGGACGTAATTTGGGTGATCCGAATGATGCAGGAACATAGGATTGTTGGAAACGATTCCGAGGCTGTCAATTTCTCCATTCAACGGAGAATCATGAGAATCTTCACTTGGATTACTCATAGCTCTGATACCATGTTACAACTAGCAGAATCGATGAATTTGATTGAGGAAGAAGAAGGAATTGAGGTGTGAAATTGAAGAAGAAAACTGAGATTGACAAGCTTTGGTTTGGGACCATCAATGGCGATGGCTTTATTCTCCAATTTCCTCAGAAAACTTGATACAGCAAGGTTATGAGATATTAATCTCATTTATAAGCTGTTTATAACAGAAAATTAAACTAATCAACTAATCTGTTACAACTTAACCAAAATCATGATCATCCATAGTGAACAAGAGTGGACGGTCTTGATTGCTTGGCTGAGCTTCACTTAGGATTGCTGAGCTGGCAACTCTCTTAGCTTCTTTGTCGACCAACATTGGTCTCTGTATTACTAATTTGGTCTGAAATTGCATGTGTAGTTCATTGAATTGAATTTTCGTTAAGATAATATTGCCGGCATACGGTCATACCCAATAAAATCACGCGATCGATAGTCTCAAACCCTCAGGTCTCACCAGACCTGTAGAAATATTGTTCCAGGAGGCCCAAGCTACTATTAAAACTTTTCCACCCACAAAAAACGCAAATATTAAAATATCTTATGATTAGAAACTGCAAACTTTTTTTTCCTATTAATAAAAGGAACAGTGTTTATGTTTTTACATCATATGCCCTTAAACCTTAATCGAAAAAGATTCCCTACCAAATAAATAAGCGACCTATAAAATCAATACAGTATTAAGAATGATTTTTCTATCCTATGCCTTTAGGGGTAAGATAATAGCACTAATTTGGATTTTTTTAAAAAAAATTAATTAGATTAGCTTTTTTTTAATTAGATTCCTAGGGTCACTTTTTTTTGTTAGAGAATCTTTTCCAATTTAGGTCTTATCCTATGCTCTTAGGGCATAGGATTGAAAGACTGTATTAAGAAAACTAAAAATAATCTATATTTTTTGGGGAATCTTTGCTGATTGGGACATAGGATAGAAAACCCGTTAAAAAAATATATCTATTTGAAAAAATAGATATATAAAAATGATAGTAGAATTATTATTATTAATAGATTACCTATTATCGAAATTAATTTATAAAAAATTTGAAAAAAATAATATTTTATATAATTTTTACCATCCTAACAAAGCGTGAATGAATATTAAACAACATATTTAGCTAAACGAATAGAGAGAGTAGTAAATTTTAGATTGGCTAAAATTTTGGATAAAGTCGCTGTTTGAAACACTAGATTGGCTAATTCCCTAAAATCTTTCAGTTTTTGGCTACTTTCATAATAACTTTCCGTTTTTTAGCTATTTCAAAAAAAAATTCCATATTTTAATATGATTGGGATAAATGTGATATAATAAACAAATATTTAAATGAATTCAATCCGTTAAGATAATGAATGCAGGCAATCCGAGTACATCTTTGATTAATTTATTTGAAAATGAAATACTTGCATGGTTGGTGAGAAAATATGAACATATGTGAAAGTTAATTTATACTCCGTAGCATTTTATAAACGGACAATTGGATATGGGTCTATGTAGAGTATAAATTTCCAAAAATAAAATATACCAAGATTCAAATTTAAGTTCAATGTATGTAAACGAATTATGAGAATATTGCAATCGAAAAAAAATTGAAACATGTCTCAATATTTACGGCAATATAATCGAAAATAAATAAAAAAGGAATGGATTTAAACCATATTTAAAATAGGAAACAAATATTTTAAAATTTCCAAAATAATATTAACCAATAAGAAAATCCCATTTGAATAAAAAATTTAAAGTTTAATTGTGGGCGTGACACGTCAGCAAAATGCTATAAATTAATTTATAAAAAAATTTGAAAAAATAATATTTTATATAATTTTTACCATCCTAACAAAGCGTGAATGAATATTAAACAACATATTTAGCTAAACGAATAGAGAGAGTAGTAAATTTTAACATGATTGGGATAAATGTGATATAATAAACAAATATTTAAATGAATTCAATCCGTTAAGATAATGAATGCAGGCAATCCGAGTACATCTTTGATTAATTTATTTGAAAATGAAATACTTGCATGGTTGGTGAGAAAATATGAACATCTGTGAAAGTTAATTTATACTTCGTAGGATTTTATAAACGGACAATTGGATATGGGTCTATGTAGAGTATAAATTTCCAAAAATAGAATATACCAAGATTCAAATTTAAGTTCAATGTATGTAGATGAATTATGAGAATATTGCAATCAGAAAAAAAAAATGGAAACATGTCTCAATATTTACGGCAATATAATCGAAAATAAATAAAAAAGGAATGGATTCAAACCATATTTAAAATAGGAAACAAATATTTTTAAATTTCCATAATAATATTGACCAATAAAAAATCCCATTTGAATAAAAAATTCAAGTTTAATTGTGGGCGTGACACGTCAACAAAATGCTAGTAGAATTAGTAATATTTTTTTTTTGATGAACATGCAAACTTTAATTAACTTCCAAATCACATAAAACAATGTCAGATAGGTTTATAGGGAAATCAAATTCAGAATTGAAGAAAATCGGTTCAGCTGGCCGAATTTGAGCTAGAGAGTGAGCAGCCTGGTTTCTCTTTCGCCCCACTAAACTCCATTTGCAGGACCTGAACCGACGGGCGAGACGCCCCACCTTTAGCCCCAACCTACCCACTGGTCCTCTGAAGGAAGCTCTCCCTTGCACCACCTGCAGAGCTTGAGCACAATCGATTTCTATGATGACAGCCGGAACACTCAACTCGCAAGCCAGTTGCAACGCTCTCACCATCGCCTCTAACTCGGCAACCAAAGGCTCTGAACCCCCCCTGTATCCTCTCTGCTGCAGCCCAACAGACCGCACCGTAAGCATCCCTTACGATCACACCCACACCACATCCTTTCGAGGCTTCCGACGACGCATCGCAATTGATCTTTACAAGGCCGTCGCCCGGGGGATGCCATCTTGCATTCTCGTTCCGGTTCTCCATTGGTTGAGTGCGCAGCTCCGTCTGCGTCTTTCCCTCCTTATGTCGGGTGAGCTCCTCCATCGCTCTCTCCACTATAAAGGCCGCTGGTGTGTCGACTCTATCAAAACAAAGCTTATTTCGAGCTTGCCAAATTCCTGCCACTGTGTATGCCCAAAGACATACCTTCTCCCACTTCTTCTCTTGCAACATTCTATCAGCCCAAATATCAAAATCAGTGGCTTTCTTTCCAGCTCGTTTGATTTCCGGGAGCAGATTCCACACCTCCCGGGCCCTGTTACACTCCCAAAGAGAATGCCAAGCTGATTCCTCTCTGCCACACACCCCACACAGAGGCTCTACTGGGACTCCTCTCCTAGAAAGAGCACCTCGACAAGGAAGAATTCCCCGACATGCTCTCCAAATCAAATTCCTGACTCTCGGCACAGCGGGCATCTTCCATAGTTTCCTCCACAACTCTCTTCCCCTGTCGTTTCCCGATGACTCCCCTCCTCCCTCTTTTTGTCGGCGTTTCTCAACCATGAGGTGGTAGGCCGAGCGGACAGTGAAGTTGCCATCCCGAGTGTAGTACCAGGCTATCGAGTCCGGTGTCTCCGAGTCAACCAGATGAATATTAAGTATGAGTTCGACATCACATGGCAAGAAGGAAGCTCGGATTGCATCCTCATTCCATCTCCCCACCTCCCAATCAATGAAGTCGAGCACTCTCGTGAACTCCCCCTTGCCACTCGGATTAGCTACCGACGCAAATGAAGAGGGTCTCGGCAACCACCTATCCCCCCACGCATAAAGATTTGCCCCGTTGCCTACCGTCCAGTACACACCCTCCTCCAACACCTCCCTAGCCCTGATCAAGCTTCGCCATACATAGCTCGGATTATTGCCCATTCTAGCGTTCATAAACGATGAGTGAGGGAAGTACCTTGCTTTCACTATCCTGGAGAGCAACGCCTCTGGCTCTGTCATGATTCTCCAACCCATCTTTGCTAGTAACGCCAAATTGAATAGCTCCATGTCTCGGAATCCCAATCCTCCTTTATCCTTTGATTGGCTCATCCGCTTCCAGGACATCCAATGCATTTTCTTTGTTCCTTCCCCATCACCCCACCAGAAGTCGCACATCAATTGCTCAATCTCATGACACATATGGCTCGGCAACAAGAAACAAGACATAGTATACATTGGAATGGCTTGAACTACTGATTTCAACAGAACCTCTTTTCCTGCTCTCGACAGGGTCCTGGCTTTCCATCCTTTCAGCTTTTTCCAGATCCTGTCTCGGACCCCATTAAAGATGACTTTTTTTGATCTTCCAACCATCGTTGGGAGACCCAAATATTTTTCATGTTTTTCCACCTCCACCACACCCACCAGTCCCTGTATCTCCTCCCGGACATCAGCACTCACATTCCTGCTGAAAGATAATTCTGACTTCGCAAAGTTTACCTGTTGTCCTGACGCTTCTCCGTAGACGCGGAGCATGTTTACGATTTCTGATCCCTGTTGACAGTTAGCCTTTGCAAACAGAATACTATCATCAGCAAAGAATAGGTGGGATACTATCGGAGCCGATGGAGCAATTTTGATGCCCTGCCATTTTCCTTCCTCCTCGCTCTTTCTAATCAAGCCTGAAAAAGCCTCAGCATAAAGCAGGAATAGATACGGTGAAAGAGGATCACCATGTCGAAGCCCTCTCTCCGGCACAAAAGATTGTGACGGAGAGCCTCCCACCAATGCTGAGAATGTCACCGATGTCATGCACCGCATGACCAGACTCCTCCATTCAGAGTGGAAACCCAACTTTTCCATGCAATGATCCAGGAAGCTCCATTCCACCCTATCGTATGCCTTAGCCATGTCCAGTTTGAGAGCCATATATCCTTTTTTTCCATTCCTCCTATTCTTCATGTAGTGGAAGATCTCAAAAGCAGATAGCACATTGTCCGTAATGAGTCTCCCCGGCACAAAAGCACTCTGAGTTGATGAGATGACCTTGCTGAGACACACCTTCAAACGATTGGTTAAAACCTTTGAGATGATCTTAAACAACACATTACATAAGCTTATTGGTCGGAGGTCTTTCATCCTGAACGAAGCGGAGACCTTTGGAATCAAAGCTATGTACGTGTGATTAAGACCATCAGGGAACGGGGCACCCGCCAGAATATCTAAAACAAATTTCGTAACGTCAGGCCCCACTATATGCCAATACCGTTGGTAAAACAGTACTGACATACTGTCGGGCCCGGGTGATTTTGTGGGATGAATAGAAAAGAGGGCTGGTTTTACCTCTTCGCCAGAAAACGGGCGCAAGAGCTCCTGGTTATCCTCCTCCGAAAGCGCGCTTACGCGAGATTCCTTGAGAAGCCGATTCAGGAAGCACGCTCAGGTTTGATTTAAACAAATTTTCGAAGTAGGCTACAACCACCCCTGCCATACCTTCCCTGCTTCTCCATTCCATCCCCTCATCATCCACCAACCGAGTCAAAGCATTCCTCTTTTGTCTCCCATTCGCCTTCTGGTGAAAATATTTCGAATTTCTATCACCCCATTTGAATTCATTTGCTTTTGCCCTCTGAAACCATAATAGTTCCTCTTCCTCCATTAGTTTCTCCTCTTCTCTCTCTAGCTCTCTCCGTCGTTCCACAAGCCCCCCCGACATTCCTCCTTTGTGGATCTCCCGCAACTGATCCCTCACCCTATTTAGCTTTTTAAGAATGTTTCCAAAAGTCACTCGATTCCACTCCTTTAAATCCTCCATGCATCTATTCACCTTCCCCATAACCCCCATCTCCTCCCTAGCACTCCCCGGGTTTGTCCATCCATTTCGCACCACCTCGACACTGTCTTCGTGTTCCGCCCACAAAGCCTCGAACCTAGCCGACCTATCTCCTCTTCGCTCCTCACCCCATTCCCTTTCCACTCTCAATTTATAAACCATGATCGGAAGGTGATCCGATCCTTGCCTCTCCAGATGTACCGAGCTGGTCCCCGGGTACCTCTCCATGAACTCTTCGTTGCAGGCTACATAGTCTAGGCGTTCCTGAATGAACTCATCGTTCTTTCTCCCATTGTCCCACGTAAATCTGGGTCCCATAAACGAGACCAAACTCAGCCCGCTGTAATCTAAAGCCTCTCTCAAACCCCTCATATCCTCTATCCTAGGAATCACTCCTCCCATCTTATCCTCCGGGCTCAAAATCTGATTGAAGTCTCCCGTACACAGCCAGGCCCCTCTAGGCTCCTGAGCGAGCCTTCGCAACAAACTCCATGATTGGTGTTTCTCCTCTCTTCTTGGCCACCCGTAGAAGCCTGTGAGTCTCCACTTTTCCGTACCCCCCTCCTCAACCCATGCATCTATGTGGTGATTCGTATATGTTTGGATAGCCACCTCAATCCCCTCCTCCCATAAAAGACACAATCCCCCTGATTTGCCAACACAGTTAACCGTAAAGCAATTTCTGAATCCCAGTCGGCAACGGATCTCCTCCATTAGTAATATTAATAGATTAATAGATAATATATATATATATATATATATATATATATATATATATTACATATTTATAATATAAAGATTTACCTATAAATTAATAGTAAACATTAGTTTATATTAAATTCTGCTAGCATTTTGATTAGATTAGAAATCACGCGATCGATAGTCTCAGACTCTCAGGTCTCACCAGACCTGTAGAAATATTGTTCCAGGAGGCCCAAGCTGCTATTAAAAATTTTCCACCCACAAAAAACGCAAATATTAAAATATCTTATGATTAGAAACTGCAAACTTTTTTTTTCTATTAATAAAAGGAGCAATGTTTATGTTTTTACATCATATGCCCTTAAACCTTAATCGAAAAAGATTTCCTACCAAATAAATAAGCGACCTATAAAATCAATACCGTATTAAGAACAATTTTTATATCCTATGCCCTTGGGGGTAAGATAATAGCACTAATTTGATTTTTTTTTTAAAATTTTAGTTAGATTAGCTTTTTTAATTAGATTCCTAGGGTCACTTTTTTTTTTTTTCCTAGTGAATCTTTTCCAATTTAGGTCTTATCCTATGCTCTTAGGGCATAGGATAGAAAGACTATATTAAGAAAACTAAAAATAATCTAAATTTGGGAATCTTTCCCGATTGGGGCATAAGATAGAAAACCCGTTAAAAAAAATCTATATATATCTATATCTATACTCTTAATTTAGTATATTTAATGTTTATGTGTCATCCTCTCCTTCACCCTCTCCTTTTCATCGAATTAGATTTTTTTTTACAATTTTTTTTCTTTTCTTTTTCAAACTATTGGACTTAATTCAAAATATTAAATTCAACCAATTTATATGTATATACTCTTAAGCACTAAGAACATAATTTCACATTTACTAATTACATATTCTTAAACTATAAGAGTTTTAGCCTACGTGACGTCCTTACCTTTTTTAAGGATTAATTCAAAACATTGAATTTAATATAATCTAATGTTTACTATTAATTTAGAGGTAAATCTTTATATATTATAAATATGTAATATATATACTACTTAATATATAAATTTTTATGATGATATGGCATAACCAATATTATTTTAAATATTAATTATGCCACATTGCATTTTTTTATACAAGGAAAGAATGTGGGCGGTGTCAGACCCTGCTGATCCACCACCCAAGAGCGTCCTTTTGGACGAGAGCTTGGAGATCAGAGTGATGCAAGGGTCCTTCCTAGCGCCTCCTTCCGGACGTTAACTTGAAGCTCTTGATCGTTCTCCACAACATCTTCGGCAGGGTGGTTGTATGCAAGACAAGCGATCATGTCTGCAATATCATTTGACTCCCTGAAAACATGACGAATAGCAATATTAAAGAAGGCACATAAATCAGCTTTCGTGTCCGATTGTAAGAGATCAATTTTTCAAGGACACTTCTAGTCTTCTAAGATAGCCCTGACAAGTGACAACCATCACATATTTATCCCCTTCGATGAAGAAAGTTATTGATCTTGAGTTGCTCTGCTCGTATAACCCCATACGAAGACCCAAAACCTCTGCAAACAAGGCGGACTTGTAGTTGCAAGATCCCCATCCCATTGAAATAATTTCGGCTTTCGAATCACGGATGACAAATCCATATGTTGCTTCCCCGGAGATCATCCGGGACCCATCGAAGTTAAGTTTACCGTAGTTGATTGGTGGTCTACACCAATCCTTTTAGTAGCCGCTTTGGTGTTGTTTGAACTTGTTGGAGGAGTCCCCTGTTTATACCAAATCCATCCGACACCAAATCCATCCGGGACCCGGGTCTAGAAGGCTAGCCAATAGAAAATGAATTATTAAACATTTAATTAAGCTTTGTTATGGTTAACCCGGTACCGTTCTTCCTTGTTTATCAGCAGGAGAATTGATATCGTTTAAATCCCCCATGATACAAAAAGGAGTAGAAACCGTGATTTTATAACCAACTATCCTCTCCCAGAACGCTTGTTTGTGGCGATTATCCGGAAGAGCATATACGACTATGAACGCATATATGACTATAAATTTGGCCGACTGTAGGCGGTGAATCTTTCCTAAGGAGGCATATGCCTCCAGAGAAACCGATTGCTAGATCAAAGGCCAGGTTATTAAACATTTAATTAAGCTCTTGATACGGGGTTATCCGTAGGATGGCCCGATCTTCGATAATCAAACAAGAAATAACAAGAACGGAAGCAAAGACTCGATGACTCAACAAGACTCGAAAATTCAGCAACTACAGACTCGATTAAAAGCAATAGAAAGACCGATAGAAGGGTGATTCAAACTAATATAGAACGAGGCAAAGACCCCAGGCCTCCTAAGAGGGTAGGAACTAAATACCAATGACTATAAAGGCCGCCTCTACAACCTTACACAACCAAGTGGACAACTCGGAGGCACAAGGAGGGGACTTGTGATTACCAGGATCACCAAGCTCTCGTGAGGTTGACGAACTCAAAGCAAACCAAGTTAGATCAAGAACCAATTTGCAATCGATGAGCAACGCTCTGAATCGATTGACTTACGCTCTATGTGTTTCACACAAAAAATGAACTTTCATAAATTTCAACGTGAGTGTTCAACAATGATCAGCCGTCAATATATAACCTAGGGCTGATTTACTAATAAAGATAATAAATAAAAGGAATTAAAATGAATTAATTAAAAACCCCTAAATAACTGAAATAACGTAACTAATTAAGTCACATAGATTAACAACTTAAGAGATCTCAAGTCGGCACAAGGGAATCGATGATCAGCGCCAACAGGCCACCCACGCACGCCCGCGCGCCTGGACGCATGCCCCCGCGCGACCCCCTGCATGCCCGCGCACGTCGCTGATGGTTTCAGGCGTTGCGCAACTGGTTTCCGGCGTCGGCAATCTGGGTTCCAATGCACATGTATGCCTTCACCAGTGGCTCCGGGAGTTGAACCGCGCTCGAGAACAGAGAATGACTCACAAAGAGGAATGAGTCGCGTTGTAGCTTCTTAGCTCGAGCTCTAGTCATCGGTCCATCTCCGAGTATGATCGGCGCGTCCGGAGGTGTAGATGACGGTGTAGAAGATGGCCCCGCATCAACCTCCCCTTCTTGGAAAGGATTCGACCACAAATCCAAGTCCTCGTCCACGGCAAGATATGGAATGAGATCCGCGACGTTGAAGGTATCACTCACGCCATATGTTCCAGGAAGCTCCAGCTTGTAGGCACTGTCGCCCACCTTCTGTAGAACCTTGAAGGGTCCATCTCCTCGCGGTGCAAGCTTGCTCTTCCGCTCGTTGGGAAACCTCTCCTTCCTTAGGTGCACCCACACTAGATCCCCAGGCTGGAACGTCACCAAACGGCGGCCCTTGTTGGCTTTGTTGGCGTTGTACTCAACCTTCCGCATGAGCTGTTGACGCGTCCGTTCATGTAGCTCATTGACGAACTCAACATGCTTACCTGCGTCAAATGACTCATTCTCTCTTATAGGATATGGAGTAAGATCAAAAGGGGTTACTGGATTAACACCATACACACATTCAAAAGGAGTTATTTTAGTTGAGGAATGCATTGTCCTATTGTAAGCAAACTCCACATGAGGTAAGGCTTCTTCCCAAAGCTTCAAATTTTCCCTTAAAATGGCTCTAAGGATAGTGGTTAAGGTCCTATTGGTCACCTCAGTTTGGCCATCCGTTTGGGGGTGACTAGAGGTAGAGAATAACAATCTAGTTCCCAATTTATTCCATAAGGTCCGCCAAAAATGACTCAGAAACTTAACATCCCTATCACTCACAATTGTCTTAGGCTCATCATGCAACCTAACTACTTTCTTAAAGAACAAATTCGCAACATTTGTAGCATCATCAGTCTTATGGCATGCTATAAAGTGAGCCATCTTAGAAAACCTATCTACCACCACAAATATAGAATCCCTCCCCTTCTTAGTTCTAGACAATCCCACAATAAAGTCAATAGAAATATCTTCCCAAGGGGTTGAGGGTATAGGCAGTAGGGTATACAAACCATGGGGCATAAGCTTAGACTTGGCCTTTAAACAGTCAATACATCTCTTAAGGCAATGAATAACATCCCTAAGCATATGTGGCCAATAAAAGTGCGACTTAAGTGTATGATAGGTCTTATCTCTCCCAAAATGACCCATTAAACCTCCACTATAGGCTTCATTCACCAATAATAACTGAAGAGAACACCTAGGGATACACACTTGGTCTTTCCTAAACAAGAATCCATCAAAGATATAAAATTGGTCGGCAGGACCCTTATCTAGGCACTTTCGAAAAATTTCCCCAAAATCAGCATCATTAGCATACAATTCCTTAACGTATACAAAGCCTAAGATTCTAGAATCCAAAGTGGTCAAAAGGACATGTCTCCTAGATAAAGCATCATCAACCACATTGTCTTTCCCTTTCTTATACTTTATAACATAAGGAAATGTCTCAATAAATTCCATCCATCTACCATGCCTCCTATCAAGTTTATCTTGGCTCTTAAAATGTTTTAAAGATTCATGATCAGTCCTAAGTATAAACTCTCCAGGCCAAAGGTAATGGGACCATGTCTTAAGGACTCTAAACAATGCATAAAGTTCCTTGTCATACGTAGAGTAATTAAGACATGTACCTTTTAACTTTTTAGAAAAGAAGGCTATAGGCTTACCTTCTTGCATGAGGATGCCTCCAATCCCAACTCCGTTAGTATCACATTCAACCTCGAAAGGCCGAGTGAAGTCAGGCAGAGCCAGCAATGGCGCATGAGTGAGCTTCTCCTTGAGCTTGCAGAACGCCTCCTCCTGAGCTGGACCACACTTGAACTCACACCGCTTCTTTGTGAGCTCTGTGAGAGGGGCTGCGATGGAGCTGAAGTCGCGCACAAAACGTCGGTAGAAGCTCGCTAGTCCCTGGAAACTCCTCACATGGCCGATAATGGTAGGTGTCGGCCAGTCCTGGATTGCCTTGATCTTAGCATCGTCGACTCGCAATCTGCTTGAACTCACTACAAACCCAGAAAAGACACTTGATCATTACAAAGCTCACATTTCTTAAGATTGGCATACAAGTGTTCTAATCTAAGTGTAGAAAGTACTTCCCTCGAATGTGCTTCATGTTCCTCAGGTGATTTACTATAGATAAGAATGTCATCAAAATAAACAACAATAAATTTACCTATGAAATTCCTAAGCACATGATTCATTAGTCTCTTGAAAGTACTAGGTGCGTTAGTCAAGCCAAAAGGCATAACCAACCATTCATAGAGTCCAAATTTAGTTTTGAAGGCTGTTTTCCACTCATCGCCCCTAATCTGATGGTACCCACTTTTTAAATCAATTTTTGAAAAGATAGAAGAACCATGCAACTCATCTAGCATGCCATCTAAGCGGGGTATAGGATGGCGATGTTTTATAGTAATGTTGTTAATGACCCTACAGTCTACACACATTCTCCAAGTACCATCTTTCTTAGGCACTAACAACACATGCACAACACATGGACTCAAACTTTCCCTAATGTATCCCTTGTCCAACTATTCCTGGACTTGGGATTGAACCTCTTGGGTTTCAGTGGTATTCATTCTATAAGCAGGCCTATTAGACAATGCATCCCCTGGGATGAGATCGATTTGATGCTCAATCCCTCTGATAGGGGGTAGACCTGCTGGTATGTCCTCGGGGAAAACATCCTTATACTCTTCAATAAGAGATAGGATGCGAGGAGGGAGGGTAGCTCTAAGCTCCTCACTCAACATATTCAACCCTTTGCATAGGAGCATGAGGGTTGTTTCCCCATCCGCAAACTCGTCTAAAAATGTACTCTTGGAAGCCAAAAATACACCCTTAGGGCGAGTAGGGGTAGACACATGGCTCGACTGAGCCTCCTTATCTAACTCACCTTTACTTACCTTCCGCTTCTTAATCTCATCAGCCACCTGGGTTGGCGTCATAGACTTGAGAACTACATTTTTTCTGATGTCATCCTCAAGCGGAAGAAGAAGGCTCCACCTTGGGAGTCGTTGAAGAAGGCTCTGATACCAATTGATGTATAGCAATTGGATAGGCCGGCCAATTGCTAAAAGAAAAATGATGATCTTGCGTAGCTCCTTGTATTTCCTCTCTTCGAAGCCACTAACGTCGAGTAGGCAATTGAACTGGAATTTCTTTCGATTGAATGTAATCAAAAACTCAATAAAAGTGAATCAATTTCGATCGGTAGAATTAAAAAAAACAAATGGAAGGCTAATTAATTTTGGTCAACAATGGCTGCCAAAGGGAATTGATCGGATGCACACGAAAGTGAATTGCAACGTGCTTAACTTCTTGGATCGTATGCACAAGAAACGAAAGGTAGGTAGGGTTTGGATTGATAATCGAGAACCCTTTAATCCATAAAGGGGTTCTCAATTCTAATTCAATCTGATTAATTTCAATAGAACTACAATGTTTAAATAGAAAACCTAAGAACCAATTCTACCGTGCAAGATAGAATTTAGGTTGATAAAGATAGAATTTTAATCCTAAAGATAAATAAACCTAGAAGATAAAACTTAATCTAAAATCCTAACCATCTTATTTAATCTAACTAAGAAATACTAAAAATAAGCAATTCTATAATTAGACTCCAACTAACATAGGAGTTACTAAAAATAGAATATATATAAAAAAATAAGAAATATAAATAATAAAATAATTAACGTCGTTTCTTCAACGACTCCCAAGGTGGAGCCTTCTTCTTCCGCTTGAGGATGACATCATTTTCCCTGAAAAGTAAAGGAATATCTGTTAGCAAAGCCATCATGCAAGACCTTACGATCAAATTGCCAAGGACGACCTATAATAAGATATGACAGGCTTGCATAGGTACTATATCACATAACACATCATCTTCATAATGTCCTAATTTGATATGCACTTTGACTTGCCTATTCACTTTCAAATTACCGCAGTCATTCATCCAATGCAACCTATAAGGCCTATGATGCTGAATAGTAGGAAGTTGTAATTTATCAATCATCTCTTGACTAGCTAAGTTACAACAACTTCCCCCATCAATGATCACATTAACCACTTTACCCTTAACTATGCATTTAGTATGAAACAGATTCTCACGTTGATTGTCATCACATGGTGCAGGAACAACACTTAAGACTCTCCTAACAATCAATGATTCTCCATGTTCATAATCAATGCCATCATCATCCTCATCATAAGTAAGCAGGTTAAGGTTATGATCATTATCATTAGCATGCTCTTCATTTTCATCACAAGAATTGTCAGACACATATTTACCCAAGTGATTAATCATGAGAGTTTTCTTGTTGGGACAATCCTTCATAACATGACCTCTACCCTGACATTTAAAGCACACAATGTCCCTAGATCTAGTAGTAGAGGGGTTAGGATTACTCCCTTAGGGGCCAGTAGATACCCCAGACGATTCTCGTCCTGTCCAAGGCGCCTTACCCTTCTCAGACGCTGAAGGTTGGGTTCGGCCATCTCCCCTCCCTGGGACCTGGTTCGGCCGAGATGTGTAGGCTCCGTCAGACCACCCTTGGGGCTGCTGTGGCCGGCTTTGGCGCCATGGTTGGGGCTGCCCACTCGTCATCCTTCCACCTTGGTTCCTGTATCTAGCTCCACGTTCAACTTTAATAGCCAAATGCAATAATTCAGTAGGAGTAGAGTAAGGAAAACAATCAATGTCCTGAGCTAAGGCGGGATGAAAAATACGAAGAAACCTAGCATTTGTATCCTCATGATGTTCAACAAAATTTGCTCGAGCCATGGTTTCTTGCATAATATTAAAGGTTTCCTCAACAGATTTATTACCTTGTTTAAGGTTTTCTAAGCGTTGTCGAAGCTCTCTAGCATAGTGTTGAGGGACAAACTTATTTCACAATAAAGCTTTCAATTGGTTCCAAGACGCGATAGGCGCATCAAGGGCTTTTCTTCTTTCCTTAATCAAATTATCCCACCAAATAAGAACAAACCCTTGAAATTCTAAAGAAGCCAATTGAACTTTCTTAAGTTCAGAAAAATTGTGACAGTTCCAGATTTGTTCCAGTTTAGTTTCCCAGTCTATATACTGTAACGGCCCAGAATTATGATTTCCGGGTTACGTTTCAAGGGATAAAACCCCTTGTTCGGATCTTGCAATCCAGGTACGGGTCGAGGTTTCAAACTCATTTTAAGATTAGTAGAAAGAGGGATTTCAAACCCTAAAAACCTCGAAGGGCCGTTGGGTACCCTTAATATGTCCTAAGACTATGTTGCGGAATCTATTTCAAATGGAAGTAAAGCGGAAGCAAGGTAAAGATACAAGTGTCACGACAGAGCCGGTCAAAACCAAATCATGAGTGGGTAATTACCATTTTACCAAGTTAGAGAATTAGCCAGGTTCTTCAATTCCCCAAAAGGAAATCCCGTCATACAGACATCGAGCACTCAAAATCTGCAGAAAATACCTTAAAAAAAAGAACGGGGAAAGGAGTCAGATCGAGCCACTCATGCGGGACCGACAGTACTCGTTGAGGCCACATAGTATGTGCTATACCTAATAAAGATGCTTCTAGGTGCAAGGTGGAATATTAACACACTAACATGCTCCTAAGATCAAGTGCATAAATATAATAAGGCCTTAGCACCGAATACCAAGTGGTATATCCCTCTCCTACCTCCACCCCCTTCCGATAGGGCGGAGACTGGCCAGCTCGTGAATGCATTCCATCATAATCGGGCGACACGCATGCCCAACCCGCTCCACAATAAAGCCCGCAGGCATCTCATAATATAAGGAAGTTCATGACTCGATTGACTCAGGTCGGGACCCGATGAGACTAGGTCGTCCTATAACCCTAGCAATGAATCTGGTTACTTCACAGATAACGGTCGTTCTGTTTCAAACGAATAAAGTAAGCAGATGCTCATTCAATTAGTGCAACCTGAACAGGATACTACATGGCATGCTTTTATGCATATGCAACACCTAACATAAAATGCAACAACAGGCATGAACGTCCAACCTGAGTAAGCCCCATAGGGGACTTACCTGAAGATGCAAAACAGCAAGATAACACAAGCATGGGCCCAAATGCAAGTCCAAAGCAATCCAAAAGCAATACATACCTATCATCAAGCCATTTCCATAAGCTACCGGTCCATCATTCATACACATGAACTCCACGTTCTTAACATGATCAAAACCAACTAATAGTAAAACCATTTCCAAAACCTTTCCGATTGATCAACATCAACCAAAAGCATTCTTTCAAATCAAATCATTGATAACATACCAACCATATTTCTAAACTTCCTTCTCAAAACCAACATCATCAAACCAAGACAAGGAATCCTGACATTAAACATTTAAACCTTAAAACCAATACCTCAAAATCATATTATAGAATTAATTCCGGCATTTTGATATTCCAAACAACAAATCCTTAAAAGATATTTCCGAAAACTTGAAAACCCTTTTTAAATTATTTTCCAAGTAATATCTATCCAAAATGTACTACCATAGCCAAATCCTCTTTTCAATTCATATAATACATATCTCAAATAATATCAGTACCAATTTTCAGAAAATATAAAATCACAAAATCATAATAATAGATATAACATAATACTTAACAAATAACAAGTGAATAAGTAACAAAATACAATTGACAACAATAACCCATGAAAAAGGCCCTAACCCAACACCCTAAAAATCAGATCCGGCCCAGAAGAAAAGAAGAGAAAAACCCAACCCGGTAGGAGAGCCCAAACCGAAACCCGACCCGGATTCACCCACAAAATATAACCCAGAAAGGAAACCGGATCCGATCCCCTTCCATCTAAATACCCATCCATCTAAAAGATATAACCCGGATGAAGAAATGGGTTAGGCCCACAACCCGAAAGCCCAAGGAGAGGATGAGCAAATCTGTCTCCTTCCCAAATCTGAGAACAGACTGCAAAACACAGACGAAGAAACGGCGAGGGAGAAGAGGAACTCAGATCCGCCGGTGACTCCCTTCCCAGCCCCAACTCTCCTCAAACTGAACCAAGACCGATTCCGACTACACCCAGATAAACAAAACGAAACCGCGGCAAGGGAGGAGGGAGATTGATTACCGTTTGCGCGAAACTCCAATGCTGGGGTGCTCCGAGGCCGGCTTCGACTGCGACGACGGTGGAAGAGGGTCCCTATGAGGCCTAGGAAGCGCGAGAGATGAGTAGAGAGCACTTTGAAGAAGATTTGGAATCGAAAACAAAAGAAATCATGACCGACCTTGAATCGGAAAACAGGGGCTGAAGCGGCTCTGACGAAGGCTTGCTCGAGCGTTCGCTGCTCCTCCAACCTTCTGGGAACCGAGGGAGAGGCTGAAGTGGGTGCTGGTGGCTTCAATCTCGGCGGATAGGGCTCCTTCTTCACTTCTTCTTCTCACGGAAGGCAGGGGACGTCAAGGGCGGTTGCTCTTCGTCACGGCGGCGGCCTAACGACGGTGGGAGGCTTATGGCGGCGGAACGAACCGGGGGAAGGTGGAAGGTGGTGCTGGGTTTGAAATCGAAAATTGAAGATTGCTGTAGTTGGCTTGTCAAGAAAGAATGAAAGGGAAGGGTCAAAGAAGATGGGTGAAAATGAAGGTCTGGGGAGGGTGATTTATGGGGTTCTGCTGGGAAACAAAGGAGGGGGAAAGAGAATGCTCTTCTAGGGTTTGTCTACTGGTGCAACAGAGTGAGGCAGAGAGAGATTAGAACATGGATTGGGGCACAAGACCACAAGGCTTGCAAGCTGTCCATGAGGGGCAAAGAATTTTTGTCCCCTAACGTCCATCTGATCGAGAGAGAGGTTCAAGGGAGCAGGTTGCTTGGCTTTAGCTACAGATGGGTATGGCAAGACCATGTGGGAAGAGGGTGAGAGAAATGATGTTTAACCAAAAGTGGCTAATGAAGAGCTGGAAGGAGTTGAGAGTGCATAGTCTGGTCAAACGATAAGGAGGAAGAAGACAAAAGTGTTCCCAAAATCAAAATACCCAAAATTAAACCCCTAAACCCGCTCTCTCGGTCCTATCTCGACTCGATCAAAATTAAGTTCAAATCTTCCAATCCGAATTTAATAATGAAATTCAAACATTATTTTCCAATTCTCGGCATATGAAAGTGGAATAAAACATATTCTAAATTTTCAACTAGATAATGTCGGAACTCGTTTTGAAATATTTAGAATAAAACCAATAGCTCAAGGACGGAAATTCCAAACCTCCCAAATCTTAGGAATCGGAATGATTATAAATTACTATTTTATTAATTTAATATTCTAAAATTTCCCGGTCTTTACATCATCCACCTCTAAAATCAAGTCTCGTCCCCGAGACTAAAATCACTCTAAAACAAGGGGATGAAGTTTGAAATTGATGAGTCCAAAGACCATGTCCAAGGATCTTGTAATCATCTCGGTTGCGTCTTCCGGGATTCTCACAACATCCTAGTCACGGCCGTGACATCTGCAATTGGCCTTGACAAGTATGCAATAAGCGCCTTTATCACATCCTCGCTTTGACTTTTCGGAAGTACCACAACTCTAAAAGTTCTACAATAGGATCACTAGGTCTTAGCAAACACCCTATAGGCGCCCCCATAAAGTGCATGTATCCACTTCGTGAAGTATCATAGTGTTGCCCGGGTTTGAAAAGTTTCTAAAGGGACTCCGCAATTGAAAATAAAGATTAGCCTCAAAATCGTTGAAATTCTCGGTAGCGTTCATTCTTTTACAATCCAAGTTGGTCCTTTTTCAAAACCGTTCAAAATCTTCAAATCCAACGTTTAATCAAGCAATTTTACACCAAAACGAGTCAAATTCTTTCCAATAAAGATTTCGTCAAAATCCTCCAAGAACCAAATCAGTTTCTCGCATAACAACCAATCAAATTCAGAAGCTCGGAGGTGGAATCATCCACCTCTAAGGGCTAATCCCATATTCTCTTCCTAGTTTCCATAATCAAATCAATCTATCAGTCTCAATTCAAGCAAGATTCACAAGCCATAACCAATGCATAACCACATAACCAATCGATCCTCAACGAGTACATCATATGACAAGTCTCAAACATATGCCAGCACACTGCCACGAGATCACATCGACGTCTCCACATCATATCATAGTCACAAACCATCACATAACCGTCTAACATAAACATAAACATAAACATGTCAACAAGTCTCAAGTAACAAAGGAACAACAAGCCTCAACATACTACGAATCATTAGGTATATCTATATCATACTGAAGGCATCACAAGTGCAGAATCGAATGCTCATCACTCATCACGTAAGCATACATGTCCAGAATCAACGGTTTAGGTGTTATGGGGTTAGTACGTCAGTTACATCAAATCTCACAATCGCATATCGATATCGCAACACAAGTAGAACAGATTCATCACGATAACATATCAACACAACAAGGTCATGCTATTAAGGTTTAGAAAAAAGGAAGATCAAGCAGTATCTAAATCATCAAAAAGTCAATATGCCCTAAAAGACATCACCTTAACTCGTCACAAAACCATATAACGACCATGCATCATTATCTCCTACCCACTAATCATTTTCATACTCTAAGTCATATTTATCATTTATCATATCAATAATCATGCTTATCAACCATATAATACATCATGTTTACCACCACATAATATAACATCATGCTTTCACATAATAACACATTATGATCTCATATATCATATCACAACACATTCTAACATGCTTTTAAAACAACATAATAAGATAGCAAAACATCAATTTATCATGATAACACTTGTCACTACCAACTAGATTTCATTATGGCATATCAACATGTAATATCATTCGGTATCAGATTCATCATGGTTTTTATCTAACATCATGCCAACAGATATCAATAAATCACATAAACAAGAAAATCCTCCCATCATACCAGTCAAAATAAAACACAATCCCCACTCACACATCTCCACTATCAAGCCAAGACTAATTCCCTTCTAGACTCGCCAACGTCAACTCAGACAAAAATTCCCCAAAGAATCCCAATTCATCTCGATGCTCAAATCTCGTCCCTCTTTCCGCCAAGCACTACTACACCATCTACCTCTAAGAATCCAACTCCTATCTCTGACTTCACACCCAAGCACCCTCTCTCGCGACTCACCTCCAAATACCATCGATCATCCCAACCGCCCAAAATTCTTTCACCCCCCTCCAACCACGCTACCAATGACCTCACCCACAGGTTTAAGGAAGAAGCAATCAAGAAAATCATCAAACATAAGGGCTGCAGCCTGCAGCATATCAACTAGCATTTATAAACATAACATCACGGGTTCAACAAGTCTCAGTTTACCATCATGCTCAATAATCATTGCAAACATCATATATGAACATAATGAAGTCAAGCTAACATGTTGCATTATAACGTTATCCGATACAATTCATGCTTCTTAACATATGTAGTTCATATTTTACAGGCAAAGGAATTCAAATCATGCTTAGCAACTTAGAGTAGCAACACGTCAAGACATCATGGTACATGAGATCTATAAGTCATCAAATCATATCATCATAGACAA
Organism: Persicaria maculosa; assembly: GCA_963922045.1. Taxonomy (NCBI): domain Eukaryota; kingdom Viridiplantae; phylum Streptophyta; class Magnoliopsida; order Caryophyllales; family Polygonaceae; genus Persicaria; species Persicaria maculosa. Next base: position 35,609,605 of record OY998259.1, on the reverse strand, counting down.
CAAGCAATCAGGCAACGGTCATTATCAAGTCAGCACATCAACACATAAATCTCATCGCTAGGTCAGTGCAATATCATCGACAACAAATTCAAAAGGGGTTAGCAATTCGAACGGAGAACAATCCCGCTTGCAAGTCATATCGTACTTGGTAACTACAATCCTCGAAACGTGTTTGTCCCACCAACATCGTCGATCCTGAGGCACGTGGGTTATGGGCCCATGCTTCCACTGCGCTGCTCTATCGTTAACCCGTCTTCCGTTCTCTTTCCTATGCGGTCGCTCGTCCAAGTATTGCAGAGGAGTCTAAGTTAGCAGAGATAGAAGAGTGACAAGGACGGGCAACCCAATGTTCACTTCGGAAACAAACATAGACCAAGGCTAAAGGACGACAAGACTAGAGACAAGACTCTGACCCGAGAATGACAACGATGTCCCTATGAAAATATATGAGGTTACAATTTGTGACAAGCAGCAAGGGTTCGTCTTAAGCAATCAACCATATCAACCCACACTAACATGTACCTATCTCGAAGATCAACGACATACATGTACATTCAAAAGACACATTCGAGTTCTACCTTGATGTGCATGCGAGACAAGCTAACAGTCTATCGATTCATGAAGCCATAACGCCTAGTAGTCTTAAGCGAGATATACGGGATTTACCAAACAGAGCGAATATCACAATAGGAGCAATGCACTAGCAGGGTATATATATCAACAATCAAGGTCAATGCATCATGATGAGCTTATCATAACAATCTGACCTAATGTTATACGAGAACACATAAGAGCAGCATGGTATCTATCACATCTGGCAACAATGATCATATAATAAGTCAAGAATAGCATACAATCAGACGAAGGGTCACATTTAGAAAGCATAGGTCCTACATGATGCTAGCGATACACGATGAGGTATGACATAGTTAAGAGTGGCCTAAGGAAACTCATCATAAGTTTCATGAAGCATGTTTACGCAATGCAGTAAGTACGAAAAGTTACCATCTAGGGAGCCTTATCGAAATTCATAAACCCTATAAGATACTACTAGCACATATCGAACATGAATACATCAAGGTACTTTGACTAGACCCACCTTAACATTTCGATGTCATGTATATGCGGAAACATGATATAGCGTGGTGTGTGATCATGCGAAGTGTCAAGTCATATATTCATGTAAGCACGCGAGGGCATCATAGAGTAATAGGGAACGCTACAGAGCAAATACAACATTTAAAGAGAATAGCAGAAGGGAAGAATCACACTATCAGGGACATATCTCGAGAGGGAATCAACAATAATGTAGCGAAGGTATAAATCCGCAAGTCGCAACCAAGAGTCCTACGTGATACTAATGACGCAATACAACATTTGATACATACATGCGCTTGATTGACTAACACAACGATACCCAAGAGACCACATCAACATAGTCAAGCGATACAAAAGCATGGGAGGAATGTAGCAGTGCATAATATAAGCCTACGTAACATTGCAATATAAGTATGATACGGGGGCATGTGTTCCAATTTAATAATACTAAATGAGACACGCATATATCAAGATATTACTTCGATAGCATGGTCACAGATGGAACTACTAATTTAATCAAGCAAGTCCAAGGGCAACACTAACTAAAATGCCGAGGAGATCATCTTACGGGGCATTCGTACAAAGAGGAGCTTACCACACTATCATGGACCTAATTCAGGGAAAGCACATTCATATAGACCCATATCATGCCCTTCATGTTTCTAACCAACCAGTAGTACGATCATTACAACAGGTCAATTAGACACGCGAAACCAAACATAATCATGACAGAAAGCGAGATGCTACACGAGACCTAAACAATGTGACTAGCATGGATACGGAATGTTATACAATCACGAATTTACATTAAGGATCATCACAATAACATGTACTGGAAATTATGTATCATATAAGGCATGGTGACATCAAGTTGTATCACGTATCAAATAAGGAACTTGCTTCATCAGGGTATCAAAATTTAACGATCACACTATCATGAACCTAGTAGAGTAAAATCATGCAGATTCATTTCATGCAGCTCACACTTCCATTCAATCCTACGATCAATAGGCCAAGTAAACATGCTATGACAACATATAATCATGGTAGAAGCCAAGACATAACACAAGACCTAAGCAAGGTAACCAATCATAGATGCAACAACATGAGTAGCTTTTTACCAATGGTCATTCATAGGGTACATGCCAAAGATTACAAAATTATGTCATGCAATTCAGAGAGAGTCACAATTACAACCGAACAGAGATCCCTAAGGACAACCATTGACTTTTCCCAACCGACTCATCACCCCTCTTTCCCGTGGGACTTTGGTACGACTCTTTGTGGTAAGAAAATAAAGGTTGATCATCATATGAAGCAAGAAAGACAACCTCATGACACCTTACTTTTGACTCAAAATGCCATCAAGAACCACCTTCCAATACTCACTCAGAGAACCTTCATATCCATACATAATTCCGACACAATGTGTTTACCAACCCGATTCCCCGTGGGAGACACTGACATCCGGGAGAAAGACTCGATAGCACCGTCAATGGGTTAACAAACATAATGAAAGGGGATTTTTCACACAAGCTGGGTTTGACAATGTAGAAATAGAGGCACTCCCACTATCCCGTTTGCACAGATCAGTCAATACACAACTCATTGTTAGGCTTACCAAATCAGATCTCAAGCATAGCAAGCACTCAGCACAGAATTAGTTAATAACACTCATAATGATCTCATTTGAGTCTCCCAACCCATCTGTAAAGAACAAGCTGATATTTGCTTACCCATTCCCAACTACATCCAATAGGGATGGTCTAACGCCTTTCTACCCACTCGGTCCCTCTTTAGTCGGTTTCCTCTTTTATAACAAGCCAAGTTCGTTACTTAGTCCGATTTGGGTTAGGTATCTTAAATTCATTTTGCCCCTTTAAATCCTTTTCAAAAGTCCTTGAAATTTGTGGGCGATTTTCAAAACATACACTCGACCCTTGTGTACCCGAATTGCACAACCTCAGCTCTGATACCATCTTTGTAACGGCCCAGAATTATGATTTCCGGGTTACGTTTCAAGGGATAAAACCCCTTGTTCGGATCTTGCAATCCAGGTACGGGTCGAGATTTCAAACTCATTTTAAGATTAGTAGAAAGAGGGATTTCAAACCCTAAAAACCTCGAAGGGCCGTTGGGTACCCTTAACCTGTCCTAAAACTATGTCCCGAAATCTATTTCAAATGGAAGTAAAGCGGAAGCAAGGTAAAGATACAAGTGTCACGGCAGAGCCCGTCAAAACCAAATCATGAGTGGGTAATTACCATTTTACCAAGTTAGAGAATTAGCCAGGTTCTTCAATTCGCCAAAAGGAAATCCCGTCATACAGACATCGAGCACTCAAAATCTGCAGAAAATACCTTAAAAAAAAGAACGGGGAAAGGAGTCAGATCGAGCCACTCATGCGGGACCGGCAGTCCTCGCTGAGGCCACATAGTATGTGCTATACCTAATAAATATGCTTCTAGGTGCAAGGCGGAATATTAACACACTAACATGCTCCTAAGATCAAGTGCATAAATATAATAAGGCCTTAGCACCGAATACCAAGTGATTTATCCCTCTCCTACCTCCACCCCCTTTCGATAGGGCGGAGACTGGCCAGCTCGTGAATGCATTCCATCATAATCGGGCGGCACGCATGCCCAACCCGCTCCACAATAAAGCCCGCAGGCATCTCATAATATAAGGAAGTTCATGACTCGATTGACTCCGGTCGGGACCCAATGAGACTAGGTCGTCCTATAACCCTAGCAATGACTCTAGTTACTTCACAGATAACGGCCGTTCTGTTTCAAACGAATAAAGTAAGCAGATGCTCATTCAATTAGTGCAACATGAACAAGATACTACATGGCATGCTTTTATGCATATGCAACACCTAACATAAAATGCAACAACAGGCATATATGAATGTCCAACCTGAGTAAGCCCCCTAGGGGACTTACCTGAAGATGTAGAACAACAAGATAACACAAGCATGGGCCCAAATGCAAGTCCAAAGCAATCTAAAAGCAACTCTCCTCAAACTGAACCAACCTGAGTAAGCCCCCTAGGGGACTCAGATCCGCCGGCGACTCCCTTTCTAGCCCCAACTCTCCTCAAACTGAACCAAGACCGATTCCGACTACACCCAGATAAACAAAACGAAACTGCGACAAGGGAGGAGGGAGATTGATTACCGTTTGCGCGAAACTCCAATGTCGGGGTGCTCCGAGGCCGGCTCCGACTGCAACGACGGTGGAAGAGGGTCCCTATGAGGCCTAGGAAACTCGAGAGATGAGTAGAGAGCACTTTGAAGAAGATTTGGAATCGAAAACAGAAGAAATCGTGACCGACCTTGAATCGGAAAACAGGGGGCTGAAGCGGCTCCGACGAAGGCTTGCTCGAGCGTTCGCTGCTCCTCCGACCTTCTGGGAACCGAGGGAGAGGCTGAAGTGGGAGCTGATGGCTTCGATCTCGGCGGATAGGGCTCCTTCTTCACTTCTTCTTCTCACGTAAGGCAGGGGACGTCAAGGGCGGTTGCTCTTCGTCACGGCGGCGGCCTAACGACGGTGGGAGGCTTATGGCGGCGGAACGAACCGGGGGAAGGTGGAAGGTGGTGCTGGTTTTGAAATCGAAAATTGAAGATTGCTGTAGTTGGCTTGTCAACAAAGAACGAAAGGGAAGGGTCAAAGAAGATGGGTGAAAATGAAGGTCTGGGGAGGGTGATTTCTAGGGTTTTGCTGGGAATGAAAGGAGGGGGAAAGAGAATGCTCTTCTAGGGTTTGTCTGCTGGTGCAACAGAGTGAGGCAGAGAGAGATTAGAACATGGATTGGGGCACAAAACCACAAGGCTTGCAAGCTGTCCATGAGGGGCAAAGAATTTCTGTCCCCTAACGTCCATCTGATCAAGAGAGAGGTTCAAGGGAGCAGGTTGCTTGGCTATAGCTATAGATGGGTAAGGCAAGACCATGTGGGAAGAGGGTGAGAGAAATGATGTTTAACCAAAAGTGGCTAATGAAGAGCTGGAAGGAGTTGAGAGTGCATAGTCTGGTCAAACGACAAGGAGGAAGAAGACAAAAGTGTTCCCAAAATCAAAATACCCAAAATTAAACCCCTAAACCCGCTCTCTCGGTCCTATCTCGACTCGATCAAAATTAAGTTCAAATCTTCCAATCCGAATTTAATAATGAAATCCGAACATTATTTTCCAATTCTCGGCATATGAAAGTGGAATAAAACATATTCTAAATTTTCAACTAAATAATGTCGGAACTCATTTTGAAATATTTAGAATAAAACCAATAGCTCAAGGACGGAAATTCCAAACCTCCCAATTCTTAGGAATCAGAATGATTATAAATTACTATTTTAATAATTTAATATTCTAAAATTTTCCGGTCTTTACATATATGCATCTGGATCTGTTTTACCATCAAAGGAAGGAATTTTTACATTTACATTACCTATGCCGTCCTGATCAGGGTCTCTAGGCTCACGGTATTGGTAACGTCCTCCTCTATCGTTCCGCCTCGGGCGTTGATCCCAATAGTCCTCCTCTTGGAAGTCATCGTCACGCTCCGAGTAGTAGAACACCTCCTGGAAGCCACGAACTCTACCTCTTCCCCGTCCATGCCCCTGCGCATTAGCAAATCCGTTATTTCTACCATTTCTCTCCCCTCGTGGAGAGTTGTTCTCTTCAAATATAGGATTATGCAAATTAAGGTTAGAAGGAGGGTTAGGATTTCGGACTTACCTTTCATCATTAGGCGTCTCGTCACGCCGTTGATCACCTTGATCACCAAGGTTATTTGAACCTGTCGGTCGAGCCTCCAAGGTCGTCAGCCTATCCGTTATCGCCGCCAATGTGGTGGTAAAAGTGTTCATTTGGGTGAGAAGAGTGTTCATTGTGTTGTTGAACACCGCGACGGATATAGTTGCTTCGGAATTGTTGTCATCGTTGCCATTGTTGGCATTGTTCGGGTTGTTAACCTGTTGAGACATCGCAAATAAAACAAACACGGAACTTTGTCAAGATTAGCAAATAAAACAACTCACAATGTGTTTCTCTCACACACTTCTCTCTAATCGGTTATGACAAGCTTGTTGGGGCAATCTGCTTTGGGCAAATCAACACTCAAGCAAGGACTTAACAATCAAAAGAAAGTAATCAAGAGAAAGAACAAAGAAACAAGCAACAAGGGACTCAACAATAGCAATAACACTCGACAAAAGGTTGTTGTACTCGACAAGAGCTGGACAAAAAGGTCGAAATCGCCCAAAAACATAGTCGACGGAAACTGGCACTCGAGCAGCACTCGAGCGGCACTCGACCAGCACAAAAGGCACTCGATCAGAGCTGGAATGGCACTCGACACAGCACTCAACACATGAAAATTGCCACTCGACACGAACTGTAATGGCACTCGAAGTGCTGGACACAAAAAGAACAAAAGAAAATAAAGAAAAGAAAAGAAGAACTTGGACTTTTACCTCTTTATGGTTCAAACCCTTAGTAAGGACGTTGTAGGTGCAAGGTAGGGCTTAAAAAAAATTGTGTTTTGGGAGGTATGTGTTTGAGATTTTCAACTAGGGCTATGGAATTTCACCAAAATTAGTCCTTGAAAGTTCTTGCACTAGATCTCAACAATCCTTTTTTTTTGAAGCTACTTTTGCCCCTAGTGAATTTTATCCTCCTATGTCAAAGCTTGAATGTATTTTTTTTTAAAACAATTTCGGACCGTTTTTTTTTTTTTTGACTAATGCAAGAAACTATCTATGAAATAAAAAGGACTCTTGAAAATTTAAACTATGGTGAAAGAAAAATAAAATTTATGTAGCCCTAATGAAATATATATAGGTGATGATTTGGCTAATAAGGTAAGTATATCTATCTAAGGCCTTTTATAATCTATGATAGATAAAAGTGATTTAATCTATCAAAAATCAAAATTTAATAAGGCAATAAAATAGATAAACAAAGATGGAACAAGATAGCCAAAGATAAAAAGCAAACTAGGGTTTGGATTCTTGTGTGTGTGCGCCGAATAGGATTGCAAAGGATGTTGCTTCAATCAAATGTATCGGCTGCACTAATTCCACTTCAACAACAATTAAGGTAGTAATCAGCTTCAATGGTTGCTACTGGTCACGGCTTGGGATGTGTTTAGGGCTACAGGCAACCACAACAATCACAAACAAGGATTAGTAGCAATCAAATTCAAAAATTCAAGAAGTAAAAACCAAGAACAAGAAAGACTCTATTTTTTTTTTTTTTGTAGTTTTGTGTTTAGGGAAACAAAAGACACAACTTTTGATGTCGGAAAACAAAGCTCTGATGCCAATTTGATACGGGGTTAGCCGTAGGATGGCCCGATCTTCGACAATCAAACAAGAAATAATAAGAACGGAAGCAAAGACTCGATGACTCAACAAGACTCGAAAATTCAGCAACTACGGACTCGATTAAAAGCAATAGAAAGACCGATAGAAGGGTGATTCGAACTAATATAGAACGAGGCAAAGACCTCAGGCCTCCTAAGAGGGTAGGAACCAAATACCAACGACTATAAAGCCCGCCTCTACAACCTTACACAACCAAGCGGACAACTCGGAGGCACAAGGAGGGGACTTGTGATTACCAGGATCACCAAGCTCTCTCGAGGTTGGCGAACTCAAGGCAAACTAAGTTGGATCAAGAACCAATTTGCAATCGATGAGCAACGCTTCGAATTGATTGACTTACGCTCTATGTGTTTCACACAAAAAGAGAACTTTCATAAATTTCAACGTGAGTGTTCAACAATGATCAGCCGTCAATATATTAAAAACCCCTAAATATAAGAGATCTCAAGCCGGCACAAGGGAATCGATGATCAGCGCCAACAGGCCACCCATACACGCCCGCGCGCCTGGACGCATGCCCCTGCACGACCCCCTGCACGCCCGCGCACGTCGCTGATGGTTTCAGGCGCTTCGCAGCTGGCTTCCGGCGTCGGCAATCTGGGTTCCAATGCACATGTATGCCTTTACCGGTGGCTTCGGGAGTTGAAACGCGCTCGAGAACAGAGAATGACTCACAAAGAGGAATGAGTCGCGTTGAAGCTTCTTAGCTCGAGCTCTAGTCATCGGTCCGTCTCCGAGTATGATCGGCGCGTCCGGAGGTGTAGATGACCGTGTAGAAGATGGTCCCACATCAGCTCTGTTATGGTTAACCCGGTACAATTCCTCCTTGTTTATCAGCAGGAGAATTGATATCGTTTAAATCCCCCATGATACAAAAGGGAGTAGAAACCGTGGTTGTATAACCAACTATCCTCTCCCAGAACGCTTGTTTGTGGCGATTATCCGAAAGAGCATATACGACTATGAACGCATATATGACTATAAATTTGGCCGACTGTAGGCGGTGAATCTTTCCAAAGGAGGCATATGCCTCCGGAGAAACCGATTGCTAGATCAAAGGCCAGGTTATTAAACCCAGTTTTTTTTTTCCAAAAATTATCTTCTGGGATAGAATTTGTTTTCATTTCAAAATAAGAGCAATAATGTTAACAAAGTTTGTCTTTTCAAATTTATTTTTTTTAAACAGAAGGCTAATAGAGTTAATGGTTGGGTGGTGCTTTGTTGACCGAATGTATATATTTAGTGGGTGGTTTTGTGTAACTTGAATTATAACGGGTAGTTAAGTGAAATATATGGTATTTAGTGGGCGATTTTGTGTGATTTACCCTCAAAAGTATTAATTATAGCTATGACGAAGATAAATAAAATACAATAAATAGTTGCGAAATTTATAGTCATCTATAGTGATACTTTCTATATGACGACGTCATCACATGACGACAAGTTAATTGTAAGAAAATTGTGACCAATGTCAGCCGCCCTAATTAACAACCGAAGCCATGATCAACTCTTTTTTTTATTGGCTAATCATTCGGGTGGAATAATCTTATTCATTCCAGCAGAATACAAGTAGTACGGAGTACTATTTATCATTTATATGGAATAATAAAAAATACTCAAATTTTACCGTTAATAAGCACATAATTGTTTTAAAAATTTATATAAAATTATAAAAAATTGGTATTTTATCTAATTTTTATTATTTTAAAAATATATGTGTGAATAATAAATAATATATTTTCCAAATGAAGGTAATATTAAATTATCTTCTTTTCTTAAAAAATTGAAAAAAAAGAGAAAAAGTTATGGTACATTTTAATTATAATATAGTTATAATTATAAAATTTTGAATATATTTAAAAATAATATAAATTTTATATAAAATATTATTTAATTATATTAAATTTATAATGTAAATTTATGTTATTTTAAATATGTTATTTTAAATATGTAAAAGTACTAATTATGTATTATTTAAATATTTATAATTATAATTGTATTATAATTAAAATGAGTATAATCTAAACACACCCCTATATTTGGGTGCGGAATGGTTTGAATATTGAAAAGGAGATAAAAGTATAAAAGTATTAAAGCATGCAATAATGGAGAATGATGGTGCAGGTGAAGGGTTTGATACGACATTGGTGTAGTATAACTAAGCTTTCCTTTTATGGTAATGACATTTAAGTCCCTTTCCACTATTTAGACTTTAAGAGTGATTCAATTCAACGATTTTTCGAACCATCACATATCAAGATAGTAAGATTGCGACGAATAAGTAAAAGAAAGGGATTGCTCTATGTTTATTTGTCCAATTATTCATGCATCTATATGTCTTATCCGTTTGGCACGAGTTTAAAGCTCATTAGTATTGGGTTCGTGCCTTAAACTTAGGCTAATTACTTAAAATTGGACCTTGATCTTAGGGTCTCACTAGGCCAGATTGACGTTCTAGACACAGACGGTTTTTTTTGTCGTCTCCTGAATGCACTTCAAGGGACGAACAAAGTCTGGGTCGTCACCTACAATAGGACCGGATGTATACCCATCCAAGGGAGCCTTTCAGGAGACGAACAATTACTAAGTTCGTCGCCTGAATACTAAGTGGAGGTTGACCAAGCCGTTGACCATCGATAAACATGGTGAATCAACCAGGATTGTCAGGTGCCAGTCGTACCATCATCATTCAAGGGACGAACATATATATGTACGTCCCTTGAATCAACTGTATTTTAAAATAAAACATGTGATTTCGTACGTGTTTGGCATATCGTCTTCTTCCGGACAGTGGGGTTATTTGGCATCGCCTATTCCAGACAGTGAGGGCTATTTGGCATTTGATCCTCGATCTCCTTCCTTGTTCTTCACTCGCCCTCACGCTCAGGTACCTCTCTTCTCCTTCATTGTTCGATTGATCTCCTTGATTCATGGCCTATTTGTTTTCCTTCGGCTTCGATCAATTCCAGATATGCGATTCATGGGCCTTTAAATTTGTAAAGATCAATGAAATAGATTCAGCCCAATTCAACATACCCAAGTTTCAGCATTTGACTAGACGTTGACCACATCATTCAAGGGACGAACATTGTCCATAGTTTGTGGCTTGAGTGATTTTCACTTGTGGCGGGATTTTTCCCGCCAATTTTTTTGGTTGTTTGAGTACATATTAACTAGTGCTATATATATTTGTACAATTGTACAAACGCATATATGTTATATTTATATACTATAAGTCTATAATGCTATGAAACCATAATTTATAATGCTATATTTATATAAAACCATATGTTAGAAGTGCAATTTGACCACATCATTCAAGGGACGAACATTGTCCATAGACTGTGGCTTGAGTGATTTTCACTTGTGGCGGGATTTTTCCCGCCATTTTTTTTGGTTGTTTGAGTACATATTAACTAGTGCTGATAATATTTGTACAAATGCATATATGTTATGTTTATATGTTGTATATGAATTTTCAATTTTCAATTTCGGGTCGTTTGAGATTTTCCATTGTGGGGACGGAGATTGAGATCGAAAATCAAGATTGTGATTGATATTGAGATTGAGATCCATAGTGATATTGAGATTGAGATTTTTGTTGTTAAATATAGATTTTGCGATAGATGTTATATATATGTATTTTCAGTTTCCGATTGAGATTGATACAGAGAATGAGATCGAGATCAAGATTGTGACTGTGATTGAGATTAAGATAGAGATCAAAAGATTGAGATTTTGGTTAATAAATATATATTTTATGATAGATGTTATATACGGAGTATGAATTTCCAACTATCATTTGAGATTGGGATTAAGATTGTGATTGAGATTGAGATCAAGTCCGATATTGAGAATGAGATTTTGGTTAATATATAAATATAGATTTTGTGATGGATTTTATATATGAATTTCCAATTTGTGTTTGAGATTGAGATTGATATCGAGATGAAGATTGTGATTGAGATTGAGATCAAGTTTGTGATTAAGATTTTGGTTGTTATTAATAGATTTTGTGATATATGTTATATATGAATTTTCAATGTCAATTTGATATTGAGATTGTTAGAGAGATTGAGATTGAGATCGAGATTGTGATTGTGATTAAGATTGAGACCGAGATCAAAAGATTGAGATTTTGGTTTCTTAAATACAATATAGATTTTGTGATAGATGTTATATATGAATTTCCAACTATATATCATTTGATATTGAGATTGAGATTGAGAACAAGATTAAGACCGAGATTGATAATGAGATTTTGGTTAATATATAAATATAGATTTTGTGATAGATTTAATGTATGAATTTTCAATTTCCGTTTGATATTGAGATGGAGATTGAGATTGATATCGAGATCAAGATTGTGATTTTGATTGTGATTGAGATTGAGATCAAGATTGAGATTGATATTTTGATTGTTAAATATATATTCTGTGATAGATGTTATATATGAATTTTCAATTTCCATTTGAGATTGATATGGAGATTGAGATTGAGATCGAGATCGAGACCGAGATTGCAATTGAGATTTAGATTGAGATCGAGATTGAGATTGAGATTTAGACTGAACTCATGATTTCACAGATGTTATTTGATATTTGATATTTGAGATTGAGATTAAGATAAAGATTTGAGATTGAGATTGAAATTGAGATTAAAATTGAGATTGTGATCAAGTTAAGATCAATGTTTGAGACTGAGATAAAGTTCGAGATTTGATATTGAGATTAAGATTAAGATCAAGCTTTGAGATTGAGTTAAAAGCTTAGATCGAGATTTGAGATTGTGATTGAGAATATGATTTGAGATTTGAGATCGAGATTTGAGATTGAAACCAAGATTGAGATTTGATATTGAGATTGAGATTAGAATATGAGATTAAGATTGATATTTGATATTGAGATCAAGATTAAGATCAAGATTGAGGCTTGAGATTTAGATTGAGACCAAGATTGAGATTTGAGATACAAGTTGAGATCGAGATCGAGAATCAAGATTTGAGATTGAGATTCAGATCAAGATATATTAGTTATAATTTTATAGAATATATTGAGATTGTGATCAAGTTAACTAATCAATTGTTATAAGAATACTATAAGTGTGTGTTTTGAGAAAAAATCATATAAGTAACTAATAATTGTTGAATAAATTCATATACTAACTAATAAGTTGTTATAAGAATAGTAAAAGTGTATGTTTTTAGGAAAAATCATATAAGTAGCTAATAATTGTGGAATAAAACCTTATATTATCTAATAAAATATTATAAGAATACTATAAGTGCGTGTTTTGAGGGAAAATCATACAAATAACTAATAATTGTTGAATAAAACTTTATATTAAATAATAAATTCTTATTGGACTATTATAAGGTTATGTTTTGAGGAAAACTCATATAAGTAACTAACAAATGTTTAATAAAACCTTATATTAATTACTAACTTCTTATTAAAATACTATAAGAGTATGTTTCGAGGAAAACTCATATAACTGACTAATAAATGTTGAATAAAACCTTATATTAACTAGTAAATTCTTATTAGAATACTATAAGACTGTTTTGAGGAAAACTCGTATAAGAGACTAATAAATGTTGAATAAAACCTTATATTAACTAGTAAATTCTTATTAGAATACATTGGTTTTAAGATTCAGATCAAGATTTGAGATTTGAGATTAAGATTCAGATCAAGATACATTGGTTTTAATTTTATATAATATATTGGTTCTAATTTAATAGATAATCGAGTTAAAAATAACAAAATTATATATTTAAATATATATAAGTGGTATAAAAACTAAAACAAAAATCATACAAAAATTAAAAATATATAAATTTATCTTTATACGACTTATTTTTTTTTAATACTATAATTTTATATTTATAAAAGTTATTTTTTTAGAACCTTTATAAAAGTTATTAGCAACACCTCAAAAATTACAAACATATAATTAAATTGGGGTATTTGGCGGGATATTATTCCGCCCAAAATTTCAGTGAAATTTTGTAAGCCCTCTTATCACCTAACCCTAGATCTATCTTTCCCGTATCCCATTCCTCTTTCTCCTCCCTCGGCCTCTCGTTCTCTGAGGTTCCTCCCTCCATTCTCGCTTGCTCGCCCTCTCTCTCGCCTCAAGCCTGACGCCGTCGCCGGCAGGAGCCAGGCGCGGAGCACCCGCTCCATTTTAGAAGCGATTCTTTATTCATTCTTCGTTTCCTCATAAAACCTACCCCTCCTCCACAATCTCTCTTCCGATTCCCGTCGATGGAGCTTGAAGAACCCTGACATGACATCTCCAACAACCAGATCTCGTCTCTAGCCTCTTCCTTCCATCTCGCTGTTCGCCTCCCTCATCACTCCCCTGATTCGTCTCTCTAGTCGGCTCGCTGTCCTCTGGAGGCTGGATTTTGCCATCGTCGACCACCTTTGAAGGCTTCGTCCAAGCGTATCACCGTCTCCTTCCAGCCGCACCATCCTCTCGTAGTCTGGCTCTCACTGCCGTCGGTCCCCTTTACTATGGAGGTAACATATCTCTCCTCTTTCCTGTCCGGGCTCTCTCTTTGCTTCCCAAATTCTAGGGTTTAGGGTTCGAAAAAATTGAAAGGGCAAAGCTGTCTAAAAAGCTGGACAAGTATCTTCAAATTTGTCAGCAACGTCAAGTGCGTGCAAATTCTTTATCTTCTTCTTCAATTTGTATGTGTTTTAAGATTGACACTGAACTATTGAATATTGATGGTTTGATTTGCAGGTAATTGCAAGGAAACTATATGTAGAAATGGACTCCGTAGAGGAAGGGATTGTCAAACTCTTAAAAGAGAATGAAGCTGGTAAACTTGTAATTGGAGCATCATCTGTCAGGACGAATAGAGCGTACAGAAGCTTAACCTCTCTGTGTTTGGTCAAAGAAAAATTCAACTATGAATTCCGATGATGCAATTTCATTCGATTTCACATAATCTTGCAGGGGTATGACAGAAATCAGGCCGGAAAGGTCGAACTATGTTAACAAGCATGCTCCTAGCTATGTTCATATATGGTTCATTGGCGACAAGCTTCTATACACCAGGTTCTCTTCCGGTTCCCTCACATCCACGTTCTTGCTACAAATTTTTGTATCCAGAAAATAACATTAATATGCAGGGAAGCAACTGTAAGGCCTGAAGGTAATGAACAAGGTTGGGCACCTTCTCCTCCACAAGAGGTTAGCAGGACCCCGAGTGCACGGAGTTCTGTTGGGGATCAAGTGGCACCTGAGCCTGAGATACTGAATTGGATTGCGCCATCCGCTCCTCATCCACCAGTCAAAAAGCAGTAAGAAAGCAGCTCAATGAAGGAGCTTCAAGTGCTGATTCCTCATGTTCTGTGATAAGTTCACCTTATCAGTTCTGAATCATCGGCTTCATCCAAAGCTTGGATCTCGTTGCAGCGGTTGCAAGTAGATCGTGCTTGCTTTTTTTTTTTTTACCGATCCAGGAACTTCCAGACTCGAGTAGTTGGTATATTAATCCCCGCTTGTTTCGCTTCCTATGCCTTGTTCATCCTAGGTTTGTTTTTCTGTTCTTAATTGAGTTTTATTTTTACTGTTTCTGATTTTTTTCTGCATTTTGTTTGGCTTTTGTGTTTAGTTAATAATATCAAACCTGTTTGAATTTTAGTTTGGTTAAAGGTTAGTAGAAATTGCCAAGTTGGGGCTTTGTGACTAGTCAAACAAGAAATTAAAATTTTTAGTTGAATGTAATTCAAAAACTTTTAATTTCGGCTATTACCCGATGTCAATTTCGACTGAAGGTCTTTGACAGGGTTTTAAGGCTGATGTATTACTTCGCCTACTTGCCTGCAATAGTGCAATCTATGATGAATTTTTGTTTTCAGGCTTAGGAAAGACGATTTTAGATCCATTTTCCATGCCTTACTAGTACCTGTTTCATTGGAAGGTTATGCTTGTTGTGTTTCCTCATTGGAAGGTTAGGCTGAATTTGTGTTTTCAGGTGTTTATGGGTGGGACGGTTGCTATGCATGATGCCCCCATAAGGGAGATGGCTTGGATCCCAGAGATGAGTGCTTTTGTAACTGGAAGCTGGGATAAGACAGTAAAGTAATGTTTTCTTGACTTTTCTCAAACTTTTTTTATAGCCTCTTAATTTTGATGAGCCCTTCTGATGTGGATTGTGGAAACTTCTGTTCAAGAAATTTTAAATAAATACTTTGAAAAGTTATTTCTTCCTTTACAAATTACAATGAAGAAGTGAGTCTCTAAAACACTACTTGAATCTGTTGTCCAACATACTTATCCAATCCAGTTTTAGATAACCATGGATGTTTAGAGTAAACATTTAGCTCTCCTAAATATGTATGAAACATGTGAAATCTTCCAAAAGTTACAAAGTTGTACCCACCATATTGATCATATATCGACTTCATAAAATTGTTGCTTGCAATCAACCAATTTGAACAAAGTCGTGTCAACTTACTGAATTTGATATTCTCGCGTGAATGTAACAAGCTTACTCATTTCTAGCTCTGTTTATATCCATCCTTGCGTGATTTGTAGCAACTTTCTTGTCGTCTGCTGCTTATTGTTAATCTTCCTGGACTTGTATGTCTACTGAGTTTTTATTTGGTATAATTTTGAATGACAATAATCATTCAAAGATAAAGGTTCAATTAGACAATAATCAACCATTTTTGGCTTCTTCATTTTTTTAGATAATATATCTTACCAATTATGTTATGCATAATGAGTTTAATAAATGATCAGTTATATATATAACTTGATGAATATATATAATATCAGTACTATCAGTTGTATATAAAGCTATAAAGCTTTAAAATGAGTTCAATTATATATAAGTTGAATTATCTCACACTGAGTTAGGAACTTTACAATCAGATTTTAGGAACTTTACATCATTTAAGAGCTAAATAAGAGCATGAAATCCAACTGAATAAGACCATGAAATCCAGTTGATTTTAGGAACTTTACAATCAGATTTTAGGAACCTATGTGATACTCTCATTTTTCATGTTATCAATATGATTTTTTTACTATTTATATCTATGTAATTTTCACTTGCTTTGCCTTAATTAGGAATGGACGCAGCTGTGAGAAAGCCTCCAAGGAAGCAAGGGGCTGATTGGGCCACTCTAGGCGCGACAAAAAGACAAGAGTTGGAAGACCAAGTCAAGGAGGCTAACATAGCATGGTATTGCAGGTTTTAATGTATGAAATATGAACAATGTGTTTGGTTTGTATGGAATATGCAGTGTTGGTTACATTTGGTTTGTATGCAGGTTTTTATGTATGAAATTGCAGGTTTTTATGTATGAAATGGGTGCTAGTGCACTCTATTTTGTATGCAGTGTTGTTTGATTGTGGGTTACATTTGGTTTCGGACAGGGAGCTTCCCAAAATGCAGCATATATGCTCTTAATTTTTATTAAACTCAAGCCACAAACCTAAAACGACTAGGTTCTATTAAATGAAGCCACAAACATTTTGAACCAAAAGTTGATCTCCAAAACTCTCAGGGCACCACAAACGATGTCCATCAAGACAACATGACTAACCAAATTTTCATCAAGACACAACATTAGTTCACCTTATGTTCGTCCCCTCCGTTATCAAGACACAAACTTTAGTGGTCGCCTAAACAATAAAATCTCTGACAATGTCCTCGTGGGCCGTTGAATTGGATGTCAATCAAGGGACGGAGGTTCAATTGGTCCGTGTTTTAAGTGCTCTAGGTGCGCTGCACAAGGGACAAACCTCAGGGGACGGATGTACGTGCCTAGAGTTATTAGGCGTCCAAAACCCTCTTCAGGAGACGAAATTTGCCCGTGTCTAGAACGTCAATCTGGCCTAGTGTCTTTATCACTTTCTGTTTTTTAACGCGGAAATTAAATATACTGCAAATCATGGTTTATGACACTATATCGATATGAATGTGGTGCACGTTAATATAAATGTATGTGGTATCCTAAATCCCGGTTTGCCAGTGTCCCTCTATACGTCAATAAAAAATTGCTAATCTGAATTTGGGGTGTATTTAACAACACCCATTTTTAAAATATAGGCAGATAGGTTGGTGGGTACACTTAGATGTGTATGGTATTTAATAATTAAATGGTTTGATGACTTAGGGGCTTGGTGACTTATATGACTTTTTAGAATTACTCAAAATCTAGTTTACATAACATACCTTTTATTCGAATAGTAAAATCTCGCCACCCAAACGGCACTAGTATCGACTTCCTGGGTCGATAAGGAGAATGGAGATATTGGCTTCCTGGGTTGGTAGTCTTAGTGCTGACGCAGACTTTTCAAGTTGGCTTCATGTGGTACTGGCGCCTAAACAAACCTCTATAAATAGGGGCTTGGTAGGGGTGAATTAAAAGGAGCTAGAACAACCTTCGAAAAGAGCCGTATTCATCATCCAAATCACCCGTTTACATGGGAAGAAGATCTAGTTAAGCTACCATTCGACATTTGCAGATATATTGATCTGGAAGAGCTAGTGACGAATCTCGAGCTAAACTGTTCATATAGCGTTAATTTTTTTTTATAATTATATAGCTTTCTTGTGACTAATCTCGAAATAAGTTTTTCATATATTGTGAAGGTTTTTATAGCTATGTTTTTGTTGGTTGAATGGTTGTGGTATAATTTGAATGGTGATACAAGCTAGATTGGGGAATCATAATAGAGTGTTTACATAATCTGAATTATAATCATATAAATATAGCGCTATTTGCCCATATTGTGAATTTCAATATAGTTTATTTTCCAAGGCGATTTGCTTAGGACAAAAGTTATATTATGCAGGAACAAAACTAACGTCCTTTGGATATGGGTACGGATTATAGTACGATGATTCAACTTGATGGGTTCTGGGCCGATCAAGTTAACATGAAGGCATGAGCTAGAACAAAATGACTTGATTGAGTACCTTTCATTTAGTGTGCGATAAGTATGGCGGGTCTCAGGAGAGTCGTGATGTCGACTGTCTGTTGAATCGCACACCTATAACTCAAGAGTCGTAGGGTTTATTTAAAAGAAAACTAGTTTTATACCCGCGCCAATGGCACGCAATTTAATAGTAAAGTTGTGAATATAAAATAATATAAAAAATATACCGACAAAAATACACACATTAGCGGTTAGAAAATACATAATAAAGTAAAGTGTATAATACGTAGTATGTAAACCGTTGGGATAATTTCGTAAACGCCTAAAAACTCCTCAGTCAAGGCAACTACTCTTGTCATTTCAACCTAGCAAATGAGGATAATAGAAAACAGTTGGGATGAATGACAATATTCTGTATCGAGTGTATTATTTATAAGATAGTAGGGCAAAAGTAATAGATGGTTGTAAAAGCAATTAAAGCAATTAAAGTAGTATATATAGAAAACGGTTTGAATTAATCCCATTATTTTTTTTAAACTACTAAAATTGTAATTTAAGCTAAGGTGATTGGTTAAAAGGCCTAGGATTAAGGGGATGGCGCTATGTCATCGGTAAGGTTTTTTTTTAATAGTTAGTAATAGATTATTATTATTATTATTATTATTATTATTATTATTATTATTATTATTATTATTATTATTATTATGACATTTAATTTTGAATTAAACTTATTAGTTAAAAAAAGTTTTGAATTAATCCCACTGGTTAAAATATAGTATGAAATGATAATATGTAAATAATATTAGATAATTTAGTTACCATAATTAGTGGATATGATATATAAGAAAAAATAAAAACAATTCAAATTGCCTAAAATAACTTCGCGCGAGGAGATAACTTGTGGAGAAAGTGCTTCTGTTTTAATATATTATATAGATTTCCTTTAAAAAGTGATTTCATAATTTTAATATATTACTGTAGTTCTTATGGTCAATGTATTGGAGTATGTTTACTTTTTTTTTTTGTGTAATATGTACTCATGGATACACGCAAGTATGAAATTATTTTTAAAAATTAGAATAATTATAAAATATAAATAAGTGAAATAAGTATGAAATTATTTTTAAAATTAATTTAAAAAATTGATATTTTATACTGTTTTTATCATGTCAAAAAACGCGCATAAATTGTAACGATATGTTTTACAAAATAGAGGGAGTATATAACACTATTCTAGATAAACCCTACTTCATTTTCTTGATTGTACTTTGCTTCACTTCATAAGCAACCATCGAATTATTTTGATTTTATGACCACCAAAAAAGAAAAGCCCACGGAAAGAAAGAAATGAACATGAATCTACTATTCTTCTGTTCTGAAATAGCGATTATAAAAAAGTTGGGGAATATATCATCACTTAATGAGTTAACATTTGAAATGTTGATAAAAAAGAGTTTGGAATACATATAATATATATTTTCTTGAATTTTGTTGAGAATAATTAATATTTTTTAGTTTTGCTGAGAATATGATTATTTCATATCCAAAATAAAGAAAGTTGTTAAAGAATATCTAAGTTTGGAGCTATTTCTTTTATTTTCAATTTGTATTTAGAATGGAATCCTCTTATATGGTGGGCTTACATTTGCATAGTTCGATTTAGATACATGTGAATTGACAAGCACAAATATATGTGCATCTACGTCCACTCGTTCTTGCACAACTTTGTACATTAATTAATTTCTTTATATATTTAACTTCTAGTAATTTTTTAGAAGAAAAGCTATTCACACGATCAATTTACAGATGAATACATTAGTCCATTGGTTTAATGATTAGGGATTTAGGGGTGCAGGCAGGGGCGGAGGCAGCAACTTGTTCAGGGGGGGCTCATTCACACCTAAGCTTAGAAAGGGTTGAAAAAAAAATCGAAAAATGAGGGTGAAAGGGGTTTCAAACCCAGGACCTTCATCTACCCCTGCCTTCCCTCCAACCACTTGTGCCAGAAAGTTGTGTTATATCATTAATGCCCTCTTTTTCTATATCTATAAAACACATATAATTTTATTTTTTTTTTAAATTTCCAGGGAGGGGCTCGAGCCACCGCATGCCCCCCCTGCCTCCGCCCCTGGGTGCAGGTGCTTGTTTGTTAGTATATATGCCTAGAGAGCTATAGGTTGGTGGTTTGAATCCTCCTTCCGTGTGCATTATTCTTTTGAATTAAAATATCTACTCCTTTTACACAAAAACAAAAGGCAAAGTACAATTAAGTGGATTTGAACTTCTAAGAACATCTACAACTGTGATACTCAAGTTGAATTTATTAATTATTTTAAAAAAGGAATGTCAATAAATGACACTTGAGATTCCAAATTAGGCAATGGTGAACTGAAAAACTTCAGGCTTACTTATCAACATCCATTGTTAAAAATATTTTCGATATTCCGTTACCTATTAACCAAATTGAGGATTGGGTTTACTGGTGGTCCGATATAGAGGGTTGGTTCACAAGAGCGTTGGCCTACAAACTTACCTCTTCTCAAAATCACCTTGAGATTGACAACAACACTTGTATTTGGAATCTCAACTCTCCTTAAGAATTTTATTTGGAAGATCACTCAGAATGACCTACCGACTGCTGACAGGCGTTGTCAATGTGGTGTGTCTATTCCGAGTACTTGCTGTGTATGCAATTATGCTATCGAAGACGACACCCACTTGTTAATTGAATGCCCTTAATGAATCTAATATAATCCTTCCCACCAAATATTTGTAGAACGATTTCCGATTCAATTGTTAGATCACGCGATTTCAAGCCCATCCTAAATATCATTGCGAACACATTCACACAAAAAAATATAAAAAGAGATAAGGACAAAGATATTTGGAATGTCATTTTCACTTTGTTATGCCATTTTATGTAATAAGGCAAAAGACATTCATGTGCAAGACACATATGAGCTAGTTGTAAGCTGTTTTGACAGAGTATTTAAGGCCAATCTCTTCTCTCCCAAAGTAGTAGGGTTTGGGGATTGATGCCTCTCATTATGACAATGAATGTCACTTTTCTTATCTGGCTCATCTCCCCATTTGAATGCAATAGTAAAGCTCCATTTTTATCCCTATATTTTGGTTGCTGAACACATATTTGAGAGGCTTTGTCTTGGTTTTACATGGTATCAGAGCTGTAAGGTGCGATCTTGATTTGCTTTCATTGCTTCTTCATGTTCAGCCCAAATGGTAGTGGAGACTACACACAACGACCATCAGGCTATATGAGCAATCATGGTAACATCGGGGATCCTTTATTTTTGTCTAATTCTGATCATTCGGGAGCTCAGCTTGTTGCTATGCTCCTTGATGGATCAAAGTATATGACCTGGAGTATAGGCATTATGATGGCGCTTGGAGCTAAGTGCAAGCTTGGGTTTGTGGATGGTTCATGTTCCAAACCAACTGCGGATTCTGTTGATTTAAAGAGGTGGATTCGAGCTGATTTTATGGTAAGATGCTGGTTCTTGAACTCTATGAACAAAAATGTTGCTGAAGCATTAATGTTTTCGAATCATCTAAGCATTTAAGGGATGAAATAGTTAAACGATTTGGTCAGTCGAATGTTCCACTTATTTTCCAGATCAAGAAGAAACTTGGGAACATATCCCAGGGGGAACATGTCTATTGCTGAGGTTTATAATGCTTTTAAACGGTATTGGGACGAGTTACGTGTCCTTGAAAATCTTCCTAACTGTTGTGGTGCTTTATCTAGATGCTCTTGTGATTTGAAATGGAAGATCTCAAAAATTCAGTCCTGGAATAGATTGATGCAGTTGCTTGTGAGATTGAATGACAATTATGACGCAACAAAGAAGCAGATCCTTTTTATGGATCCTCTTCCTACTCAATAGAGCCTATTACATTCTTCAACAGGAAGAAAGTGGGAATGATGCTTCAGGTGGGCAATTAGGGAATCAAGGGATTACACCTAATTCTAGTGTTATGGTTGCAAACAGAGGTGGAAATGGTTTTCAATACTCTAGACGGAATACCAATCCAGGATTCAAGAAGGATTGGAAGGAATTAAAACGCTTGAAATATGAGAAGAAATGCTCTCACTGCAACTATAGAGGGCACACAACTGAGTAATGCTTTAAGCTTCATGGGGTTCCAGAATGGTTCAAGGAGCTGAAGGAGAAGGAGAAAGGCAATATGGGCACTAAGGGTTCAGCTAATGCAGCTGGATAAGTGAAGTCTTCTATGCAAAGCCATCCTCTAGAGGACGAGTTCAGTGAGGGACAGGCAGATTCAACTATGATGAATGTCGTGTATCAGGAAATCATGAATAAGATGAAGGGAAATGCCCCTGTTGAGAACTCATTTGCGAATTTTGCAAGTAGACTCTCTTGCTCAGATGTTAATGTTGTTTCAAAAGAATTTTTGCTTGTTGAGTGGATTGTGGATACTGGAGCAATCGATCACATGATGGATGAATCTAGTGGCTTATTGAATAAAGTAAACTTAAGCAAGCCAACTTACATTGGTTTGTCAGATGGTTCTATTGAATCTGTTACAGAGATGGGAAAATCACAGTTACCAGATCCTATTATGCTTAATGATGTGTTTCTTTTACCTAACTTCAAGCACATATTATTATCAGTGGGTAAGATTCTTGATGATAGTAATCTTATAGCCCTTTTGCACCAAGACTCATTGTTATTTCCAGGAACCAGGAACTAAGGAGGTGATGCTATCAGGACCAATGAGGCATGTACTTTACAAGGTGTTGTCAGGAGGATCACAGTCAAAATCTGACAATCAGTTGGTGACTAAGAGTTGTAATAAAGTTAGTGTTAGTTTGATGTTGCTCATGCCAGACTAGGACATACTTCCATCTCTAAATTGAAACATTTGCATCAGTTCAGTTCATCAGTTTTGGATAATTTTCATTGTGAATCTTGCTCCTTAGCTAAACATCACAGATTGCCTTTTGAGAGAAATCTAACTATTATCATTAAGGCTTTTGATTTAATCCATATTGATTTATGGGGCCTTTATAAGGTAGCAACCTACAATCGTTGTCATTATTTCTTGATTGTGCTTGATGATAGCACCAGGATTACCTGGACCTTTCTATTGAGAAACAAATTGCAGGTGTTCAAATCCATATGTGATTTTATTGCTTATGTAAAGAACCAGATTGAGTGCACTGTTAAGTGCATTAGGACTGACAATGGAACAAAATTTGTTCAAAGACATTGCACAAATTTCTTAGCCTCTGAATTGTAACGGCCCAAATATAAATATTCGGGTTATGTTTCGAATGTTGGATACCTTCGTTCAGGTCTTACAATCCAGGTAAGGGTCGAGGTTTCAAACCTCAAAAGATTAGTGTTGAAAGCAGGGATTTCGAACCCCAAAACAAGCGAAGGGTCGTTGGGTACCCATGACCTGTCCTATAGAATAAGTCACTCAAATTCATTTTCAAGTAAAGCATATAAACGCAAATCGGAGTACAACTTGCCACGTCGGAGCCGGGTCAAAACCAAAATACGAAAACACAAATCTAAAAAATACCCAAGTAAATCTAATGGAGTTAGTCTCTTGGTCATTTATCGCCCGGAACATTTCCCCGTCATGGAAGCATGGATCAAACATAACCTGCATACAAACCTAAGAACAATATGCGGGGCAAGGAATTAGACTGAGGCCCATACGCATTCTGGGTCCCACAAGTAGGCACATACATACGCTATACCTAAATAATGATGTTTCTAATGCAGAACGGAATTTAAACACGCAAGTCATGCTTATCAAGATATAATATGCGAAAATATAGTAAATGACCCAAAGAATGCCAAGTGGCATATCCCTCTCCTACCTCCACCCCTTTCCCGTTGGGGCGGAGCCTGGCCAGTACGGTGCTATAGTATAGCAATTTCCATCTGCATATGGCATATGTGCACATTTAATAATAGATCAACTCATCATGCTCATATGGTGAATCAAGCCCGCAAGTTCAAGTCGTATACTGACTCGATGAGGACAAACCCGATGAGACTGGGTCGTTCTATGACCCTGACTCTAAGACTCAAAGATAACGATCGTTCTCTTTCCAAACAAATAGACTAAACAAATGTTGATTCAAGTGTGTAAGGCCTAGCATGATACTACATGGCATGCTCTTAAGCTTATGCAACACCTAGTACATCATATGACTACATGTAGGAGGGATCATTCTCATCAGTCTGAGTAAATCCATAAAGGAACTTAGTTGAAAATCCGAACAGAAAGGTATAGCGAAAAGCAGGATCCAGACAATCAACAAGCACCTATTATAATTATAAAGAGTACGATGAACTACAATGCTACTAATCACACACAGAGACCATGTTCCCAAAACGTTTCCAAATTAAACCCAACCGGAAGTTAAACCATTTCAAACCATTTTCCAATACGAGAAAACATTTAAAAGCCAAGCCATTCCAAAATTTCCGATTCCCATCGGATTTCCATAACTCATCATTACTCAAGCCCAGTCCCATTTTCAAAACCAAGCATAACACCATCAACCGGTATTTGGTCACAAAAGTTCAAATCCAACAAGTTAGGCTAAGTCAATCCGTTAAACGAGGTTCGTAAAATATCAAGCCATCAAACCATTTAACCTTAGTCAAGTTGCAATGTTTAAGAAATTCCGGCATTTGGTTCAAAATACAAGTTCTTCATAACATTTACGAAGCATCCAACTCGTTAAACCGACACCTGTCGAATTCCGTTGAAATCCCTTTTCGACTCATTAAAATAATCATTTAAATAATATTTACAAATTTATATATCCGAAATCGACCTTTGACCAAAACCCAACACATAATGGTCCAACCCAAAAACCAACAAACATTCCCAAAAGACAAGGGAGCAGTGTTGTGCGCCTATTTTGCCATGTTTTACACTAACTTTTATATCGATTTCCGCATGCATTTCATATCATTGGGTTAGAATTATACAGAATCTATGTAGTTTAGGCTTATTTGCCAAATTATGGAGTCTACGCTAGTTTCTGTTTAATTTCGCAGAAATCGAGGCATTTTACAGCAATTCGGAGAAGGAAGAAAATCATGAAAGAGCTCGAGGTCTAATAAAGGAAGTCCAAAGTCGAGTAGCAATTGAACCAGAGCATGTCGAGCAAAAAAGACAAGAAAAAGAGCACTCGACAGGACTAGTCGATGTCGACCAAACTGGTCGATATCGAGTACATCTACTCAAAATCACCTAGTCGAGCACGAACTGAGCAGCAAGTCACTCAAGGAGCGCAGAAGTCCTCGACATCGAGTACCTTACTCGATGTTGAGTACCCATCGAGCGTCTGAATTCTAGTCGACCTCGAGCACAGTCCGAGGAAAGCGAGCAGAGTACGAACTCTACTCGACATCGACTACCCTTGTCGATGTTGAGTACTTCCCAGCGTCAATCCGAGTCAAAATCGAGTGAAGGTCCGAGTGTGAGGTTACATGCAAGCTAAGTCATGTGGAATTCTATCAAGACATGTGAAGATATATCAAGAGTTGAAGACATCTATCCACTTTAGATATTTCCCTTAATGATTTATTTCTTTTATTTACCAAGTTTTGTTATAAAGTGTTTAGATAGATAGTTTTAGATATAGATAGATTATTCTTCCTTGGATAGCGAGGATTGAATACTATAAATAAGGCCCTAGGGGCTGGTTCTTAGGTATTCTATTCCACAACACAATTACATTCGAAAGTAGGAGTTTTAGAGAGAGTTTTGGCCGAGTAGAAGTTGGAAAGGTGAGAGCTGATTTGGCTTCGATCGGTTGGAAGCTTTGTTTTGATTTAATGCAATTTAGTTTCTTTAATTTATTGATGTGTGTTTTTATGATGAAGAGTGAGTAGTCACCCAACTTCTAGGGTCGGGGTGAGCCCGATGATAGCCATGTAAGGTAATGCGACAAAGGTACAACTTTTAATGCGATTTCATCTTCTATCCCTATGAGCATGATTCTTTTGCGACAGTCGAAGGTGATCCTTGTTTGTATTATTGAAGAAAAAGTGATCTTAATACAACTTGGATTAATTATGTGAAAAAGGTTAGTAATGATAAGGGTTTATGTGAAAGCCTTTATATTCCTATTTGTTAATGACGACAGTTATTTGATGAAAAGACATGATCTTTTATACCTTTGGCATTATTCTTATATGGTTATCTTTGTGGCGTTGAAACCCCGATTCTAGGAGCTTTTAGTTTATTGAAATCAATCAACCAATTTCGTGTTTCTTTATGTTTTAATTTTATTTCGCAAAGGTTACGTTTTTACACTGCACTGAAAACTCGATCTCGACAACTTTTTGGTCGACGTCGAGTACACTGGTCGACGTCGAGGAGATTGCTACTCGACATTGCCTTGTTTTCGTTTTCTGTGTGCGGATCTGCAGGTTTACTCGACTGAGGTAGTCGACATCGAGTACTTTACTCAACGTCGAGGACTTCTGCTCGTCGATACGAGAGCAATTTGGAGCGAGAAAGGCAAGCGCTGACACGCTTCCTCGTGGAAACGATCCTGATTCCGTTCCACTACAACAGGAGGAAGTCTTATAATTTTTATTTGTGTGATTCAGGAAGTCGATTTGAGATTTATATTTGATATTTATTTCCTTACTAGATTTTCCTCCATAACAAATTTTGGCGCCGTTGCCGGGGAAGCAATCAATCGCGCCCTTTTTAGTTCCTTTTTACTCTTTTATTTTTGTTTTTGTTTTTCAAGTGCATGCGAAGAACTGATCGCACACCTATCGACCCAATTCTTGAGCCATAACATTTTTTCCTCCTTCAGCAAACGCTAACGAGGATGTCGACAACTAACAATGAGAACGAGGTCCAGCTCACACCAGCACAGGAGCTTGAACAACTCCGTTTATGGATTGAGGAATTCACCACCAGAGAAGCAGAGTACGCCTGACGAGAGACGGACTATCAACAAAATCAGAAAAGGTGGGAAGCAAGGGTGGATCGCGAAGTCAATGCCCGACGAGAGCTTGAGGAACAATATCAGCATATCCATGCAAATGCAAAGGAGTACCTGCACCCTACTCTGAAAGTTCCAGAATCGCCAATCGTCCTCCCGCGGGTTGACTTTGAAATTCGTCCTTCTTTTATTACTGAAATTAGGATGAATCAATTTCAGGGGAAACCCAATGAGTGTCCTTTAGAGCATAATACTACTTTTCTAGATTTATGTGAAGCTATTGCAGATGGTGCTAATCTAGAATATCTGAAACTAAAGGCATTTCGTTGGTCTCTTGCATGATTAGCTTCATAGTGGCTCGATGGTTTTCCTTCACAACCAATTCGCACGTGGAACGAACTACAAGACTTGTTTCTTAACAAGTTCTTTCCTCCTTCCAAAACAGATGCGCTCAGACAACAGATCACGACTTTCAGACAAAAGCCAGAGGAAACACTTGCACAGGTCTGGGAGCGCTACAAACGACTGCTGAAATTCTGTCCTACACACGGACAGCTACCCTACGTGATCCAGGAAATCATCTTCAATTGCATGGATGCACCAACTAAGGACCGGATCAACAACTACACCCCTATAGGTATCTCGAGTACACCCACGGCGTGCTTGGGAAACCTTTGAGACGCTGGCTAATTATGACAACACATATGGGACTTATGTGGCCTCAACTGAAAGATATCAAAGGTCTGCCCCATCTATGCTCTTATATGAGCCACCAAAGGAAATTGATCCGGACGTCATGGAACAGTTCCACAATGATTAGGTACGTCGTCTCACCAAGCAAGTTAAATTCCTATCTAAAGATAAACCTTGTTGTTGGAATGTGGGTCTGTGAGGCACAACACTACTGCGTGCCCAAATGCCGACCAAATACTTGTAGCAGAAACCCACGACGAGGCACGTTATGCGGGGGGGGGGGGGGGGGGGGGAACTACTTAGGACAACATCAGCAACAGAACTGGAGCCACTATTGCCAGCCCTAGTATCAAATTAAAGAGACCCCCCGCCCTACAGAGCTCCTGGTCACCCTGACAGGAAGTTATGATAGATGACCTGCAGACTGTTCTTAAGGAAATGCGGAGGAATCATACAGAAAGCAAACAGTCTATCAATTCCATCCACACTTAGCTGCACGACATCAATTAGCTTCATCAATCCCCAAACAATCAGGTACGCTCCCTGGATCATCTGAACCAAATCCTAAGAATAAATCTACAGGACAGGTAGCTGCGATGAATCTCAAGAGTGGGCGACAGACACAAACGTGCGAGCAAAACACAAAGAAGAAAGCTGCAGGAGACTACTCGACATCGACTAGTCCACTCGACGTCGACAAGAATCTGGTCGATATCGAGGACTCTTTGGTCGATGTCGACCAGAACGCGGAGCCACCCAGAAATCGACTACTGTACTCAACGTTGACCAACCTCCAGTCGATGTCGACCAACATTCTGACAATATCGAACACACTCCTTCACCTCCGAAAAAGAAAACACTGTCATTGCCAACCAAATCTTTGAAGGACCCAGCAGAGAAGAAGTTTCAGTGATTCGTAAAGATACTTCAGAGGCTCAATGTCACCATTCCTTTCACAAAATCTCTTCATGAGATGTCGTCGTACGTAAAGTTCCTCAAAGAGATCCTTAGCAAAAAGCGATCGATGGCTGAGATCACAGAGGAGGGCAGCAAGATTGACCGACCAGTTAAAAGGCCAGATCCAGGTAAGTTTTCTATAACTATTGGATTTGTTCAATATAAGTTTAATTCTTTATGCGACTTAGGAGCCAGCGTTAGTATCATGCCTCTATCAATCTGGTCCAAAGTCAAGATAGGTGCTTCAGAGCATGTGGATGCCCGACTCTATATGGTAAACAACAATGTTGTCATCCCAACAAGCATGGTGGATGATGTGCCGGTACATGTAGGTAAGTTCTTTGTCCCTACCGATTTCTTAGTTATCGATATGAGAGAGGACCTTGCTTGTCCAATTATTCTAGGAAGACCTTTCTTAGCAACGGTGGATGCCAACATAAGCGTAAGGAAGGGAGTACTCACTTTCAACATCAGCGATGAGGTAATTGAGTATTATTTTAATCAAACTGAAAGGCATTCAAGTCAAGTCATCTTCAGGCGCAAGGAGAGAGAGAGAGAGAGAGAGAGAGAGAGAGAGAGAGAGAGAGAGAGAGAGAGAGAGAGAGAGAGAGAGAGAGGGGGGCGAGAGTGAAGGAGGAGGAAGGTGAAGAAATAAATATCATTGAGAGGAGCCAAAGGCCCTATGGAGGAGGTCAAATAAATCTCAGCCAGGTACATCACTTGCGGGGAGCCAAAGGTAAGAAATATGACTCCCGAGGAACTGGAGAAGAGGGATATGGAAGCACAGGTGGAGAAAATCATGGCAATTCTGAACAAGGAAACAGAGAATCTACTCGACATCGACCAAGGTAAGTCGACGTCGACTAACTTCTATTCAGAATTGACGGAGGTAAAACCTGTCGTTGATCCGTCAAAGTAAATCTCAAACCTATAACTAGTATAGAAATAAGCAAGAGGTCGATCCACAGGGAAAGTTATAACTCAAGTGTAATTCAGGTGTCAATCAAAGTAACCAGATTGGGGGGTTTTTATGTGGGAAAGTTTCGCCTTTTATCAAAGCAAAGTAAAGAGAGCAAAGTAAAGGAATTTGGTTTTTAGACAATTTGGGAGAAGCAATTCTACCTACAATTTTCCACTTTATTGGATTGAAGCGATCCTTATCACTTCTTCTCGCCCTATTAAGTTTCCTATGAATGCCCTTGTCCCGACCTAATATAGTTACTAGTCCAACCAGTCCTAGCAACCTTTATCAATCGAACAGTCCCTAAAGAAGGATTTAACCCAATTGATAGCTTTAAGTTCAGATATTAGCCAAGGTATTTGCAGTCCCTAAAAAAGGATTTAACAACACATTCAACTTCCTACTCATTTAATTAGTTCAACCAGCCCTAAAGGAACAAGTTTGCCACTTAGGTTAAGGTTCACAACCAGGAATCTACAAAACTTTAGCAATTGAATTGATCTAACAAGTTGGCCAGACAAGATAGAACAAAACAATAAACAATCACGCACAAAGAAGTTGAAACATTCACATATAGGAAACGAGGAACGAGAATTAGAAACTCACAATCAATCCGAATAAAGCTTCAAATTGTAGGCAGAATAGATGAGTTTAGTTCCTCATGGAAGACATCGCTCAAAATCTCTAAAGCGTCTAATGAATGAATAGAATAGAAGTTATGAAAATAACATAAAACTTGGCCTTTTTAAAACATCAAAGTCGGCCATGAAAGAAATAAATAAGTTCTAGGGTTTTGATTAATCAAAACGCTGCGAATTAACACTGACGACCAATGCTGCGGGCGCAGCATAGGTGCTGCGCCCGCCGCTCACTGTTTCCTCCAACCCTTTGCAAATTGATTGGCCGCGGGCGCCGCAAGGTTGCTGCGGCCTCAGCCAGGGGCTTTTCACGGAAAATCTATCATGAATTCGCTCTTCTTGTCAACAGGAAAGTTGTAGTTCTCTGAAAGAGCTTTCCAACGCATGGTCATAATAGTCAATCGGATAACCGAGGCCTCCAGAAAGTGCAAAACAAGTTAAGCATGTCTGACGACAACTTCTGCAGACTTGTTCTTCGTTTAGGTTCGCTTCTTCTTCTCAGGACCTCTTGAGATCTTCATGTAAGCTTCTCCGATCAACTAGACATTCTCATCCAATTCGTTATCAACTCATGCCTCATCCTCGGATCCACCATTACCTGAAATAATCAATAAAAGCGTGTAGATTCCGACTCCGACAACATAGAGAACTAATATGTAAATCGTGCTTAATCCATGCATAGATCCGGTTACTAAGTGCATCAACCATTGCCACCTTATTTCACTAAGCATTTCACAGATTCAAACAAAAGACTCAAAATATAAATATAAACTCCGCAAGCAATCGAACATGTGCATCGGTCTTTAAAAATAGATACTGCAGTCAATGCCAAGAGGTAGCAACACAAGGAGAGTAATTCACACAACTGAGCAAAAGAATTCAAATAAGGCCAAACATTCTCACAGGGTCATGTTTTTAGGACTTCAATCATACTTTTAGCTCAATCATACATGCTCAATTATATTTGCTAGCTCATGTTCCACAAAAATCAAATAAAGACAAAATCAAAACATCCAGAACTCCATGGGATTTTTATGAATCATGCTTGAAATTTAAAATAGAGGACAAACTAAGCCAGATGGGTGTTTGAATAACACATATGTATGCAATGCATGGTTATTTTTGGGATTTTCGAATTTTTTTTTAATTACGAAAATAAACAAGAAATTAATAAAAAATAAATTAAATTAAACATGGTGCAGAAATTTAAATATGATCTCCTATATGCATCTATATAAAGAATTCTTCTCCCCCACACTTAAAGTTTTCATTGTCCTCAATGAAACAATAAAGACAACAAAAGTAAATCAAATATAATCAGAGTGAAGGAAAAGAAAAAGGAAAAAAAAAACAAAACTTACCTCGGGTTGCCTCCCAAGAAGCGCCTTTGTTTCAAGTCGTTGGTTCGACGTAATGTTGAAGCTCAAGACACTAATCAGACATAGTCAAAGCCCTCATCAATCTGTCAAACTCTTGTGCACAACTAACAAACAAACATGCACTACAGACAAATAAATTGAAACTAAATAATAAAGAATTTAAGAGCCGTTTCAACTTATTGTATTCATGAGCTTGACTACCCACAAAGGGTATATAATACCACCAATTCAGTTCTATTGGTGGTTTGTCAAAGTAGGAGTCAAATGGATCATCGTATCCACCAATAACCTCTCTAGTGCAGGAGACAACCTTTACTTGCTCTGTAGCCTCAATAGTGGGCTCTGGACCTGATTCATCAATGGGGGAGCTAGGGATGATCTCGTCAGATGAAGTGTGGTCTTCCTCTACCTTCTCAATGTGATTTTCCACCATGACCTCAAGAGGTGCAACAGAGATCTCAACGATTTGAGATACTGGAGGAAGTGACTCGTTTTGCGCACATTGATGATCCATATAGCAGAAAAATTCCCACATCTCCGAGAGTGCCATATCTAATAAACCTTCATCGCTCATGCGATCAGCAAGACTCCGTGTCTCAGAATTCATGCCATCAAAGATGCATAGAAGCACTTCCCTTATACTAGCTTGATATCCCAATGAATAAACATCGTTAATGTACTCCTGCAGTCTGATGAAGTATTGATGAAAACTCTCTCCATCTAACTGCAATAACCTCACCTTCAACATATGTTAGTAGCACGGGTGCGGACCATATAAAATGGTCCACACCAAAAATCAGCACTAAAAACACACAAGAATCAATAAATTTCCCCGGCAACGGCGCCCAATTTGACGGAGGTAAAACCTGTCGTTGATCCGTCAAAGTAAATCTCAAACCTATAACTAGTATAGAAATAAGCAAGAGGTCGATCCACAGGGAAAGTTATAACTCAAGTGTAATTCAGGTGTCAATCAAAGTAACCAGATTGGGGGGTTTTTATGTGGGAAAGTTTCGCCTTTTATCAAAGCAAAGTAAAGAGAGCAAAGTAAAAGAATTTGGATTTTAGACAATTTGGAAGAAGCAATTCTACCTACAATTTTCCACTTTATTGGATTGAAGCGATCCTTGTCACTTCTTCTCGCCCTATTAAGTTTCCTATGAATGCCCTTGTCCCGACCTAATATAGTTACTAGTCCAACCAGTCCTAGCAACCTTTATCAATCGAACAGTCCCTAAAGAAGGATTTAACCCAATTGATAGCTTTAAGTTCAGATATTATCCAAGGTATTTGCAGTCCCTAAAAAAGGATTTAACAACACATTCAACTTCCTACTCATTCAATTAGTTCAACCAGCCCTAAAGGAACAAGTTTGCCACTTAGGTTAAGGTTCACAACCAGGAATCTACAAAACTTTAGCAATTGAATTGATCTAACAAGTTGGCCAGACAAAATAGAACAAAACAATAAACAATCACGCACAAAGAAGTTGAAACATTCACATATAGGAAACGAGGAACGAGAATTAGAAACTCACAATCAATCCGAATAAAGCTTCAAATTGCAGGCAGAATAGATGAGTTTAGTTCCTCATGGAAGACATCGCTCAAAATCTCTAAAGCGTCTAATGAATGAATAGAATAGAAGTTATGAAAATAACATAAAACTTGGCCTTTTTAAAACATCAAAGTCGGCCATGAAAGAAATAAATAAGTTCTAGGGTTTTGATTAATCAAAACGCTGCGAATTAACACTGACGACCAATGCTGCGGGCGCAGCATAGGTGCTGCGCCCGCCGCACACTGTTTCCTCCAACCCTTTGCAAATTGATTGGCCGCGGGCGCCGCAAGGTTGCTGCGGCCGCAGCCAGGGGCTTTTCACGGAAAATCTATCATGAATTCGCTCTTCTTGTCAACAGGAAAGTTGTAGTTCTCTGAAAGAGCTTTCCAACACATGGTCATAATAGTCAACTAGACATTCTCATCCAATGCGTTATCAACTCATGCCTCATCCTCGGATCCACCATTACCTGAAATAATCAATAAAAGCGTGTAGATTCCGACTCCGACAACATAGAGAACTAATATGCAAATCGTGCTTAATCCATCAATGAAATGCATCTTAACTAAGCTAAATGCAATCTATTATGCATACCTAAATGCATGCTATCAAACTTCCCCACACTTAACCTTTGCTTGTCCTCAAGCAATGATAGAATGAACATGAATCAATGTATCCCACTGGAAATCCCTTCAAGTTTCAACCTCATCAAAAAGCAACATCATATCAGGTGAAAACATAAACCAAGCAAACAAACTTCATAGCATGTATTCCAGTGATCAAAGCTTAGAAGTAGACATCATCCAACCTCACCAGAAATATGTTTTTCACTCATGTGTTTAGGCTTTAAGGTACAACTCTCAACTCAATCCAAAATGCACTAAGCTCATAAAAGCGTGTAGATTCCGACTCCGACAACATAGAGAACTAATATGCAAATCGTGCTTAATCCATCAATGAAATGCATCTTAACTAAGCTAAATGCAATCTATTATGCATACCTAAATGCATGCTATCAAGAATCTTTTCCAGGTTTTAAGTATGGGGTCGATGTCGACCAGAAGTACTCGACGTCGAGTACTCTAGTCGAAGTCGACCAAAATCAGAAGCCTCCATCGACTATGCCATCATCGAGCAACACACCAGGAGCCAACCAGTACTCGACGTCGACCAGACACAGGTGCACACTTGTCTAGTGAGTCCCTTTCTTTATCCTTGTTTTTTATACAGTGAGTACATTGTAAACTTTAAATATGGGGTGGGGGAGGGCTTACTTTATGCATATTTTATTATATTTGACATTATTTGTGCATATTTTTCAAATTGCTCACACATGGTTACTTTGGATTTCATATTTCATCTATGTGCTTAAATGTTATTTTCCAAAGTATATTTTTATCACCCCCATCAAAAAAATTTGAAATAGTGTCATGGAAGTTATATTGAACTCAACGATGCAAAATTGGATTCATTAGAGATATAACATCAAATTGCCTAGTAAAGGGAAGTCATAATGAAGTGCATATTTTTCTTGAAAACCATGAAATGAGGTAAAATTTGAAGTTGCTTTTGACATCTTGCATGATAAGAGGACTGAGGACTTTATATTTTCCATACAATGCTCATTGTTTATATTCCTAGCCATACCTATGCTTATGCTCCACATGATCTAAATATTGCCCATTTTCTACCTTATTTCCTTATCAGGGGATTATGTTGAGAATGGAAGTTACATTATGGAGATTATCATATGGTGTTTGTGTTGTTGTTGTTATCATTATTGGAGTTTGGCAGAAAATCGAAAGTTTATGAAAAATTTAACGAGTGAAAGAAAATCCGGTAACCTCAGGCATGGTTATTAGAATCACGATCCGGATCGTACAATCCAAACGATCCTACAATCCTAGGAAGAGTTCTGATCCGGATTGCTTGTGCATACTCGTTTATACTAGAATCGGAGGTGGGATTGGTAGGATCGGCTAGGATCTTTAGGATCTTACGATCCTAAAGATCCTAGCCGATCCTAGTAATTTCAGATATTGGTAAAATTAGGCCCATCCAAATTTTATTCTACAAAGCCCATGTCATTATTTTGATGAAATTAGGCCCATTTCTATTTTTTTTAATTTTGTTTTATTTTTTGGGGACATTAAACCCTACAATCCCTAGATGTAGTTTGTTTTCTCAAGTGCTCAACCCTCAAGTCTGTAGCGGTGTGCTGAACCGGTGAAGTGAAGCCTGATGCCCTGAACTCTCAAAAAATGATGGTGTTTGTTTTAATTTTTGGGGACATAACTTGTAGTGAAGATGAAGCTATCTAGATAAATGATGGTGAAGATGGTGATGATGTTGATGATTTCCTTGAGAAAGATGATGAAATTGTTTATGATGACATTACAAACTAGAGATGGGAGGAGGAATTTCTAATGTCTATGAATGTTAGCACCTATCACATATGATATTCCAGAACAATCATGTGATATGGGATGTGGGGTTTTATTTTTTTTGGTTAATCTTGTTTCTTAGACCATTTTTAGTTTGGTTTATGGATGCTAAGTGACTTATTTAAACATTTTAAGTATCATATTATGCCTTTCGACATATTATCCTTGACCAATTGTGAATGTTAAAGGAGTTATTATTGGCATATGTTAGTTAATTAGTTTATTTAAAGGAGGAAATGACTAGTTTTGTTTAAAAATTAAGGTATTTGTTTGGTATGACTTATTTATATTTGATTTTCACTTTTTGCTGATTTTTTATTTGATTTTCACTTTTTGCTAGGATCTTACGATCCTACGATCCGATCCTTGATCCTTGCATCGATCCTACATTAGGATCTCGATCCTAAAAACCATGACCTCAGGAGATAAAGGTAGATCGACCCTGCCTGCGTTGAGATAATAGTTCCGCAGGATGGGGCACCAAGGTGAGGAGTTTGAAGCACTAAGTATCCGGGGCCATTCATGACACCCATGTTTGCGACTCGCGAGAAGGCAGTGCTGAGGTTAGAGAGGTAAAAACATTATAGTGAAAAAAGCATCGAGCGAATGAGTGAAAGGTGAGAAATCAAAGGAAGAAGGAATGTGGTATGAGAAGTTTGGAAATTACTCTATTTCCCCGGATCATTAGCACCACATGGCAAAAAATTGCCTATCATTAGTCTTTTACCAATCTACTCCTTATTGAGCTTAATTAAAGTCCTCTTGATTATTGTTGATTTGTCACATGAATTGTTTTTGCATAACCCTCCTTTTGTGTATAGATGTTGCTTTTATTCACATGCATGAATTTGTGGCACTAGTACCTTTTCGAGGATGGTAATTGATTGCAGGGACATATAAGAATGGATCTAAGATGTTGAGAGTTTGAATTCTCCCTCTGTATAACCATTAAAAGTATTGCTTGAGGACAAGCAAGCTTAAGTATGGGGTGTTTGTTGTGCGCCTATTTTTGCATGTTTTACACTAACTTTTATATCGATTTTCGCATGCATTTCATATCATTGGGTTAGAATTATACAGAATCTATGTAGTTTATGTTTTTTTGCCAAATTATGGAGTCTACACTAGTTTCTGTTTAATTTTGCAGAAATCGAGACATTTTACAGCAATTCGGAGAAGGAAGAAAATCATGGAAGGGCTCGAGGTCGAATACAGGAAGTCCAAGGTCGAGTAGCAGATAAACTAGAGCATACCGAGCAGAAAAGACAAGGAAAAGAGCACTCGACAGGACTAGTCGATGTCGACCAAACTGGTCAATATCGAGTACATCTGGTCGAAATCACCCAGTCGAGCACGAGCTGAGCAACAAGTCACTTGAGGAGCCCAGAAGTCCTCGACGTCGAGTACCTTACTCAATGTCGAGTACCCGTCGAGCGTCCGAATTCTAGTCGAGCTCGAACAGAGTACGAACTCTACTGACGTCGACTACCCTTGTCGATGTCGAGTACTTCCCATCGTCAATCTGAGTCGAAATCGAGTGAAGGTCCGAGTGTGAGGTTACTTGCGAGCTAAGTCACGTGGAATTCTATCACGACATGTGAAGATATATCAAGAGTTGAAGACATTTATCCCCTTTAGATATTTCCCTTAAGGATTTATTTCTTTTATTTACCAAGTTTTATCATAAAGTCTTTAGATAGATAATTTTAGATATAGATAGATTATTCTTTCCTTGGATAGCGAGGATTGAATACTATAAATAATGCCCTACGGGCTGGTTCTTAAGCATTCTATTCCACAACACAATTACATTCAAAAGTAAGAGTTGTAGAGAGAGTTTTGGCCGAGTAGAAGTTGGAAAGGCGAGACCGGATTCGGCTTCGATCGGTTGTAAGCTTTGTTTTGATTTAATGCAATTTAGTTTCTTTAATTAATTGATGTGTGTTTTGATGAACAAGAGCGAGTACTCACCCAACTTCTAGGGTCGGGGTGAGCCCGACGGTAGCCATGAAAGGTAATGCGACAAAGGTACAACTTTTAATGCGATTTCATCTTCTATCTCTATGAGCATGATTCTTTTGCGATAGTCGAAGGTGATCCTTGTTTGTGTTATTGAAGAGAAAGTGATCTTAATACAACTTGGATTAATTATGTGAAAAGGGTTAGTAACAATTAGGGTTTATGCGAAAGCCTCTATATTCCTATTTGTTAATGACGACAGTTATTTGATGAAAATGCATGATCTTTTATACCTTTGTCATTATTCTTACATAGTTATTGTTGTGGCGTTTAAACCCCAATTCTAGGAGCTTTTAGTTTATTGAAATCAATCTACCAATTTCGTGTTTCTTTCTGTTTTAGTTTTATTTCGCAAAGGTTACGTTTTTACACTGTACTGACAACTCGATCTCGACAACTTTCTGGTCGACGTCGAGGAGATTTCTACTCGACATTGCCTTGTTTTCGTCTTTTGTGTGCGGATCTGCAGGTAGTCGACATCGAGTACTTTACTAGACGTCAAGGACTTCTTCTGATCGATAAGAGAGCAATTTGGAGCGAGAAAGATGAGCGCTGACACGCTTCCTCGTGGACACAATCTTGATTCCCTTCCACTACAACGGGAGGAAGTCTTGTAATTTTTATTTGCGTGGTTCAGGAAGTCGATTTGAGATTTATATTTGATATTTATTTCGTTACTAGATTTTCCTCCATAACAAGCAACCTTGGCCAAAGGCTACTGGGGTGATTTTCGCGGCGGTGAGATGGCCACTCGTCATGGCGAAAATCATCCCAGGCTCCCCACGAGGAAGGGCTCTCGCTGGCTGCGAGAGACAACTTTCCTCCTCTATGTTCCGTTCTAACTCACCGCGGCGACTATGGTTTTTCCACGATGAGATTCGAAGGTTTTGGCTCGTTTTTGCCTTGAATCATTTCCATTCTTTGTCAATCCAAACCCAGATCAAAGTAAATGTAATTCCGACCTCAACCAACATCAAAAGACATAAACGAGGACTAGAGGGGGAGAGCGGAAGGGGGATTACCAAAGGTCTTCAAGGAAAGTCTTCAAGATGCTCCAATGGGGTCCTCCGAGCTTGAAATCGATGAGGAAATGAGAGATCGAGCCTAAGAAAGGTACAGAATGAGTAAAAGAGCTCCTTTAAGAAGTTTGGGACCAAAACGAGCAAAAACAAGAGAGATCTAGCTTACCTTCGGAAAAACAGGGGAAATGAGAAAAAAGGGCTCGATTTCACGTTTTTCCAGAGGTTAGATTTTCTCTGATTC
Source organism: Persicaria maculosa (assembly GCA_963922045.1). Taxonomy (NCBI): domain Eukaryota; kingdom Viridiplantae; phylum Streptophyta; class Magnoliopsida; order Caryophyllales; family Polygonaceae; genus Persicaria; species Persicaria maculosa. The sequence continues at coordinate 35,570,315 of OY998259.1, read as the reverse complement.
GACCTTATAAGGTAGGAAACTTATTAAAGATACACCATTAAAAGATTTGGAAGGAAAATGAATCAAGAGGAGGGAGAACGAGCTGAATCCGCGAGAAAATACGAACAGAGGCTGTTAGGATCGGTTTCACTACCGCGACTTAGAACTCACGGCGGCGAAAAAGATTTTGAGCTCCAACTCACGGTCGCGACTTAGAACTCACGATGGCAAAACTTCTAGAAGTTGTTGTTTTTGCTTGAATCGACATCCAACCTTCGTTTTCTTGGCTAGATCTTCAAGGAAGAGGTAATGGAGGTGTGTTTGAGGGTTTTATGGTTGGGAGAAACTCAAAAAAAGGGATTTGGAAGAAGGTTTGGAAGATTGAAGAGGAGAGAGAGTGAGTGACTTAGGGTTTTTCCTTTGAATCTCAAATGAAGAGAGAGAGGGGGGGGGCTAGGGTTTTGGGATAGTAGCTTAGATTTTCAAGTTGATGTTGTCTCCCTTGGGGAGTGTAGCTTTCTTTATATAAGGGGACAAATGGACACTCTAGGGTTTTAAAGGGGAAGAAGACAAAACCCACTAAGAGGGTGTGGGAAGGAAGGGAGGAGAGAGAGAAGAAGAGAGGCGAGAGAGAGAGAGAGAGAGAGAGAGAGAGAGAGAGAGAGAGAGATTTTGCTTGTCCGACCCTGAATTCCCAACAAGCTATCCCGAATCCCGACTCTTGAAAATCTGAATCGAAAATCTCAAATCATCCCAAAACGACTTATGAGACTCTAAGTTTTCAAATCCGAAACTCGATAGCAAAAATAAGATTCGTCAAACTCAAATTCAAGGATGCCGGAATTATTTCAAAGACTTTTCAAAAATAGCAAGTTGCTCAGGGACGCATTTTCAAAAGCTTTCGAAATTCGACAATTAAATAATAATTACATTTTTCGGTGTTTACATTCATCCACCTCTAAAAACAAGTCTTGTCCCCGAGACTAAAACCTTCAAAATCAAGCAAAGACTCTCAACTTCAAAACCATTCAAAACCTTTCAAAATCCAAGTTAGTCTTTTTCAAAATCATTCAAAATCCTTCAACCTCAAGTTAATTAATCAAAACCAGAACTTGAGAGGTGGAGACATCCCCCTCTAAGGGTTAATATCATATTCTCTCCCTAGTTTCCAGAGTCAAGTCAATCTATCGATCTCAATTGAAGGAAGGATCATAAGCCATCAAAATTCATAATCATAAACCAGCTCATCTCCAACCGTACGTCATACGGTGATTCCCAAAACACATGCCATCATAGTGCCAAAAAAGTCACATAACATCTCTACGTCATACCACACATCATAATAAGCATCTCGAAACAATATACTAAAAGTCATAATAAGCGTCTCAACATCAAGCCAGAAGCCATAAAAGGCTATCCCTACATCACACTAAAAGTGATAACAAGTGCGTCATCGAACCATCGTAGCTAATCACGCAAGCACACATGTGAGGAGATCAATGGATTATGTATTGTGGAGTTAGCACGTCAATACAAGTCAAATCTCACTATCGCATATCAACACTGTCAGAGTGAATAATCCCCGGTGGGGTTGCCTTCGCTATCATTAGAATATATATAGAAGTACAAGATAGTTAACCCTAATAGTTAACCCTAATTACAAATGGGTAATTGGACCTATACATATATTCTATCTAACATACCCCCTCAGTCGAAACAGGAAGGCAGCGAATAGTGAGACTGGATCTAAAATAGCGTAGATTCTGAACTCTCCCACAAAACGAGCGTTAATCTAATTAACACTAAAACATGAATATATGGCAATGAAATGCACCTAAATTAATCTATAATGCCTATTGGAATACACCTTATCAAACTATTTATTTCTGGGAGGAGGTGTGAGGACAAGAGAAGCGGAATTGAATGTCATGAGTACTAGCGAAGAAGGATGTAAGGGCATTGTTGTTAAATTCACCACCTATGTCACATTGAAAGGATTTAATGGGGAGGTTAAATTGGGTACGGACAAAGCTATGAAATGTCATAAGGTGTGTAACAACTTCAGATTTGTACATTAGGGGAAACACCCAAAAATAATGAGAGAATGCATCAACCAGAACAAGTGCATAGCGGAAACCATCATGACTGATAATAGGAGATATCCATAGATCACCATGAATGATGTCAAATGGAGTGTGCACCTGAGTATAAGACGTGGCAAAGGGCAATCTAGTGGGTTTGCCAAGTTGACACGCTAGGAAACTAGTGGATGGAGGGGCTTTATTGCAGGGAATAAGTCTGGACCCGAGAGACTCGAAAGCCGAAGAGCCTGGATGACCAAGACGGGCGTGCAGAGAGATGCCGAAAGGGCAACATTTGATAGATTGGTTGCTGCAGGGGAGGTGACAAGATGAATGTTATTGGTGACAGGATATTGGTCTCCAGCGCTATTACATCTCATGAGCAGGGCCCCATTTTTGAAATATTTGACAGCAAACCCAAAGCGGTCAAACTCAATGGAGATATTATTGTCTGTGGTGAGGCGACGGATGGACACAATTTTCTTTATTAAGCCCGGGGAGACGAGGATGTTGTTAAGGCTTAGGTCGGTGGTAGGGGTCGATAATGTAGTTTGCCCAAGACCCAAGGTAGGAATGCGTTCACCATTGCCAACAATAATGGATGTAGAAAGGCTCTTAGAAGTAGGGACATAAATTATACCTGGGTTGTGCGACATGTGCGCAGTAGGTCCGCTATCCATGTACCAATTCGGATCGGCAGTTGACACGCCTGCAGGTGTCAAGATGGCTGGCTGCCTGTGTCGGGACGAGGACGATGATCCCGCTGCTACAGCCTGATCCAGATGGTGCGGAGAGGGTCCGATGAGTCCCTGCTGGCTCGGGTATGGCCGCGTTGGACAGGCGTACGGGGGAGGCGGAAGCGTATAGGATGGGTAGCCCTAGGGAAGGGCTCCAAGAGGGGAATACCCCCTCTGTAAATGACTTGAAGGGGCGATAACCTCGACGGGAGGTTGTAGTGGATTGTAGAAAGCCATAATCGCCGTCGATTAAAAAGTGGCAATGAAACTGAAATGGAAGAAATTTAGGAGTGAGCTCTCGGTTTTTTTTCTAAAACAAACAGGTGGGGGCCGGGTTTTCCAAATCTGTCAGAGGCGGGGGAAGGGCTGTCGGTGGCGGCGGGGTGCGTACAGGCCGGGGATGGGCTCGCAGGTGGCAAATCCGAGGGCTGGTAGCCGGATCTGTGGTTGTGGTGGCCGGAGGTGCTCGAATCTAATGGGATTGTGTGGGGGCGGGGTTTCTCTATGTGGTTTCTACGAGCAATGGAGGAGGACAACGAGAGGGGAATGCTCAAATTTGGGCGCTTGGAGCGACGGGGACAGTGTGCAGGCAGCGGTGTGGTGGCTGGCGAGCAGGGAATGATAAGAGCGAGAGCAATAGGAGCGAGGAAGGAGAGATGGCGGCTGGGTTTCGGATCTGGGCTGAGGGGCTCGGATCTGGCCGGATCTGGTGCGTCAAACCGAGCCTAGGGGATGGTGGCGAGTGTGAGGCGAGGAGGAGAGCAAGAGGGACTGGTGTGGTGCTCGGATCTGGATGGTGGCGAGGAGGAGAATGAGGGGATCTGGTGTGGCGAGTAAGAGAGCGAGCCGATGGGATGGTGGCCGACGGGAGGGACCGCGAGAGCGGGCGGGGAGAAGAGAGGGAGGGTTACTGGCGGTGAGGAGAGGGTTGACCGGTGAGAAGAGGAATGACCGGTGGTCTTGTGCACGGGGTGCCGACGGCGGTAGGTCAGGAGGAGGTGGGGGAGGGATCTAGAGAAAAATTAGGGTTGATTTTGATGAAACCCTAGAGGCTCAGATACCATGTCAGAGTGAATAATCCTCATTGGGGTTGCCTTCGCTATCATTAGAATATATATAGAAGTACAAGATAGTTAACCCTAATTACAAATGGATAATTGGACCTATACATATATTATATCTAACAAACACCGCAATCATAGTATAACCAGTCATAACAGGGGTTTTCACATTTTTCTAGAGGTTAAATCCACTCTAGTTCGACCTTAGAAGGTAGAAAACTTAGTAAAGATACACCCTTAAAAGATTTGGAACGAAAAGGAATCAAGGGGAGGGAGAATGAGCTGAATTACCATGATAAAATACGAACACGGGCTGCCGGACTCGGTTTCACGACCACGACTTAGAACTCACGGCGGCGAAAAGGGTTTTGGGCTCCAACTCGTTGTCGCGACGTAGAACTCGTGATGTGGATCAAGATGGCCTACAGTGGGTCAAATAATGATCTTTATCCTAGCGACAACTCGAGGACGGGTCGAATGCAAATGGAGGAGAATGATGTCCTCCTCAAGAGGAAGAAGAAGGCTCCACCATGGAAGAAGGTCCAAAGGTGCAAGGTGAGCTAATGTCAAAGTTTTGGTTCATTCAGAATTGTTTGACAGCTTTTTGAGGTCTCAGTAAAATGGGTCGTACCATACCTTGTTGGAACGAGGACAAAAAAATCTACAACTTTGATGTTGAAGGTTTCTCCATAATCGACCTCGAAAATGGCCGATAGTCATCATCTTTGCAGTTGTCACTGTTTGGACGAATTTCTATATATTTATTTAATTATTTTCAGTTTTTACATATTATATTTGTTTAGGAATAATGTAAGTTAGAATAATATCTATTAGTTTACTCTTCAATTAATTGATATTATTTCTAATTAGTTTATTTCCTTTTTTTTACTAGGGTAAATAAAAGCGGAGAAGGAAAATATCTTAGGGGATTTTCTTTAATCACTAAGTCTTTAATTTTTATCTATCATCTAGGCTTTTTATTTACTTAATTATTATTTTATTGGACTTGTCAATCCTGTGCAAGGAAAGAATGGTCTAGGGTTCCTAGGTTTAGGTTTCTATTTAACGTTTCTTTTTCATTCAATGAAATTCATATTGGAATATAGAACTGAAGAAACCCTGTGGCTAACGGGTTCTTCGATTACCAATCCCAAACCCTTGCTTTCTTATCATCAAGTTCTTGTTCTTACTTTCATCCAAACAATTCATCCAAACTCCAAAGATCAAACACAACCCAAACACAAAGAAGAAGAATCCTGCGAAACCGTCGCAGTATTAGAAAATTCATCGCAGAAACTGCCCTGAAACACCGTCGCTGTTCTCGGTGAACAGTAGCTACCCCCGCGGCTCCCTTGGCCGCGCCTGTGGCCTATCAAGCAGATTTGCAACAGTTGCTGCAGTGCTTTGTTCATGGTTGTTCCTTTGCTTCCGACATCATCACACCTTAAATACTTTCACTACACTTGTTCAACATCAAGAGACATCAAGAATAATTGCAAGATCGGGACAATCACAAGTCGTTGTTCTTGATTCCAAGCCCACGGGCGAAGGATCGAGAATAGCAACATATCAACTCACGACGGCGAAACTTCCAAAAGTTGTTGTTTTTTGGTTGAATCGACGTCCGACCTTCAACGAATGAGGAGGTAATGGAGGTGTGTTTGAGGGTTTTATGGTTAGGAGAAACACAAAAGATTGGATTTGAAAGAGGGTTTGGATGATTAAAGAGGAGAGAGAGTGAGTGACTTAGGGTTTTCCCTTTGAGTCTCAAATGATGAGAAAGAGAGATAGAGGGAGGCTAGGGTTTTGGGAGAGTGGATTAGATTTTCAAGTTGATGTTGTCTCCTTTGGGGAGTGTAGCTTTCTTTATATAGGGGGATAAATAGACACTCTAGGGATTTAAAGGAGAAGAAGATAAAACCCATTTAAGAGAGTGTGGGAAGGAAGGGATGAGAGAGAGAGAGAGAGAGAGAGAGAGAGAGAGAGAGAGAGAGAGAGAGAGAGAGAGATTCCGCTAGTCCAACCCCGAATTCCCGACAACCTATCCCGAATCCCGACACTCGAAAATCCAAATCGAAAATTTCAAATCATCCCAAAATGACTCCCGAGACTCTAAGTTTTCAAATCTGAAACTCGATAGCGAAAATAAGACTCATCAAACTCAAATGTTGTTAACTAGATCAGACATCACATATGTTGTTCAACATCTAAGCCAATTTATGCAAGAGCCCAGATAGCCACATTTTGATGCTGCTATGCATGTGATTAGGTACCTAAGGGTACAATATATGTTGGTCTATTCTATTATTCCAATTCTTCTTAGATAGTATGAGCATTTTTTGATGCGGATTGGGGGGCATGTCAGTTTAGTTCCAAATCACTCGGTGGATATTGTGTGTTATTTGGCCTCAATTTAGTTTCCTAGAAGACCAAGAAGCAGAATATAATATCGAAATTGTCAGCAGAAGCAGAAGGTCCAATGCACATTGTTGAGAACCCTGTTTTCCATGAGAGAACAAAACATCTATAAAGATTGATTGTCATTTCATACGAGAGAAACTCCAATAAGGTTTTCTACAGTCTATTCATGTGAGAACGGGAGCTCAATTGGATGATATTTTGACAAAATCACTCTATGAAAAGCATCACTTATTCCTCTCTTCCAAGTTGGGTCATGTTGGATTCTCCCCAAGTCTAACTTGAAGGGGGGGTATGGAGAATATGGTTCACATTATGTAATTTTCTTATTGTCATTTTCACTTTGTTATGCCATTTTATGTAATAAGGCAAAAGACACTCATGTGCAAGGCACTTGTGAGCTAGCTATAAGCTGTTTTGGCAAACTATTTAAGGCCAATCTCTTCTCTCCCAAAGTAGTAGGGTTTAGGGATTGGTGCTTCTCATTATGGCAATGAATGCCGCTTTTCTTATCTGGCTCATTCTCTCCATTTGAATGCAACAGGAAAGCTCCATTTTTATCACTGTATTTTGGTTGTTGAACACGGACCTGAGAGACTTTGTCTCGGTTTTACAAGTTGCCTTTCCCTGGTGGAGATATATGGTCTACTAGAAACCAACACCTCTTTAAACACATACTCATTCCATGCTCGCAAAAAACAATAGAGTTGATACAAACTCATATTGAGAACTGAAAAATATTTAAAAAAAAACTCTACGTTCAATGAGAATTTTGGGGGAAAAAAACCCCAAACAGCTAAGAAAACACAAATCTAAGAAAACCATTTCCTGGCAAAAACCATCCAAAGGGACTTTCAAACTAAATTTTAATGGCTCTACTCTTCCCAACAATGACAGTTCGACAAGAATAATCATAAGAAATTGGCTTGGGGAACCGATTCTTATTCACTATCGGATCAGCGGTTGTCAAACCCTCCTCAACTTAGAAGCTCTAGCTTTGTAACAAGGTGTTCTGAAAATATTACAATTACACATTGATAAAATTCTTATAGAAGGTTATTTGATCCTCAAATAATAATAAATCACTTGACAAACAAGCGGAACTCCTCAGAGCATCCACAACCCACATATTGTGGGTGTCTTAAAATTAACAAAAAAAAAAAAAATGTCAGAATATTTAATAAAAGTCAGATTTTTTGTAGAACCAATGTGAGAGAGTATATGGAAGAAGAAACCCACTTTCTTGGTTCAAGTGCAATTTCTGACATTTCTTTTTTTTAATAAAAAAAATGGTTAAGACACTCATCTTGAGTGTCACCATAGTGGATGCTCTCATGAGAAATTGAAATGATTATGACTGATATCAAAACATTATTTCGATCGTGAAAGAAGTCTCTTTCTTTCACGTTCCCTGCATGGGCATTAGAGTGACGGACAAGGTTGCACATCTTTGCCACTCAGCCCGGGTACTGACATTTCAAATAATCTTGGTCTTCTCGACCTCATCCCAAAGAATGACCTCTGGTAGAGTTTTCTCACCCGAATTATTTTCTAATAAAAAAAGAGAGTTTTTCTTTCAAATACTTTCTCACATTGGGTCTAAAAAATATCTGATTTTTCATTTAATGTTCTGACATTTTTCTTTTTTAAAATTCTTTAATTTTAAGACACTCGTTAGATGTGGGTTATGGGTGCTCTAAATCATTAGATAATACACGACTATATAAATCATTAGGTTATCTCAAACCTATGTGTCATCGATCATTTAACATTGTAAAAAGTACTGTAATACACGACTATGACTTGAAGCACAAATGGCGGTTATCACATTGATTTATACGTTCCGTATGAATTCTGAATTAGTGATAGTGAGATATTACTACGTACTGTGATGATGGTTACCATCGTATTGATAACCATTATAATTAAGTTGCTACAACAGTAATAACCTTATACGGAATATTACGATTATCAAGTATATACATATACTCCGTAACTTGTAATTTTTTAAATTTATTATGTAATGTTTTCAATCTAGTTATATATTATTAATAATTTTATTATAATTTTAATATATTATTATGTAATTTAATTTAAAATGTTAAAAAAATTAAAACAAAATATATTATTAATGTTTTCGGTTTTTCCATCGAAAATACAAGTTGAAAACTTTATAAAATATAAAGTTGAAAATTTTATTCTAAAAAATATAAGTAATTGAAAAAAAATACAATAGTAATAACCTTATACGGAATTCAACGATTAGTAATTTTATACTAAAAAATTCAAGTTGGAAATTTTGATGGTTATTATAAGATGCAACCCTAATTGTTAATACTTAATACTTCATCCGTCTCATAAGTTAAGTCGTTTGACTTTTTTACATACTTTTAATGTATTAAAAATTTTATAAAATATAATTTTTTTTAATTTTTTAAAATAATTTCAAACTTAATTTTTTTCAATATTTTTAAAATAATCACAAATTTAATACTACTATTAAATTTTCAATTATTTAAAAAAAAAATGAAAAAAGTTTATATTGTAGTAGAACTTTTAACATACCGGAGTATTAAAAATGTGTTAAAAATTGAGATGACCTAAATTATGAGATAAAAGTAGCACGTACTGGTATTTTTTGAGCTATGTAGTCTGTAGTCAGTCTCATCACACCCTAATCAACAGCAGCATAAAAATGCAGATTCGACACTAATTAGGAGTAATTGGATTGGTCAACGTTGCATCTAAAGACTGCACACGTGGCACTTTGACCGACGAATAATTTAACAAAGACGGCGTTATTATCTGAACAACAAGCGGGACCATTTTCTCTTTCCTACTTCTAAGAGCTCCACGTTCATTCCAACAACGCTTTTATTTGGTGCGTTCTTGTGGGATTTGAGTTATCCACCTAACATTAAGATTAGTCATCCATTTCTCAAAAAAAAAAAGATTAGGCATCCCAATTACTTTAAAAGTCTTTTTTTTTTTGGTCGAAATAATAAGCTAAAAAGTGTTTTAGTCCAATGAATAGCCGGCCTTTACATTAAGCCTCATAGCCACTTATTTGTAAAGTCAACTTTTTCCATCCATCAAAAATATCAAGAGGTTGAAGAGTAGAAGAAACTCCAATTTCGGAAAATGCCTTAATTATTGGCGGACTTTATATATATCTTCAATTTTTTTTTAAAAAAAGTAACAAGAAAGAGTTAGAACTTAGAACATAGACTACTTAAATCAACAATGTACATTAAATCGGGTATTTCATGCTCGGGCGAAATTAAGATCCTCATTTCTGATTCTCTCTTTTCTCTTCAACATTTATCGGATTGTAGGATTTTCCACATCTTTACATATGGTAATTGAGTTTTTGACCGTCTATCTCATCTTGGATCTTCGTTCTCTAGCCCTGATCTCCCTTCAGATCTTTTTCTCCTTAGCATTATCCGCAAAAATGCCCTTAGCTAGATTACGCTAGTAATCGATCAAATTCAACTTTCACCCTCTCTCTCGTACTCAATCCCTTTCCACGGATTCTTTCTTTCTTCGAACTCCCAGCGAATGGTGATATAGGGTAAAAATTACTTCCCTCTCTTTGAACTTCGAAAGCCCCCTTTTTTAAGTTTTTTATTTGAACCGAGTAATCATTACAATTACATGTAATAGGGGTTCGCTTACTTGTCATTAGGGGTGGGTATAAGTCTCGGAAATCCCAGTCCAATCTAGTGGAATTTGGAAAAAAAAAAAAAAGGAATTTCATGTCGGTCTCATCCCGTAAACATTATGCGGTATGGGACGCGGGACAAGGATTCCTTATCTTGCAATCTCGGCCCGGCCCGGCCCACATATAGATGCATACATATATTGTGTAATTATATGTATAATGTGTAAAATGGGTATATATATGGAAATTTGTAAAATATAAAAAATATTATTTTTTTTTGGTGAAACAAAGGAGGACAAGCCTCAAACAAGAAAGAAAATGTCTGGGCTATAAATCTATATATGTTATGCCTTTGAAACCCGAAAAATATATAGAAATTTTAATTTTTTTTTATAATGTATGTCTTTTATTTGAGGGACATGATTTGTCTCGTCCCACGCCCACCTAGTTGTCTGTTATATGTGCAAGTATTTCTGCAATGTTTTGAGAAAGGGGTTAGATCCACAAGCGCTTTTTTTTTGTATATTTGTTATCATTTCCTATCGTTAAAAATTATACTAATCGCTTAAATGGGGAATGACCATATCCCCTCTAATCATTACTCCTTATTTCATCGGGTTGTTCCTTGTTCCTGCTACTTGTTGTGGTCGACCTAGGTTTTCTTTGGTTGTGTTGAAGGTACAACAATCTGAGTCAGGACTGGCTGGGATCGAGGTAAGTAGTGTATTCGTGACGGATCTATATCCTCCAGGAGGCACTTCTTTGGAGTTCCGTCTTCACTGCCTACAGGAGTTCGAGTCATGTTGTACTACTAGCCAGTGGTGCTTGGCTTGGGTCTTACTTGTTTATTCGGCCTGATGTTTTTCATTTTACCTTCGTTCCACTTTTAGTAGGGCGGGTTCAGCCGGTTGCCGCCCTTTTATGTTTTGTTTTGTGTTTGTGCTTGTATTGTATCAGGAAGGTTAGTCTATCCGTCGTTTCTCCGGTCTCTCAAGGGACCAGGTAATGTGTTATCAGTTCTCTCGAATATTTTTCTGTATAAAAAAAAATCACTCCTTATTTCATCTAAATTCACAAAACATTTCCATAATATATTTTTTGATACAAAATATATTTTCATTCTTTTTACCTTATACATTTGAAGGTCAAATTGGGACTAACTTAAATATCAAAGTATTTCACAAGAGATAATTATCTTTCATAAATTTCGCTATAGATCTCTCTTTTGTGGACTTGTGGACCATGTGTTTGTGTGGGTATGGTAGATGCTATTATTCGTGTGCACTTTGGTGTTTTGATAAATACTTGTGCACGTTGTAACCAGGTGAGAGAAAAGGAAATATTCCTTAGGAAGGCCGGGTTAGGTTTAAAAAAAGTACAGTATTGTGTTAATCTGGTGGCTGAGAAATTGTATTTTTATTTTTGTATTTTCTTTTCATCATTTATTTCGTGTATTTTTTTTTTCTGGTATTAATTTGTTTCTATCATATAATTTTTATTGTACATATTTGTTAGTCTATTTATCGACTTATTCGATCTTTTGATTTCTCTAGACTTGTCTACATAATCGAATTCATTTCTTGAATTTTTTTTTAAAAAAAACTTTATAAATATCTGTCCTATTTGAACATTCAAATGCATAAATTAGATGTGTCAATGTATATAAAAAGTAGAGTACCTTTCAACAAAAAGCTACATCACGCCGAACTTAGTTCTTATCGGAATAATTTATAAAAGCTAACAAGAAAAGAAAAGGAAATAAAAAGTTAAATTTCTGTTTTGGATTTTGGACTATGTGAGAGAAACGTGAGGGGTGAACCCAACTTCTATGTTCCATCCTCCCCTGTTTTTTCCTCTCTTGCTCCTTGTTTCTTTTCTACGGGGCCCACATAACTCAATAAATAAACTAATTTAAATACAAACTTTGATAGAGTGAGCAAGGAGAACCACCACGAAATTTATAAAGTGATAAAAATAACCCAAACTTTTACTTGTATATCCTTAAACCACTACCAATATCTTTTTTTATAAAAATAAAAAATAACATCTAACTTTGATAGTTTTCAAATAGAACCTAAAACAATATTAAGCTAGTTTTTTAATCAAATTTAAACAAAAGGTAATTTTTTTAAAAAAATAAAAAATAAATTATTCAGCTTAAGATAATGGGAAAAAAATCTTAATTTATGTAATTTTCCGAAACCCCACAAATTGGGTTGAGCAAATGATAAAAACTACTAGTACTTTTCTCGTACAAGGTACGGGTGAGTATTTTTATTGAAATTTACCGTTTTAGTTCCCCCTTGTACTATGAATATATTTCATTTCATTTGAATTGTTGTCATGTTATCAATTATAACCCTCGTTATAATACAATAACACTTACAATCACAAACAAAAGTCTCATAATTACGCTCAAGTTTGATATCTTAAACAAAATATTCGACACATTAATTTTCTACTAACATATTGCTCTTGCTTCTTGTCATGTTGTTCTTCGAAATCTTTGATTATCATGATGAAATACTTTTTTATTGAGACAATCGATACTTCAAATTTGACAAAAAAATAGTAAATCACCCGCTTCTACGCTTCTCCTAGTATCCATCCTAATTGAAGACAAAGAAAAGAAATCTTATAGTTTTTAGCTTAAGAAAGCCGAATTCGGATCCTTTATGATATTTTATTTATTACACATCATTCCACACTTTTTAAATTGATCTAAATTATAAACCAATTTGATAAAGATACCCTAAGTTTAAATGTATAAACCCTATATAGCTAAAGAATTTTAAAAATGATATTTAGTGTGTGTTTTTATAATACTTAGACCCTTAATTAGGAAAAAAAAAAAAAAAGGAACTCTATTTGTAAGTGTATAAACATTAAGAGGCCAAAACATTAAGGAAATTTATAGATATCAAGAATCAAGGCTCCAATTATTGATTGGAAGAAACATAGTTTTAATTTATAGATATTTTTAATTTTAAATTTCTGTAATTGTAATCTTAGAAATTTTTTCTTTTTTTTACTGGCGACCCTCTGTGTAGGGTCATTCAAGCCATCTTTTGATGGCTTCAAGATCGCTGGGTCGATCTTCTAGATCGCCGAGTCGATCTACTTCTTGCCTACTGTAAAAAAAAAAAAGAGGCCAAAACATTAAAAAAATGTTATACCTCTCAAATTGATGGAATGTGAAAATTAGTTGGGCATGACTTGTGTATGTAGAAAAAAAATTATGAGTACTCGATTAGGTTTTAGATGCAAGAAATTGATAGATCGTAAATGATAACTAATCAAAATAACATTCTTATAGTTGGTGTTTTGTATGAAAGATTTGACAAAAGACTCGCACATATAAGGAAATTTTTTTTGCATCCTTATAAAATTAGAAGCAAATTCTTTACAAAAAAAAAAGGTCCACGTGTCCCTTTTTTAAAAAAATTTTAAGCATTTATTTTTACATCAATTTATCATCTCATGTTCTCAATGAATTATTAGGAAACCATGTTCACAATTTATTTGTAAAAGCAATTTATCAAATTCTCTCAATTTCTTCCATTTTCACCATATCCACGCTTAATAATCGTCGAAGGAAACGATTCAATTCAGCATCCACAAGATGTGGTTATGAGATCCATTCAAATAAGACTACAATCACAAGGAAGAAGTGTGGTGGAGATGGAGATTGCCTCAGAATCACGACATCCGTAAGGGTGGCGACAGATGATTGATTGGGGCAGAGTTCGTGGTGGAGATTCAGCTTGGCTAGATCTCGCTCTCTCTCAATGACGCAGGTATTCAATGGAGAATTTACTATTTAATCAAGCCCAAAAATAAGAAGAAAAAAATTAGCTCCAATCCAAAATAGAAAGTAATACCAATCTCACTACTTACTAAATTAAAATCCAATGGCAAAAAGAAAAATAGAGACCTCACATCAGGGGATATTAGCTCAAATCCAAAATGTAATGAATCAACCTTAAAAAATCGAATTTGGTTGAAAACAGCGATAATAAATGAAGAAACAACCAAAGTAAAGCTTGCATCATGAGGGAAATGAAGAGTGGTAGCGTACTGGTCGGCGTGACATCTTTTTGTGGTCATTATCGGTCTTCTCTCTGTTGTAATAAGGTTGAATCTCCAACGCAATGCCTTTTTCATCGCCGGACATCATATTGATTCTCTATTGAAGAGATGACCTCCTCGCATTGAATTGTTTATCTACCGAAGCTTCATCAATTTTACCTAAAAGAGCGATTTTGTTATGCAAACATAGAGAAAGAGAAAGGGAAAAAGAAACCTATCTAGTTGGTTTATCAACCAATTAGTCAATCTTAAACAAAAAAAAAATAAGAAACCTATATAGCTGATATTGAAACCTGATTTTCATGATTATAATATACTTCATACCATGACTGTGAAAAGGGCTGAAGAAAATAATTGTTTTATGATTATACTCGTATTAAGTTCGTGTGTTATCATGGTAGTCCAATTATTCCAACTCAACCTACCATAGACTCATAAGCACCAACTAAATCTATTCAATAACAATTTTAAGTACATTAAAATTTGAATGTACCCTCTAAAATTAAACTAATGGAATCATAAAATTAAGTTCAAACAAATGAGTAACCACTCATTTCAAATCGACATCTAATAGACTATTTATTTTCAGATATTCTTAATTTTATTGTATGTAATATTAAAACCTCATTTTTCATTGTCATAATATAGTTCACACATTGTCTGTGAATCAGACTAATAAAATACAACAAAACATTAAATAGTGATACAACACGGAAAGTAAAAGAAATGGGAATTGGATTTACATAAATAAGCTAATGGAGAAAGAATAATCAACCTAAACTATATAAATGAATTGAATTTGCATATGCACATGTGTTCCACATTAAGCACATGATAAGGAGCTCTAGTTGTATAGAAATATTTGCAGCACAAGCAAACACAACTTTTCTATAGATTAAAAAACTGCATGAATTAGAGAATGTGAAGGAGATGATGAAATAACTAAATTCATTACCAATACTTGAGCCACTGAGATCTTTGAGTCTATATAATATTCATTAATCATTCATTTTAAAATCTTAACCTCAACATCCATATTCAGATTGACCTATTTACTAAAGAATTAGATATTTGCTTCTCTATAGTCCATTCACAACATCTCAAGCAACCTCATCCAAAATTCTTGTATTATCACTTTAGCATTTTCCTTTTCATTCACCTTTTCTGCTTGATTCCCATTCACTTGCTTCTTCTCTTCGCAATCAACGTTCTGCCCATTGTTTGCCTTAGTCTCTATAGCAGCAACACCCCCCCCCCCCAAATTCGCATCCTATCCTTGGAAGTGTTAAATAGATTTAACGACAATGCCATGAAACAAAGTATGGTCATAACAACAGTAATTTAAGATAACAACTCGACCCAAACTATATGAAACTCCCAAACTATATGAAACTATGTTAATTAAGATGCAAGCTACATTGAATTACAAATACACATGACCCAAAATAATTTTGGTGCTTAACAACAAACTAATGACTTTTACTCAGCACAGTTCACAACACAGGCATGAAAACAAATATGGCCATAACAACAGCAATGGCATGTGTTAAACAGATTTAACAGCAATGCCGTGAAAAACATTATGGTTATAAGAACAGTAATCAAACATAACAACTCAACATAAACTATAACCAAATATCTTATTTAAGATGTGAGCTACATTAAATTACAAATACACATGACCTAAAATAATTCGGGTGTTTAACACCAAATAATGACTTTTATTAAGCACATTTCACAGTCAAATTCAATTTTGATTGAAATATGTACACAAATCAACAAATATAAGCGAAGCACATCCCAATTGACAAAATGTGTGCAACATATGGGTTATAAGTTATAACCCATATGTTATTCAGAAGCACTCTAACAGCAAATATAAGGATCAAATACTTCTATGATGATGTAGATCAAATGCACGAATGCTCAGCAAATACCCATTTTGAGGGCAAAATTTGTACATAAATTGAAGATGAGTAGCTAGTGGTACTGTAAAGACTTCCATGGATGGGTAGCTAGTGGTACAAAATCAACCCTACTGATTTTTCCGATCAAGCTTCACACCATCGGATCATTCAGAAGCAAAATTCAATTAGCCAACTAAATCCAATTACAGACTTACAAAAGGCATCAGTGGAAAAAAAATTCCCCAATTTTTCCAATTAGAGACTCACACGATCACTAATTTTTCCTCAACTAAATCCAATTAGCAGCAAAATTCATCAACATCAACTAATTATGTTAGAGACTTACAAGAGGAGCAGGGCCTGAACGAAGAAGGATCCAGAGATCGAAGGCGAGGTGCTGGTCAGCCCCGTCGATGGCCCGCTATGGCTTCAATCCGCCACCATGTCGAGGTCGGAGTCCAAGGGGCTTTCTTCTGAGGGGTGAACATGAACCTTACGCTGCGACTCGCACATGCAAAATGAATCAAACAATTCATACTACAAAGAAACATGAATCCGATATGCACAAATAGTGTAAATTGAATCCCGTAAACTCTAATTTTTGACAAATTTGATAGCTTCAAATTGAATACATACCCGTGGATGAAGATCGAGTAGCACCCTCGTCTACTCCGATCAAGTACCAGGCCTCCCAGAGTAACCGCTTGTGATTCGGTCGCTTGTGGAGATTAAGGTGCCGCAGACCTGGCGATCAAATCGCAATTGGTGTCTCATGTGTTCGTCTTGAGGATGGCAGAGAGTGTAGCAGACTTTGAAATCGTTGAGCGTCGGCGGATCTAAGCACTTGAGATTATCATGGATGGAGGAGGAAATTGAGCATGGATGGAGGAGGAAATTGAAATCGTTGAGCATGGATGGGGAGAACGTGGGTTTGGAGGAAAGGGAAAGACAGTTTCTTATTTTTGTGAAAAGGTGGACACGTGGCACAAATTTTTACAAAGAGGCTGCTTCTAAAATAATAAGTATAAGTGGTGGATTAGAAATATTTTTGTAAAAAATTTATCAAGTGAATTTTTTTTTTGTATTTTTGTTAATTTATTCTTTAATTAAAAATTTTGATTAAAAAAACTAGTTTTACACTATTTTAATGCTTATTTGAACAAATATAAAAGTTAGGTAATTGTTTTTAAAAATAAAAAATATGAGTGGTAGTGTAACAAAACTTTTAATTAAAGGCATTTTTGTGCAATTTTTTTAAGATTAATATTTTCTTTTTCTTTTTTAATTTACTCTTTATAGAATTTTAACTAAAAAACTGGTTTAATCATGTCTTGGGTCTATATTAAAACTTTCAAAGTTGGGTGTTATTTTTTATTTTTAAAAATACATTAGGGGTGGTGTGAGGACAAGTGTGTTTGGATTCTAATGCATTATGTATTATAATTAAAAACACTTGAACAATGTTTGTCTATATATTTTATAATGTGTTTAAAATAACATAAATTTTAAATAAAATACTCTCTCCGTTAATTAAAACTTGTCGTTTTAGAAAGTAAATCTTGTTAAGAAATTTTTTTTATTGTAAGTATTTTTTCATATACTTTACGAAATTATCCTGATTAAATAGTTGTTAGCTGTAGTTTTTTTTTGGGGGGGGGGGGAGTAGGGGTGTGCATAACAGGGTACCCGACACGAACCGGTTATTCGTGCTGGGTACCTGGAACCGTTAACCTCAAAATGACCGAACCGTATCCGAACCGTCTTAACCCGGGTACCCAAAACGGTTAAGGTATTCGGTTCCGTGTCGGATATCCGGGTACCTGACACGAACCAAGTAGGTTTTTTTAAAAAAAATAAAATTAGGTTGTCCGCGTGTGCTGTTCACCGCTGCAGTAGATCTGCTTCAAAAAAAAATTGAACATGTGCAAGTGGCTGCTCACCTGTTGCTATTACTCAAAGCTACTGTCTTTGATTGAATCTGTGCAAGTGGCCGATCCGCTTCAGAAAAATGAATCTGTGTGTGTACTGTGTAGCACCAAAGCAAATCAATTCGAAAAAAAAATACGTCTTACCATGTTCTTGAGAGGCGAGAGCTTCAAAAAATCGTTTCAGATCTGCTGATTTTGAGACTTGAGAGGGTCGAACAGTGAGATTTGTAAGGATTTGAGAGGAGAGACCGAGAGATGCTGATATTTGTGAGGATTCGAAAGAACAAGTGAACAGCGCCAACAACTGCGCTTCGTCTACCTGTCGTTTCGTCTCTGTCTGTGCCAACAACTGCGCTTCGTCTACCTGTCATTTCGTCTTTGTCTGTGGGAGGCTGCGAGCATCTCTGTGCTATAAACAAATGAGATAGGGTTAGGAAGGACTTACTACATGGGCTGGTTAGGAGCCAAGGGGATTCGAACCCGGGCTTGTTTGGAAGGGATAATAGGATGCGCTTAGTTGGAACCAATTGGGCTAGCGGAATTTATTGATACATGTAGGATTCTATTAATACTAGTATTATACTACCCGACCTAAAAATTAAAAAAAAAACGGCTTGTGTCGGGTATCCGACAAGGCGATTTTCCCGACCCGAACACGAACCGTTTACAGCCGTGTTGTTTCGGTTCGTGTCATTTTTTTGTCGTGTTTTTTCGGTTTTGGGTTTTTTTCGTGTCGTGTTTTCGTGTCATTTTAGGGTGTTATTTTTGTTAAAAAAAACTTGTCATTGTAGGTATTTTGCCCTTCATTTTATAAAAATGCCGATGTGATTAATGGTTTGTTAGTTGTAATTTTCGATAAAATAAAAAATGAAGGTAATAATTGAGGGTAAATTAATACATTTATTAATTGCCTTAAAACTTGTAAAAGAAGCTAAAATTACAAGTTTTGCCGAACGGATGGATTACTAGCTAGTATCTTATAAACGTGACTACTCGAATACTCGAATAAACTCTAGTGAAGGTAGGAGCCCCTGACACGTGTGAGATAGATAGCCCCCCTAACGGCCTAGGTTCTGCACGCTTCAGGAAATCTCCAGTGGCCAAAAAACAGCCGCCAGATGAGTCAGAAACTGGCCACACGTGGGCTGAGTGTGGATCGTTGGATGAGCGGGTCCCGCCATCTGCACTTAGACAAGGACGACCGTACTTATGTCTACGTAATCACCCTTCTCAAACCCCACCCACCTTTCATCGCTCCACTCATTTTATTAATCCTAATTAACCAAGTCTTTGTTTTTTTTTTTTAAAAAAAAGTCACGGTTTTTTTTTTAATAAGAAAACAATTTAGATGGAGACATATTATGGGTTCATGTGGTCTTAACTAGCCAAAGGGCAATTCTGTCATTTCAAGTTGTAACCGAAATCAAACAGCTCTTATATGAGCTTTGGCGCCATTTTCTGTTTGATGTGTAACAAACTCGGTTTTGTGTGTGAACACAGATCTAAGAGAGATTTGCTTTACTCTCTCATGTGGTGAATTGATTTTCATATACATATTTCGTTTTTGATTCAATTTGTGTTTGTCAAAATGGTATCAGAGCATGGTTTCGATCTGGTTTGATGTGCTTGAATTCTGCATTTGCGATCTAAATTGATCTAGGAATAACAAACAATTTGTGAGTTCCCTTTTCTTTGCTTCGACGACAATGGTGGGACGAGGTTCCAACTCGCAGCAAGGACAGGGATCTGGCGATGGAGGAGGAGCTGGTCGAGGATTTGACAATGGAGCTGGTAGAGGATTCGTTACTGTCACTCCTCCTGCACCTGGAAATGGAGGAATTGGACGAGGATGGAACTTTGGGAATCAGAATATGCAGTTTGGAGATCTTACGCAAGGTATGAATAACGTGCACATTAATCCTTACTTCTTATCAAATTCAGATCATCCTGGGATGAATTTGGTTTCAGTTTTGTTCAATGGGACAAACTTTGTGAGTTGGAGTAGAAATGTTCGAATGGCTTTGGGTGCTAAAGCCAAATTGGGATTTATTACTGGTAGTTGTGTGCGTCCTAGTGAGGACAGTGAGGATTTTGAGAAATGGTTGAGGGTTGACTACATGGTTAGATGTTGGCTAGTTAACTCTATGAATAGCGAGATTGGAGAGAGTCTCACCTATGTGCAGTCATCTAGAGAACTTTGGGATGAAATCAAAGACAGATACTATGAGTCTAATGATACTTTGGTAAATCATCACTTAATTACTTTCTTTCAAAGGATAACCTTAAATAGAGAAGAAGTAAATAAGAAATCAACATCTCATTCTTATATGACATTTTTTTACAAATCTTTAAAGGAGTCGGTAACACAAACTAAAAGTTATTTTCTTCAACAACAATATGAGGGATCTGCAACGTATTCAATCGTTGCAACCAACCAAAGCTTGAGTCCCAAAGACTACAGATATAGTTAAAATTGTGCCACAACACTATGTTACAAGAATCGACCACATCCTGCCCTCATGGGTTTAACTCAACTGATTACAGGGGTGACATTTAAAACAAGAGGCCAAGGATCAAGTCTCGCCAACTGCAGTGTGAGAGCAGCCTCTAAAATAAGGGGCTCCTTATGCACAGTGAGGACTGATCTTAGTCTCTGTAGTCGGTTGAGTCACCATGATTTACCCCCTCTCACAATCCCATTCAGACCGGCGGTGAGGAACGCCCGGAGTGAGCGATTTCACCTTTGGAACAAGAATCGACCACATCCTGCGACTCTCAAATGAGAAATTAACCTTGCAGTTGTATCACTAGATCGATTTTTTTTTTTTGTTTATTTTAATATCAATTTGAAGATGAAATAATTTTGTACGGAGTATGATGTGAAAGTGTGACTATGGATTTTCATCGATTCTGAACTGTGAAAAATCTTTTTTAGGACAAATAGGTAGTTTTTAGCATTTTATTTTATCTATAATTTATTAGATTTACTTTTATTTATATACAAAATTGCTTTTAGTTAATTAAAAAAATGTATAAATGTAGCATAAAAAAAATCTACATACTCTCTCTATTCGCAAAAATATATTATTTGAACTCCTTTATTTTTATCAAATAAAAATACCATTAAGGTTATTACGTAAAATGTATGATAAAAAAAATCATATTTTTGGTATCTTGTATTTATAAGATTTTACACTTAATTTAAAGTAGATAAGTTCCTTAAGACCCCATCTCAACTTCAACTTTCTTCTTGTCTTGTTTTAGTGAGAGGGTCAACCCCTTAAATGAGTCATACAATACTCGATTCAGATATAAATCTAGAGCGACTGATCGAACTGGACTAAGATCAAAAAAAAAAAAATTCAACTTTCATTTTTAATGACTTAGCATTAGACTTGCAAGTTGGATTTAAGAAAATATTTTAATGAAATTAATACTTATTACATTCTTAACAAGTACTCCCTCCGTTCCAAATTCAATGTCGTTTGTTTTTTTTTCCACGTTTTTAAGGAGGTAAAAACACTACTCCCTCTGTTAATTAAAACATGTCGTTTTAGACATTTGCACATTTTTTAAGAAAACAAATAAAAGCAAAGAAAAATACACTTATACCCCTTATTATTACTTTAATTTTCCACTTTATTCAAAACTACAACTAACAAATCTCTAATCATTACAAGGGTAATTTTGGAAAGTGAACATCAAAATATCTAAAACGACATGTTTTTCTTAACAAGATTTTACCTCTAAAACGACATGTTTTTTTTAAGAGAGGAAGTATAAAATATTATTTTTTAACCAATTTTTTTTAGTAATGACATGCTTGTTAGTAATAAGTATGAACTTATAAAAACAAATTCATTAAAAAAAAATAATATTTTATAAAGTTTTTACCTTTTTAAAATACGTGTTGAAAGTTAAAATAACTTTTATTATGAAACAAATTAAACGAATATTCCAACCCAATTTGTTTATTATTATAATTTAATCAAATGAATACGGTTGTTTAGAACACATGGCATGGGTGATGGATGACTCTAACCTAACCTCCCTATATAAAACGCTCCCCTCCTTACATTACTTGCAATTTCTCATTCTCAATTCCAACCCCCAAAAATCCACCCTCCACCCTTTTCATTCAAAATAAAATAAAAAAAAATCCTCCCTCTGCTAAAAAAACTCACTCCTCTCTTGTTTTGAGTTTTGAACAAAAATGGGTGTTCCACATATGGATCCGCTTGCCAACTTGAGCTTACCGCCGGGTTTCCGGTTTTACCCGACCGACGAGGAGCTCATGGTGCAGTACCTCTGCCGCAAAGTCGCCGGCCACCAATTCCCCCTTCCCATCATCGGAGACATCGATCTCTACAAGTTCGATCCTTGGGACTTACCTAGTAAGACCTCAATTTTCTATTTATTTATTTTTTTTTTTAAAAAAATATATATTTCTTGCTTTGAATGTCCAACTAATCGATCTATTATTTCAGGCAAGGCCTTGTTTGGGGAGAAAGAGTGGTACTTCTTCAGCCCAAGGGAGCGCAAGTACCCGAACGGGTCAAGGCCCAACCGGGTCGCCGGGTCGGGCTACTGGAAGGCCACCGGTACCGACAAGGTGATCAAAACCCAAGGAAGAACAGTCGGTATCAAGAAGGCGCTCGTGTTCTACACCGGCAAGGCCCCCAAGGGCGCCAAGACCAATTGGATCATGCACGAGTTTCGACTCTCCCAATCCACCACCACCACCCGACCCGGTAGCTCACGGGTAATTCATCTTGGATTTTTCCCCAATAATCATTCCAATTTTCAACATTAACTGATTGATTTCAATATGAATTTGAGCTGATTTTTTGCTTTTGGGGGGGGGTTTCATTGGCAGCTGGATGATTGGGTGCTGTGTAGAATCTACCGCAAGAGCTCGAGCGCCGCGAAGCCGAGCTCGAGCGCGATGAGCGGGGAGCATAGCACGGGTGGCTCGTCGTCGACAGCTTCATCGACGCAGTTCGATGACGTGCTGGATTCGATCCCGGAGATCGACGGACGCTTAATCGGATATCCGGAGCAGGGGAGTCAGAGGCTGGGGGTGCAGAGTTTCGGGTCGGGTAATTTGGATTGGGCCGCACTTGCTATGTTGACTAATGGGCCGGAGGTTGGGCCAAATTGTCTAAGCCAGGCCCAAATACAGAGTCAGCTGTTGCCGCCGCTGCGCCACGTGGACTTTCCTCAGGAGGTACAGAGTGGGATCCGAGCACAGCGGGTGAACCCGTTGGAGGGGTTCATGGGCTATTCGGATCCGCTTGACCCGTTTGGGATCCGGTACCCGGCTCCGATGGGGGGGTTTGGGTTCGGGCAATGAAGAAACGGAGGGGCAGGGGATGTAAATACCCGCAGTTGGGATGGGGTTGTGGGTAATAACACCCCAAGATGGATCCAATTAGTTAATTTTCTTTCGTTTAATACATTTTTGGTGTTAAGTCTATACTCTTGTAGTATACAGTAGTCAAAAATAATATTAGAAAAGCAATTGTTTAATTAGCCTATTTCAATATTTTATTTAGCCTTATTTTTTTTGTTTTAGAAAGACATGTATCCTCACATGGCAATAACTTAATGCGACTTTATATTATTGTTATTCCTTATTGTCTCTTTTTTTATGACAATTAGATGGAGTTAATGAGCTATCTCTTGAGTGTTAGTACAGTAATTTTCACAAGCTAAGGAAATGTGTTTTCATCGTTAATTTTTTTAAATTAATGCACTGCTAAGCGGCAATGCAGTTAACTGCGTTATTTAATTTTTAGCTTGGTAGAGTAATGCAATGTTCTTTTTAGTTCCGTTATACATTACTTAGCAATTGATTGATAATAATTTAAAAAAATTAGCGGTGAATATAAGGTTTTTCCAAATTTAGATATACAAATTTGACTAATTTGGCAGTGGGGCAGCACTCGGATCTTGATTGTTGACTGTTGAGGGTAAAATAAAAGCCCAATGGGTTTGAGAAACAGCCCAACTAACTAAACATATTACGATTGGGCCCAATCATACTTGCTACTGCGTAGTAAACAAGAACGGAATGAAATGAAACAAGCCGTTCATCAAACTTGGAAAAGAAAAAGTGGAACAACAAACATGAATATTTATATGAGAAAAACGTGACACATGTTTGATTGTTGGAAACGCATGAGTTGTTACTTGTTGATCATAATGCACTTTGTTGGTTTTGGTATTTGGGCTCTCTTAGACTCTTTTCTTTTGTGAACCTTATTTGCACGCTATTTTATCTCAAACACACGGTCATGAACACACATTGCGAATTTGGGAAAATCCGTACATATACAATGCAAGTTTTGCTTTTATTTTAAAAAACTCACACACGCATTATTTCTGACACCTGAGCAAGTCATAATTCAAATTGCAAGTCATATTTAATTAAATATAATTATTAGGAAAAATTTGGTGAAATGTCCATTTAGAAGGCTTAATTAGGTAAATGTCCATTTTCATTTAACAATTAAAAAAGTGTCCATAATATTTTCATAATACCCTCATTATATTATAGATTTTTTTTTGGGGTTCAGATTTAGGGATAATCTGTTTCCATACGGACTCCGTCCCTCTCATCTTCGCCGCCGCCGCGCCGCGTTTATTGCCGCCTGCACTGTCCCGTACTGCCCCGACCAGTCCTTTGCCACCTTGGTCGCCAGCGACCTCATCCCCTCCAACAGCACAATGTCCTCCCGTCGTCGGTAGAGGTGATGTTTCGACTGCGAGGATCCCCTCGTTGATCGCCGGGCTATTGCTGATCAAGTCTGAGACGTGGAAACCGATTGCCCCCGGCGAACACCTTGTCGTCGACGCAGGGCAGGTCGTCGTGGAATGAGGGACATGATGTGGATCATCTCAACCGCCCTGGTGACCTGCAGAGCCAGGGAGGAGGAGCCGTGGCCGTCGTCAACAAGCTCGAAGGCTACCATACATAGGATACGACAGATCCGCTTGCCGCCGGCCAGGAGGGAGTAGCGGATGGCGTCGTGGATCTTCATCGGATGGTTGAATGAAACGGCGGCGTCAAGGGCTTTGTTGATCAGATTGGATCTCTCACTCTAGTAAGATTTGAAATCGAAAGACTCCTACTTGATCAGCATTTGATCGGTTGGGATCGCGGAGATTGACAGTGAGGTTTGAGATGGGGACACAAAGGAACCCCAATTATGAGCAATTTTTGAGGAAAATCCAAACGGACTTACTGAGGTTCCATGGCTAAAGGTTGAAACTTTCGGAAGGACAAATGTCGATCCTAGATTCACACAGATGATCATCTTGTTTAATTTCTTTTGATCGAAATCGATATAATCTTCTTTAATTCCTTTTTCAGTTCCCAAATTCCTAATTTTTTATGATCGGTGGTGATAATGTTGTTTAGCGATAATAGATTTGTGGCAATATTTTTTAGTTGGTGACAATTGGTATGTGACAATGTTTGGTGACAGTGTTCACTTGTTGGTGACAATAAGATGATGAAAATAATTTGATGACAATGTTTCGTAGCTGTTGGCAATTGGTTTGTGACAATGTTTGGTGACAGTGTTCTCACTAGTTGGACAATAAGTTGGTGAAAAATAATTTGATGACAATGTTTCGTGGTTGTTGACAATTGGTTTGTGACAATGTTTGGTGACAATGTTCACTTGTTGGTGACAATAAGTTGGTGAAAATATTTTGATGACAATGTTTCGTAGTTGTAGACAATAGGTTTTGGTGACAATGTTTCGTAGTTTGTTGACTGATGTCCATATTTTGTGCCATGTTTTATATCTACTTTTATGTTGATTTTTGTATACATTTCATGCATTTGGGTTAGAATAGTACAAAATCTTTGTAGTTTATGCATATTTGTCAGAAATGGAGGTCTACACAAGTTTTGGGTGAATTTTGTAGAATTTGGAGTCATTCCGGGACGAAACCAAGAAGAGAAGATGAAAGCCGAGTGTTACTCGATTTCGAGGAAGCTTCCTCGACATCGACTACAAGAGGAACAGAATTGACTAAGGACAGAGGACGAAGACAACTCGAGCTCGACCTTACTTGATGTCGACATACTTGCTCGACATCGACCATATTCAAAAGCTGCCCGAGTTCGAGAAGAAGAGAGAAGCTGCTCGAGGATGCGAAGCGAAGCCGAGATCGACGAAGTTACTCGAAGTCGACCAAAATTTGTCGACGTCGACCAAAATATTCTTGGGTCGTGAGTCCATTGGGCCAATCCGAGGACGAGTTGATTGCTTGGGCACGAAGGAAGACCGAATCTATCTAGTTTCTATCAAGATCTATCCATGGAGAGAAGATTATTCACCAATTTGAAGATATTTAGATATTTCCCTTTTAGATTAATATTTTATTTAATTAAGTTTTATCTTTAGAAAGTAGATATAGTTTGCTTTCCTTGATTAGCAAGGATTAAGCCCTATAAATAAAGCCCATGGGGCTGATTTCTATTCATTCAATTTTAGAGAAGTAGTTCAATACATAGTTTAGGAGTTCATATGTTTTAGGGTTTTGGCATTCTACGAAAGTGTGAGTGCCGGGATTGTAAAGACTTTGAATATAGTTTATGCAAGTTTATTTTACATCAATGATGTCGATCGCTATGATGAGAAGCGAGTAGTCCACCTACTTCTAGGGTTGGGGTGAGCCCAACGAGAGCCATGTGGGTGGATTAGCAATTGCAAAAGAAGGTACTTTATCTTATTTTATTCCTTGTGTTTAACCTTTGATTGAGAAATTGAAGAACTCATGTTGTAAAACTTGGGTAGTAATTAGGATTTTTATTCGGAAGATAATAAATTCTAATTATGAAAAGGGATAGACACAATTAGGGTTGTTTATCGCGAGATTTATATTCCTACTTGTCGGATTGGGTGAAAGCCTTCTCCTTTATCGATAAAGTCACCATCTTTTATGATTTATAATTCCGCTTTCATGGTATTCGTTGTTGCAAACCCCAATCTTGGAAGTTCTCTTTCATACATTGTTTAGATTCGAAATTTGCAATTTAGTTACGTACTGTTACTGCTCGATTTCGACCAACTTTGGTCGACGTCGACTACTGATTCTCGATCGAGCAAAGATCGTTGTTGTTTCTGTCTCTGCAAGTTACTCGATTACGACAAGCTTCCTCGATTTCGACCAGCTCCTTGACGTCGAGTTGTTTCCTCGAGATCGACCAACTCCAGTAGCCTTTGCTTGCTCGGATTCGACTATATCCGGCCCCTGTCGACTAAACTTAGTCGAGGTCGAGTACCCCTAAAGTCGATTTCTGCCCGTGAGATCCCTCCACTACCTGAGATCCGCTGACCAGCTTCCTCGAGGATCAAACCTGACTTCCTGCTGCTACATCGGGAGGGAGTCTTGAACATTATTTGTTGGGAACTGAATCGGTTTGCTTTATTTTATTTACATTCTATTTGCAATCTCGATTTCCTCCTTTAAAATTGACAATTGGTTTGTGACAATGTTTGGTGACAGTGTTCACTTGTTGGTGAAAATAATTTGATGACAGTGTTTCGTAGTTGTTGACAATAGGTTGATGACAATATTTTGTAGTCTGACAATTACGTATTACAAAATTAAAGTTGACATCAAATTTCATCTACTTAGGGTTATTATTGTAACAAAAATGTGTTAATATTAGATGACAAATGTGATGTCATTATAGTATTGTACATCGAATTATTCGTTTGCTCAAGTTTAGCCCCTCTAGGGTATATGCTCCCCGAGTTCTAGGGTTTCAGTTTCGTAACAAAAATGTGTTAATATTAGATGACAAATCTGATAACATTGGTACTGTATACACATAAACCCTAAACTCTAAACTATACTGTACATAAAATTTTCGTCTGCTTAGGTTTAGCTCTTCTTGGGTCTAAGATACCCTTGTTCTAGGGTTTCTGATGCGGGACCATCCAAGACACCTTCGGACACACCTATACTTGGGGATGGACCTATGATTCGAGCTCGTGAGAATGATGTCATCTTCAAGAGGAAGAAGAAGGCTCCAGCATGGGAGAAGGTCCAAAGGTGGAAGCTTGGCGTTTTTTAGATTCGTTCAGCATTTGACAGCTTTTTGACGTCTCAGTAAAATGAGTCGTACGAAGTCAATATTAATCGGATTGGATCGTGCCATACCTTGTTGGAACGAGGGAGAAAATATGTACAACTTTGTTGTTGAAGGTGTTTGAAGATTCGACCTAGAGGTTGGCCGAAAATCAACATCTTCGAGCTGTCACTGTTTTTAGACGGAAATTACTAAGTTTTGGAACTTTCTTTATTGCTATTTTTAGAGACCTTATTTAATTAAATTATTATAGGTAATTTAGGGTTTTATTTTAATTTATATTTTATTTATTATTTTTTATCAAAAATCAGCCCTAGGGTTATTCTATTAAGCGGCTGATTCATCATTGTAGACGTCTTCCATTATTAAGAAATACAGTTCTTGTGTGAAACACATCTGTGAGAAAGTCAATCGATTCGAAGCGTTGCTCATCGATTGAACAATTGGTTTTGATCTTGCTTGGTTTGCTTTGAGTTCATCAACCTCACGAGAGCTTGGTGATCCTGGTAATCACAAGTCCCCTCCTTGTGCCTCCAAGTTGTCCGCTTGGTTGTGTAAGGTTGTAGAGGCGGGCTTTATAGTCGTTGATATTTGGTTCCTACCCTCTAAGGATGCCTGGGGTCTTTATCTCATTCTATATTAGTTCGAATCACCCATCTATCAGTCTTTATTTCATTGCTTTGTTTGATCGAGTCTAGTGTCTTGTTCTTAGTCGATTCTGAGCCCTTGTTTTGGTCGATATTGCTGCGTCTTGTTATTGTTTGCTTGAGTCTTTGCTTCCGTTCTTGAGTTTAGTTATTGATTGTCGAAGATCGGGCCATCCTACGGCTTACCCCATATCAAATTGGCATCAGAGCTTTGGTTTCTGACATCAATTGTGTCTTTTATTATTCATAAACACAAAACCCTACAAAAATAGAGTCGTTTCTTTGTTTCTTGGTCTTTACTTCTTGAATCTTTAATTTTGATTGCACTAACCTTTTTCTTGTTTGTAATAGTTGTGGTTGCTTAGCCTTAAACACCAAGCCAGCCGAGACCTTCACAAAGAAGTGGCCGATTACAGCCTTGGAGTAGTCGATATCGACTTTCCTTAAAACCTAGCCAGCCGCCACTTTTTGTTCTACAAGAAACCCTAGTTGGTTGTTGCTTTCTATCTTTGGATATCTTGTTCCATCTTTGTTTATCTATTTTATTGCCTTATTAAATTTTGATTTTTGATAGATTAAATCACTTTTATCTATCATAGATTATAAAAGGTCTTTAATAGATCTACTTACCTAAGATAGCCAAACCTCAATTATATATATTTCATAAGGGCTACATATTTTATTTCTTTCACCTTGTTACATATAGTTTCGAGTCCTTTATGTCATAGATAGTTTCTTGCATTAGTCAAAAAAAAAAAACAGTCCGAATAAGTCTTTAAAAAAAGGAGATATTTAAGCTTTGACCTAGGAGGATAAAATTTACTAGGGGCAAAAGTAGCTTCAAAAAAAAAAAGAAGAGGATTGTCGAGTCTAGTGCAAGAAACTTCAAGGACCAATTTTGGTGAAAATTTCATAGCCCTACTCGAAAAAGCCTTAAACACATACCTCCCAAAACACAATTTTTTTTTAGCCCTACCTTGCAACTACAACATCCTTACTAAGGGTTTGAATAAAAAAGAGGTAAATTTGCAAGTTGTTTCTTTTATTTTCCCACAAAAATCAGTCCTTTGTTTTTGTTTTCTTTGTTGTGTCGAGTGCCCAAACACATTGTTGAGTACCCTTGCTGTCGAGTGCTCCTCCTTGCAATTGTCGAGTGCTCGTTGTCTGGTCGAGTTGTGCTTGTGTCAAGTACAACCCTTTTTCATTCATTCTCCTTTGATCTTTGATCTATTTATCTTGTATTGCTAAGTCCTAGCTTGAGTGTTGATTTGCCCAAGGCGGATTGAAACAACAAGCGTGACATACCAATTAGAGAGGGAGTGTGAGCGAAACACTAGTGAGGTGTTTATATTTTTCTACTAACCCTTTCACATAGTTCTTTGTTTGTTTATTTGTGATGTCTAACCAGGGCAACAACACGATTACTGAAGCTGAGTTGTTCAACAACATGAAAACCATGATGGAGACCTTGGCTAAGATAGATAAAAGATTGAGGGCACAAGAGCTTCGGTTCGGCTTACCGGTACAAAGTATTGATTGTTCTTACCCCGTGTTTAGTTCTTGTTTTGGCTCTAACACGGTGCCATGACAAGGAGTACCACCTAAAGATGACGAGCCACCCCCAAAGAAAAGGGAAGAAACTCATCCTATTTCTAATCAACTTAATGTTTCTCCTAGCATAGATATTCAGTTTGTTAATGAAATTAAAGAGAATGTTGAAAATGATCAAGATCTTAATTTACTTGCATGTGATGATAATGTTTGCATTGAATATGAGCATGATGATTCTTTGCTTGTTAGTAAAGTTTGAAGTGTTCACCCTATGCCTTGCAATGATAATCAAAGAGAAGATTTGTGTCATACTAAATGCTTAGAAAAAGGCAAAGTTTCTAATATGATCATTGATGAAGGAAATTGTTGTAATATTGTTAGCCTTGAATTAATTGAACAACCAGCCTTGAAAAAGGATGAAAACTTGCTAGCATTGGATGAAAACTTAGAAATCAATGAATAAGCTAAAGTGCATATTAAGTTAGAACATCATGAAGTTGATATGAAACCTGAATTGTGCACTAATCAAGTTTCTTTTCTTGGTTTTGTAGAGAGCTCTAATGGCCAACAAGTTGACGAAGCTGAGATCAAAACCATCAAGGAGTGGTCAATCCCTACATCAATCGGTCTTGAGACGAGTTTCCATGGGCATGAGGTTTTCGATCCAGAAGCTCGTGTGGATGCCTTTGCGGAATCATATGCGACCTTGGATTCGAGGACGAATCTTTTTTAAGAAAGGGAGATTGATGCGGGACCATCCAAGACACCTTCGGACACACCTATACTTGGGGATAGACCTATGATTCGAGCTCGTGAGAATGATGTCATCCTCAAGAGGAAGAAGAAGGCTCCACCATGGGAGAAGGTCCAAAGGTGAAAGCTTGACGTTTTTTAGATTCGTTCAGCATTTGGCAGCTTTTCAACGTCTCAGTAAAATAAGCCGTACGGAGTCAATATTAATCGGATTGGATCGTGCTATACTTTGTTGGAACGAGGACGAAGAGATCTACAACTTTGATGTTGAAGGTTTTTCCAGATTCGACCTAGAGGTTGGCCGAAAATCAACATCTTCGAGCTGTCACTGTTTTTAGACGAAAATTACTAAGTCTTGGAACTTTCTTTATTGCTATTTTTAGAGACCTTATTTACTTAAGTTATTTTAGGTAATTTAATGTTTTATTTTAATGTTTTATTTTATTTATTATTTTTATCGAAAATCAGCCCTAGGGTTATTATATTAAGCGGTTGATTCATCATTGTAGACGTCTTCCATTATTCAGAAATACAGTTCTTGTGTAAAACACATCTGTGAGAAAGTCAATTGATTCGAAACGTTGCTCATCGATTGCACAATTGGTTTTGATCTTTCTTGGTTTGCTTTGATTTCATCATTCTCGCGAGAGCTTGGTGATCCTGGTAATCACAAGTCCCCTCCTTGTGCCTCCAAGTTGTCCGCTTGGTTGTGTAAGATTGTAGAGGCGGGCTTTATAGTCGTTGGTATTTGGTTCCTACCCTCTAAGGAGGCCTGTGTTGTTTATCTCGTTTTATATTAGTTCGAATCACCCATCTATCGGTCTTTATTTCATTGCTTTGTTTGATCGAGTCTAGTGTCTTGTTCTTAGTCGATTCCGAGCCCTTGTTTGGGTCGATATTGCTGCGTCTTGTTATTGTTTGCTTGAGTCTTTGCTTCCGTTCTTGATTTTAGTTATTGATTGTCGAAGATCGGGCCATCCTACGGCTTACCCTGTATCAGTTTCAGTTTGGTAACAAAAATGTTTTAATATTAGATGACCAATGTGATAACATTAGCATTGTAAACATTTTAGTTTGATGAAAGTGCTTTGTAGTTGGTGACAATTGGTTGGTGGCACTGTTTTGTCGTTGGTGACAATTAATTTCTAAAAATAGGTGATTGCCACTAGATTGATGACAAAGTTTTGTAATTAGTGACAGTAGATTATTGACCAAAGCTTGATGAAAATATGTTGGTTACACTGTTTTATTGTTGGTGTCAATAGATTACTGAAAAGAGGTTGGTGACAATGTTTTTTATAAGTTGGTGACAATACGATTGATTAAACAATATGAAAACTGTGTTATGTAGTTGGTGACAATGTCTTGCTGATGTATAATGTTATGGTGACATTTTTTTTAAGGTTACAATATCATGGTGATAATATATATTCTCATCAACCCTGTCATTAATAGTTGTCACCAACAATTGTCATCAGGAAAACATCTATTAGCAGAAAAACCCCATTTGTCACCGAGGAAAAGTGTTACTGGCAACTGTCACTCGAAGAAAATCAACTGTCACCCATTTTTTTTGTCACTAATAATTATCACAAGAAAAGAAATCAATTGTCACTAGAAAAGATTTTCGCCTAAATGTCACCGGAAAAAATAAAATGTCACAAAAAATCAATTGTCACCAAAATAATTGTCACAATTAACTGTCACCAGAAAAATATACTCAACTGTCACCAAAAAATTGTCATCAAATGCAGGCGTTGACCGGAATGATCAATGTTGACTAGTCAATGTTAAAATTAAAAATGGTCAAAGGGGAAGGAGGAAGGGTTAGGGATGGGGAATGGGGGGTATTTTTGGAAAAAATGGACATTTACTTAAGTTTGTAAAAAATGAACATTTACTTAATTTTGACATGAAAAATGGATATTCACCAAATTTAACCTAATTATTATAGGTGAAACTAATTGTAATATCTCAACCTTTGTAGGAATGTTAAAAAATATCCCACATTTCAACGGTAAGAAAAATAACCCGACATTAGGAGATGTGGTAACAAAGTATCCCGACTCATTTTTGTCAACCATAAATTGGGTCAAAACAATGATACAAATTGATCAAATGATATCATTCTCATTAAAACAAGTCAATGTCACCAAAAATTCACCAAAATCTTAATTTCGTCAATTATATGTCATCGTTTTACCCAGATTTATAGTCATAAAAAGGAATTGGGATACTTTGTTATCACATCTCCTAAATATTAGGTTATTTTTCTTACTATTGAAAGATGGGGATATTTTTTTAAAACTCGTCCAAAGGTTGGGTTATTTTAATTAATTTCGCTATTATTATAAGACTCTCTTACCCCTTTGTTACCTAATTGCTGGTTCAATCTCATTAATTGCGTTCTTAAAACATTTGTTTAGTCTCATTAAATGCGAGTCATAATTATATCTGATAAAAAAAATGCAAGGTATATGTGCTCTTATAAAATGCAAAGGAAGGTATAACAAAGCGTCTCGGTGCAGCCTTCACGGGAGAAAGAACGCGCTGGCCCTTAGGTGCCACGCGCCCCCAAATTTCCCCCATCTTCAACCTCCAGTCAAGTATTTCCTCTGCCATAACCTTGATTCGGATCTTCTCGCCCCTCCTCGACTTCGTTTCTGGCCTTTGGTGGTCGATTGACCTCCTCCGGTGAGTTTCGGGCTCAATTTGGGGTGGGTGTGTAACCCTAGCTTTGAACCCTCCACCCCTTCTCCGTCGCAGCCTAGTTGTTGGTGGTTTTTGGGCTCGCCGACCGTCGATTGACATGGCGTTTCGTCTACTCGGGGCGCGTTGGCTTGGTAGTGGTGGTCGCTGCTCTCCAATGTTGCCTCTCCCGTTGAATTTGTTTTCGGCGTTGTTGGTGCCGGCTCTGGGTCGGTGGTGTTGTCGCTGCGCCACCCCCCCTTGCCGGTGCTTGCGTCTCCCTTCCCTCCTCATGGCCTTCCTCCTCCTCCTCCGACGGCGTGCCTGGTTTCCGACCTGAAATCGCCGCTCGATGTGTCTCTCCTGGCTGCGCGCTTCCTCTCTCCCTTGGTCCTTCGGGCCCAAGGATGAGGATTTGTCCAAAAAAAACTCGAAAGGGCCTAGTTTAAATCCCTCCCGAAAGGGTCTTCCCTGATGGGTTTTGAGTATAATCACCTGAAAGGGTTTGAGAAATTCCCGTAAGGGCTTGTCGATATTTTGTAGGTGAAAGTTTGTTGGCGTTTTGTTTCGAGCAGTTTGCGGCTCTGCTTCCGATGTTTCTAGGAGATCTTCTGCTTGGTTGAAGGGGCGTGGAGTCTGTAGTCGGGTCTGACTGGGGTCGTGATGGTGCGCTCAGGGCGACTTCATATCCGGGATAGAGTTTCCTTGGAGTTCGTCTGCACTACCCATATGAGTTAGGGTCCTGCTGTACTACTGGCCCGCGGTGCTACTGTTCGGTGGTGCTTGGCTGCGTTCTTCGGTGGCTTCCTCAGCGTTTTGGGTGTTTGGTCTTCTTGGAACGTTTTGTTGTCGAGTTTCTTTCTGCTTGGTCCATTTTGCTTGTCATTTGTATTTCTGTTTTTAGGTTGCTCTGTTAGACGGTTCGCCGTCTGCCGACTTTGGTCGGTTTCTCGATGAGTCAGGCCTGTTTGACCTTCGATTTTTTACCTAATAAAAAAAAAGTGTCTCGGTGCACACACATGGGTTGCAGATTGAGTGTGCGCACTTGTAGTGTGCGTCAGTCTCAATGCGCATTCACGTTTGCCTCTGTTGTGAGCTGAATCTGCCATGTTTTACAGTTTCTTTTATATCGTTTTCTGCATACATTTCATGCATTTGGGCTAGAAAAGTACAGAATTGGTGTAATTTATGTTTATTTGCCAAATTATGGAATCTACACCAGTTTCTGTTTAAATTCGCAGAATTCGAGGCAATTTACAGCAGTTCTGAGAAAGGTTGGAAAAGCTCGAAAATCAACTACAGAAGTCCATAGTCAAAGAACGACAGAACCAGGAAGAATCAAGTTGGAGCCAAGAGTTACTCGATATCGAGTACTTTTACTCGATATCGACCAAGGAAGCCGAGCAGTGCCTGGTCGAGTAGGAGCTGATCGAGGAGCTGAAGACGAAGCCAACCCGACTCCAGAGACTTACTCGATATCGAGTACTTTACTCGATATCGACAAACCTGAAGACATGCCCGGAGTCGAGGAAGCCACACCTAGTCGAGAAGCTGAAGACTGGACATACCGAGTAGCATGTACTCAATATCGAGGAGTTTGCTCGATATCGACAAACCCAGCATCAGATGACCGAGCCAGTATCGGGGAGAGGTTGCTCAACAACACCAGGCCAGCCAAAGTCGACACCACTTACTCGATATCGAGTATTTTGCTCGATATCGACAAGACATGAGGCATCTGTCCGAGCTAGATCGAGAACCAGCTACTCGAGATGTCTAGCCAAGCCAAGTCGACGACACACAGTTACTCGATATCGAGTACTTTACTCGATACCGAGGAGAGATTTCTGGAGCCGCGTTACGCGATGAGCTGTCCGAGTCGAGTTGGGATTACTTGGAGCCGAAGGAGTCCGATTCTATCCACATCTATCAAGATCTATCAATTCCATGGAAGATTTACCTACTTTAGATTTATTTCCTTTATGGATTTAATTCCCTTATTCCATTATTTTATCTTAAGTAAGTAGATATAGATATAGATAGGATCTTCTTTCCTAATTAGAGAGGGAATGAAGCCTATAAATAAGGCCTTAGAGGCTGATTTCTAAGCATTGAATTTCAGAGAGAACAAGTGAGTAGTAGTAGAGAGAGAGAGTTTGTGGCAAGCAAGGCGGAAAGGCGAAAGCGGATTTGGCTTGTTCGGTTGTAAGCTTTCTTTTTAGTTTTATTCAATGCAAGTTAGTTTCTTTTGTTATTTAATGAGTTTCTTGATAATGAAGAGCGAGTAGTCCACCCACTTCTAGGGTCGGGGTGAGCCCGACGGTAGCCATGTAAGATGATGCGGTAAAGGTTTGAGCTTTTTATGCAATTTGTCTTCTATCCCTATGAGCATGATTCTTTTGCGAGAGTTGAAGGTGATCCTTGTTTGTATTATTGAAGCGAAAGTGATCTTAATGCAACTTGGGTTAATTATGTGAAAAGGGTTAGTAACAATTAGGGTTTATGCGAAAGCCTCTATATTCCTATTTTTTAATAACGAAAGTTATTTGATGAAAAGCATGATCTTTTATGCCTTTATGTGTTATTTTGCATGGTTATCGTTGTGGTGTTGATATCCTGACCTTGGAAGACTTTAGTTTATTGAATTTATTCCATCGAAATCTGAGTTCTGTGTTCGAAATTCTGCATCTTTAAGTTTCTGTCTTTGTCGATCTCGGGGAGGTTCTTGTCGATATCGAGTTAATCTTACTCGATATCGAGGAGGGTTTACTCAACGTTTGTCTTTGCTGAGTCTTCTGTCTGTTGCTCGATTTCTGCTGTCTGTTGTCGACTTGCTATAGTCGATATCGGGGACTATTGCTCGATATCGAGTAGCTTCTGTGTCCTTGCTTTATTTTCTGCTTTTGTCTGTTATTTCTGTTTGCTTTTCTGTTTGTGAGATTTACAGCTACCTGAGATCCGCTGACACGCTTCCTCATGGATCGATCCTGACTTCCCACTACTGCATAGGGAGGGAGTCTTGTAATCATTTTCAAGGGACAGAATCTGATTTGCTTTACTTTATTTATATTTTATTGCAATTCTCGATTTCCTCCTACAACAAATTGGCGTCGTTGCCGGGGAAGCAATCATTCGCGCCTTAGGTAGTTAGATCTCACTTTTCCTTTGAGTTACTTCGCAGGTATATGCGCCGTTCTGGTCGAACACCTGAGTTTTATGCCTTAGACGAACCGGAGCGCCTTATACACATCCAAGCTAAACTAAAGAGAGCTATGACAGTTGCAGAGACACAGGAACAGCTGATTGAGAGGCTTCAGAGGGAAATAGCTGCTAAAGATACTGCTCTCGCTGCTGAGAGAGCACGCACTACACGGGAAGCTGAGCGCGCAAGGCAATTGGAAGATGAGCTCGCCTAGTACCCAACCACTGCAGAGGATTACATGCACCCGACTCTCG
The DNA here is from genome assembly GCA_963922045.1 of Persicaria maculosa. Classification (NCBI taxonomy): domain Eukaryota; kingdom Viridiplantae; phylum Streptophyta; class Magnoliopsida; order Caryophyllales; family Polygonaceae; genus Persicaria; species Persicaria maculosa. The sequence continues at coordinate 35,533,242 of OY998259.1, read as the reverse complement.
TCGTGCCTGAATCGGCTATTCTAATCCCTGAAAATAACTATGAAATTCGCACTCCTTTCTTAATAGAAATTAAACATAATGCTTTTCATGGTAGATTTAATGAATGCCCTCTTCAGCATATTACCAATTTTACTGATATGTGTCGTACTCTTGCTGAAGGTACCACCTTGGAGTATATTTTGATGAAGGCTTTTCGTTGGTCCTTAGCTGATCCAGCATTGAAGTGGCTTGAAGGGCTGAAACCACGATCTCTCACGACATGGGCTCAAGTAAAGCAGGAATTTCTCAATAAATTCTTTCCTCCTGCCAAGACAACGCTCCTTCGCCAAAAGATTACATCTTTCAAACAGCAGCCTGGAGAGCCGCTAGCAAAGGCATGGGAACGCTATAAGGATCTACTGCGATCCTGCCTACACATGGACAGCAGCCTTGCATCGTTCAGGAGATCTTCTTCAATTCTCTTGACCTGGCCGCTAAAGATAGGATCAACACATATACTCATTATGAGTATCTAACAATGCCGCCAGCTGACGCATGGGCTGCCCTCGACAAGCTGACCAACTATGACAACAAGTATGGGACTCCAGTCAACTATGAAGAGAATCCCTATGCCAGGCCAGCACCATCCATGCCTCTCTATGAGCCCTCTAAAGAAATTGATCCAGATGTCAAGGAGTAATAGTACAGAGATCAGAATAGGAAGCTCCTCAAACAAGTAAATTATCTTTCTGTCAACCGGCCCTGCATCGAATGCGGATCACATAGGCACACCACTACTGAGTGCCCACACACAGAGCAAGTCAGGCTGGCAGAATACCACGAAGAGGCAGCTTACGCAGGGGGTCCCAATCGCTACATGGGGGACCAAAGGTTTCAGCAACCACAATGGAACCAAGGTGCCCCTAGGAACCCCCCACCCTACAGAGCTCCAGGACATCCAGAAAAGGACCAGAAAAGGGAAGATCTACAGACCGTCCTAGAGGAAATACGGAGAAATCATTCAGACACTAAGCAATCCTTCAACTCCTAGGATCGATGTCTAGAGAAAATCAATTGATACACAGATTGGCCAGCTAGCAGCAGGAGTTCCCAGACAGTCGGGTTCACTCCTAGGATCTTCAGAACCAAATCCCAAGGGAAAGACCGGACACATCGCTGCTGTAAAACTCAGAAGCGGCCATCAACTACAAGAGCCAGAGGTCGGAAAGCAGCAGGACGAATGAGCTAAACAGCAACTCGATATCGACCAGACCTTGGTCGATGACGAGAAGAGGCAACTCGATATCGAGGAAGGACAACTCGATATCGACGATAGAGTGGACCAACCTTCGTCTGCACAACACAGCAACTCGACACCAGGAAGAGTAGTCGATATGGAGGAACAGCTAGTCGATATCGAGAAGAACCAAGTCGACGTCGAGAAAGATGCAGCACCTCCGACATCTGTTCTGGCTCCGAATCAGATAAAGAAGCTGCCCTTCCCAACAAAATCTCCAAAGGACCCAGCAGAGAAGAAATTTCAGCGCTTCATCAAGATGCTTCAGAAGCTCAATGTCACCATACCCTTCACATAAGCTCTCAATGAAATGCCATCCTACGTCAAGTTCCTCAAGGAGATTCTAAGCAAGAAGAGATCAATGGCTGAGATTACAGAGGAGTGCAGCCATATGGACATACTTGAGAAGAGGCCAGATCCAAGTAAGTTTGGAGCTAGTGTGAGTATAATGCCTTTAACGATATGGTCCAAGATTAAGATAGGTGCCCTAGAGCCTGTGGATGCTAAGCTTTATATGGCCAACAACACGGTGGTCATTCCAACAGGCATGGTGGACAATGTGCCAGTGCAAGTAGGTAAGTTCTTTGTCCCTGCTGATTTCTTAATTATTAATATGGCGGAGGACCCTGCTTGTCCAATTATTCTAGGAAGGCCCTTCTTGGCAACGGTGGATGCCAACATAAGTGTAAGGAAGGGAGTACTCACTTTCAACATCAGCGATGAGGTAATTGAGTATTCTTTTAATAAAGCTGAAAGGCATACAGGTCCCATGGAAGAGGTAAAATCTATATCAGCTGGTTACATTACTTGTGGGGAGCCTAAAGTAAGAAATATGACTCCTGAAGAGCTGGAAAAAGAGATATGGAAGCTCGGGTGGAGAAGATCATGGCCATCCTGAACGAAGAAACAGAGAATCCACTCGACACAGACCAAGGTACGTCGATTTGGACTAACTATTTTTCGGTTGCCTTGACAGGATGCAAGTATGGGGTCGAAGTCAGACAAAATTCCTCTACATCGACGAATTTAGTCGACATCGACCAAACTCAAAACCCTCCACCAGCACCAGCATCGTCGATTAGCCAAACGGAAGTCGGGCACTACTCGATATCGAGTAGTTTACTCGGTATCGACCAACAATCTCCGTCCCAGACTTCACCTTTATCGACGAGCAAGCCACTGGCAGAGATGAACTCCTCGATATCGACAATTGTAGTCGATATCGACCAAACCTCACCTTTCTCGACTCCAGCATCCTCGAGCAGCAGGCCACCAGAAGCTGAAAACTTGTCGATATCGAGTACTATTACTCGAGATCGACCAAACACAGTGGCCCCCGAATCCGTTTCTGCAAAGGTAAGCCAAGGTATGGATCTCTCTTCTCCTATTTCCATTAAAGATTTATCTATACATGGGAGAGGTTTGCCTTGGTATGTGCGCTTATGTAGGATTTCCAATGATGAGCCTAATGAGTATGAAGTTGGAGACAAGCTCTATTTTCCAAATCAAAAGATCATTGGTTTCCTAACAAATTCAACAAGAAGAGGATGGGGCCCTTCGTGGTGAATAAGATCCATTCTGGAGGATTGCAGCTGATGGACAAGAATGGAGTCCTATTTGAAGCCCAAACTACATGGGCCCTGCAAATGCCACCTTGAGCTTAAAAGAGAAGTCGGCCTAGCGACTATAAAATCTAGAGCTTGTAAATAGACATTTATTTTTGGGACTTTTTGGACATTGTTGCTTTTGTTTGGTTTTGAACTTTTAGTTTTTCTAGTGTGGGTATATGTCTTCTACCTTTTTCAAGTCCATGGGGATAGAAGCAAGCTAAATCGGACTCAGTCCAGGCATGTTCAATCGATATTATGAAGCCCTGCACATCTGTCTAGTGAGTTTCTTTCTTTACCCTTATTTTTTATACAGTGAGGACACTGTAATGTTTAAGCATGGGGTGGGGGAAGGGCTTACTTTATGCATATTTGGGTTTATTTGACCATATTTGTGCATTATTTCTTGAATTGCTTATACATGGCTATTTTGGAATTCATTATTGATTTATGTGCTTATATGCATGTTTTCCAAAGTTTTGAAAAATGACCCCCATCGATGACCCCCATCGAAATTTTTTTATTAATGTCATGGAAGCTTTAATTGAACTCGACGATGCAAAATTGGATTCATTAGAGATATAGCATGAAATTGTCTAGTAAAGGGAAGTCACAATGAAGCGCGTTATTTATTGAAAACCATAGAAAGAGGTAAAATTTGATGTTGCTTTTGACATGTTGTATGATAAGAGGATGGAGGACTTTAAATTTCCATATAATGCTCATATTGTTATATCATAGCCATACCTATGCGTATGCATCACAAAAGCCATATTATGCCTTATTTCAGTCATTGCTCCACATGATCTAAATATTGCCCATTCTTTACCTTATTTCCTATCCGGGGACTATGTTGAGAATGATGTCACATTATGGAGATTATTATATGGTTGTTGTGTTGTTATTATCATTATTGGAGTTTGGCGGAAATTGTTTGAAATATATGGAAAATTTAATGAGTGAAAGAAAATCCGATCAAAGATCGACCCTGATCGCTGAGATAATAGTTTGGCGAGATGGGACACCAGGTGAGGAGTCCGAAGCACTAAGTATCCAGGGCCATTCATGAGACCCATGTTTGCGACTCGAGCAAAGGCAGTGCTGAGGTTAGAGAGGTAAAAGCATTATTATTGATAAAAACAATATGAAATGTGATGAATCTTATGGAGAAATGTGGAAATTCAGTTTGGAAATACTCCATTTCCCCGGATCATTAGCACCACATAGCCAAAAATTGCCCACCTTTAGCCTTTTACCAATCTACTCCTTATTGAGCTTAAATTAAAATCCTCTTGATTATTGATGCTTTGTCACACATAAATTATTTTGCATAACCCTCCTTTTGTGAGTAGATGTTGCTTTTATATTGCACATGCATGGATTTGTGACACTAGTACCTTTTCGAGGATGGTAATTGATTGCAGGGATATATGAGAATGAATCTAAGAATGTTGAGAGTTTTGATTTCTTCCCCTGAATGACAAATAAAAGTATTGCTTGAGGACAAGCAAGCTTAAGTATGGGGTGTTTGTTGTGAGCTGAATCTGCCATGTTATAAAGTTTCTTTTATATCGTTTTCTGCATACATTTCATGCATTTGGGCTAGAAAAGTACAGAATCGGTGTAATTTATGTTTATTTGCCAAATTATGGAATCTACACCAGCTTCTGTTTAAATTCGCAAAATTCGAGGCAATTTACAGCAGTTCTGAGAAAGGTTGGAAGAGTTTGGAAATCAACTACAGAAGTCCAGAGTCAAAGAACGACAGAACCAGGACGAATCAAGCTGGAGCCAAGAGTTACTCGATATCGAGTACTTTTACTCGATATCGACTAAGAAAGCCGAGCAGTGCCTGGTCGAGTAGGAGCTGATCGAGGAGCTGAAGACGAAGCCAACCCGACTCCAGAGACTTACTCGATATCGAGTACTTTACTCGATATTGACAAACCTGAAGACATGCCCGAAGTCGAGGAAGCCACACCTAGTCGAGAAGCCGAAGACTGGACATACCGAGTAGCATCTACTCGATATCGAGGAGTTTGCTTGATATCGACAAACCCAGCATCAGATGACCGAGCCAGTATCGGGGAGAGGTTGCTCGACAACACCAGGCCATCCAAAGTCGACACCACTTACTCGATATCGAGTATTTTGCTCGATATCGACAAGACCTGAGGCACCTGTCCAAGCTAGATCGAGAACCAGCTACTCGAGATGCCTAGCCAAGCCAAGTCGACGACACACAGTTACTCGATATCGAGTACTATACTCGATATCGAGGAGAGATTTCTGGAGCCGCGTTACGCGGTGAGCTGTCCGAGTCGAGTTGGGATTACTTGGAGCCGAAGGAGTCCGATTCTATCCACATCTATCAAGATCTATCAATTCCATGGAAGATTTACCTACTTTAGATTTATTTCCTTTATGGATTTAATTCCCTTATTCCATTATTTTATCTTAAGTAAGTAGATATAGATATAGATAGAATCTTCTTTCCTAATTAGAGAGGGAATGAAGCCTATAAATAAGGCCTTAGAGGCTGATTTCTAAGTATTGAATTTCAGAGAGAACAAGTGAATAGTAGTAGGGAGAGAGAGTTCGTGGCGAGCAAGGCGGAAAGGCGAAAGCGGATTTGGCTTGTTCGGTTGTAAGCTTTCTTTTTAGTTTTATTCAATGCAAGTTAGTTTCTTTTGTTATTTAATGAGTTTCTTGATAATGAAGAGCGAGTAGTCCACCCACTTCTAGGGTCGGGGTGAGCCCGACGGTAGCCATGTAAGATGATGCGGTAAAGGTTTGAGCTTTTTATGCAATTTGTCTTCTATCCCTATGAGCATGATTCTTTTGCGAGAGTTGAAGGTGATCCTTGTTTGTATTATTGAAGCGAAAGTGATCTTAATGCAACTTGGGTTAATTATGTGAAAAGGGTTAGTAACAATTAGGGTTTATGCGAAAGCCTCTATATTCCTATTTTTTAATAACGAAAGTTATTTGATGAAAAGCATGATCTTTTATGCCTTTATGTGTTATTTTGCATGGTTATCGTTGTGGTGTTGATACCCTGACCTTGGAAGACTTTAGTTTATTGAATTTATTCCATCGAAATCCGAGTTCTGTGTTCGAAATTCTGCATCTTTAAGTTTCTGTCTTTGTCGATCTCGGGGAGGTTCTTGTCGATATCGAGTTAATCTTACTCGATATCGAGGAGGGTTTACTCGACGTTTGTCTTTGCTGAGTCTTCTGTCTGTTGGTCGATTTCTGCTGTTTGTTGTCGACTTGCTGTAGTCGATATCGGGGACTGTTGCCCGATATCGAGTAGCTTCTGTGTCCTTGCTTTATTTTCTGCTTTTGTCTGTTATTTCTGTCTTTCTGTTTGCTTTTCTGTTTGTGAGATTTACAGCTACCTGAGATCCGCTGACACGCTTCCTCGTGGATCGATCCTGACTTCCCACTACTGCAGAGGGAGGGAGTCTTGTAATCATTTACAAGGGACGGAATCTGGTTTGCTTTACTTTATTTATATTTTATTGCAATTCTCGATTTCCTCCTACAACAGCCCCCGCTCGGAATAACAAAGGGTGCCCTCTAACCGCGAACTTGTACTTCACGCTCGATTTTTCCCACTATGTACCTAGTCTAGTCATATATTCACCGTGTAGATACCAATTTCGATTCTTTTTATTGTTTTTTTTATTATCATAAAACAAATGTTCTATGATGATGGTGTATTGGTTTGTTATTTTTAGTGTCCCATAAATCAACATAATTGTCTAATATTTCAAAAAAAAAAAGCGGGTTTTTTTTTTTATGATGAGTCAGGTCTGTCTGACCTTCGATTTTTATGATGAGTCAGGCCTGTCTGACCTTTGATTAAGTGTCTCGGTGCACACATATGTTCCTAATATCTAAAGTGGGGTTTTTTTTATCTAGGTAGGATAGAATATAAATCACGATCATGATATTTTTTTTACTTTCCCCCAGAGTTGACAACATGGCCATTTAAGTGAGGCACGTACAACCACACAACTCGGTGATCATATTCAGTCTAGTTTACTTTAGATCTGAGGCATTTTCAAATTGCAATGGATTTCGAGCTTTGTTTAGGTTTAGGGTTGAATCGGATTGGATTGGTTTTGGTGTTGTGTCAAAATGGGTAGGGTTATTCTGGTTATAGGCCCATGCGGGTCGTACAAGCAAGTGCATTTTGATCATCAAGAGGCTGAGGCTCACATAGTCACATGTAATGCACTGCATTAGAAGCTTAGAACGGCAAACATGTTTTTATTTTACAACGGTCAGATAAGTTGAAGGACTAGAGATCCAAGAACTGACAGCTGGTATAGAATGAGATTCACCTGATTGATTGTTGCCAATCAAGTTACAGCTGGATAAAAGAATATAAGTGCAACAAACTGCATTTTAACAGCAACCCATACGTTTTGATTAACAACGGCTATTATTTGCTTCACTTACACGATGACAAAGTACATTGGTCCCACCCACTTAGCAGGCATTACCCCTTACACTCATGGTTGAGATCCTCTAGTCCACGTTTACGGTCTATTATGTAATCCGTATCGCGTGATTGGATGTGCTGAATTATTTTATTAATTTTCTTAATAAATAGGGTATATTTATAATTGGTTTCAACCAATAAAAGAAAGCGGACTATAAAAGGGGACCATAAAGACGGACTAGAGGATCCTCACCGTTACATTCACAACTCAATATGAAAACAAATATCTAATGTATCCAAAATATATGACAATTGACTTTTCAACGGGTATTTTAAGGAGTTAAAAACTATATAATATATTAATTTTTCTATTATTTTTTTCTATAATTTAATATTTATTACTTACAAATATTAAGTTATTAAAAAATTAATAAAAAGTTTTTAACTTCTTAAAATACATGCTGAAAAGTCAAACGACATATATTTTGGATCGGAGTGAATATAAGTTAAAAAATTCAATCGAAAAAAATATTTATCAAATAAGGAAGCGATTTAAGAAAAACAATATTTAAAAAACTAAAATAATATTAATTTGAAAAATGTTATTCGATTGAACTTCTTAACCTATACCCACGAAACATAGGTTAGAAAACCCGAACAAATAAATGGGCACAATTCTTAAAACGATTTTATATTGATGGCTTTGGAACTAAAGGCGTGTTTGGTGTGTCCATGGACCTCCATAGTGATAGCTTAGGTAGAATTTGCTTCCTCAAAACTTGCTTTATTCCTTGTTGAAAAGTTAGAAGCTATTACACGAAACACCCCAGCCCAAACTAAAACCATATATAAATGATTTTTCTAATCTATGATAATGGGTATAGATTAAGAAGCTTAACTAGTAATGATTTTTCTAAATTTAATTATTTTATTCTTTTTTAATATTAATTTTTTAATATCAATACTTTGTTTGATAGCGAATCTTTTTCAATTGGGTTTCTTAACATGAGGGCATATATATCAAAGCCTAAGTATCATGAGGGCATATATTAGAAGGATCGATATATAAATTAGGATTGGCATTAGTACGAAGTCGAAAATTATTATACCAACCATATCAAAGTGCGTTGGTTACCACTGTGGTAATTGATAATATTGGTGGTTACCATTGTGTTAATAACCATAAGTTGGTACAGTAGTGGTAAACGTATATGGAATACCATGGTTAATTACCGAGTATATATATAATTTTTTAAAATTATTATATATTGTTAGTGTAATATATAAAACTAAAAAAGGTATACACTAATTATTAATGATTTTATTAATATTTTAATATGTTATCATAATTTAATGTGAAATGTTAAATAATAAAAGAAAATATTAAGCCTAATTGAAAATGTATTGCCTACCCTCTCTGGATCTCGCCTCTCTATGTCGACCAGTCGAAAGCTCGAAGTAGCACCATTATAGCTAGACTTGCAGCAAAGAACCCTAACTCAATTCAGGTAGCTCGCAACGAAGTAGCATCATTCCAGACTTCTAGTGACATTCTAGAATTCCAACGAAGATCTCTCACAATCGGAATCCGGCCAACCCACACTGCTTTCTATGTAAGTCTCATTCTCAACATCTGTAAGTTTCAACTCCTTGCTCTCAATTGTTAGGCTCAATAGTCATGGTATCGCACTGATAGTAACTACAAACATGGTTACCAACATCGATGGTTACCACGATTGATGGTTGACACGTGATACAAAAATTGGCATACCATGTATAGATGGTTACCACGATTGAAACAAGGTAAAGATTTGGGTAGTGTCAGACCCTACTGACCCACCACCCAACAACATCTCTTTTGATAAGGGAGATGACATCTGGGTGCGACATAATCGCATCGTGGTCCAGAGTATGCCTCAAAGACGCCACTTTGTCAGCCACCATATTGATCTTGCGGAAAACATGCATGATTGCAGGAGGACCAAACAAAGTGCCGAAGAAGCTGCTAGATGTCTGTGACGATCATCTCGAACTCCCAAGGACACTTCCACTTCCCAGAAACAGAGTTCATGACAGTAAGATTATCTCCCTCGATGTCGACGCGTTGAAAACCGAGGTCCCTCGATCTCGATCTTTGAAAGTGTTATTTTTATTAAGAAAAATATATTATTCTAGATATTTTAATTTTTACTTTATAGAAATACACTTATAATTATTAATTTTAGTCTTTGAAAAAGTAAAAAAATAATCGTATAATTGTTGTTGTTCAAAATAGGGAAAACTAATTAAAATACCCCCACCTTTGGGGGTATGGTAAAAATATATCCTCAACTTTCAAATGTAATAAAAATATCCTGACTTTTGAGGGTGGTGGTAATATATTACCCTGTGTTTTCTCACGGGTCAAAAATGCTAACAAGACACCCTACGTGGATTTTTTACAAGGGTTTTCTTGAACAATGTCCTTAGGAAACAAATAAAGAGTTGGACCGGGTTCATACCCAACGCCTTTTCCTCCCTCATATCTTTTTCCGTGGACCGTGGTTGCCTCTTGAATTGTCTTCCAGGTCTTCTAGGTAACTCATGGTTCCGGCCTCTTCAATGTTAGTCTTCCTCCCTCGTTGTCGACTATCTTGAGTTGTCTCTCTCATATCTTCTTCCCCTTTGATTCGTTCACGGATTTGGGTGGCTAAGTTTTTTTTCCCCTCTTCGTTGTTGTTGTTGTTGTTGGTTTAGTTTTGTTGTCGGTTGGGTGTTAGGAATAGTCGTGTTGTGTTAATTTGAGGCAATTTTGACCAGATTAGTTGCTTGGTTGAATCAATTTCGTTTTTCGGGTTTAATTTGTTATCGTTTTATTTTTTTCCTAAGAAAACCGATCAAGAAAACCCAATTTTAGTGCTAATTTGTAAAAAAAGGCTTCACGTATGTTGTCTTGTCAAAAAAAATTCGCGTAGGCTGTCTTGTCAGCATTTTTGACCCGTGAGAAAACACAGGGTAATATATTACCACCACCCTCAAAGGTCAGGATATTTTTATTACATTTGAAAGTTGAGGATATATTTTTACCATACCATCAAAGGTGAGGGTATTTTAATTAGTTTTCCCTTCAAAATATGGTTCAAATTGATTTTTTGGATTGAATCAATCCCAAATCGATCCTATGAAATTAGGTTTGTCTTTGGTTCACAATTTTTAAATTTTCAGTTTTTGGTTCAGTTCAGTTCATCTTGGGTTTAGTTTAGTTAAAACCTAACATTTACTAAATTTAATCACAGTGTTACGTGACACTAGTTTAGCTAGGTTGAAACAACTCTCATAAAAAAGTTGTTATCAACTAAAAGATATTGCTTATATTTTTTCAAAAGATTTGATGAGATAAAAAAATATTTTAATTTAGTTTATAATTAATTGTCAAATATAGGGGTGGGCACAAATCCCGCAAATCCCGATCCCGTCTCGGTCCCGTCCCGATCCCGGTGGGATTTAGGACAAAATAGCGAATCCCGTCCCGCAAAAATTATGCGGGACGAAACGCGGGACGATCCCGGTGGGATCCCGCAAATCCCGTCCCGTCCCGCATATTATAATAATAATAATAATAATAATAATAATTTTTATAATAATAATAATATTATAATATTATAGAATAATAATAATATATTATTAGTATTATTATTTTGAGCAAATATTATAATTATAATCATGATCTTCCATTTATAATAATAATATTATTATTATTATTTGAGCAAATATTATTTATAATTATAATAATAATTTTAAATTTATAATAATAATTGATAATAATAATAATATTATTATTATTATATAATATTATTATATAATTTAATAATAATATTACTTTATAATAAAATTATTATTATTATTATTATATCATATTATATTTTTTTCTTGTAAAGTATAATTATTTTATAATAAGAACAATAAAAATAAGTAATAATAATATTATTATTATTATTATTTTATTTTTTTAATTATAACGTGGCATTATTATTATTATTATTATTATTATTATTATTATTATTATTATTATTATTATTATTATTATTATTATACCTATTTAGAGCTACAAGAGGCAAATAGCTAAATACGGTATTCTTTCCAACTATCAATCGATAATGAGACAGTATCTGTTCAATCTCGTCTCAATCCCTTTTCGTCCCGATCGAGTAAGATAATGTAGTCAAATATGTTGAACATTATAATTAATTATACAATCATTGTATGAATTAATAATAGTATTATAATATTAATATTAATATTAATAATAATAATATTATTATTGAATAATATAGTTGAGAAGAATACCGTATTCAACATATTATACAAATTAATGAATTATGAAAGAATTTTTCACTTTGCAAATTTATATAGTATTTTATTATTTTTATTTGCGGGACAAGGCCCGTCCCATCCCGATCCCGTTCCGTCCAGACACCATCCCGTCCCGAAAAAAAAGTGTCAATCTCGTCCCGATCCCGTCCTGTAAAAATTTCGCGGGACGAGTCCTGTCCCGGGTCAATCCCGTCCCGTGCCCACCCCTAGTCAATTAGGTTTAGTTCAAGCTTAACCTTGGATGGAACCTAATTGAACCCTATCTAAATTGAACCAAATATAAAATAGGGTGATTTTGGTAGATGACCCTTTTTGAATGTTCAATTGGTTACATAGACCCCAAACTAATTTAATTAGTTTTATATAGACCCCTTCCAAATAGAGTGAAATGGTCAATTGTCAACCGTTTGACCATTGACCGGTCAACGTTGACCAACCCATTTGTAAATTTTTTTTAGTAATGTCATATTCCACCGTTTTGATGCAAAAATTTTATTATATTTTATTTTCACTTTGATGTCACTTTTCTAATGAAATTATTGGATGACACTTTTTTAATGCCACTTTTTTTAAACCTTGATGACATTTTTTGTTTACTGTAATGTCACGTTGACCATTGATGCCATTTTTTTTACTGTTAACGACTGATACCACTTTTTTTATGTCAATTTTTTGATGATATTTTTTTACCGTGATGCCATATTTTTGATGATATTTTTTCAAAGTAGTATTTTGATGATATTTTTTCAAAGTAGTATTTTGATGACATTTTTTTCTTTAATGTGATACAACTTTTTCAAAATGGTGTTTTGATGTCATTTTTATAATGTAATTATTTGATGCCATTTTTTTTAATCAAATCGATTGATGCCGCATGTTTTTAATTTAATCAATTGTATATCGATTTATTTTCATCGATTATACTTTCATTCACTGATGACACGTTTGTGATTACACTTCATTGATGCAATCACTCGTGGTGACATATTCATTAAATTTTTATTCATGGATGACATTTGTTATCATGCTTTATTAATCACAATTGTTTATGGTGACAATTTTATATAATTGATGACATAAGAGCTTAAAACGTGGAATCAAAATATTGTCACCTTATTGCACATATAAAAATACAAAGTCTTTGAAACTACGACATTAATATTGGTTGTATACGTAAAAACACCTATTATAACATGTCATCAACTAAAAAAAATGCATCAATGTAAGTAATATAATGCAGAATCAATAAAATCAATACAAGGTGTCATAACCATCCAAGAATTATATACAACATTTCTAAAGATTCCACCTTCTCAAAAGTGGAATCAAAGTAGTTGCTAACAACATAACTCTTCTTCATTTCCATCTCTTCATTTCCATATTGGTGGGCATCAATCTCCTTGTCGGACTCAAAATAGTTTCACAGAATCTACACAAATAAACAAAACATAAACAACACCATTAATCACTTAACTTGTCAATATAGTACACAATTGACAAAGAATGTTAGTGCTAAATTAGATATATACTCCAATTTAAAGTCTAAACTCCAAACAAATGAAACAAGTGAGGTACTGTGTAGCATGTAGGGGTGTAGACGTGGTGTCGGCTGATCACAATTGAACAACAAACAAACACAATTCAATTCACATACAAATACAATTATACAAATATACAAATATACAATTGTTCAACAGTACGGATCGCAAAGCCTAGTCACATACAAATCCCAAAAGCCTAAATTACAACTCACAAATCGATGTAAGAATAACCGAATTGGCTAAGGTATGCTTTTGTCCCCAAAAAAACCTGTAAGATTCAAATACAACATGTGAACCGAAATTGCCCTAAATGCAAGCATCAAACTTGTCCCAATCCCAAAAGCCTAAATTACAACTCACAAATTGAAGTAGATTTCTAAAACCTAAATTTCTCATAAACCCTAAATTTCTAAAAGCCTCATAACAATCACAAAAATTGGTTTACAAATCTGAAATTACAACTATAATATAACAAATTATTGATTATAGAAGTGGATTAACACAAATAAAATGTGAAATTTTGCCAATAAATAAATAAATCGAAGATACACTGTTGACTGTTGTTGCTTTGTGATTTCTTGTGGCCTGTGAGGCGCTGAGGCCGTGAGGCGGCTGCGAGAGACGGTGGCGACGCTTGGCAGTGGTTGTGAGAGAGGGAGGCGGCTGCGGGAGAGGGAGGTGGTGCTGGGCAGTGGATCTGGGACTCTAGGAGTGAGGGCGAGAGAGCGAGGAGCGACGCAGGGATCGGACTGAGACCGTGAGGCGGCTGCAGAAAAGGGAGGCGACTCTGGGCAGGGGCTGCGGGAGAGGGAGGCGGTTGTGTGGGAGGGAGGCAGCGCTGCCGCTGGGCAATGGATCTGGACTAGGAGCGAGAGCGACCGAGAGAGGAGCAACGCGCGTACGGAGAGAGAGATTTGTGTGGACTGTGGAGCTTTGGAAAGACGACGACGAGTACACCTAATAAATATCTAAGAGGGTCTATAACCCCTAAAACAATAATTAAAGAGGCTAACTACCTAATCAAATATGCAAAAGGGTCTAAATTACTAAATAATAATTAGTTTAAGTCTTCTGTTCAAATAATCCAAAAATTCGATTGCTCACTTTGAATTATCAAACAGGACCGGATTAAGCCCTAACCACATGAATCAGGTTTCACAAAACCTCGATTTACCCTATATCATGTCTCAACTTGAGATTCAAGAACCCTAAGCCCTTGGTTCATGAACTCAAACGCGCAGTTCACGCGAACCAGGGTCATCCCTATCCTTTGGTCTTCATTGGTAGAAATTTCAGATACAGTATCGGTCCTGATATGCAAACATGTACTTAAACAGATCATCGACCAAAACATCTTTCCATTCCATGTATTAGTATATAGAAAGATCTGTAAAGTCATTTTGGGGTTATTGAATTAAACAAATACTGCGATTTGGACACCTATTCGCACATTCAATTGACAGCAAGCAAGCACCCAGCTGGCGTCTGTTTCACAAGTAAACATGAGCTGTCAAACTGGTCCACCAAACTCCGCCCCCATTATATAAAAATCCTAATTAGTGCTCCGGTCAATTCAGTGTCGATTCATATTGCTTCAAATTCCCTTCCATCTTTCAAACTGGAGCGCACCAACTCCTCCATCTCTCCTCCTTCTTCATCATCGCCGATTTCAATTCGATCCGAGGAGGCGCATATATAAACGCAGCACCGCGATTCCAATTGCAATCTCAATCTCAATCTCAATCGTTCAATATGCAGAGCGAATCCATGAGCCGGAAGCTCCAGAGTCTAGCCAGGCCGCCGCCGCCGCTTCCGCAGGCGAGCGGAGGTGCGAGGACGGCGAGATCTCGTGCTCGCCGGAGTATGATGTCGTCGGAGGCGGAGGCGGCGGCATCGGCGCCGTTGATGTTCGATCAGGAGGTGTACGTGTTGCCGGCGGGGGAATGGATGAGGCGGCGGCAGGCGAAGGAAGTGTTGAAGCGAGCGCTGACGCCGCCGAAGAGACGGCCGAGCTTGCGGTGGAGGAATTTCCAGCCCAGACCTAGCCCTCTTTCCGTCATGTCGACTGCTTAAGCTAGTTAGGAATTTTTTTACTGTAAATGATCCTCCTCTTTAAATCGTTCATAGTTTTGCAGTTGTTCGATTTAAATTCATACTTGTTCATTTTATTTCATTTCTTGACTGGTTTGGGATGAGTTTATTAATAATCAAGGGTTCCAGATTTTGTTAGCTTAACCAATGTTGTTTTCCCATATGAGAACCTTCACAGTAATGATCATTCATGATGTATAAAATGTTACATTAGGGTTTATGAAGAAAATGACAACAGTGCTTGAAGTTGTGATCATCAGGAATTGAAAATTGGTAACCATTGATCTAGGTAAAGCACTACCCAGATCAAGGAGATTAGTTAGTTTGGGTTGCTGGTTGGTCGATTAAGGATCCGCACCTAAAAACTATTTGTGAATCCATAATCTGAGATATCGACAGTTTCTTCTTCATGTTTTCTCGTGCTGCTCGTGCATTTTGTGGTTGTGGCTTGTTCTCACCATTGATGTAAAGAATTATATGACAGCGCTGCTAAGAACTACAATGATATTAACAATTTTCAGTAGGAAAATGGGTGTGTTACATAGCAACCACATGTACATGTATTATGTATGTGTTCTATGGGAAAAACCCAACATCACATACTCGCCCCAAGCCTGGATCTCCACCACGTGATCTGATTCGGGTCTTCTCGAACATGATCTGAATCGTCTATAACTGAAAATGGTAGTTGAGTAAAGTTGAATATAGGTGAGATTTGCTGCTGCAACTCTGCAAGTGTTGTTTTTAAAATGAGTTCTTTATGGAAGGAATCAGGCTGAAGTGTTTTATATACCTCTGGTGGATCTGATGATGCTGTGGAACTTGCTTCAGCTGAGACCTCAACGTTTCTTGCTTCTGATTTCTCATTTGAATAACTAGTAACATATGAAAACAAAAATCATGTGAGGTAACTGCCATCCCTAATTGGGTGCCGACTGGATGCCAATGAAGCTGTCATCCCTAATTTTGTCTAGATAAACATTAGGATCTGTTAGTGAATAGACACTTACGTGGAAAGTATCGTAACCCAGACAAGCTCCACACAGTCTACCCAAAGAAGTCTTTGTTCCACGGGGACGACACCATAGGTGATTAAGTGGGCAAATGGCCAAAGCTTCCATCCTGCCTGCAAAACCATCCCAAAGAATGCACTGTTAGAGAAAAAAGTACCATGCATAAGACAGTCAAAAGGTACAAGTCAATTTGTTGGAATGTGGTTGTCCCACATCGGTAATCTAGAGAATACTTGAACAACATATAAGGTTGAAGGGTTACTCCTCTCATTGCCAATTGGTTTTGAGATGGAACCCCGTTCGGGTTTATGTGTTGTTCGTGTCTCCTGTACGTGGGCCCGCACACACGATCTCTCCCTCCAACGTCTTGACTCCACCGAGTCCAGTCGAGTTAACATGGTATCAGAGCCGGGTTCGGCTAGTTTCGGTCTTCGGATTGGTGGGGTCGCTGGCTGGCCTTGTGGCATGTTGCGGGCATTGGTTCCCATATAAGCGCATGTGGCAAGTGCAACTTGTTGGCTAAAAATGCCGTTGCACTTGAGGGGGCGTGTTGGAATGGTGGTTGTCCCACATCGGTAGTTTAGAGAATACTTGAACAACATATAAGGTGGAAGGGTTACTCCTCTCATTGCCAATTGGTTTTGAGATGGAACCCCGTTCGGGTTTATGTGTTGTTCGTGTCTCCTGTATGTGGGCCCCCGCACACACGATATCCCCCTCCAGCATCTTGACTCCACCGAAGTATTCTCTAAACTACCGATGTGGGATAACCACCATTCCAACACGCCCCCTCAAGTGCAACGGCATTTTTAGCCAACAAGTTGCACTTGCCACATGCGCTTATATGGGAACCAATGCCCGCGACATGCCACAAGGCCAGCCAACGACCCCACCAATCCGAAGACCGAAACTAGCCGAACCCGGCTCTGATACCATGTTAAACTCGGTTGGTCCTGGTGCGGGTCAAGACAAGCTGGAGGGAGGTCATGTGTGCGGGCCCACATACGGGAGACTCGAACAACACATAAACCCGAACGGGGTTCTATCTCAAAACCAATTGGCAATGAGAGGAGTAGCCCACCAACCTTATATGTTGTTCAAGTATTCTCTAAACTACCGATGTGGGACAACCACCATTCCAACACAATTCAAACAGAAACATATGATTAAAGACAATGGTGCAACACCGCAACTGATCACAAGGTTGTAACCATCGCAGTTCTGTTGGTAAATCATTTATACCAATGAGAGCATATCAGAATATCAGAGATGTTTATAAATATGTGTGTGCAAATTGCTCAATAGAGACTACAAACATTTCACTGTCAGTGCTAACTTCTAAATTACATCTTGTGAAAGTTCAGAGCGTAATCGATTAGTTCCCTTAGAGCCTAGAGGAGATGGAAATGAAATGTGTGAAGATAAATATAGAAATTATTAAGAAATAGGTGGATAGATGATTCCTACCCTAGTCAGATAACATTTAACTGTGATCAAACCATTTTTTACCATTCTATGCAAACCAATGGTCTCACAAAGCAAAGCAAAATGTAAAAGTGAAGTTTAAGCAAATGCAGTTAGTTCGACAATGTTTTATCCAACGTTGGAATAACTTGAAAGAAGAACCTGCTGAAACATAAGGAGCTGTAAATAAGAAAATAGATTCATCTAGGTTCAATCAAGATATAATGTTCCACTGGATAAATTAGAAGGCAGTATGAGAACTTACTGTCAACATGGGCCAGAATGTCGCCCTCCATTCGTTAAAAATAGTAACTGGAGAATCACGTCTCAAAATTGCAACAACAGTATAGTAAATGCTGTTCCATAAAGCCGACCATGCAGTTTGGTCAAAAGCAACTTTAACAGGAACTACCCACCATTCTTTGAAAGGAAACAGCGCCTGTAGAATCAGAGAACAGCTAAAAGAATCAATGAAGTTTAATTGAAAAAAGGAAAAACGGGAACCAGCAAACCAGAACACATCAATCAAATTTCGATGCAAGCATAAGAATAATCACCTCACAGAATTCATAGTAGTAATGTGACAGAGACCCGTGAAGGGTGAATCCAACAAGTCCAGATCTGAACATACGTGCTCGGTCAAATTCAAACAAGGGTTTTCCTTCATAACACTGCCCCAAATACATGAGAGAATTAGCAAACAAGAATGTCTTCGAAGATAAGAAATGTAGTCTGATAGTCTGAAAACAAACCTGGGCTATCCAGTCTCCTAAAGAGTAGACAACTCCACTTATCATCATTTTTGCTAAGACGGGGTTCGTTTTAAGAGCTTCCTCATATGCACTCCAACTGTGCTGGGGTGCATATCTTACTATTTCAAATAGAGTCCATCCCTGCCGATTGAAGATGGGGAAAAAAGTTAAAAGGATACACTATTTCAAATAGAGTCCATCCCTACCGATAGAAAGTTTGACAAATCTCACTGTGGCCAAACACATAACTAATTGGCTACTCAATCCCCACAAATTAAATCCCGAAGCTAACATAACAGTTGAATCAAATTCAACTGAAACTAAATTCAGTGAAGCTAACAAAACAAGCACCAGCAGCTAGCTGCAACGAAATTCAGTGAAGCTGTCACTTGTCATGTTAGCCAGCTAGTTCTATCATTCTATGAACTCCCTCTGTTATCATGGTTCTGACTGTTGTCAATAATACTTGAAATAAGTACATTTCACTCTCCAATCATTATTGAAACTCAACCAATAGCTTTTGATAAAGGATCACTTTACATACGCGAACTTTGCCATCTAATTAAAGACAAGATACTTTAGTCTCATTTCAATCCACCAAACAAACAGTAAAACACAGTCAATTGCTTCAGTAGATCAGAAGCTAATCTCCAGCCAAGTACTCAATCAGTCGACGAATTATAGCTAACACTCTAGTCTCATTTGATTCGCAAAACAGAAATTAAATCTTTTTGAGACCAAAACAGAAATCAAATCATTCCAACACGAAGGTCAAAACATTCAAAGAATCTGTGAACTCACATGCCAATATTCGTGGTCGATGGTGAGAAGCTTGGTGACAGCAAAGCTGCCAGCAGCCAGAACGATGGACGCGTTAATCGCCCTATCAAGTAATTTCTCAACATCCTCTTCCCCGTCCTTTCCTATTCCACCTCCACCACCACCACTAACGCCGACCGTATCCACACCGCCGGCCAATCCTTCAAGTGAAAGCCTCCCTTCGAAGCCACCAACCACCTGTCCCATCAGATCGCCGTCGTCGCTCTCCCGGTCAATGAGCATCGCCATTCCGCCCTCCTGCTGGTCGGTAGAGTCGACGCTCTGCACTGGAAGTACGTCGAACTCCTTGGCCGCCGATCGGGTAGCGAAACGGCGACTCGGCGTTGAGGTAATAGGACGGAGACTCCATTGTGGGGAAGGAGAAAGCGCGGGCGGGAGCAGCTGGTTTTTGAGAGGCTTTGTGATGGATTTGGCTTTGGATACAGGGGGTAGGGTTATGCCTGTGTGGACAGCGGAAGCCATGGATGGACTTTGGGGAGGAATCAAATCTCCGGCGAAGTGGTTTCTCTCCGAGTCAAAAATGAAAGGAAGGTGCAAGTGGGGGATTTTACGATCAGCAATGTTATTCGGTGCGGTAAGAAGTACCGTAGACTCGTGGGCTTTAATTTTTAGCCGTCTGATGAGATTCACTTGATCAAAATGAAGTCTGCAAAGGCGGGTCAACGAGTACTTCCGTTTTGTTTTCGTAGTTTTAGGAGGCTAAATGGCTGAACTTGATAATTGAGAGGGAGAAAGATAAAAATGGGAGTATTAAATGTAAAATTAAACTCTAATTTTTCTTTTTTAAAAAATCAATATTATTGTATCCTGAAGTTACATGATTTATTTCATAGTTTTTAAATATTTCAATATAACCTCCTAATTTGAAGTTTTTAGATATAATTAAATTATTAAGATATGAAATTAATAAATGATAATTATAATAAAAAAAATATCGGTTTGGTAAATGATATAGCAAATATTGTAATTCAGTGCTGAAATTTGAAACGCTTGTAACTTTTTGTTCATATATCGGATTCGATCTTATAATATATCAAATCGAAGCTATCGACGAGAGAAATATGTATGTTAAATTTCATTTTCGATTGGGGGCGAATGCCACCACTTACCCTAAAGAGGATCCGCCTCGGCTACAATACAATTCATGGGTGGTCGAGTTATATCAGTAAGTACTGTATCGTTTTGCATCGCAATTGATGACCATCTTAGTATGACCATAAATCACAAAATGAGCAGATGATCTGGAGCTTTGAATCGCTAAAGTTAATTTTAAACAATTCATCATTTGGTTTTTTCTCATTTAAGATTTTTTCTTTTTATCTGAAGCTTCAATCTTATTTATGCGTTAAATAAGTGCTTACTCCCTTCGTATCGCAATACTTGTTGTTTTAGCTCTATGCACACTTATTAATAAAATCTATTTTTACTTTACTTTTATAGCTTAAAATACCTAAAAAGACTAATTATTACCTATAAAAAGAGCAATCATTACCTATAAAGACAATAATTATAGCTAAAACAACAAGTTTTTTTATACAACTTTAACACTCTAAAACAACAAGTATTGCGATACGGAGGGAGTAATAAATAATAAATCAAAAAATAAATGTGTTGTTTAGATGGAGTTGAAACTATTTTGCAGTTATTTTTAATTTCAATGATACACATCCACTTAATTGATGATGTATGGTCCTAAAAAGGCCGGTAGTAGACATAAAATTGTGGCTGTGGTGGTGCTGCATCACTCAAGCAATCCATGGCCTATCTAGTATACAACTGTAGAATCTTCACACATTCACACAACAGCAACAAGTCAACAACGACAGTGGAATCTTGGAATTTCCTAATTTGTAATTTGTACTCCGTATTATTAGTGAAATTAAAGATGGTTTAATTTGTAAGCATTGGAGAATTAAGTGGGGTCCCGTGCAAAGATGAGGAGCCGAAGCCTTGACAAGTCATCATTATAGGTAAATTCTGTACAGATTTGGTTTGTCTGGGGGTGACGATTTGTGGATGTGAGATCACTGGGGCCCATAGGAGCTACCTCTTTGGAAATATATTGGATAGCTAGTTTATTTTCTAAACAAGCTGGGTACATGCACATTTTTAAGTTCGGTTCAAAGCTCGACTTGCTTGATTTAAGCTTGAATAACTTGAATTTTGTGAAATTTCTAAAATTTCCTTAAGTTACTATGTTCTAAGCAAATAGAGCTACTTAATGCTCGAAAAAAAGCTGACTCGAGCTCGTTCATTTCTTAAACGAGCCGAGTATGAGTAAAATTTTCCAAGGTGCGTGCAAAAAGGCATAAGAACCCCTAATTTGAAATCTGCCAGTATTCATTGCCAAAAGAGATGCAATGAGTATTTGCTGAATGGTTCATTCTAAAAAGTCAGATGGTGATGGTTTACAAATCCATAGAACTTACATTTGGCAAAACAGTGTTCTTCAAACGATCCTGTGCTGCGTCGCAAGTGTGACTCTATCAACATATCATGGGTATTCTTCGGGTAAGATAAGGAACAGCGAACAGCCGAACACAGGGGAAACGGACAATGACACACAGCTAGCATAGGTGCGCAAGAGGGTTCATGTTTCACTAGGGGGTAGTATGAGACGATCTTGACCTTCCACCAACCTTGCAGATCTTACTATATCTCCTGTCTTGATCTGTGGAAGAATATTCCTTCCAACCGTCGTGTAACTGCAATGTGAAACGAATAATGCACCAAAAATTGTGTTATCAACCTGCACCCTTGTTCATATGTGTATATAAAGCAAGAATGTCGGAGAGATTGAATGCTTGATAGCATAGCAATATCAGGACATACCCAAAAACAGAAAATTGACCTTCGTCGAATGATAAGCCTCCTAAGCCGGACTAAAACATCAACATAGGAAAGGTAAGGTTTTGGAAATGTAAGTACTTGCCAAACTTGACAGATATTAACTTTTGATAATTAACACAAGTCATTTTGATGGTATATGCACTTACGTTCCTCTTATCATAGAGGTAGAAGAAAAACTGATTTGGAGACGAGTATTCTTCGGAAACATCACTATGTGCCATAGCAACTGCTCCGTAAACAGACAGTGGAAGAACTGGCAGCTCACCATCCTAACAGTGCAGAATATGAAGAAACAAGTTATGATGCATTGGAAGCTAGCAAGGTATAATATGAAGATCGATCTGCGATTTTTTAAAGTTACAAATATACCTGCACACTTAATGTTGTTTTATATAGTGGCTCAAACTGACCAGATGGCTTTATTTCCAAAGGAACACTGTAGCCAGTGTTCCTATTGATTTTGTCGTCAGACAGAACAGCTTGACTCGTGCAGTTTAGCTTCATACCATTGTAGACCCCATCCATTACCTGAATTAAAGCAAAGCCACCACCATAATTCGTACAAGTAGAATAAACAAGAATTGTTGCCGTCAGATGATACGAGGTTGAAGTGAATATTCAAGTACCTTACCAATTTCGCAAAGTTTCCTGTTGTTAATGGTGCTGAAAATCCATCTATGACTATCTGCCAACAAAAAAAAAATAAAAAAAATATATGATATAGAGACCAATTTTTCGAAGTTTTTCAATAGATATTTAATGATATGCTAAGATAGAATCCTTTATATAGCTCTAAGGAAGCCTTGGGTACCTGAATGGTAGCTGTATTATTTGCCACCCCACCAGCTTCAGGCAAAAATGCTGAACCATCGCCTTTCTCAATGGTAAACTCAACAATTCCTCTCCCTGTTAGCCTGCACACAAAAGAATGAACTGGTAATACACTCCATGTAATATTATTTATTGACTACTTGACACTGTTCACATATTTCAGGGTAAGTAGATGCAAAGGTTGTAACTTGTATGCGATTTGTTACATAACAGGTCAGACATTGGCTAGGACATACATACATCTCCCCAAGACGATCGTGAAAAAAGGAAATATCTAATGGGGAAAATGAGTGAGGAACTGAGAATAATAGATGTTGCCAACTAAATAAATGTAAAATCCATGTTGGAAGCCTACTAGTTAGTGCCTAGTGGGCTAAATAGCTAGTGGTATGGGATGGCACAATACTACCACATACTAAGTATAGCAATATTCGGAAATCGGAATATCCGATCAGATACAGGGAACCGGATTGGATATCCAGGTATTCTCAATCAGATGAAGATCACTTTATTTTGTTTTGCCTAACGGATATCCGTTCAAATTATCCATATTGGATCAAATATCCGGCATTGAACATCCCTAAATATACCTGTAACAAATTCTTTAGGACAATATTTCAAGGAAATTTGAACTCTGCTTTAAAATCAAATTGAAAGGTAAGTATGATTTGCAAACTGATATCTCCTAATCTGCAAATTTTGACTTGCCTTGGGTATTCAACATACTGCTGTGGCAACAAAAAAGACAACCCTGGAGCCTGTTCAGAATAAACATATTCCCAACTTCAGAAAAGCACATGGAAGATCAGACTTAAGTTATATGAAATAAAGTACAAAACATATTAATCACAATCTCATGATTTAACATATTTCAATATTTGCTTGACGAGAAAGCTGAATTCCTGCAGATTAAATGGGGAAAACAGTCGGAATTTACGAATTACTGGGTATTCTATATCATATCAGAACTTTTAAGTTTTACGTATCTTTAAAAACTAACAAGGCTGCTTATGGTACATTTGTTATTTGTTCTTGGTCAGTGTTGCTCTCATTTAGCAAACTCACATTAAAGACCAAATCCTTGTTTTATGATCTTCGTAGCATTCACACACCAACTTTTAATAAACTTCAATGATACTATTACATGGGACAAGGAGCTACCTGTAATAATTCCAGTTCTGCAACAGTATCCAGTGTAGAAGCAAGGCCTACTGATACTTTGTCTGGGTCTTTATCCTTTATATTCTGAAGGAGAGTTTCCAAGCCACCCTGAGAAGGAAAAATAAATTCCTTTTTATATGCCATGAAAAAAGAAATTCCCCAATTTCATTTTATTGTGCAAACTCAAATGGATTGTTGCTAGAAAAGCAAGCAAACAACATGGCATGCATGGTAGGTCCATTTGAGGATATGGACACAACATATGTAATGTGAAATTACATGTCTAAATACTCTGGTTTTATTGAGGAGGCACTCTAAATTATTCAGCTCTAAAATATAAGTTCGGAAAGAAGTAAAGAACAAAAAAAATCAGACAGATAGACACTACCCATGTAGCTGAGGTTCTCATTATGTAAATGAAACTTCAATGAGTACCTTTCCATCAATAAGAGATGCATACAACATAGACCCCTTTTCCCTTAGATCCACTGGCATGCTTGCTAAAATAGAATCCTTTTCATCCTTTGCTATCTGAAAATAAAAGAGCAACACACAAAAAGGGGTATTATGAGCATATCGGTTTCATACTAGTTCTGCAGCCCGTTTAATTTCTCAGCCTCTAAATCCTTAACAAAAGAACATCGGACAAAAGAAATTTGGCAAAAGCAACAAGAACTAGAAGGCTAAAGAGTAGAGAAGCAAAATACAACAATCACAAGGTAAGGAATAACCGATAGCATCAAAAAACACCATACAGCTTGATTTTCATAGTATGATTCACCATCAAGGTAAAAATACATTACGCTCCTACCTTCAATGCTTTCTTTACGTTTCCCTCCATCGTTCCATATGGTTTCCTTTGTGGAATCCTCAGCAGGTATGAGATGTCTTCTAGAGATTCCTGTGGGGAGAAACAGTGTTTTACCAACACATGGAAACATATAAGCATTTACTACTGAGTGCTTGCAGTTGAATGGTAGGTTAGAAATCTGCTTACAAAGTATTTGCAACCTGTAACAAATATTGCAGCATCAAAACAACATGAAAAATCATGTAGCTGTAGATCGTTCTTTTCAAAAGAAAATGATTCATGTTGAGTTAACCACTAAAAACTACCTGAATCGTCTTCATATTAGTATTTGCAGGGATAGCCCTTCTTAAAGCCAGTTCCCCTGTTCTTGGAACTTTGGTATCTGGAGAGTAAAGAACCGCCTTGGCAGGAGGAGTGAAGTACTCATCCAAGCCCCAAAAAGGTAGCGGAGATGATATTTGAACAGCAACAAGAACTGCTGCTAGAGCACTTTGGAGGCTCTTCATTCCATGAGTGAGCAGCAACACAGTAGAGGAATCAGAACAATGAGGCTTATCTCTGACTTCCTGCGTGACTGAAAGCTCATTTATGAATTCGATTAACCATTAAATCAGCATTTGGCTTCTTAAATTCATACTCCTACACTTACATGTAGCCACACTAAAGCAAGCATATCACAAATTCAGAAGAACAAACTCGCATTGTTTCATAATTAATTCCAAAGAATATTTTACAAGTTAAAACTTGTGGAATGTCATATAGATTAAATATGACCATCTTAATGCATTTTTGTAATTCGTGGCCTTCCAAATTTACTACAAGCACAAGATGTATGTATGAATCGTATGACCATCAATATGTTTGGCTGAACAAATTCTTTTTAAAGATAAAATAAACAATCAAATCATCCATTCACAGTTCCAAGTTCCAACCAATGTGAGATCACAAAATCCCCTCAAAATGCCTCGCCAATGAAAGTTGAAACCCTAAACACTGAAATTGAACTAATTCAGCAAGCGTATCATTGATCAATGTCGTATATAGGGCCCTGGAAACACCGAGGTAGAATAATGACATAGTTAAACAGCGAAAGCTGGTTAAAAGCAACACATACCTCTGAGCGGCAATGTGCACAAACCCGCCCAAATTGGGAGCTGAATTTTGGCGGATGCTCGATGCGGACGCGGTTAGGTCCGCGAATGGAACGAACGGGGAAAAATAAAAGGCGGTGGTGGGATAAACTGAGAGAAGAAGAGGGGAGGAGAACGAAGGGAGAAAGGGATAACGATGAAGCCATGGGAGGCTTTGGTTGCTTTGGCGCTCCTCATCCAATCCAACTGCTTTTTATCCTCAGCTCTATTTATACTCCTTTATGTAATGTCTGGTGGTATGAGGAGAAATTGGGGGTTAAAAAAAAGGTCCCACCGAGACTTGAACTCGGGTTACTGGATTCAGAGTCCAATGTCCTGACCACTAGACCATGGGACCATTTCTGTACATTGTGCCATATCTAATAAATAAATACTGTGTACTCTTTATTTGGGGTGGGAGGGAGCACTAAATAGGGATGTGAAGGCAAATGAATCACAATTAGCTACCCGCGTAGTGGTTGGCAATAGGATGGAGGAGATGGGGATGAAAATGGAACACCGAAATTTAATGATTTTTTTTCACTTTGTAAAAGGAGGTGGGAGGTGATGGGAATGTGAAACACCCAAAATTGTCTCATCATCTTCAACCATCTATGAACACTGGTACATCATCTTTAGTCTTCACTTCCTCCACCGCCCGGAGTTAGGGGGATTGCAGCCTGCAGAACACCTCCGCCGACGCCCGCTGGATGTACTTGGTGTTGCCGGAGGTGGGAACCGGCAACCAGGCGGAGTCGGCGAAGTTGAGGCAGGCGGACCGGCCGCGGAGGGGGATGGAGGCGACGTCGTGGGCGCGGGTTCCCATCTCGGCGGTGGGGAAGGTGCCGAGCCAAATCCAGGACATCTCGCGGGCTTCCATTAATTTGATGATGTCGGAATCGATCGGATCAGAATATTGCGTGGGAATCGATTAATTTTTTTTTTACTTGCCCTCATCTTCAACCCATCTTTAACCTATCAATTGCCCAAATCCTTCAATTGGATTACGGGAGAAATTAGAGGGAAAGAACTTATGCAGATTGAAGCCTTATGACAAAGGGTAGGGTTGGGGGCATTTCGGTCTTTTTAGTCGACTACTATATTCTTCACCTCTAAAAATACTCATTTTCAACCAACCATAAACGGGATTAATACAGACCAAAATGCCCCCACCCCCTACCTTTTGTCATAAGGCTTCAATCTGCATCAGTTTTTTCCCTTTAATCTCTCTTGTAATCCAATTGAAGGATTTGGCCAATTTTATTTTTTTTTGATTAGGTAAGACTTTGGGTAGGAGACTACCCAAGAGCATCCAAGCGGATGAGATCCTGAAGATCGTTGTTAGTTGTTATTAGGACCCCATAAGCAGAGTGGCAAAGGTGTGCAACCTTATCAGCCACTCTATTGCCTGCGCGGGGAATATGAGAAAAGGAAACTTTCCTCACATTTCGAACAATGGATTTTACGTCGAATAGGATCATTTCCACTTCCCAAGGGCAGCGGGTATTGTCACTGAGATAGTCGATGATAATTTTGGAATCGCCTTCTATGATCAAGTTTTGGATATTTAGCTTCCTGACCTCCAGCACCCCCAACCTAAGGGCTGTAGCTTCAGCCTGTAGGGGTGAAGAGCGACCAAGTTTTAGGTATGACATTTGGATGGGATTAGCGTTCCAGTCTCTGATAATGATACCAGCAGATCCCGATCCACTACGTAGAGCTGAGCCATCGAAATTGATTTTGTATGTCCCACGTGGTGGCCTTTTCCATTTTTTGTGTTTCATTTTCTCAGTTCATGGATTATTCTTATTCTTTGCTGAGTATGTTAATGGTTTGTACGTCTGATCATATTCATACATATGGCGGGCACGGTTCCAGTTTTCAATTTGTATTCTGGCGAATGCCTCGATATTGGTTGTTGTTGGTGGTTGTTGGTTCCTAAATGTTACCCCATTTCGAAAGTACTAGATACCCCACCATCTGGTGGCAATGGCTTGTATTTTTGTTTTTGGCAAGTTGCGCAGCCAACATATCAGTACACCTGTATCCCTGGTACTAGCTGTAGTTTATTGAAGCTTCTGCTGCTCTGCTATACTTAGATGGTCGCTGGTCAATTCTGGAAAGCATTCTGTAAGTATGTGCATATCGTCCTCCTCACAGCTGTTGCACCGATCGCAAGAAGAGGGCACAGAGACCCCTCTTGAAGCAAGACGTGCTTTTGTTGGTAAACCAGATCTTGCTATTTTCCACAGAAAATTCTTTATTTTAGGGGGTAAATCAAGTTTCCACATCCATTCATAATCTCGTGGATCATCCGCCGGCATATTCATGAGAAAATTGTAGGCAGAGGAGGTATTAAACCATCCATGCTTATCCGGCCACCAGTAGAGCCTATCGTCCAATGGTGTCACGGGCAATTGGACCGCGAGAATGTCATCCACTAACACTCTCGGAAGCACCCTATGAAGTTTCTCCACCCACCATTGCCCGTTTTTAATATATCCATTCACCGTTTCATTGCTGTCTATTTGTATCGGGCATTCAGGACGCCCCCACAGGGGTTTTTCGGATAACCAATTGTCAGTCCAGAATTTCACCGATTTGCCATTTCCAATGGACCAGATGATGCCTTTTTTGAATTTTCGCAATAGGTTTGTTAATTTTGCCCATTGCCAGGGCATATTTCCAGATTTTTCGTACTTCAGTATATGTGTTTCTTTCAAATATTTGTGTGTAATTACCTGGACCCATGTGCTATTTGGTTCTGCTAAAACCTTCGACAGAAGTTTTAGCTGTAGAGCCTCGTTCATTTCTTTAGATTTTCTAATACCCAATCCTCCTGCTTTCTTTGATTTGCATATTTTGTCCCATCCTATTAATGGTCTGTGTTGCGCATCCTTGTTTCAAAATAAACTGCTGTTGATTGTATCTAGCTAACTCGCTATGCATTGTGGCCGGGAGCATGAAGTTCTGCATTATGTATAATGGTTTTGCAGAGAGATTTGAACCGATAAGTGTTGCTCGTCCCTGTTAAGATAAGGAGTCCGCTCTCCATTTGCTCAGCTGGTCTTTGGTTTTAGTGACCACTTCCTTGAAGGTGTCCTTATTAACTCTACCGTTAATAATGGGACAACCCAGATATTTTTCAACCGAGTGGGAGTGGGTGATGCCCAGTACTTGTCCAAGCTCGGCGGTTCGTGGGCGGGTGATTCCCGGGGTGGCTTGGAACGTTGATTTATGGTAATTTACTTTCTGCCCGGAGATTTGGCAGTAGTCGTAAAGGATATTTCTCACTTTGAGGCAGGCATCATTGCTACCTTTAAGGAAAATGAGGATATCGTCCGCAAAGGCAAGGAATGGTATACAGGGACCAAAATGCCCGAACCTGAAACCAATAGATTTGTCGGAGGTCAGGGCCTCTGTGGCAAGTTTGCGGGCCAACACTTCTGCACCAAGAATAAACGAATACGGCGATAATGGATCCCCCTGTCTTAAGCCTCCTGTTGGAGTGAACATGTCCATTGTTAACTAATACTGAAAATGAGACTGATGTGATGCATTCCTTGATCCAATTTATAAAAGTTGGGTGAAAGCCAAACTTAGCCATGACAGCCTCCGTGAATTCCCAGTCAACACGATCATAGGCTTTCTCCATGTCTAACTTGAGCGCCAACCAACCTGTCTTACCGTTCCTATTTTTGAACGAGTGAAAGATTTCATGGGCTATTAGTACATTATTCTGAATGGCTCTATCCGATACAAAGTCACCTTGGTGTGGGTTAATCAGTTTTCCCAGGACTTTCTTCAAGCGTTCTGTTAAGATTTTAGAAATAACCTTATAGATTGTTGAGCACAGGCTAATCGGTCTGTAGTGACCCGTTGTGGTTGGGTTATCTGTTTTCGGTAGTAGTGCAATGGAAGTATGGTTTATTTGTTTAAGTAGTCTTCCTGATAAGAAGAAACTCTTTACAGCTCTGATGACTGAGGGGCCAACCACATCCCATGATGCTTTATAGAATTCGGCAGTCATTCCGTCCGACATGTAGAATGACAGAATTGATGTAAAGTCCTCCTCGAGGGTTTCCATTCATTGATAAACATATATATATATATATATATATATATATATATATATATATATATATATATATATATATATATATATATATATATATATATATATATATATATATATATATATATATAGGTTACAAAGGTATTGGGACTTAACGGGCTTTTAGCCCACTATACATGAGGAGACCTATGTAATCTATCAAACCCCCTGCAGTCGAAACGAGAGGGGTCCGTACAGTGAGACTGGAACGAAAATCAATGAACAATTATCTAGGTAAACCCTTGGTGAATATATCAGCGTACTGGTAAGAGGACGGGACATGTAGAACGCGGACATGTCCAATGGAAACCTTGTCCCTGACGAAGTGGAGATCAAGCTCAATGTGCTTCGTGCGTTGATGCTGGACTGGGTTGCTAGCCAGGTAGACGGCGAAGACGTTGTCAGTGTAGACCAGAGTGACCTTCTGAAGAGGGCAACGGAGCTCAAGCAAGAGATTACGGAGCCAAGAGCACTCTGAGACAACGTTGGCAACACCCCTGTATTCAGCCTCAGCGCTGGAGCGAGATACGATGGACTGACGCTTGGCTGACCATGACACAAGGGTGTCGTTGAGGAAGACACAGTAACCAGACGTGGAGCGACGTGTATAAGGACAACCACCCCAATCCGCATCAGTGTAAGCAACAAGATCAAGCTTCGAGGAAGGAGTGATCGTGGTGCGACAGAGCTAGACTCAAGACTACTCGGATAGTGGCAGGCTTGACCACAGGGCTGAACGTCTCATCACAATCAATACCTGCCTGCTGAGACCTACCGTTGACTACGAGACGGGCTTTGTAGCGCTCCAACGTCCCATCAAAGCGGAACTTGTGACGAAAGACCCACATACAGCGGATGACGTTCGCCTCAGGAGGGCGAGGGACCAGAACCCAAGTACCATTCTTCGTAAGGGCCCTGTATTCGTCTAGTATAGCCGCCTGCCAATTCGGGTCGAGGAGGGCTGTTTTGTGGGAGGTGGGAATGGGGGAGAGGGAGGGCGGGGGGGGGGGGGAGGCAGAGGGTGATTGGGAGTCAGGGGGAGAGGGAAGGACGGGGGCGAAGCCTGGGGGAGGAGCGGCGGGCGCAGCAATGCTGCGGGCATGGGAGGTAAAGGCGGCGGGGGAAGCGGCGGGCGCAGCATGCCTTGATGCGGCCGCCGCCAGTAGGTGAGGCGAGGGATGGGGGGTGGGGTGGTGATTGGTTGCGGCCGCAGCATTGTGCTGCGGCCGCGGCATGGCTGCTTGGCGAGTGTTAGGTGTTGCGAAGTCATGGGTTTGGATGGCGGGGCGATGTTCGGTGGTCATGGAGACGATCTGACGGGGTCGGGAGACACCGGAGACGCTGCGGGTGTGTGGTCTAGTGGTAGGGGGGTGGTGGTGGGGGAGGGGGAGAGGCAGGAGCACCGGGAGACCTCTGGGGAAACAGAAACTGAGGGAATGATGACTCTGACTCTGACTCTGACTAAGACACAGGAGGTGTGGAAGACGGGAGAGGAGGAGGAGAAAAGGGAAAACGTGACTCATCAAACGTGACATGACGTGACACAATAAGCTTATGGGTCTTGACATCGAGGCAAAGATAACCGCAATGATCAGACGGATAGCCTAGGAAGACACATGGAGTGGAGCGCGGGTGAAGCTTGTGTGGGGCTGTGGAGGACTGGTTTGGGAAACACAAGCACCCGAAGGTGCGAAGGTGATCATACCTAGGCTCGGCGTACTAAAGTGCCTGAGCTGGCGAGCGATGGTATAGGGTAGTGGAAGGGAGAATGTTTAGGAGATAACATGTGGTGGATAAGGCGTGAGGCCAATAGGGAAGGGGAATAGATGCGTGGAAGAGGAGAGAGCGCATCATGTTGGTAATGGTTCTGATGATTCTTTCTGCCTTGCCATTCTGCTGAGAAGTATAGGGGCAAGACAAGCGATAGGAGATCCCGTTTGCGGCAAAGAAGGAGTGAAAGTCTTTGTTGTCAAATTCACGGTCATTGTCACATTAGAAACATTTGATGGATATGTGAAACTGTGTTTTGATGTAGGTATAGAATCTGGCAAAGACAGAAAACACTTGGGACTTGAAATACAACGGGAAGACCCATAAGTAATGAGTGTAATCATCAAGAAACAAGAGGTAGTACTTGTGACCCTCCTTGCTAGGCACGGGAGAGGTCCAAATGTCGCTGTGAATGATATCAAAGGGAGCAAGGGTAGAGGTCAAAGACCGTTGGAACGGCAGTCTGGCATGTTTGCCTAGTTGGCAGGAAGAGCATAAACCAGAGCGTGGGTCTTTAGGACATGTGACAAGGCTCTGAGAACGGAGGACATCTAGAACGGCAGCACTGGGATGGCCCAGGTGTGCATGCCACAAGCTGGACGACGATGCCGAGAGGGCGACCGGGCACGAATGACTGGACGCGGGTGGTGGTGTGACAGGGTAGAGCTCCCCGGTGCTGTTACATCTCATGCGAGTAACCCCCGTAGTAATGATCGTTCACAAAGAAACCATAGGGATCAAACGTAAGGGAAACGTTGTTGTCAGTAGTTAACCAACGGACAGAGATAAGGTTTTTGACAATCTTTGGGGCAATAAGGACATTGTTGAGGTGTAGTGGGTGGGTTGGGGTCTGTAATTTGGCGTGGCCAATCCCCGAAGTAGCAAGACGACCACCATTTCCGACGATAATAGAGTGTGCAGGGCCCTTAAAGGAAATAGAAGAGAGGTTACCTGAGGAGTTCGTCATCTGGGAGGTGGCACCAGTGTCCATGTACCAAGAAGAGTCTGGAGATGTCGGTTGCATAGAGGAGAAGGCGTGATGTTGGTGATCATAGAAGGCCATGATAAGAATTTTTTTTTTGCCACCTAACTTAATAAATAATTAAGTTAGGGCCAGAAACGAAAATAGACAAAATACAAGGGATGTTTCGGTAATATCTTCAAAAGAGATTAAAAAATCTCTGCCTTCTTCTTGTTCGAAGCGCTTTCAGAGAGATGAGGAGCCCGATCGGCTATGCACGGGCGCGGGTCTCCTATGCTTCGGCGACTAGCGACTGGGGCGGCGGCTCGGCGGCGACGGGCAGCGGCAACCTGAGACGGCTCGAGAGAGAGAGTGTGGGGGTGTCGGATCAAGACGCTTGATTCCCCGGACGAGATCGATGATTCGGGTGCAGCCGATGCTTGACATGCCGATGACGATTGAATAAATTGCGAGCGTTCAAATTAAGAGAGCTAGGGTTTCAGTATATGTATATAGGATGAATGGATGATCGATCGATCTGAACTTGTTGGGTAGATAAATGGATCGATCTGAGAGAGGGAGAAGGTCGGAGGAAGAAGACCAGTGAGACGAGAGGATCAATTTAGGGTTCCGTTAGGAAGAAAAAGGTTGTGATACCATGTAGAATGACAGAATTGATGTAAAGTCCTCCTCGAGGGTTTCCATTCATTGATAAACATATATATATATATATATATATATATATATATAGGTTACAAAGGTATTGGGCCTTAACGGGCTTTTAGCCCACTATACATGAGGAGACCTATGTAATCTATCACGGCACATGGGCCTTATTCCTTCCTAATCCGAAAACTGCATTTTTAACCTCTCCGTTAGAGGGTATAGCGATTAACTCGGTATTTTCTTCATTCGTTATGTCGGGAGATATTAGAGTGAGGAATTCATTCAATTTTGCCCTGTTGATTTGTTGTTTTGTAAATCTTTTCTGGAAATCCATTTTAATTTCATTATTTATGTTAATTTCTCCAGTTATCTGGGTGCCTTAAGATGTTGTTATGTTGCGGATGAACTTTCTGTTTCTTTTTCCCGAGGCGATTCTACGAAAGTACCCAGTGTTGGAATCTGATAGCTTGATATGTTTAGATTTGGCTCGTTGATTCCGGTATGATTTTTGGAATAGTAATAATCTTTCTTTTTTCTTGATTAAGGTCGCTTCTTTTGTATGCGTGTTGTGATTTGAATTGTTCGACCTACCTTGTTTTAACAGAAGTATTTGTGTTCCGACTCTTTGAAGTTGCCTGAAGATGTTCCCAAATGTGCTTTTGTTCCAACTCTTTGCTTTATCTTTTAGGAGTTTTGTTTTCCCGACTAATTGATACATTGCCGAGCCATGGCACCTAAGTCTCCAAGCTTGTTTCACAATATTTTTAAAATATTGTCTTTGTAGCCATACATTTTCAAATTTGGAAGGTGGGGGTTTGAATATTTGACTGGTGTTTAGTTCAATGGTGATTGAACAGTGGTCTGAGGATGTGAAAGTACCATTTTTAGTACAGAGGGCGGGATACTGGTGTACTATGTCATGTTGAACCAGAACCCGATCTATTTTTTCTTTTATGTTTCCATTCTCAGCCTGTTTCTTTCTCCAGGTGAAAGGGTTTCCTCATGCAGGAATATCTACTAGGGAACATTGGTTCTTGATTTCCGCAAGCCGAACAAATCTACGCGGGTGAGTAACCGTTCCTCCTTCTTTGTCGGCAAAGCACCCTATTTCATTAAAATCGCCCATGACAATGCATGGAATTGTTGCCCGCTTTATTTCCTCGACTACCGGGTCCCAAAATCGCGGTTTGTGTTGCTCCTGGGGGGGGGGAGCATAGATAAACCATATAAGACACGAGAAACTGTCAATGGTGTTGGTGTATCTGATGGTTATTGCTCTTGGCCGTTGTGTTATAACTTCAATGGTTTCGTTTAGCAGATAATTTTCCTTCCATAGAATACCCAAGCCCCCAGACTTCCCAATAGCTGGGGACCAAATCGCTTTATCGAATCCCGCACCCTTCCAGTAAGAAGGTGTAGGAATGTTTTCTGTTTTTGTCTCGGCCAGAGCCAGTAGTTGAATGTGTTCTGATTTAGACCATGTGCCAATCTCAGTCCAAAATGTAGGTCGGCCTATACCTCTATAATTCCAAAAGCTAATCTTCATTTAAACCTGAATTTGGTGAGAGCGAGCTAGGTCCTCGCGACTCACCGTCATAATGGATCAGGTTTGTTTGCTGGTTACAGTACTTATTTATTGTCCATTGTTGGTTTTTTACGGGATGTTCTAAGTCGTTTCCATTTAGAAGAGACCGAGTAGGTATAAACCTGTTCATGTATTTTGGTTTGTTGTTAGGTCGGAGTGTGTTGCACTGCTCCTCAAGTCCTACCCTCCCCCTCGTCATGTTAGAGCGTTGATTAACTAAAAACCGCCAGACAATTGTTCTTAGTTGCACTAGTCTTTTTTTAGTCATAGTATAGTTCTTGGAAATCAAGGATAATCGTTTCTTAATCGTGTAATACATTCTAGCTTCAATCGTATAAGGAGTGTTAATCCAGATTTCGGTAGTGATAGTTTTATATTTAACAATACTTGGTTCATTGTTCGCCCGACTTATCTTTCTACTATGTAATTGAATCCTTTGTTTAATGGGTTGGTTTGAAGCCAGGCCAAAAACTTGCTCTCGACAAGAGTCGATCACGGTAAGGAAACTAAACCTGGCGCTAGGTTGGGGCGGATTACCGGTTGTTTCAACACAGCACAACCACCGAGCCATGTTGGACTTATTATCCTTTGATCGCTTGGCCTTGATGAATGTGGTCCAACGGGAGTTCAATCCGTAAGGTGTGGGCATCCTGCTCGGGTGGAGGTTATGGAAACCATGGTGGTTTGATCCTGAGCAGATATTTATCAGTTTGTGGTGATCCATGGGTTTGTGTTCAGTATGTATTGGGGTGTGGTCGGATTCGGTATCGGTACAGATTTGAGTAGAAGGGCTTGCAAACCAACGTGCGGCTTCCAAGCCCTTACCCGAGTAGCACAGGATATAATATAAATATGCATCTATTAACATTTGATAGTTGTGATCCTTACATAACATCCACTTCCATAGTCTAGATAACAGTCCTAGCTTAGTACTTAACTGACTACTAATATCATACATTCCAAGGTTCATGAGCTGAAATATTAGAGCCATAACGCAGACAGTTTCAAACATACTAGCCGAAACATTTACAAAGCAAAAGATGATCATAGATTGTTGATTATTTTCTAGGGATATAGGTGCTTCATAATACTGATTCAGATGTAGTTGGTACCTCTGCTTCTCGATCCTCTATCTTGTAGTGGTGTCACTCATCATTACGGGGTTTCTTTCCACCTCCTTCCTTCAGATAGGACGGAGCTGTGTCAGAATCTCCCTTGCCATTTCTCCTTTTTCCCGATTCAGATGTCGAGGTGGTGGTCATTCCCAGCTTCTCCAGCCGTTGGACAAAGGATCCCGATGTGGTCGGAGGAGCTGCAATAATCTTCATCGAATCAGGCTTCATCGCCGGGTCGTACAAGTTGGAGATCTGGAACTCTACACCAGTAGGGATACCGTTCAGAACATCTTCGAAGGTTTCATGGCAAAGGAAGTCCATCGGCTCAGCAAGGTCCGCTTCACACAGAATATCCTCGTAGTCGTAATAGTCCTCATTACCAGGGTCCAGGAGAAATGGTATAGGGGGAATCTCGGCCTGCAATCCGTTTTTATCATCACGAGGAAGGGTGTCCTGGGCAGCTTCAGCTCTCGGTATGGGCTCAACCTCAACTGGTTTCGGATCCATCATCACGTCCCCACCCACATGAGAGGAGATAGTAGAAGTCCTTCCGAACATCTTAGATGAGGATGAATCCGATTTGTAAGTGACATTGATTCCAATGTTCTTCAACAGCTCAGACTTTGGATTGCCCACCTTCGAAGATGAACCGGCAGCTTTGTTTTTGGAGGCGACCTTGATCCAGTCGCCGTCGTCATCATTGCCTATCGGATTCTCCTGCCTATGCTCCTTCATTCTTGGTTTAGGGAGAGTGACGGTGATCGGGTTGTGAGCCAATTGACGGCGTGGGCATTCCGAGAAGAAGTGCTCAGGAGAGCCATAGCTTCCACACCCTTCCGGGAATTCTTCGAACCAGACAAGATACTCCCTGAGGTTGTCATTCTCATCCAGCACAACCACCTTCTTGTCCGGAATCATGGTGATGTCAACATTGATGCATATGCGCGGGTAACGAACTCTCACACCCTTGGTGGTGAAAGCATCAAGTTTTAGAATGGTTCCGAGTCCATTTTCCTCGATGATAGTGGCTAAGACATCCTGGCTTATATATTCCGATGGGAGTCCAGGGATCCGAATCCACATATCCAGAGTGGATATGGATTCAGAGGCAGGATCAAAACCTTGTTTCCAAGGCTTGAGCAGTAGGAGTTGCCCCAAGATATGGAAAGGTCTCCCATTCCACACCCTGTCCCTATCCTCAGGTAATATAAATTTCATTTCAAACCAATTATGGGATAGAGGGGTTACCTGGACTCCTCCCTCCACGAATTTCCAATCAAATGTTATCTTCTTTCGGATTTCCTTCAGTTCTACTGGTTCTCCGATGATGGTAGCATACAGGGTCGTTTTTTGCAATTTGAGGATGTTTTCTTTTACTCCTGGCAGCCGCGACCGGAGTCTAGCCACATCAAGAGTTGGTTTCTTTTTCCCAGTGGAAGGATCTTTGTGTGGGTTGGCACCCTTTTCCTTTGGGTCTGGTATCCCATCAGAATGATCAGTAGGTTCAGCGATGACGATTCCCTGGTTGGCCCTGCTCCTTGGTGCAGCCTTCGCATCCTCCATTTTCTCCTTTCCTTTGTCCGGTTTGCGAATCGCCATGCCCAGAGACAGAAAAGAGTGATTATTAGCAATTGTGGTTATAGATTTTGGAGAAGAACAGTTGAGAAAACGAGGATGAAAAACGTCTTCTTCCTCTAACCCGTATTTATAGTCAGAGAGAAGCCATCCATGTTGAGTCCCCAAGAAGCGACACCCACCCGGGACCCTAGCCTCCAGCACCTTGCGACGATACGTGCCTCGCAAGGAGAAACCTCCTCCAACTAGGTCGTCAATCGAATTGAATGCCCCGAATTGAATTGATTCGATCTGTAGTGAGGGCGGCAATAGCCATGCACATTCCCACCACCACCAGAATATGATTTTCGTACACCAGATGCGACTGGATTCCAAGCTATCATGAGCCAAATTGAATGCTCCATTGTTGTACAGTGAGAGAGCTTCCTTCGAATTAAGCAAAATTGGGGTAATTTGGCAGTTAACAGTACGATTTCTGGTGGTTAGGGCATTAACTCTCTGAGGTTTGGGTTGAATTTGTGCTCAATTGACATCATTACCCAGTTGCAGAGGAGATTTGGGTTGGGTTTATGTAATTTGGGGGCTAGGGTTCTTGCGGATGAACAGTGACGGGCGGGGGGTGCGGGCTCTCTTCTCTCTCATGCCGTTTAATTGAGAAGGATTTGGCCAATTGATAGGTTAAAGATGGGGGCAAGTAAAAAAAAATGATAATTAATTGATTCCCACACAATATTCCGATCCGAGTGATTCCAACATCATCAAATTAATGGAAGCTCGCGAGATTTCCTGGATTTGGCTTGACATCATCAAATTAATGGAGCAGTCGGACTAGTAGCAAGGGATGCACCATCGAGTTTCCCGACGACGGGAGGCAACTTTACGACCGGCATTGTCGAGTCAGAAGAGGGAGTGTTGAGGGCGGATCTCTTCTTCTTGGAGCCCCAAAGGGACGGAAGCTGATAGGAGAACGATTCGGATTTATTGAGAAGCTTGGGGAGACTAAGCAAGATTTCGGCGACATCGGACTCAACGACAGTGAAACAAGGGAGTCAAAATCGTTGGCGGCGGTACTGGTTCCCATGGCGGAGGGATAAAATTTGGGGTGCGATTGGGGAGACTCTAGGGTTTAGGGTTTAGTCCGATGTCCGGCGATTTTGACTCCCCCTACTTCTCCGATTGTTGATAGATGGTTGAAGATGATGGGGGCAACTTTGGGTGTTTCACATCCCCATCCCCTCCCACCTTCTTTTACAAGGTGGAAAGAAATCATAAATTTTTGGGGCGTGTTTGGCAACGGGATGGGGGTAGGTGGAATGGGATGGATTTTGTGGGGTGGACGGGATGGGGATGGAAACCCGGGTGGGACCGGGTGGAATTTTGAAGCCAGTTTAATCCCGTTCGTGTTTGGTTGTATTTTGATGGTTGGGAAGATGGAGAAACAAAAAAAGTCCAAATTACCCCCACTAACCACATGAGATGACGAAAATACCCTCCCAAATACCCTAAAAGCTCAACTTCTTCTTCCATCATCTCTCAGTTGAAGCCCAA
This sequence comes from Persicaria maculosa, assembly GCA_963922045.1. Taxonomy (NCBI): domain Eukaryota; kingdom Viridiplantae; phylum Streptophyta; class Magnoliopsida; order Caryophyllales; family Polygonaceae; genus Persicaria; species Persicaria maculosa. The sequence goes on along the minus strand of OY998259.1, from coordinate 35,493,735 downwards.
CAGCCAGCAACCCCTCTCGACGACTTTGGCCGCCTTCGACGGCCACCGGCGCGCCGCTCCGCCCCTCCAATGGCGGACGAGGAAGGCGAAGATCCCCCGATCTTCCACCGCCTCCCCAACGAGCTCCTCTTCGACATCTTCTCTCGCTTTCCCGCGAAATCCCTATGCCGGCTCCGGTGCGTCTGCTCCAGATGGAGCTCTGTATTGATTGATAACCACGACTTCAAGCTCCTCAACTTCTACGTGGCTCCCAATTTCAAGTCGATCTCGAGCGTCGCGCTCGGATACTCTGCCATTACCGGCGAATTCAAGCTCCTCCACTTCTACGCGGTCGACGGCAGGAGGGCGCAGGAGAAGGAATTGCCGGCGAGGGAGATTGATCGGAGGAGGAAAGGGGATTTATATGCGGCGGTGGTGGGTGACGACGTCGGTGGTGGGCGGCGGCGTCGACGGTGGTGGGCGGCGGCGGCGGTGGTGGGAGGCGGCGTCGGCGGTGTCGGCGGTGGGCGGTGGCGGTGGCGGTAGGGGTAGGGGTAGGAGAGAGGGAGGAAGAAGGTTGAAGATGGGGGCAAATTTGAGAGATTTTCATCCCCATCCCCTAAACCCTCCTTTTAGGGGATACCTTTCCCATCCCATTTTTCGGTGTGGAAGTTCCATCTCCATCCCCTTCCATCTCCCTCCATCCCGTTGCTAAACACGCGGGCACGGTTTCCAAAGCCCACCTCCATCCCCTTCCACCCACTCCCATCCCCAACCAAACACGCCCTTGGTGTTCCATTCTCATCCCCATCTCCTCCATCTACCTCCATCTCGTTGTCAAAAATCATGGCACGGTTCCCAAAATCAAATCCCCATCTCCTCCATCTACCTCTATCCCCTTGCCAAACACAGCCTAAATCTCTATCCCGTCGATCCCAAAAAAAATAATCCCCATCCCTTTCACCCAAATAGAATGCACAATTTATGCGCAAGGATGAGAGTGTGAGTGAGAGGTAAGGAAGATCGAGAATCTTTTCCTGAACTTTGAATGAGAATTCATGAAGATATAATATATATATTTGGATTAAGGATAGAGTCATAGACGGTATTTGAATATTTTATTTTGTGGTAGACATATTATTATATATATTTAAAATAAATTTGTATTACTTAGATATATGCATTCACTCTTTATAATGCATTCATGAGACCATTTATAAATCATAGGATGATAATTAATCAAAGACTAGATTTAAAAGTGGAGCAAGCCCATCATAAGTGAGTTTTGTATGTAAAGACCGGGAAATTTTAGAATATTAAATTATTAAAACAGTGATTTATAATCATTCCGATTTTTAAGATTTGGGAGGTTTGGAATTTCCGTCCTTGAGCTATTGGTTTTATTCTAAATATTTTAAAACGAGTTCCGGCATTATTTAGTTGAAAATTTAAAATATGCTTTATCTCGCTTCCATATGCGGAAAAAAAATTAAATAAATAATATGTTTGGAGTTCTGATTAAATTCGAAATTGTTAATTTGAAAATCGTTTCGAATTGAGTCGGGATAAGATCGAGAGAGCGGGTTTCAGATTTTATTTTAGGGTAATTTTGAATTGGGGTTCTTTGGAATTGGGACCACTTTACCCCCTCCTTCACTTTGATTCTCCCCCAATCTCAATCAGAAGACACTTCTCTCTCTCTCTCCTTGTTCAATGACAGCAAGGGCAGAAGTGCAGTACACAGTTGTACCTTTTCCCTTCTAGGCAAGACTACCACACCTCCTACTCTCCTCTTTCCCTGCCTTGTTTCTCTATTGTTGGCTAGAGGCCAAAAACAGGTCCCGCTTTCCCCTGTGCCAGCCACGCTAAGCACCCACCCACCTTGTGCTGTAGAAGATGCAGATGTCCCCTCACTCAACCCCTTTTATTGATTCACCAGGATAGCTCAGCCATTCTCCCCTCTTCCTTTCCCCTCCTTTCTATTCCATCTCCCTGATCTCCTTGCTTTCATGCCACTACCACCCACAAATCTCTCGCCCTCCTCCGTTCTCCACAGCACCACCATCCTCACCCCCCCTCCTATCCCCGACGACTGAAGACGAAGCCGAGACGCCGAGCCGGGAGCCCTCGAAGCTGCAGCGTCTTCTTCTTCCTCTCTCTCCCCTGCTCTCGGTAGTCACCACCAAGAGCTCCGAGCTCTGTTTCCGATAGCGGTACTGCAGAACCTCCTACCGCCGAGGCCACCTTCTTCCCTCCATTCCCCTGATTCCGTGTTCAAGGCCGGTGAACTTTCTCCCCTTCTCCTTTCGCACTTAAACGCTGTAAAAGTTTACTTTTATAACCCCCTTCAGTTGTCCCAGGCAAAATCGACTCGAATCCACCGCCGACGTGGCTGGACGGAGCCACTCGGACGTTTTCCGGCGAAGCTCTTGAAACCTCGGTGAGCCCCATTTTCCCTCTCCTCTCCTTGGTCTGTCTGTTTCTTTCCGTGTGGGTGATGGTCGGGATGGGGTTTCGATCAGGTTGGGAGTGGCCGAGTTGAGGACGGAGCTCCGGCGAGGCCGAGCTTCTCCCCTTTTTCCTCCGTTTTTCTGTCGACAGTGCTAGAGCTCTGCTCTTCTGCGTGAGGAAGGAGACTAAGGAGTTGGGCCATGGGTTGGGCCTGACCCGGATGCCTCCCTTCGGGTTATATCATATTGGGAATGGGTATTTTGATTTGGGGGAGATGAGACCCGGATTTCCTTTTCATGATGGGCGGGTCTTCCCTTTTCTTTCCGGGTTGGACTCCAAGATCTGGTTTCTTCCATGGGTTTGGGTGATCCGAATTCTAAAGGGAATGGGTTGAGCTTTTGGGCCTAATTTTGAGAAATTGGGGTTTTGTTTTGTTATGCATTTAATTGATATATATATGTTATAGTATATGTTAGGTTATATGTTATGTTTTATGTTATTGTTAGTCTATTAGAATATTATTATTATTATTATGCGATTTATGGAGTTTTATAATAAATATATATTTGTGAAATTTTATGGATTATAAAAGTATTTGAAAATAATATTATTGGGATAAGTATTGTGTAATGATTTAAATATGTGATTTTTTGGAAAGGAATTATTAATAAAGTAGATGATGTTAATTATATATATTGATGGTTAATTATTTAAAAAGGAGATTTTCAAGTTTTCGAAAATATCTCTATAAGGATTTGTGTTAGAAAACAAAAATGCCGGAAGTATTTCTATAATATGATTTTGGGAATTTGTTAAGGATTTAAATGATAAGTATAATTTGAGAAATTATTTTGAGTATGAGTTGACTAAATTTGGGATTTAAGAGTTTGGATAGATATAGTTGGTATGATTTTATCAATGGGTTTGATTGAAAGTAAATGATTTTGATTGATGTTGATCATATCTGAAAGGTTTTGGAAAACGGTTTTACTATCGGTTGTTTTTTTTAGCATGTTGAGAACTTGGGGTTTGTGTGTATGAATGATGGACCGGTAGCTTATGCAAATGACTTGATGATAGGTGTGTATTGCTTTTGGATTGCTCTGGACTTGCATTTGGGCCCTTGCTTGTATTATCCTGCTGTTCTGCATTTTCAGGTAAGTTCCCTAGGGGGCTTACTCAGGTTGGACATTCATGCCTGTTGTTGCATTTTATGTTAGGTGTTGCATATGCATGAAAGCATGTCATGTAGTATCCTGTTTAGGTTGCATTAATTGAATGAGCATCTGCTTACTTTATGCGTTTGAAATAGAACGGCCGTTATCTGTGATAGTCCTAGAGTCTTTGCTAGGGTCATAGGGTAGCCCAGCCTCATCGGGTACCCTGACTCAATCGAGTCATGAACTTCGTTATATTATGAGATGCATGCGGGCTTTATTGTGGAGCGGGTTAGGCATGCGTGTCGCCCGATTATGATGGAATGCATTCATGAGCTGGCCAGTCTCCGCCCTATCGGAAGGGGGTGGAGGTAGGAGAGGGATATGCCACTTGGCATTGTCTTGGGCCCTTTATAGTATTTTTACACATTATTATAACTAGGAGCATGCTAGTGTGTTTGACTTTCGTACTGCATTAGAGCATCTTTATTAGGTATAGCACATACTATGTGGCCTCAGCGAGGACTGCTGGTCCCGCATGAGTGGCTCGATCTGACTCCTTTCCCCGTTCTTTTTTTTAAGGTATTTTCTGCAGATTTTGATTGCTCGATGTCTATATGACGGGGTTCCCTTTTTGTGAATCGAAGAACCTGGCTAAATCTCTAACTCATTATGAATGGTAATCATCCACTTATGTTTTGGTTTTGACCCGGCTCTGCCGTGGCGCTTTGTACCTTAATTTTGCTTCCGTCTTGCTTCCTTTTGAAATGAGTTTCGCGAGTTAGTCCCTAGGACAGGTTAAGGGTACCCAACGGCCCTGCGATATTTTCAGGGTTCGAAATCCCTCTTTATTACTGACCATAAAAATGAGTTTGAAACCTCGACCCGTACCTGGATTGCAAGATCCGAACAAGGGGTTTCATCCCTTGAAACGTAACCCGGAAATCATAATTCTGGGCCGTGACATTGTAAATATTCAAAATATAAAATTAAAAGAGAAAAAAATAAATGTAATATATATATATATATATATATATATATATATATATATATATATATATATATATATATAGAGGTCAGGTCAGGTGTACTCACCCCTTATTGTGTTTTGTGTTAGCAAATCTAAGCCATTAATTGATTAGAAATGGATGGGTAAGATTAATTGAGATTTTCTCTTTTTTATTTAAATAAAAAAGAGTATGCCCCACTACTTTTATAACCAACTTGCTGAAGAGGAAGCGCGTGCGTTGGATTTTTTTTTGAGGCAATGCTTTTTTTAGGGGGAGATTTCGGTTGCACTGTTTGTACAATGAATAATTACGAATAAATTACCGAATAATTCCAGATTATCAACGAATAATGACTCTAAACTTCCAGATTTTGCTTGCACTTTGTGGCGTAACGTTTTTTTTGGTAGGGCAACGTTGTTTTTTTGTGTGGATTGTGGTGCACTGTTTGAACTATTCGATAAGGTGATATTAATTATTCGATAACTTATAGTTATTATTCGTGTGTAAAGAGTGGTTATCGTTTAGATAATAGCAAAGTGTTGGTCAATTTTGCAACTATTCGCTAGGTTAATAGTAATTATTCGCTAAATTGATTGTTATTATTCGTCTGTAAATAGGAGTTATCATTTAGATAATAGCAAAATGTTGGTCAATTTTAAATATAATTCTCCATACGATATGACAAAGACCGGCGAGACGACACATGCCACTCAATAGTAATTATTCACTAGATTGATAGTAATTATTCGCTAGATAGATAGTAATTATTCGCTAAGTTGATAGTAATAGATAGTAATTATTCGCTAGATTAGGTTGATAGTAATTATTCACTAGATTGATAGTAATTATTCATAAGTTGATAGTAATTATACGCTAGATTGAAAGAGTATGTAAAGGTAATTCTTGATTTTTCATATCTAATTAACCATACACATATGAATAATTCCGTATTATCAACGAATAGAAACTCTGAACTTACCGAATAGTGACTCTGAACATGTTAATAGAACAACTATTCGTTAGGTTGATAGTAATTATTCGCTAAATTGATAGTTATTATTTATATAAAGAGAAGTTATCGTTTAAATAACAACAAAGGTTGATAGTAATTTCGCTTTGATGATAGTTCATATATCTTAACCACGACATCCACTAAAAAAATTAAGGGGATATCTATGACATTATGACAAGCTGACCAAGAAACGCCCTGCTTTGCACATAACATTACTCCGCTTTTCAAAACCCCATTGAAAGTATCAGCAACTTTGTTACAAAATGGAAAAATCATCAGTTCAAAAGCTATAATAATGTTCCAAAAAGAAGCAATTATTATTCTTCATGACAATCTCTAATGCTCGAAAAAAAAATGATATAATAGAATCTGGAAAAGAAGTAGAAATCAGATCTAAGAACTGTGGTAAGATTATGGAAGAAAAGAAAATTGAAGAAGATGAGTTTATCACCACTGAATCCACGAACAGCAACCATCAATCACGGGATTGGATTTGTCGAAGATCCACTAGGGAGTTGCCGGAGATCCGCCAGGGACTGGATTCACATCCTCCATCGGCCGCCATTGCTGGCCGCCATCGATCGCCTCCATCGACCGTCCGCCTTCGTTGTACCTCGCGGCTCGCAACCCGTTCCGAGAGCACAAGCACCGCTCATCTCCTCCACCATGGGAGCAAGGAGGAGGAGTCGCCATGGCTTCAAATCGCCGCCCCCAGTCTCTCTGATTTTGTACGGTTGGATCCACGCCTTGCTCCCCGTAGATCAACGGAACCGTCCGCTCCGTCATCTCCTCCGCCTTTGCCGTCCGGCGGATCGTCCGCGCCGCCTTTGACTCCTCCTAGATGACTTCACCGGATGATTTTGATTGAGATGGAATAAAAGTTGGTTAGGGTTTTATACAGTGAATAAGGGAGATTGAACCACACGCTCAATCCATGAGAATGATATGGGAGAATTAGTGGGGCCTATATTCCTTTTTATTTAAAAAGTAAAAAAAATTCAATTAATCTTGGCCCTCCATTATTTAATAATCAACGCACTAGATTTGCTAACACAAAACACAATAGGGCTTGTTAACATTTGATCCATACTCTCTCTCTCTCTCTCTCTCTATCTATCTATCTATCTATCTATCTATATATATATATGTGTGTGTGTGTGTGTGTGTGTGTGTGTGTGTGTGTGTGTGTGTGTGTGTGTGTGTGTGTGTGTGTGTGTGTGTGTGTTCTCTCGATTCATATCAATGATTTTTCTCTTACTAATTAAACTAAATGATTATTCACTACTAAACAATCAAGGGTTGTGCTTAACGTTGAGAAGAATATTCGAATAATGTTCAAATGAATATTCAATTATTCAATTGAGTATTCGAGTGAACATTCATTTATTCATTTAAATATTTGGATGAATATTTTTATTCATATTCATGAAGAATATGAAAAATATTTTCTCTCTCCATATCACCAATTTTTCTCTTACTACTTAAATGAACTAAATGGTTGTTCAGTAGTAATCAATCAAAAGTTGTGCTTAACGTTCAGATGAATATTTGAATAATGTTCAAATGAATATTCAATTATTCAATATAATATTGATGGATGCAATAGAATATTCAGATTCAATTATTCAATGGAATATTCGAGTGAATATTCATTTATTCATTTGAATATTCAGATGAATATTTTATTCATATTCATGAAGAATATTCGAATATGTTATTATCTTCTCACTCTATAAATAATATTCATTCATATTCATATTGATTTCGCAATAAAATCAATGGTATTTTCCATAAATAATATTCATTCATATTCATATAGATTTCCAAATCAAATCTACTATTTGTTAAGTTAATGAGTTTCGCCCCATTTTCGTATCTCTAGCAAATCAAATCAAATCTACCATAAACATCCATCTATATTATTATTAACAATTGATTTTCAAATCGAATCAAATCTACCGTTTACCATCTATTGAACTTATCTATTGTGAATTTTTTTATTTCCCAAAAATTATCTTTTAATCCTAATCATTCATCTGGTTTTAATCAGATAATTCAGAAGTAGTCTCACAAATGCATTATAAGAGATAAATGCATCAGATAGTTATTCTATATATCTATATCTATATACACACACACTCCCTCCGTTCCATATTACATGAGCATTTAGGATTTAGGATTTGTTCTATAATACATGGGCTTATAGCCTTAATTATTGCATAAAATTAATACAGTACAAAGAGAATTTGACAACATTAATTACTTGTACATCTAAATTGATAAAAACTAAGAGAGACTTTTCAGCTTCTAAAGTATCCCCTTTATTTATTCCATGCTTTTCTCCTACTTTAAAACCCCCCATTCTCAAGACCTACCATTCAACAGTAACATGTGTCAAGAAGCTTGTGTTTTGTGATAGATAAATTGAGCATACTATAATTTTTTCCAATCATTATTCATTTTATTTGTTGGGAGTATATATTCTGTATTCAGTTTGAGAATTAAGGTAAATCAAACACCAAACATTCTCTCTTTTCAATCTTCATTTGATGTTTTTACTGTAGGTGACATTGAAGACTACATCATAGTTGAGATTATGGGCAAGGAATGTGAAGTAGATTTGAAGAATGACAATGGTGAGTTGGAAGTGAATCACAATTGCATGTTGAACTTGTCAGCTAAGGATGGCAACGTTGGAGCATGTCACGACTCCGACTTGAATAAGCTCCCCATGGAGCACGAAAATCTTGATCTAAATGATAAAATCAATGACTATCAATGACTTTATGGTGTCCATGTGGAACATTGTTTTCATCAATCCAATGGACTTGGACAAAATCGAGCTAGATACAACTATGTACTTCAAGCTTTGTGGCATTTTGTATCATGGGTTGACCCTTGTTGGAACTTTGTTTTCGGTGTGTATACATAAGCGTATCATTTGTGCCTTTGTTTGTGTATCAAGCACTTTTAGTGCCTTCTTTTGCAGATCAAACATTATGTCTACTAATGTAACCTATCTAGATTAATTTGTTATGCTAGTGTTTGTATCCCCTTTTGCGTCTAAACCGATTTGGCATCATGTTTTGAACTTAAAGGCTTGCTGCCCATTATGGTCTTTTTGTACACATATTGGTTTGCTAAATTTTAAAGCAGTTGAACTTCATTTCTTATGTTAGCTACTTATAACAGAGGGAAAATATATAGTAGCTGAACTTAATTTCTTATAGTAGCTGAACTGAATTTTATAGCAGATGGAAAATTATAGCTAGCACGAAAATCCAATGACAACTAATAGCACGACAATCCGGTGAACTGAATTTTATAGTAGAGGGAAAATTACATCATTTACTATAATAGAAAATACCAAAATCTAAAATACACTCCAGTTACTAATAACAGAAAGCTAGCAAAAATCATCATCTTAGAGCATTTAAGAAAATAAACTTACAAAATCCAAGAGAAAGTTCATCCTTCGTTCCTTGTTGCTAAGTGATTCATTACTTTCTCTATTATCTCATAGTCACATGTGATTTGTGATGGAAGATGACCACTCCTTTTTAACCCGATTTTGTTTATACGTGGAACACTGAAATTATTGGCTCTAGCTCCCTCGCACTTCATGATTTCTCGCATACATAATTTTAAAGCTAAGAACACATGGTTGATCTTCGACGTCGGGTACTCTACAAAGGCCTTCTCTACGGCATGAATAAGCTCATCCACGGTCTTCGAGCATTGTTTATCTTGCAAGGATTGAATAACATTAAAAAAAGTCAAGATCAAGGATGTTTAAATCTGGAGAGTTTAATTTGTCGGTTGGTATCTCAATCTGATGTCAAACCCAGTTTGAGAGGCAACTCGTTGAAATTCCTCACCATGGGGGGGAACATGAGTTCTTGCATTGTCTTGTTGAATGGAAATTGTCTCCCTTGAATCCTCAATTGGTCAAATAGATTGAATGGCTTGAATAACTTTTTCAACTAAAACAGTCCGAATAACCTCTTTTGTCACAGATGTGATTGGTTTGGTTTCCAAGGTCCCGGCTTCGCGATTTCGACTTCTTCTCATGCTGGATAATTCGTCACAAGTGGCAATAGTCCTATTTTTCGACAAAATACTTCATTGCCTTCGTGATCGAACCTTGGTCAAGTGATAACCGCTAAGAACATGACCTTCCCAATAAATTTTTGGCTTAATTGGCATACACGTAAAAGTTCCGCTTCTTGGGTATCATGTAGTATGAATTTGACTTCTTTGTCATGTAAAACCATTTTTCATCAATGTGCACAACATTGTACATGCCCTTGAATTTTGGCTCATGTGGAACACTTCCTTCTTCAAGCGTCGATAGGTAAAATTGGAGTCGTGATATCTTGTGCTTCTCTTTCAAACAAAACATGATGGCGTTTGAGTGATGTCAGAGGAAACCTTCCTTAAGGCGCCAATGTAAAGTGACATGGGATACCTTAAGTGCTTGAGCAAGTGATCTCAACGTTCTTCTTTGACTGAAAGGTATATTAGGCAAATGATCGAAGTCCACTTCAACTCTCTTTTGACCACTGTTTTTTTGTTTTCTTGTGAGTTACATCAACTACAACACCATGTGGAGTATCGTTTGCTTGTTTCCAAATCCGGCGAAAAATTTTGATAGACACAAATAATAAAGAAGATACCTCTTTCGTTGTATTGCGTGAGTTTTTTGTTTTCGCTTCTCGCAAGCAACTCATTGTAGACCATTTTCCTTTGCTCATTTGATAAGCAACTCTTTTTGTTTGGTTGTTGCTCAGCATGATTGGGAATTTCTATTGAAAAAAGTGGGGAACAACAAAATTAGGTGATAGAAATAAAACTACAATACCGTTGTATTTTGACTCAACCAACTTTATTTTTTCTATTAGTTGTATATTCACAATCTAGAAGATGTATATACAGTAGGTTCCTAGTAAAAGTTAAAGGGAAACGATATACTCAAACGCAAATGACTTACCGGGATCAACAACCCCATTCAGCTCATTTTCTTCATACACTTGGTTGACATTTAGATCGATAATCGAATCTTTGAGATCTCCTTCCGCCTCTCCATTATGAAAGATGTGATTTTCAACTTCTAGGTGGTACTCTGAAAACAAGTTGTAGTTGCTAATCTTGTCAATTCCCTCGCCCTCCAATTCTAGTAATTCATTTAAATCAAATGATTGTTCCGGCCTTATTACGATCATCATTCCTAGGAAGGCTACTGTTGATGCCCATTAATGGTTGAGAGCTACAACAAATGAGTTGGGGTAAATGGCACCTCAAAATGAGAAGATTTAAAATTTGGCTCCAAATAGCTTTTTGAAACATGGATGGAGCAGTAATATGGAACGGAGTACAATTTCACGGAGTAAAATGAATGAATGATGATGACATTTAGAGCATTATTGCCAGACTGTCTTACGGAGTACAATTTTTAGGTATCTACAATTACAATTTCCTAACAATAGTATTGATAGCATGCATTTAGAGGTTCATAATAGGTTGCATTTAGCTTAGTTATGATGCATATCATGCATCATTTAAGTATATTTTTCATATTTGTTCTTTATGTTGTTGGAGTCGGAATCTACACGCTTTTATTGATTATTTCAGGTAATGGTGGATCCGAGGAGGAGACATGAGTTGATAACGCATTGGATGAGAATGAATAGTTGATCGAAGAAGCTTACATGAAGATCTCAAGAGGTCCTGAGAAGAAGAAGCGAGCCTAAACGAAGAACAAGTCTGCAGAACTTGTTGCCAGACATGCTGAACTTGTTTTGCACTTTCTGGAGGCTTCGGTTGTCCGATTGACTATTATGACCATGCGTTAGAAAGCTCTTTCAGAGAGCTAAAACTTTCCTTTTGACAAGAAGAGCAAATTCGAGACAGATTTTCCGTAAAAGACCGATGCAGCGGCCGCCGAACATATGTTGCGGCCGCCGCATTTCCCGCAGCCAGGACGTCTAAGTAGCACGCGTGCAGCGGCCGCTGCACCTATGCCGCGGCCGCCGCATTGGGCGTCAGTGAGACGCGTTTGTGTTAATGAAAACCCTAGTTTTTGGGAGGCCTTTTTGGCCGAATTTGAGTATTAAGACCGAGTTATTACTAGTTTTTGACACTTCTATTCTATTTGAAGTTCCATCAGACAATTAGAGATTGAGCGATGTCTTCCATGAGGAACTAAACTCATCTGTTCTACCTATAATTTGAAGCTTTATTTGGATTGATTGTGAGTTTCTAATTATCGTTTCTTGTTTTCTATATTTGAATGCTTCAACTTCTTTGTGCTTGATTGTCTATTGTTTTATTCTATCTAGCCCGCGCAACTAGTTAGAATCAATTCAATTGCTAAGGTTTTGTAGATTCCTGGTTGTGAACCTTAACCTAAGTGGCAAACTTGTTCCTTTAGGGCTGGTTGAACTAATTGAATGAGTAGGAAGTTGAATGTGTTGTTAAATCCCTCTTTAGGGACTGCAAATATCTTGGCTAATCTCTGAACTTAAAGCTGTCAATTGGGTTAAATCCTCCTTTAGGGACTGTTCAATTGGTAAGGGTTGCTAGGACTGGTTGGACTAGTAACTATATTAGGTTAGGACAAGGGCATTCATAGGAAACTTAATAGGACGAGAAGAAGTTACAAGGATCGTTTCAAACCAAATAAAGTGGAAAATTGTAGGTAGAACTGCTTCTCACAATTGTTTAAATCAAATTCATTTACTTTGCTTTCATTAATCCGCTTTGAGAAAAGGCGGATCTTTACACACTCAAAAAACCCCTCGTTGGTTACTTAATTGGCACTTAAATCACATTTGAATAACAAATTTCCCTGTGTATCGACCTCTTACTTATTACTATACTAGTTATAAGTTTGAGTTTACTTTGACAGATCAACGACAGGTTTTCCCTCCGTCAAGTACTTCATCTATTTCAGAATAAATGACACTTTACTATTCAGCACGCATTTTAATGAGGTAAAAAATCTATAAAATATTATTTTTCTAATCAATTTTTTAAAATAATTCCGTACTTGTTAGTAACAAGTATGAAATTATGGAAAAAAAATCGATTAAAAAATTAATATTTTATATAGTTTTTACCTCCTTAAAAACGTACACTAAAGTCCAAACGACTTTTATTTTGAAACGGAGGGAGTAGTTTTCTTAATTATCGTGCATAATGCTAAATGACCATGTAATATGAAACGGATGGAGTGTATTTTTTTTATTAGGAAAGAATTCGGGCGAGCAAGCTTTACCCGGCAGCATCCTTACGGATGATGTCTAAAAGATCTAAATCAGTTTGAATATCGACTCCCCGGGCAAAGTGGCAAAGGTGTGCAACCTTATCAGCCACTTTATTGCCCAAACGGGACACATGGAAGAAGAAAACTTCTTACATAGTCGATAATAAAGTTTTAATATCAGACAGGATCAACTCGATTTCCCATGGACATGAAATGTTTTTGTTGAAGTAATTTATGATAATCGAGGAATCCCCCTCAATGTGGTGTTTCTTAATGTGGAGTTGGATTGCATGTTGAATACCTAATTTTAAAGCAAGTCCTTCAGCTTTGATTGGGCTTTGCAAACCAAGCTTTTGATAACTTATGTTTATCGGACGACCCTTCCAATCACGGATAACGGAACCAGCCGTACTATTCCTATTTGGTAGAGAGGAACCGTCAAAGTTTAGTTTGAAGGTACCCCATGGAGGTTTCCGCCATTTAGTGTATTTTCCTTTTTTCTTTTTGTTTTGTTGCTCATAATTTGTGGTGATATGAACCTGATCAATCTCAAAATCCTCATCTGACCTCGAGGCGGTTTTCCAATTGAGTATTTGGTTCTTGATGAACTGTATTGAGGCGGCTCGTTGTGGGATAGAGACTTGCCTAAAGATTAATTGGTTACGGGTATACCAAGTATACCACCATGCAAAGGCAAGCTTCATTTTAGCCTCAGAACAGAGGGATTGCCCTAAGACGGAGATAATAGGTTTGATATCCCTGTCTCTGTGTATCATATTAGCTATGATAGAATCAGTTCTTTAGGGAAGGTAGTAGAGGGCCCGAGCATAGGGGCATGCCAACAAAAGGTGTGGGCCTCATCCTCAGTCGCACCATTGCAAAGGCTACACGTAGTGGGTACTAACACACTTCTAGAGGCGAGCCTAGAAGTCGTAGGTAGGTCATTTGACATATTTTCCATAAAAAGTTTTTTATCTTTGGTGGTGCATCAATTGACCAGATCCAAGCGTTTTTATCCTTACGACATGATGATGACGTGGTAATCAGATTGTATGCACTCGATGTTGTGAACCATCCCAATCTGTCAGTCCACTAGTATAGGCGGTCTTCGAAAGTTGAGCTCGGAAGTGGGATGTCGAGAATTTCATTTACGATGCTAGGGGGCAAGGAGCACCGAAGTTTCTCCGACCACCACTTACCACCCATAATATAATCACAAACCGATTCCTCCCTGTTATTTATTTGGGGACAATCTTCCCTAGACTGAAGAGAAGATGTTGTGATCCAATTATCAGTCCAGAATTTAATGGATCTCCCATTTCCCACCAACCAAATGAGACCAAACTTAAACTTATCCATAAGCGGAATAAGTTTAGCCCATTGCCAGGACATGTCCCCACCTTTTTTGTATTCCAAGATTGAAGTCGACCGTAAATACTTATGCTTAATGAGAGAGACCCACACATTATTTGATTCAGCTAGAATTTTCTAGATTTACTTCATTTGGAGGGCTTCATTCATCTCTTTAGCTTTCCGAATACCAAGCCCTCCACAGTTTTTCGGTTTACAGATCCTATCCCAACTGATAAGAGGTCTGAACTGGAGATCCTTATTCCAGAAAAATATTCCTATTGATCCGGTCTAGCTCTTTATGAACCGAGCTCGGAAGCATAAAGTTTTGCATAACATACATGGGTTTCGTCGCAAGATTGGAACGAATGAGAACATCCCGGCCTTCTTGGGATAGGGCGTTTGCACGCCACTTACTTAGTTGTTCTTTTGATTTGCATATAATGTCTTCAAATGTTTGTTTGTTAACCCTGCCATTTATAATAGGGCAGCCGAGATATTTTTCCAGCGAGTATTCACTAGAAACATTCAGGCATTTTTGGAGCTCGACAATTCTTGTGTTAGAAATTCCTCTAGTTGCCTGAAAACTGGATTTCTGGTAATTAACTTTTTGTCCAGATACTTTGCAGTATGTATCAATTATGGATTTAACTTTCTGTGCTGCCTTCACACTGCCTTTAGAGAAGACAATAATGTCATCTGCAAAGGATAAAAATGGAATTCGCTTTTGAGCCTAATTTGCCATGTTTTACCTTAACTTTTATATCGATTTTTGTAAACATTTCATACGTTTGGGTTAGAATAGTATAGAATCTATGTAGTATATGCTTATTTTCCAAATTATGGAGTCTACACTAGTTTTTGTTATA
The DNA here is from genome assembly GCA_963922045.1 of Persicaria maculosa. Lineage (NCBI taxonomy): Eukaryota > Viridiplantae > Streptophyta > Magnoliopsida > Caryophyllales > Polygonaceae > Persicaria > Persicaria maculosa. The sequence goes on along the minus strand of OY998259.1, from coordinate 35,478,643 downwards.
TTTCGCAGAAATCGGACGCACTTTGGAGCTTAAAGAAAGTCATGAAGAAGCTAAGGATGGTGCAGCTGGAGGAAAGCCCAATTTTTGCCATTCATCATTCCAAATCAAGCTTTGAAGTCTTCATGAGAGTTGTAGCCCTCGGAAAGAGCTTTCCAACGCATGCTCATATGCGTCAATCCGACAAACGAGGACTCGGGAAAGTGCGTTTCAAGAACAGAGCAGCATGCTGGAAAATACAGAAGAGGTCGATTTCGACCAGACTTGGTCGATATCGACCTGCTTTTGGTATAAAATTCTCCTAGAGGCCAGAAATCGACCCAGGAAGCTGGAAGAGGAAGGCCCAGGTCGATATCGACCTATACTGGTCGATATCGAATCAAAATCTGGTCGAAAATCCTCCTGGAGCCGAGATCGAGTGTTAGGAAGCGAAGCTGAGAAGATGAGGTCAATATCCACCATATTGGGTCGATATCGAGTGACCAACAGTGGCCGAAATTGAGCATTCCGAGTTCCGAGTGCTGAGCTGGATTTCTTCCACATGAAGCGAAGCTGGATTTCTATTTTCGCTTCTGTTGCTTCTGTTTTATAGTTTCTGGAACTGAAAAGGCGGGCGCTGACACGCTTCCTTGTAGATCGATCCTGACTGACTTCTACTACAACGGGAGGAAGTCTTGTATTTATTTGCTGAGACAGGGAGTCAGTTTGCTTTTATATTTATATTTTCATACTTGACCATTCTCCTGCAATAACAAAATTGGCGCCGTTGCCGGGGAAGCAATCATTCGCGCCCTTTTTAGTTCTTTTTCTCTTCTTTATATTTGTTTTTGTTTCTAGTTCCTTTTTACTTGTTTCGTTTTGTCTTTGTTTTTCAGGTGCATGCGAAGAACTGATCGCACGCTTATCGATCCGCTTCTAGAACCAGAGCGATACTTCCACCTTCGACAAAGGTTCAGGAGGATGTCGCAAATCAACGATGAGAATGCGGTCTCGGTCACACCTGCACAGGAGCTTGAGCAACTCCGCCAACAGATTGAGGCATTCACCACCAGAGAAGCATAACACGCCCGACGAGAGGCGGAATATGCACAGAATCAATAACGGTGGGAGGCAAGGGTAGATCGCGTGGTCAACGCGAGAAGGGAACTTGAGGAGCAGATTGGGCATATCCCAGCCAACGCAAAGGAGTATCTGCATCCTACTCTAGAAGTTCCAGAATCGCCGATTATTCTTCCGGCTATTAATTTTGAAATTCGTCCTTCTTTTATTACTGAAATTAGGAGGAGTCATTTTAGGGGAAGAATCAATGAATGTCCTTTAGAGCATATCACCACTTTTATAGACTTATGCGAAGCTATAGCTGATGGTGCTAATCTTGAATACTTAAAACTAAAGACTTTTTGTTGGCCCCTTGCAGGAATAACACAACAGTGGCTGGAAGGATTGCCTGCACGGTCAATTCGCACTTGGAACGAACTACAAAACTTGTTCCTCAACAAGTTCTTTCCTCCTGCAAAGACATCTGCCCTCAGACAACAAATCACATCTTTCAGACAAAAGCCAGGAGAACCATTAGCACAAGTCTGGGAGCGTTATAAGAGGCTTCTGAAATCCTGTCCTACGCATAGACAGCCGCCCTACGTCATCCAGGAGATCATCTTCAACTGCCTGGATGCACCTACCAAGGATAGGATCAACAACTACACAGCCTATGGGTATCTCGGATACACTGCACGCCGTGCATGGGAGGTATTTGAGACACTGGCCAACTACGACAACACCTATGGGACTTCCGCTGCCGCTTCTGATGAAAGGTATGATAGGCCTGCCCCATCTATGCCGTTGTATGTGCCACCAAAGGAGATTGATCCAGACGTTAGGGACCAATTCCACAACGATCAGGTATGCCGTCTCACCAAGCAGGTTAAGTTTCTGTCTAAGGATAAACCTTGTTTGGAATGTGGGTCTGTGAGGCACAACACTACTGCGTGCCCACACGTCGATCAAGTACAGCAAGGAGAAACCCACAAGGAGGTAAGGTATGCGGGAGGACACTACTCAGGGCCACATCAGAACCAGAAGTGGAGCTACTATCGCCAGCCCCAGCAACAGAATCCCCCTCCCTACAGAGCTCCTGGTCACCCTGACAAAGAAGGTAAGAAGGATGACCTGCACACCATTATTGAGGAGATGCGGAGGAATCATTTAGACACCAAGCAGTCTATCAATTCCATCTACACTCAGATGCATGGTGTCAACTCTAGGCTTGGGGAAATTGATATCTGGAGGAAATCGATTGACACACAGATTGGCCAGCTGGAAACATCCGTCCCCAAATAGTCAGGTACGCTCCCTGGAACCTCTGAACCTAACCCTAAGGGTAAATCTACTGGACATGTGGCTGCTATGAACCTAAGGAGTGGGCGACAGATGCAAACACCCGAGCAAACGACGGAGGAAAAAGGCACTGGAGACCAGTCGATATCGACCAACCCAGTCGATATCGACCAGTCCCCAGTCGATATCGACCCCCCACTGGTCGAAATCGACCCACTTCCTCCACAGATCCCGAGGCCAGCCGATCCAGTCAATATCGACCGGACACAGGTCGATATCGACCCAATGTCACTCGATATCGACCCCCTCCACTCGACATCAGCACCTCCGCCGAAGAAAAAGCTGCATTTCCCGACGAAATCTCCAAAGGACCCGGCAAAGAAGAAGTTCCAGCGTTTCATCAAGATGCTTCAAAGGCTCAACGTCACAATACCCTTGACAGAAGCTCTTAATGAGATGCCATCCTACGTCAAATTTCTGAAGGAGATTCTGAGAAAAAAGCGTTCAATGGCTGAGATCGCAGAGGAGTGCATCCAGATGGACGTACTTGAGAAAAGGCGAGATCCAGGTAAGTTTGCTATAACCATTGGATTTGGTCAATATAAATTTAATGCTTTATGTGACTTAGGAGCCAGTGTGAGTATAATGTCTTTATCAATCTGGTCCAAGATTAAGATAGGTGCCTTAGAGCCTATGGATGCTAAACTATACATGGCAAACAACACGGTGGTCATCCCAACAGGCATGGTGGACAATGTACTAGTGCAAGTAGGTAAGTTCTTCGTCCCTGCTGATTTCTTAGTTATTGATATGGCAGAGGACCTTGCTTGTCCAATCATTCTAGGAAGGCCCTTCTTGGCGACGGTGGATGCCAACATAAGCGTAAGGAAGGGATTGCTCACTTTCAACATCAGCGATGAGGTAATTGAGTATTCCCTTAATAAAACTGAAAGACATACAGGTCCCATGGAAGAAGTCAAGTCTATATCAGCCGGGTACATTACTTGCGGGGAGCCTAAGGTAAGAAATATGACCCCCGATGAGCTAGAAAAGAGGGATATGGAGGCCTAGGTGGAGAAGATCATGGCCATCCTGAACGAAGAAATAGAGGATCCACTCGACGTCACCCAAGGTAAGTTGATATGGACTAGCTATTTTTCGGATGCTTTGCCAGATCTTAAGTATGGGGTCGAAATCGACAGGCCCATAAAGTAGGTCGATATCGACCACCATAACTCGAAATCGACCAGACCAAGTCAAGTTATCTCCCCCAGAAATCGAGACAGGAAATATCGAGCAGAAGAGGTCGATTTTGACCAACCCTGGTCGATATCGACCACCCCCTGTCGACTCGATTCCACCTGTCGAGCCAAAGCAACCCGATTTCGAGCAAGACAGGTCGATATCGACCACCCTTGGTCGATATCGACTGGGCGATTTCGACCCCTCTTCTTCAGATTCGACTAAGTCTTCACTCGAGCAACAGAGCTCGATATCGACTGATATTGGTCGATATCGACCAGAACCTCAGAAGCCGAATGACACCGAATATGCAAAGGTAAGCCAAGGTATGTATCTTTCTTCTCCTATTTCAATTAAAGATATATCTATACATGGGAGAGGTTTGTCTTGGTATGTGCGCTTACGCAGGGTTTCCAATGATGAGCCCAAGGAATACAAAGTTGGAGACAAGGTCTATGTTTCCAAATCAAATGATCATTGGTTCCCTAACAAGTTCAAGAAGAAGATGGGCCCTTTCACGGTACACAAGATCCATTCTAGAGGAATACAACTGATGGACAAGAATGGAGTCCTGTTTGAGGCCCTAGCTACCTGGGCCCTGCAAATGCCACCTTGAGCTTAATGGAGAAGTCGGCCTAGCGACTATAAAGTCTAGAGCTTGTAAATAGACATTTATTTTTGGGATTTTTGGACATTGTTGCTTTTGTTTTTGGTTTTGGACATTATTTTCTATTGTGGGTATTTCCCTTCTAATTTTTGCAGGAATAAGGAAGGACGCAACACTCGATTTCGAATCAACTTGGTCGATATCGACCAGAGCACTCGAAATCGACCGGCCCTAAAACAGCACTTGCACTCGATTTCTGACAATGGGCACACCTATCTAGTGAGTTTATTTCTTTACCCTTATTTTTTATACAGTGAGGACACTGTAATGTTTAAGTATGGGGTGGGGTAAGGGCTTACTTTGTGCATATTTGATTTATTTGACCATATTTGTGCATATTTAAGGCTTATTTCTTGAATTGCTTATACATGGCTATTTTGGAATTCATGATCGATCTATGTGCTTACATGCACGTTTTCTAAAGTTTATAAAAACCACCCCCATTGAAAATTTTTTATTAGTGTCATGGAAGTTATATTGAACTTGACGGTGCAAAATTGGATTCATTAGAGATATAGCATGAAACTGCCTAGTAAAGGGAAGTCACAATGAAGTGCATTATTTTCTTTAAAACCATGATAGGAGGTAAAATTTGATATTGCTTTTGACATGTTGCATGATAAGAGGATGGAGGACTTTATATTTGCATATAATGCTCATATTGTTATATCTTAGCCTTACCTATACTTATGCATCACAAAAGCCATATTTATGCCTTATTTCATATATTGCTCCACATGATCTAAATTACCCATTCTTTACCTTATTTCCATCCGGGGATTATGTTGAGAATGAAAGCACATTATGGAGATTTTTATGGTTGTTGTGTTGTTATTATTATTATTGGAGTTTGACAGGAAAATTGAAAAAATATATGGAAAATTTAATGAGTGAAAGAAAATCCAGTCACCTCAGGAGATAAAGGTAGATCGGCCCTGCTCGTTGATATAATAGTTCGGCGAGATGGGACACATAGGTGAGGAGTCCAAAGCACTAAGTATCCGGGGCCATTCATGACACCCATGTGTGCGACTCGCGAGAAGGCAGTGCTAAGTTTAGAGAGGTAAAAGCATTATTATTATTGAAAAAAAAAGCAATGAGCGATGAGAGAAAGGTGAGAAATCAAAGGAAGAAGGAATGTGGTATGAAAGTTTGGAAAGTACTCCATTTCCCCGGATCATTAGCACCACATTGCCAAAATTTGCCCACCTTTAGCCTTTTACCAATCTACTCCTTATTGAGCTTAAATTAAAGTCCTCTTGATTATCAATGCTTTGTCACATGAATTATTTTTGCATAACCCTCCTTTTGTGAGTAGATGTTGCTTTTATTGCACATGCATGGATTTGTGGCATTAGTACCTTTTCGAGGATGGTAATTGACGGAGGGAAAACTTGTCGTTGATCCGTCAAAGAAAACTCAAACCTATAGCTAATATAGAAATAAGCAAGAGGTCGATCCACATGGAAAGTTATAATTCAAGCTTGATTCAAGTGTCAATCAAAGTAACCAAATTGGGGGTTTTTAAATGTGAAAGTTCCGTCTTTTATCAAAGCGGATTGAAGCAAACAAAAGTAAATAATTGTAATTCAGACAATTAGGAGAAGCAATTCTACCTACAATTTTCCACTTTATTTGATTGAAGCGATCCTTGTAACTTCTTCTCCTCATATTAAGTTTCCTATGAATGCCCTTTTCCCGACCTAATATAGTTACTAGTCCAACCAGTCCTAGCAACCCTTATCAATCGAACAATCCCTAAAGAAGGATTTAACCCAATTGATAGCTTTAAGTTCAGAGATTAGCCAAGGTATTTGCAGTCTGTAAAGAGGCATTTAACAACACATTCAACTTCCTGCTCATTCAATTAGTTCAACCAGCCCTAAAGGAACAAGTTTGCCACTTAGGTTAAGGTTCACAACCAGGAATCTACAAAACCTTAGCGATTGAATTGATCTAACAAGTTGGCCAGACAAGATAGAACAAAACAATAATCAATCAAGCACAAAGAAGTTGAAGCATTCAAATATTGGAAACAAGGAACGAGAATTAGAAACTCACAATCAATCTAAATAAAGTGGAAAATTGTAGGTAGAATTGCTGCTCCTAATTGTCTGAATTACAATTATTTACTTTTGTTTGCTTCAATCCGCTTTAATAAAAGGCGGAACTTTCACATTAAAACACCCCCAATTTGGTTACTTTGATTGACAGTTGAATCAAACTTGAATTATAACTTTCCCTGTGGATCGACCTCTTGCTTATTGTTATACTAGCTATAGGTTTGAGTTTTCTTTGACAGATCAACGATAGGTTTTTCCTCCGTCAAATTTGGCGCCGTTGCCGGGGAAATTTATTGATTCTTGTGTGTTTTCGGTGCTGATTTTTGGTGTGGACCACTTACATGGTCCGCACTCATGCTACTAACATATGTTGAAGGTGAGGTTATTGCAGTTAGACAGAGAGAGTTTTCATCAATACTTCATTAGACTGCATGAGTACATTAATGATGTCTATTCATGTGGATATCAAGCTAGTATAAGGGAAGTTCTTCTATGCATCTTTGATGGCATGACTTCTGAGACACGGGGTCTTGTCGAGCACCTGAGTGATGGAGGTTTATTAGATATGGGACTCTCAGAGATGTGGGAATTTTTCTGCTACATGGTTTATCAATGTGTCCAGAACGAGTTACTTCCTCCAGTATCTCAAATCGTTGAGATCTCTGTTGCATCTCTTGAGGTCATTGTGGAAAATCACATTGAGAAGGTAGAGGAAGACCATACTTCATCTGATGAGATCATCCCTAGCTCCCACATTGATGAATCAGGTCCAGAGCCTACTGTTGAGGCTATAGAGCAAGTAAAGGTTGTCTCCTGCACTAGAGAGAATATTGGTGGATATGTTGATCCATTTGACTGCTACTTTGACAAGCCACCGTTAGAACTAAATTGGTGGTATTATATACCCTTTATGGGTTGTCAAGCTCATGAATACAATAAGTTGAAACGGTTCTTAAATGTATTAATATTTAGTTTCAATTTATTTGTATGTAGTGCATGTTTGTTTGTTAGTTGTGCACAAGAGTTTGACAGGTTGATGAGGGCTTTGACTATGTCTGATTAGTGTCTTGAGCTTCAACATTACGTCGAGTCAGAAACTTTGAAACAAAGGCGCTTCTCGGGAGGCAACCCGAGGTAAGTTTTTCTTTCTTTTTCCTTTTCCTTTTCCTTCACCCTGATTATATTTGATTCATTTTTTTTTTGTCTTTACTGTTTCATTGAGGACAATGAAAACTCTAAGTGTGGGGGAGATGAATTATATATATATATATATATATATATATATATATATATATATATATATATATATATATATATATATATATATATATATAGTGCATATAGGAGATCATATTTAATTTTCTGCACCATGTTTAAGTTTCTGTAATTTCTGTTTAGTTTATTTAATTTTTAATTTTCGAGTTTCAAAAAAAAAATTCGAAAATCCAAAAACAAGTATGCATTGCATTATATGTGTTACTCAAATACCCATCTGGCTTAGTTTGTCCTCTAATTTAAATTTCAAGCATGATCATATAAATCCCATGGAGTTTTGGATGTTTTGGCCTTGTCTATATTTGATTTTTGTGGAACATGAGCTAGCATATATAATTGAGCATGTATGATTGAGTTAAAGTATGATTGAGGTCCTAAAGACATGACCCTGTGAGAATGTTTAGCCTTATTTGAAATCTTTTGCTCAATTGTGTGAATTACTCTCCTTGTGTTGCTACCTCTTGACATTGACTGCAGTATCTATTTTTCAAGACCGACTCACATGTTTGTTTCTTGCGAAGTTTATGTTTATATTTTGAGTCTTTCGTTTGAATTTGTGCATACTTAGTGAAATAAGGTGGCAATGGTTGATGCACTTAGTAACCGGGTCTACGCATGACACCCATGGGTATGATTCGCGCAAAAAGGTATTGAAAACTATCCACTAGGAAAGAAAGCTTGATCATTGAGTAACCAGGTTCATTCATGACACTCTTGTTTGCAACTTGCGTCAAAAGATGTTCAAGTGGACTTCATATTAGAAGGTTGAGGTGTTGATAGACCGGGGCCATTCATGACACCCATGCTTGCGCCTCGCGTAAGGGAAGCACCAAGACAAGAAAATAAATAGAAAGAGAAAAAAAGAAGAAGAAAAGAAAAGAAACAAAAGAAAAAAAAATGTCACATTTTGTTTATTTTCTTTATTGTCTCCTGCAAGTAATGGCATTTCGGTGGAGATTTGGTGATATTTTGGTCAATGTCTATGAGCTTAGTGCATTTTGGATTGAGTTGAGAGTTGTACCTTAAAGCCTAAATGATAGATTACATAGGTCTCCTATTGTATAGTGGGCTAAAAGCCCGTTAAGGCCCAATACCTTTGTAACCTATATATGTGTTTATCAATGAATGGAAACCCTCAAGGAGGACTTTACATCAATTCTACAATCTAACATGGTATCACAACCTTTTTCTTCCTAACGGAACCCTAATTTGATCCTCCCGCCTCACCTCTCTTGCCCGATTTCGACCTAGTACACCCGAACACCGCAACCGCATCCTTCCTTTTTCCTCGCCTCTCCTGTCTCGCTCCCGCTGTTCCCCACGCCGGCCACCACACCCACGGCTCTCGCCGGCCACAACCTCGCTCGCTACCCCGAGCCCAGTCCGAGCCAAGTCCGAGCCTGCACCTTCGCTTTTCACAACCTCGCTTGCTACCCCGAGCCCTGTCCTCATCCTCTTATGCCTTCGTATCTTTTACTCCTACTCCCATTCAAGCCACCGCTGCCCAGATCCATCAGTTAGATGTCAAGAACGCCTTTCTGCATGGACATCTGAACGAGACAGTTTACATGTTTCAGCCGCCGGGGTTTGTTGATGTTGAGTGTCCAAAGCATGTCTGTCTCCTCAAGCGCTCTCTGTATGGTCTTAAGCAGGCTCTGCGGGCGTGGTTCCAGCGTTTTGCCTCTCATATGCTCCGTTTAGGTTTCACTGGCAGCCGTTCGGATACATCTCTGTTTATCTATCGCAGAGGCTCAGACTTGGCATTCCTGCTGCTATATGTCGATGACATCATTCTCACCGCCTCTTCTGATGCTCTTCGGACGTCTATTATTTCGCAGTTGAGTGCGGAATTCGCCGTGTCTGATCTGGGTCCGTTGTCTTACTTCTTGGGAATTGCTATTCAGCGTCATGCGTCTAGTCTGTTTCTCTCACAGAATAAGTATGCTGCTGAGATTGTTGCTCGGGCTAAGATGGTCAACTGTAATCCAGTCGCCACCCCTGTCCATACATCCAACAAGCTCAGTGCTCATTCTGGTCCTTTGGTAGATGATCCGACATTGTACAAGAGCCTCGCTGGTGCTCTTCAGTATCTCACTTTCACCAGGCCTGATATCAGTTACGTCGTTCAGCAGATTTGCTTGTTCATGCATGCACCTAGGGAACCTCACTTTCAGGCTTTAAAGCGGATCATTCGGTACATCAGCGGCACTCTCGAGCTCGGCACCACGATCACTCCTTCCTCTAAGCTTGATCTTGTTGCTTACACTGATGCGGATTGGGGTGGTTGTCCTGACACACGTCGCTCCACGTCTGGTTACTGTGTCTTTCTCAACGACACTCTTGTGTCTTGGTCAGCCAAGCGTCAGTCCGTCGTGTCTCGCTCCAGCTCTGAGGCCGAATACAGGGGTGTTGCCAACGTTGTCTCCGAGTGCTCTTGGCTCCGCAATCTTCTGCTTGAGCTCTGTTGCCCCTTGCAGAAGGCCACTCTGGTCTACACTAACAACGTCTCCGCCGTCTATCTGGCTAGCAACCCAGTCCAGCATCAACGCACGAAGCACATTGAGCTTGATCTCCACTTCGTCAGGGACAAGGTTGCCATTGAACATGTCCGCGTTCTCCATGTCTCGTCCTCTTATCAGTACGCTGATATATTCACCAAGGGTTTACCTAAACAGTTATTCATTGATTTTCGTTCCAGTCTCACTGTACGGACCCCTCTCGTTTCGACTGCGGGGGTTTTATAGATTACATAGGTCTCCTATTGTATAGTGGGCTAAAAGCCTGTTAAGGCTCAATACCTTTGTAACCTATATATATGTTTATCAATGAATGGAAACCCTCAAGGAGGAATTTACATCAATTCTACAATCTAACACTAAATACATGAGTGAAACACATATTTCTGGTGAGGTTGGATGATGTCTACTTCTAAGCTTTGATCACTGGAATACATGCTATGACGTTTGTTTGCTTGGCTTATGTTTTCACTTGCTATGATGTTGCTTTTTGACGAGGTTGAAACTTGAAGGGATTTCCTGTGGGAAGCGTTGATTCATGTTCATTCTATCATTGCTTGAGGACAAGCAAAGGTTAAGTGTGGGGGAGTTTGATAGCATGCATTTTGGTAGGCATAATAGGTTGCATTTAGCTTAGTTAAGATGCATTTCATGCATGGATTAAGTACAATTTGCATATTTGCTCTCTATGTTGGCGGAGTCGGAATCTACACACTTTTATTGATTATTTCAGGTAATCGTGGATCCGATGATGAGACATGGGTTTTTAGATGAGAATGTCTAGTTGATTGAAGAAGCTTACATGAAGATCTCAAGAGGTCCTGAGAAGAAGAAGCGAACCTAAACGAAGAACAAGTCTGCAGAAGTTGTCTCCAGACATGCTGAACTTGTTTTGCACTTTCTGGAGGCCTTGGTTGTCCAATTGACTATTATAACCATGCGTTGGAAAGCTTTTTCAGAGAACTACAACTTTTATGTTGACAAGAAGAGCATATTCGGGATAGATTTTCCGTGAAAGGCCAATGCAGCGGCCGCAGCAGGTATGCCGCGGCCGCGGCCAATCAATTATGCCACGGGGTTTGGAAGAAGCCGCGGCCGAAGCATTATTCGGCAGCGCAACGTTTTGTTAATTAAAACCCTAGTTTTCATGGTTTGGTTTTTTGGCCGACTTAGACCTTTTAAGAGGTCAATTTATTTTATTTTTGAGACACTTCTATTCTATTTTACATTATATCAGACACTTTAGAGATTTGAGCGATGTCTTCCATGAGGAACTAAACTCGTCTATTCTGCCTGCAATTTGAAGCTTTATTTGGATTAAAAAAAGGCTTCAAATAAAAAATATATTTTTTTAATCCAAATAAAGCTTCAAATTGCAGGCATAATAGATAAGTTTAGTTCCTCATGGAAGACATCGCTCAAATATCTAAAGTGTCTGATAGAACGTGGAATATAATAGAAGTGTCTCAAAAATAACATAAATCGGCCTCTTAAAAGGTCTAAGTTGGCCAAAAAACCAAACCATGAAAACTAGGGTTTTAATTAACAAAACGCTGCACTGCCGAACAATGCTGCGGCCGCGGCAGCGGCTTCTTCTAAACCCCGCGACATAATTGATTTGCCGCGGCCGCGGCATACCTGCGGCGGCCGCTGCATCGGCCTTTGACGGAAAATCTATCCCGAATTTGCTCTTCTTGTCAACAAGAAAGTTGTAGTTCTCTGAAAGAGCTTTCCAACGCATGGTCATAATAGATAATCGGACAAACGAGGCCTCCAAAAAGTGCAAAACAAGTTCAACACGTCTGGCAACAACTTATGCAGACTTGTTTTTCGTTTAGGTTCGCTTCTTTTTCTCAGGACCTCTTGAGATCTTCATGTAAGCTTCTTCGATCAACTAGTCATTCTCATCTAAAAACCCATGTCTCATCATCGGATCCACGATTACCTGAAATAATCAATAAAAATGTGTAGATTCCGACTCCACCAACATAGAGAGCAAATATGCAAATTGTACTTAATCCATGCATGAAATGCATACTATCAGTAATTGATTGCAGGGACATATGGTAATGAATCTAATATGTTGAGAGTTTTGTTTTCTTCCCCTGAATGACCATTAAAAGTATTGCTTGAGGACAAGTAATCTTAAGTATGGAGTGTTTGTTGTGAGCCTGATTTGCCATGTTTTACCTTAACTTTTATATCGATTTCTGTAAACATTTCCTACATTTGGGTTAGAATAGTAAAGAATCTATGTAGTTTATGCTTATTTGCCAAATTATTGAGTCTACACTAGTTTTTGTTATATTTCGCAGAAATCGGACGCACTTTGGAGCTTAAAGGAAAGTCATGAAGAAGCTAAGGATGGTGCAGCTGGAGGAAAGCCCAACGTTCGCCATTCATTATTCCAAATCAAGCTTTGAAGTCTTCATGAGAGTTGTAGCCCTCAGAAAGAGCTTTCCAACGCATGCTCATATGCGTCAATCGGACGAACGAGGACTCGGGAAAGTGCGTTTCAAGAACAGAGCAGCATGCTGGAAAATACAGAAGAGGTCGATTTCGACCAGACTTGGTCGATATAGACCTTCTTTTGGTCGAAAATTCTCCTAGAGGCCAGAAAACGACCCAAGAAGCTGGAAGAGGAAGGCACAGGTCGATATCGAGTCAAAATCTGGTCGAAAATCCTCCTGGAGCCGAGATCGAGTGTCAGGAAGCGAAGCTGAGAAGATGAGGTCAATATCGACCATATTGGGTCGATATCGAGTGACCAACAGTGGCCGAAATCGAGCAGTCCGAGTTTCGAGTGCTGAGCTGGATTTCTTCCACATGAAGCAAGAGATATTCTATCAACTCAACAGGAGATTTATCAAGTTCTATCCAGAAATAAGGGATTTATCTACTTTGGATATAGTTTCCTTGTTGATTTATTTCTTTTATTTCCATATTTTTATCTTTAAGTATTAAATATATAGATTTAGATAGAGATATAGTTGTTCTTTCCTAATTATCTAGGGAATGAACACTATAAATAAGGCATTAGGGGCTGGATTTTATTCATTCAATCAATCCAAGCAAAGCCACATAGAGAGAGAAAGTCGAGTAGGAGAGAGAGAAAGAGCTTGTAGCCAATTGGAGTGGAGTTTTGCGAGAGCGGGATTTGGCTTCGATTGTTTGTAAGCTTTCTTTTATTTTATTTAATGCAATTTAGTTCCCTTTTATTATTGATGTCTTTCTTCATGATGGAGCGAGTAGTCACCCAACTTCTAGGGTTGGGGTGAGCTCGACTGTAGCCATGTGAGGTGATGCGGTAAAGGTACAATCTTTTGATGCGAATTCGTCTTCTATCCCTACAAGCATGATTCTTTTGTGAAAGTTGAAGGTGATCCTTGTTTGTATTATTGAAGCGAAGGTGATCTTAATACAACTTGGATTAATTATGTGAAAAAGGGTTAGTAACAATTAGGGTTTATGCGAAAGCCTCTATCTTCCTATTTGTTAATAACGAAGGTTATTTGATGAAAAGCATGATCTTTTATGCCTTTATGTGTTATTTTACATGGTTATCGTTGTGGTGTTGAAACCCTGATCTTGGAAGTATTTTATTTTATTGATTTATTTCATCGAGTTTTGAGTTTTGTTCTGCGAAAAGTTTCTATTTCCAGTCGATATTGAGTTACTGTGGTCGACATTTCTAGTCGATATCGAGGGGTATTAGGTCGAAATCGACCGGGTTGCAGTTTTATGTTTTCGCTTCTGTTGCTTCTGTTTTATAGTTTCTGGAACTGAAAAGGCGGGCGCTGACACGCTTTCTCGTGGATCGATCCTGACTGCCTTCTACTACAACGGGAGGAAGTCTTGTATTTATTTGCTGAGACAGGGAGTCAGTTTGCTTTTATATTTATATTTTCATACTTGACAATCCTCCTGCAACAACAAATTCGAAGGCCGTCTCTACCGAAGGAGAAACCAATTGGGTTGTTGATGGAATTTGATTCAGCGGACAATCGCCTAGCTAGGACCTCAGCCCCTAGAATGAACAAGAAAGGGGATAGAGGGTCCCCTTACCTAAGGCCACGACTTGGACAAAACAAGTCGGTGGGGCCATTGTTAACATTTAACAAGGACTGAGAAAGATACAGTCGTAATACATTCCATCACCCACTAAATGAAGGTTTTGTGAAAACCAAATCTTTCTAGCACCTTGTTAGTGAAGTTCCATTTAGCTCTATCATATGCTTTTTCCATATCTAGTTTTATTGCTAACCATCCGACCCTCCCCTTGCGGGGTCTAAAAGAGTGGAAAATTTCGTGCGCTACCAACACATTATCTTGAATTGCCCTATCAGATACAAACGCTCCCTGGAGAGGGTGGATAACCTTACCAACAACCGATTTTAGTCGATCAGTGAGGATTTTTGATATTACTTTGTATATCGTAGAGCATAGGCTTATAGGATGGAGTGTATAGATATAGAGGTTAGTTCCGGTGTACACAAGCTACGTAGAAATTATTCATCTATTTTCACATGATTATTCATCCATAATTATGTAATTATGTGTCTGTACAAAGATAGAAATTTTTCTCTAAAGAATAATCGTCTAATACCACCGAATAATTTCATTCCAATGAATAAACTCCAAATACCAACAAATAATTAGAAGTTACTTTTAATCTCACCTGTTGATCTTCTTAATTCAATAGTCCAGATTTGATGATATGATACACCACCATAAGAGTTATGTATATATGATGTATTGTCTATATATGTACATCTATTAATTCAAGGCAAATCCCATAGAGAAATTATAGCAAAGCTCACATAACCAAATTGAGAAGTCCTTCTTAAGTTGAAGAACTCAAACCCACCTAAAATATGGATTTTTTTTCAATAAGCCGAAGGGCTAAAAATTAAAAACAAAATCAAATTGATCAACAAACACATTGAATAGAAAGTGAAATAAATTGAGATTTTGTACTCATCCTAACAACTGTAATCACATAGAATCACACACGTACTGATCAACAATAAATCGAGTCGGCTTCGCCTCCCCGTCCGTACAATTATTCCACTCGATTTCCTAACTGGATTATTAATTCATTGATTTGAATGAAATAATTAATTAATTAATTTCCCTCCTAAATTAACACCATAATCCAAAACCCGCTCTTAACACAAACTTTGAGTTTGACATCTCCAATCAAGGGCGACCTCGCCAGGGCCCACAACCTGCTGACGTGGCTTCCGGAACGAAACGATGTGGCTGGTCATAAGGAAAGCTGTGACGCGCTCGGACACGCGTATGTCCTCCATCCGGAGCTCTTGCAGCTTCCGCACGTACTCCGGCACGTGCTGCAGGTCCCACACCACCCCGACCCCGCCGGGCTTCAGCACTCTCACCACCTCCCCCACCACTCTCACCCTCTCCGCCGCGGCCGCCGCCGTACTCCGCCCCCACTCCCTCCCCACCCTGTGCAGGAAGACTGCTGACACCACCACGTCGAAGTAGTTGTCGCTGAATGGTAACTGCCTCACATCCCCCTCCCGACATGTCACGTATTCCTGTTGCAATTACCACCCCCAGAAAAAAACCAATATTTAAAATCTAAACCAATTGTTTAAGAATGATGCTCGTAAGAACTAATAAGAGTACATAAATTCTAAAATCAATGGTTGATAAGAAGAGTACGGAGTAGAGTACCTCATTATGTTTTATACTAAGATTTATATTATACATTAAGAATTATTTATTTCTATTTTAATTAACTTACGTCAAAATTCGACATTAAACACACACTCCCTTCCTTTGAGCTAAAACATTACAATCAAAACATATACGGAGTATATCATTTCAACATTCTACATAACTATTAATAAAATTTACAAATATACTACTATATCTATGTTTTAATTTTTTACTTTTTTTCTAAAAACTACTAAAATATCTATTACAATAACGATTTTAAAAATTGAATACCAAAATATAAAAAATAATACATTTTACTTAATGGAGGGATAATAATTTTTAGAGATTAAACTTTCATCAATAATACTCCATATGAATTTTTACATCATTTAGGTACGTAGTAGATTATAATAATTTATATTAACTTATGTACTGCTGGACATTAATTTTTTAATATTTTAATTGATTACGTTCAAAAAATAATAAAACTTGTGAAAAAAGAGTAAAATTATGATTATTTTATTTTATTTTATCTTATCTTTTAATAAGCTTTTTAAAAGTTAATTCATCATATAAAATTTTAAAATTTTAAATAATTTTTAAAAATAATTTCATACCATTTATTATTTTATAAAAAATTTAGCTTAAAAATTTTAATATCTTATATTAAAAAAATTAAATTCTTAAAAGATACGGAGTATAATTTTTCTAAAAAAGGAAAATAAAAGATAGAGAACTGTAAGCAAAGACCGACCTGAACGCCTTCGATACAGGCGGTGCGAAGGGTGGATATGGTGACGGAGCGGTTAAGATCGAGTCCGACGACCCGACCCGAACTGCCCTCCTTCTTAAGCCGCTTAGCGACGGCATTAAGGAGTATTCCGCGGCCGCAGCCGACATCGAGAGCGGTGCGAACGTTGGACCAATCAGGCACGGCGCCGACCATGCGTTGGGACATCTCCCACCGCAGCTGGACGGCGGAGTAGAACAAGTTACCGGCGGCGAAGAAAAGGCAGAAAGCAGACAAAGCGATGACGGCGCCGACGAATCCGGCGAGGAATCTAGCGGCATCGGCGGGAACGGAGGTAGCGTAGTGGAGGTAGGAGCAGATCGGCGGGAAGTAGAAGAGGAAGAGAACAGAGAGGAGAGAGAAGAGCGAGGCGTGGAGGAGGAGAAAGGCGAGCGTTTGCCAGTCGTCGATGCCGTAGATTGCGTAGATTTCGGTCCAGTCTCGATTCGATTTCCCCATTGATAGGGCGAAACGGAATCGAAATTGGAAAGAAATTGAAGATAGGGATGGATTGATCGGATGAGTGAAGAGTGATT
The DNA here is from genome assembly GCA_963922045.1 of Persicaria maculosa. Taxonomy (NCBI): domain Eukaryota; kingdom Viridiplantae; phylum Streptophyta; class Magnoliopsida; order Caryophyllales; family Polygonaceae; genus Persicaria; species Persicaria maculosa. The sequence goes on along the minus strand of OY998259.1, from coordinate 35,461,535 downwards.
TATGATGGATAGAGGAGAGGGAGTGGAGTGTGCAGAGGCCAATTGGCAAGGAAACGTCGCTGCGGAAACGCACTCGGAAGTAGGAGCAGTTTCTGTCGCGACTCGTTTTGGAAGTGGCGGTGGAGACAACTTTTTGGGAGGAGGGGAGGGAAACGGAATGAAACGTCAGACGACGCGTTTTGGGGGTTCAAAGATTCCGGGGGGTGGGGCCCAATGGAGGGGAGGGGAGGGTACTCAGAGCATCTCCAACAGTTTCTCTATTTTGGAAATTTTGGAATTTTTGGGGAATTTTAAGGAGTTTTTTGATCCAACAGAATCCCCATCACATTCTCCAAAATGGAGAAGAAGCAGAAAAAATAGAGAGAATTCCCTAAATCTGCAGTATTCTCTAAATTAAATAATTCTCCAAATCTTCGAAATTGGTAAGCTGTTGAAATTAAAGCAAAAATAATTTGGAGAATATTTATTTTATTTCCCCATTTTGAAAAAATTTTAGGATGGTCTCACTACTCAACACTGAACACATCAACACAATGACGATTTTGAGCGTTTGAGGGAGGATTTGGGTTTTATTACCGATGGCGATATACTCCGTATAAATTGTTAAAGAAAAAGGAAAATAAATAAATAAAAAGGCGGGGGATCTGAGAACTGGCACCGCCACATTAGCGTGTAGAATATTTAGGGTCTTTGAACGTTGTCCTTTTTTTTAAGGTGTTAGTTGCTTGATTTGCTTCAAATTAGTAAAGTAGAAAAACATTAGGAATTTAGGACAAATCTTATTATATATGAGTCAATCACAAAATTCTAAATTAATCAATATATGTATAGGATAAAATTTTATTTTACCTCTATCTTCTATCTATCTATATATCTAATATCTAATCTAATATAATACTAAAACACATGTTGAAAATGCCACTTGGCGGTTTCTCCTTCAAAATAGGCTTATGTGGCAAGTTAATATCAATCATGACCCCACTTTAATTAATTAATCAATTTGATTTGTTGAAAATAATGATCATATTTTAAATTAATTAATCCACCCTTATACTTATAATTTTAGAAACAATGTTTTTGTAAAATTTTGCGTCACGTGTCCTTCTTTGAGCAGTTTTCAGTATATCACCCACCCCACGTTCTCTCTTTAGCCGTTTGCCCTCTCTCCTCTCTGAGCCCTGGCACTCAGTTTATGGATTGCTCCCAATACCAATCAGTTTCCTATCCATTACTCACGTTCTCCATTCTACCTTTTCCAGAGGGGATGAAGAACCGACCAAAGAGCGTTGCTCCACCATCAACGATTCCAACAAATCCCCCATGTCATGCGCCGCCATCTCTCGCCCAGTTGGAGCCTCACTGAAAATCTTCACCACCGGGTAATATCGATCTCTTCTACCGTCGTTAATCTCATCTGTAGGCAAAGTTTTGATTTCATGGATTTTGCATTTTCTTATCCCATTCTTTATTTGTTGTAGCCTGATGTCGGTGCAGGGTGAGAGAACCGACCAAGGTTGCGAGAGATGCCCTAGATGATGGCTAGATGATTCAAAGTAACATTTGCACCTATTCATGACTCGGAGGCGGCACTGATGGAACTACATCGCTAAGTATGTAATTGAATTTGTTTTGATGTTTTTAATTAGGGTTTTGTTGGTTGTTATTGGGGATTTTGATTTCAATCAAGTATTTTGCGAAAATTATGGTTTGATTTGGTTGAAATTAAGGATTTTGAATTCAAGGTAAAGCATTTTTGGGACATTTAGGGTTTGGTTTGGTTCCATTTGAGTTTTCATTTAGAATTTTCTTAACAAGTTTATTTCACCTACACTTTTGCGGTCTCGGCTTTTGGGGCAGATTAGTGCGAGAAGATTAGTATGATGCTTCATTCACATGTGATTGTTGATGGATTTGATGTCAATGTATTTGTTGGGTCTGTGGCTATTGATAAGCATCTAAATTTCTCCAAAGTTGGGTTTGCCTACAAGGTGTTCGACAATATGCCTGAAAGGGATATTGTTTATAAGAACTGCTGCTATGTTGATTCAATCTAATTGTTTGTCAAATATTGTTGGCTTCTTAGATAACAAAGAGGGGTTGGTGTGATGAAAAAAATCCTAGATTCTGTCTTTGATGTTGTTCGTTTACTTTACTGACTTGATGTTGATGTTGTTCGTTTACTTTACTGACTTGGTCATCGATGCGGTCTTGCAGAGATACTTGATTTTTGTGATTTTCTCTCTCCCACTTCAGAGGAAGAATCCTTGCGAAATTCAGCCATAGATTATGTACACTACCAAAAACACAGGAAATAGCCACGGAATTTTAGCCACGTCGTACAATCGTTGCCAAATCCGTAGCTGATAGCCACGACTATAGCTACGACCTGACAAGCCGTAGCTATAATAGCGTCGAATGAAAATATTCGTAGCAAAGTCCGTGGCTATGGATGAAGAAATAATTTCGTGTCCGGAATTTCGGGGTTTTTAGCCACGAATATAAGTGTCGTGGCTGGTATCATCGCTATTAGCCACGACTTTGGCTACAGTCACTTTTTCCGTGGCTGATTTCGACGCCATTTTTGGCAAGTCTTACCCGACATGTCAGTGTAGCCACGAATAATATCCGTTGCTGTACTCATGGCTAAGAATGTGAGGCAATTAGCAATATATGACCCGAGTTGGAGGTGATCAACCACGAATTTAGCCACGGTTGGATTATCCGTGGCTGTATTCGACGCTAACATGGAGACGCCCATTATCACTTTGGTGTATCCGAATTGAGGAAATTCACAAATTAAAGCAAATTAATTTGAAAGAAAATATCAATTTTTAAGCCCAAAATCTCACAAAAAAAAGGTAGGGCCTAAAGATGGTCAAACCCAATTTTAGAGAGTCAAAGCCCAAAAAAGGTCAAGCCCATTAGTATTAGTCAAAGCCCAATGAATATGTAGACCCAATTTATAACTCTCGACGTATTAAGAAACCCAATTAATAGCCACGGTCATATCTGTGGCTAATGTCGTGGCTATTTACTGTTAACCTCAAATGACACATTTTAATTTCTAATGGGCTTTAATTTATTATGGGCCTAAATACGGTTATAATTTTCACCAATAGGCCCATTAATGGTATATGTATTTATATCTAAATAAATACTAGAATATAAACAAAACTAATAATTGTTAAATAAAATGTGTTTTGAGGGAAAAAATCATATAAGTAACTAATAATCGTTGAATAAAACCTTATATTAACTAATAAATTTATATGAGAATATTATGAGAGTTTATCTTGAGAAACAAATCATATAAGTAGCTAATAATTGTGGAATAGAACTTTATATTATGCAATAAATTCTTATTCGAATAATCTAAGTGAGTGTTTTGAGGGAAAATCGTATAATTAAGGAATAAATGTTTAATAAAACCTTATTTTAACTACTAAATTCTTATTATAATACTATAAGAGTATGTTTTGAGGAAAACTAATATAAGTAACGAATAAATGTTTAATAAAACCTTATATTAACTACTAAATTTTTATTAGAATACTATAAGATTACTTTTTTAGGAAAACTCATATCACTAATGAACAAATGTTTAATAAAACATTATAATGATTACAAAATTCTTATTAAAATACTATAAGAGTTTGTTTTGAGGAAAACTCATATAAGTAACTAACAAATGTTTAATAAAACCTTATTTTAACTAGTAAATTCTTATTAGAATACTATAAGAGTATGTTTGAGGAAAGCTCGCATAATTAACGAATAAATGTTTCATAAAACCTTATTTTGACTACTAAATTCTTATTAGAATACTATAAGAGTATTTTTTTTAGGAAAACACATATAACTAATGAACAAATGTTTAATAAAACATTATATTGATTACTAAATTCTTATTAAAATACTATAAGAGTTTGTTTTGAGGAAAACTCATATAAGTAACTAACAAATGTTTAATAAAACCTTATATTAACTAATGAATTCTTATTAGACTATTATAAGAGTATGATTGAGGAAAGCTCATATAAGGAATGAACAAATGTTTAATAAAACCTTATGTTGACCAATAAATTCTTATTATAATACTATAAGAGTATGTTTTGAGAAAAACTAATATAAGTAACGAATAAATGTTTAATAAAACCTTATTTTGACTACTAAATTCTTATTAGAATACTATAAGAGTAATATTTTTAAGAAAACTCATATAACTAATGAACAAATGTTTAATAAAACATTATATTGATTACTAATAATTCTTATTAGAATACAATAAGAGTATGTTTTGAGGAAATCTCATATAAGTAATGACCAAATGTTTAATAAAACCTTATGTTGACTAATAAATTCTTATTAGAATACTATATATAGTATGTGTTGAGGAAAACTCATATAAGTAACTAACAAATGTTCAATAAAACCTTATATTAACTATTATATTCTTATTAGAATACTATATATAAGAATATGCTTTGAGAAAAACTCGTATAAGTAACTAACAAATGTTTAATAAAACCTTATATTAACTATTATATTCTTATTAGAATACTATATATAAGAATATGCTTTGAGAAAAACTCGTATAAGTAACTAACAAATGTTTAATAAAACCTTATATTAACTATTATATTCTTATTAGAATACTATATATAAGAATATGCTTTGAGAAAAACTCGTATAAGTAACTAACAAATGTTTAATAAAACCTTATATACTAACTAATAAGTTGTTATAAGAATACTATAAGTGTGTGTTTTGAGGAAAAATCATATAAGTAGCTAATAATCGTGGAATAAAACCTTATATTATCTAATAAAATGTTATAAGAATACTATAAGTAAAATCATATTAGAGCCAATGATTGTGGAATAAAATCTTATATTATCTAATAAAATATTATAAGAATACTATAAGTGTGTGTTTTGAGGGAAAATGATATAAGTAGCCAATGATTTTGGAATAAACTTTATATTATCTAATAAATTGTTATAAGAATACTATAAGTGTGTGTTTTGAGGGAAAATCATATATGTACCTAATAATTATGGAATAAAACATTATATTAACCAATAAAATGTTATAAGAATACTATAAGTGTGTGTTTTGAGGGAAAATCATATAAGTAGCTACTAATTGTTGAGTAAATCCATATACTAACTAATAAGTTGTTTTAAGAATCTATAAGTGTGTGTTTTGAGGAAAAATCATATAAGTAGCTAATAAATTGGGAATAAAAACTTATATTATCTAATAAAATGTTATAAGAATACTATAAGTGTGTGTTTTGAGGGAAAATCATATAAGTGATGAAAAAATACTTAATAAAACCTTATATTAACCAATAAATTCTTATTAGAATACAATAAGGGTATGTTTTGAGGAAAAATCATAGAAGTAACTAATAAATGTTGAATAACACCTTATAGTAACTAATAAAATCTTAGAATATTATAAGAGTATGTTTTGAGGAAAACTTATAGATGTAACTAATGAGTGTTGAATAAAATTTTATATTAATTAAGTAATAAATTCTGATTAGAATACTAGTTTAATGATGTTGGGTAAAATCTTATAAATACATATAGATATGTAATTAAATTTGATATAAATTATTGAAAAATATATATTTAATAATAAATAGTTTTATTGATAGTTTAATTTTTTAGATGCAAATTGTAGAGACAAAAAAGTTATTCACATTGTCGAAATTTTTTTAGCGGCATATGTATTTTTGGCGGTAAATTCCCCCCCAAAATTTTGGGCCAAAATTCAAAGGGGACTTTTAACCCTAGAATCGAAGCCTCACAGATAGGCAAGCCGCTTTCCTCTCTCCCTCTTTCCAGATTCGTTTCTTCTTCAGATGTGAGACTCCATGGCTGCCACCCTCAGTCCTCCCTCTCGCCCTCATCGCTTGGCCTTACGGCGCTTGGCCTTCCCGCTTCCATGGCTGCCACTTTTCTTCTGCTCCTTCCTCCTTCCTTCGAATCTCCATGTTCGGTAATCTCTCTCTCTTTGGCTTGTTTTCTGCTTCCTCTTTCTCTTGTCTTTCTCCATGTTTGGTAATCTCTCTCTGACTTGTCTTTCTCTGGTAATCCTCTCCGCTCCGCCGGCTCCACCACCGCCTCCGCCGCCTGTCGCCGTCTCCCCCACCTCCTCCACCTGCGCTGTCTCACCTTCCGAGCTGCTCTGCCTTTCCCTGGACTTGACTCCCAAACCTCCAAGGTTGTCCCTTTCCTTTTCTGTTTGTTTACTTTCTAATTTCCTGATTTTGATTTCGATTCACTAATTTCTATTTTACAGAAATTTCTTTTCACAAATTTTATTTTCGTAGGAACCCTTTGTATCCTCTTATTTTTTTTACAACATTAACGTTGCGGTACCTTTGACAAATTTTGGTGCAACACAATAAATCAGTGCTTCCAAATCTGAAAGCCCAAATAAGTTCTCAACTTTTTGCTGTTAGCAAGAAGCATGCGAGTTATGGTAAGCTATTGAATCAAAGGTAATTTATTACTCCATAGTCAATCATATGTTTGAAGGTACTATGGATGCTTTTGTTTGATTTGTGAATGTTGTGATGTCTGTTGGCTCATATGTGAAATGCATATTCACACTTTTTTCATACGAACATTTGGTGTACTTGTGGCAATACTGCTTGTTAATATGACAACAAACTTGCAGCTTAGCCTTTTTTTTTTTGTAGAGGAATACTCAATAATAGAGCTTAATTGTTATAATAGGTATTTACATTTTTAATATGACAACAAACTTGCAGTTTAGCCTTTTTTTTTGTAGAGGAATACTCAATAATAGAGCTTAATTGTTATAATAGGTATTTACATTTTTTCCCCTTTCCCTTGTTTGTTTCATATTTTGTCATAAATCCTTTTATGGAAATGTTGGAACAGCTTCCTAAACACTTTCTGAATTTATTGAAATGTTGGAACAACTATCCTAAACACTTTCATACGAACGTTCGATGTGCTGATTTCTTTTATGAAGATGATTTGGAGCTTATCTTGCTGATCAAGAGAGTATAATGTATAATCTATGTGTAAGAAAGTGCTGATCAAGAGAGTATAATGTATAATCTATATGTGTAAGAAAGTTCTGATAAGGAACTTATAATGAATAATGTCTTCGCTCCAAACAAACACATAGTGGGCTAAGAGTTAATTGGGTGACAAATCAGGTGATTGGAGGTACTTGTCATTATAAGTGGAGCTGAATGCTTAGAGGATATGAGTGATCAAATGTTTTTTTTTGATGCTATCACATTTCATACAGAATATTAATATGCATTACAGTTGGATCAATACATTTACATGTTCAGTGACTTCATTTTTACAGATCATAATCAGGATTAGTTTCTGGTAATATTTTTTTAATGTCTTAATGATTAGATTGAATGCTCTTTTAAAATTTACTTTCCTGTTGCATTGGTTACTTCACTGCCAGAAGTGAAGTGAGGATCCATACTTGACTATTATAGGATCAATGACTATTTTTCGTTAATTATGTTTTGCAAGAGAGTATATCTTTTATATTACATGTATATCTTCTCATTTTTCCATTCGTTGGTTTATAACCTTGATATTTTCTTCTGTTGATTGCAGTGTCCAGGTACAAACAATTTATTCATGGGCGACTATGTTGATTGAGGATATTCTTCAGTTGAAATTGGTACTGTGATCACCTCAAGCTTTTTTCCATCTCTATTGGCGGGATAGGGCAGATGGGAAATGCGTTGGCATACTACAAGAAGCTATCATTGTTTTGGTTGTGTTTTGTATAGTCGAATTTATGCTTGTGTTTTGGTTGGTTGAACTCGTGGTTGTGTGTTGGATGTGTTTAGAATGAACAAATTATGTAAATGGTATTTTATTTTGATATATTAATTTATGTGCCCATCATTATTAAATAATTATATTATATTTAAAGATTTAAATAAGCCGTGACAACGACATTAGCCACAAGCATTAGCCACGGTCATAGCCACGAGCATATATTGTAGCCACGACCATAGCCACATGCAGGCCACGAAATTAGCCACGGGCATAGCCATGACAGTCATTGTGCCTCAATGGAGACTCCCACGTGCGAGGCCACGGCATCAGCCACGGTCTGCTCGTGGCTAATGTCGTGGCTATAGCCACGAATTCCTCGGGTATGACCCCGCCACGGACATAGCCACGGATCTGTCAGATCGTGGCTATTAGCCACGGATATTGTTCCGGTGGCTGTTAGCGTCGAGGCATATAGCCTCGAATGGCGACGAGCGTCAAATTCATGGTTATGCCCGTGGCTAAACTGTTTAGCCACGACAATTCGTGACCAATTCGTGGCTATTTGACCGTGGCTATTTCCTGTGTTTTTGGTAGTGGTATTTGATGTTATCAAGTATATATGGCCTAATTGCAGGGTATGTTGCGCTCAAATTGTTCACCCTCAGTTTCCCCCCTTCTCTGATTGTTACTTCTCTACGGGGAAGTGCTAATATTGAAGTGCTAATATTGTTTGATCACTTTGCAGGTAGAGGTTTTTGGGTCTTTCAGGACTGGCCTGTATCTACCATCACTAGATATTGATGTAAGTTGTGTGTATATTGGTTAAACTCATAACTATGCTTTTCAAACTTTGTTCTTTGTTTTCCCATTTTTGTAGCTACATAAGTTTGTCATACAAATATATGGGTGAAGTAGATGCTTAAATATTGAATGTTGCTCAAGTGATTTCCTTTTATGTTTAAATTGTTTGATTGAATGAAGCTCTGCCCCTCCCATATGCAATGCATAGTGCCTGAAATTAGAACAATATTTGTACTATACATGTGAGTATAGAGCATTAAAGATACTTAAATAGACTACTTTTATGTTATTTCACCCCCGTCGTGATTTAATTTTCATCTCCAATCTTTACTCGAAATCCTGTTTGGGCTCTCAGTGCATGTTGGTAGCATTTTATTTGCTTTAATTAGTTTGGGTGCTTCAATCATTGTTACTTTGATCAAGTTTTCATCTACATTCTTCTTATCTTGAATTTGGCATTATGTCTCACTAAAGGTTGTGATTTTGGGCTCAAATAACAGAAACCCTCAAGAGGGTTTGAAGGCTCTTTCTTAGGCGAAGAACTACAATGTGAAAAGAAGTGTGAAAGCGGGGTTGCTTGGTAAAATTCGTCGAGGGAATTCAATCAGTTTGGTGAACTACATCGAGAATCTATGGCTGCAACCTCTACTGAAAAGAGATCGAGGTCGCCGAGACAAAAAGGATTCGCACCAAAGGGAAGAAGCGCATCAAGAAGGGTGATGCCGGTGGGGTTAGATGTTGGATATCTATGTAGGCGGCCGTCCTTGCTCGAGATCTAGGTTACTTTTCTATCCAGAGAAGCTCCTATCCTCTCCTTCAGGGCACCCTTCCTATGTAAAGCTCCTATCCTCTCCTTCAGAGATCTAGGTTGCTTGAGATTTGTTAGTTTTCCCTTTTTCAAGTGCTTGTAGTTGCTTAATGTTGATTTCAATTTAGGTTTTGAGGAATTAATGTGAATCTTAACAATTTTTATATGTGATTTATAAAATTTGTAGTCTCAGTTCAACCCCACCACTTGAATTGGAATACCACTTAATCAGGTACAAATTCGGTGAATGGTGCATTTAATTGGAGTTTAAAAGGAACCCATAAATAATTTTCTATTATAGAATGCAACTTTAATTAAATTTTCATGTCCTAAAACGCAGACATTATTTTATTTTTTCCCAATGATTTAGCTTTGTCTGTTTAATACTCTGTTTTTTAATATAACAACCATGAGAGCAGTAATGGTGGTTGAATTGTTAAAATATTTGGGGATAACGAAAACTAATTGTCAAGTTCTTATGTTTAATGCAGTGAGGAGATACTTTTTTTTATGGGGTTTATAATGACAATAATATTGAATCACAAATCATAGTTCAGTTAACCTTTTAATTTTTACTTCATTTCTGAATATTGCTCTTTTGGATTGTGATTTGATTCCATTAATTTTAGATGTTACTTGAATTTGGGTTGGGTTTTGATTGGTACATTGATTCCTCTTTGTTTGCTCAGATTTATTCAACAAATTGGTAAAGGGTGTGAAAGGCGATGTGTCTCTTGCTCAGGTTTGTTTGTCTGTTTCCATTTTAATGAATTCATCTCTTAGTTTACATGTATAATGTGAAATATATTATGGTGATAAACATCATGTTTCAATATTAAATACAACAACAATAATAATAATAATACAAAATCAAATAATTTAAAACATCTTAAAATAAATCGTCTATTATAGATCAATTTGAAATAATTGGATTCCCATCAAAACACACACAACCTTAAAACGAATAAAAACATAAATCATTCATTTTATTCAGCTTGATTCACATGCATGGTGTGAATTATATTATGGTGAGGAAAATCAGATTTCAATATTAAATACAATAGGAATATGAAATACCAAAAATTAAAAATATCTAATGTCTAATAGTCTATTATAAGTTAAAATGTAATAATTGGACTCCGATTAAATCACACATGATCTTCAAATGTGTAAAAACATAAATCATTTATTTTATACAGTCCGTTTCACATGCACGGTGTAAAATATATTATGGTTAAGAAAATAAGTTTTCAATATTAAATACAATAGGGATAAAAAAAGGGTCACCCTATATACACCGCAAATCCACGATTAGCGCTATTAATGAAACGTCGAATGTGATGTTGTAGAAACGTTGGATTTCACGTTGCAGCAACGTTGGTTTCGACGTTGTCATTTGTCCTACACAACGTCGTGAATTGAAGGAAGTTGGGCGGGTCGGACACTTTAGCAACGTCTAATCCGACGTTGCTAAAGTGGGCCTCGTCGGGCCAGACAGCAACGTTCAATACAACGTTGCAATATGAAGACAACGTTAAGTCTGACGTTTGTACCAGCAACACTTGGATCAACTTTGAAGTTCTATTATCTTTGTTTTTGTTGGGTAGGATGTTGGCGAAAACTTAGTGCGATGTCTGCATCTTTTATTTTGTTGGGGCGTTTTGCCCCTCACGGAGGGTTTTCAAATATGATTTGTGGTTATTTCAGGGAAAAACACGTTACATGAAAACGTTTAGACTGCCTCATTTTTCATATTAATGATAGAAGATTACAGCAAAAATAACTTAGTTAAGAAGTTTTTCCGGGTCGCTGCCATGTCACACCTTAGAGGAAATCATTGTTGTTCTCTTCCTCTGATGGTGAAACATTCTCCGGCGGCACTACGACGACCCGGAAGCGAGCGTTGCCTAAGTAGCTAAACATCAAACCCGCGCCTACCCGCACGCCCCGCGATCTCGCGAACGTAGTCCATCCTTGTGCGAGCCAGAGTGCCCCGGAGCTGTTGCGCTCTACCCGGATGCTGGTGCCTCTCCTCCCTGGCCCATTAGTCAGCGTTATTCTTTCGACGCCCCCCATCCCGTATTCTTCCTCGAAGTTGGAAGGCAGAGGCTGCAGGTGTCAAGATCTACTTAATGAGTTGGGACCGTTGTAAATAGGATGTGAGACCGAAGGGGGCTTACTAGTATTTGTGTGAGCGAGACGTCTTCTACCCACCAGAAAAAATCCCTAGGGCCGCTCCCTGTGACCGAGAAGAAAGGTCTTGGTGTGTTACCGGCCGCCATCTCTTCTTCCGTCAAACGAGATGTTGTAATTTCGACCCTCGCATGGCGTAATTTATAGTGGGAAATCCTTTCTCGTTTTTTGTGAGGCTTCCTTACTACAACGCCAAATATGACGTTGTTAAAACGTTACATTAAACGTTGCAACAACGTTTATTGGACGTTGTTACAACGTCATATTAAACGTTGTGTTATATGAACTCCCATGACAACGTTTAATTGGACGTTGCTAATTACGCCATCTATAAATACATCAACATTTTGCGTTATTGGCATACACGAAACACACGTAATGGCATCAAGCCCAAATTCCTTTGTCAAATATGCCAAGTTCAATGATGGAACCCGTTTCGTTGTTGAAGTGGGGAGACACCCTCGTCCGCCTAAGGTGGATGCTTGCAACTGCAAGCATATGAACTATACACATTATTTTCGATGCAATCTACTTTCTGTGCAGGTTTACCGTATCCTGGCGATGTCAACACAGTTGCAGTTCGGGTGTCAGGAGTGTGACGACGACCCTGCATCGTACTATACACGGATGATTGAGCAGATAACGGATATCCTGGTCATTTTGTACGACGACATGTCTCCGTTGCGCTATCGCAGAGTAGCAGAGTATGCAGTTGATACAGTAGTGCACCCTACCCAAGATCTGATGACGACATATGCGTTCCAGCAGGTGTAGATTAGTATATACCCAAACATTCCTGAAGAGTCGGTCGGTAGTTGTTCCGTTTAATACAACAACCCTTGTTGAAATCTAACATTAAAACCCATTTGTAATTTTAGACATGGGGCCAATTGATGTTTGTTTTGGTTGAATGATTGTTTTTTTATATTGTTTCTACGTCTTCATAACAACAAACATTCAACTTTCAACTCTGAACTTCATAGACAAGAAAACAAACAAATACGACACGGATAATTCCAACTTTCATGACTCCTAAACATGGTGTAGAGGGCGACCTTCCTGAATCCGCAATGCTCTAAATCTATCAAATTGGTCTTGGAAGGGAGTATCCCATCCGTTGACGCTCGGGTGATGGTATGCCGTCCATTCATGCGTTGGAGGAGGTAAAGGGGCGTTGGGATGTAACCATATCTGCAAAAAGGGCAAAAAGTATAGTATAATGTTAAGTGGGATAATTAGTGATAGTTAATTTATGGTTGGAGTGAGATCATACTCACTGCTGCGAAATGATCTTGGTTCCCGATGCATGCCATGCCCAGTATGGCCTCGTGAGGTGCGCCATTTGGTTGTTCGGTATACATAGGGAGGCATGTGAAGGGCATGTTCCAAGATAAGACGACAAGGGGCACTTGGTAGACGGTTGCGAACACAAGACCCATGATAGGCAACTCGATCCAGTATCTCCGGTCACCTCCCACTCTGCCGGAGTAACTCTATAGACAAACTCTCGGACCGAATACCCTCCCATGTAACAACCAGCGTAAAGGTGATCATTATGCTCCAGATGGTTACACAATAACCCTTTCATATCTGCGAATCGTGCCTCCCCTGGCCGTAACATCAGTTGCGCTAAAGCTCGATATCCGCAGTGACCATCTCATACGGTGTTGACGGCCGCCGCAATGTGCCTGAATATGAAAGGGTCGACATTGTTGTCTCCCCAGCTAAATCCCCAATACTGTGCGTCAGACGGATGTCCGGACTGTCGGTCCCTACCGTGGCGACCTGATCTGGCTTCCTCCCTTTCAAAATTCGCCCGATTTTGCTCAGATCGCAAGGGATTCGTTCTGCACGGGTTCCTCCTCCCTCTAGGTCTGCCCTTTGACCGTATGCTACCCCGCTCCGGTGGGTGCAAATCAGGGTCACAAGCTTCATTAGATGCAGTGTACGAAGCCGACCTGGCATAGGGTAAGATCGCGTTGTCCGATTCATCCCACATCAGATCCATCCAAAATGGGTGGATGTCGTCAGGTGTTATTTGAACTCCGTCATCAACAAAACGCTGAACGTCTTGCATACAAGGTATCCCATGGCATATTCTCCAATGACGGTCGACGCACTTTGAAGCTACTGTTTTGTCCACAACTTTCCTCCAATGACCGTAGAGAAGTTCGAAACACTTCTTTGAAACCACGTGCTTAATCTGATCGAATAAGGGGACTTCGTGTGCGTTAGTTGGTCACTTGAAACGATCTATCTCTAACGCAGTCTGGATCTCGTGCACCTGACATTCATTCTTCCCGCGTAAGCATAAACCCCACACCTGACATTCATTCCTCCGTCGAAGACGAGAATAAACCCCACACCTGATTCTTGAATAGAGTTGAAATTTCCAGATTTTTTATAATCTTCAAAGCGGTGTCTTCACAGTTGCGAGTTACATGTAACCAGCACAGTAGATGTTGCACCTCGGGGAAGACGGCCCTAAGTGCAGCCATAAGGCCCAACTCTCGATCTGTCATGATCGAATCGGGCACCTTACCCTGAAAAATAACACGTAGGTTGTTGAGCACCCAAGTGTACGTGTCCGTGTCCTCGTGAGCCATAAAGGCATATGCGATGCAAAAGTTGTTTCCCGTTGGCGTTAAGCCGACTATCTCGCACAGCGCGACGTTGTACCTGTGGACGCGGTGCCGCAACGTACGCACATTAGCATATCACTATTTATGGAAGAAATGTACGAAGACATAGGATATAGTACTTACGCGTTTGTCTTTTACGTACTATCCATGACGACGACGTAAGGGTATTTGTTCAAGAGACGAATCCCATCCGGGTGTGCGAGAAAAAGGTCATTCAATACATTGTCATCGTCTGGGCTCCTTCTGAATTCGTAGTAGTAGCCCCTTTCTCGGAGACGATGGAGGGTATCTTGGGTCATCGTTCGATTTCCTCTCTCTTCAACGGCGAGCTTGTTGAGGGTGTTCTCCAGTGATCGCGATGAGGTGACGCTATTCGCATCTGCTTGTCGTAGCCCGTACGAGATGGCCTTCGGCGGAGTTCCTATGTCTTTCATCCACTTGCAAATTTTCTTCTCCCCTGGTGTCATTCTTCCCGCGTAAGCATGACCCTTCAATCGTTGAGGGAGCCCATGGTTGTGCGTTCCATTTTGCACGGTCATCGTCCACATATTCGCCCCCCCTCATGACCCGAGTAAGGAGAACGGGCAGTTGCTTAGTTTGCTCTGCGTGCTGCGAATCTGCTTCCCCCTTCTGCGAAACACTCCATATTGCTCGCACGCTAACAACACGCCACCCGGTCGGTTTGAAGCGTTCGACCACGATCGCTTGATTACTAAGACCATGTTGTTCTTCAAGCCGAGTTGCTTGAAATGGTCGACCATTTCGTTCCGGAATTGCCAAGTACGGGTGTCGGTAAACGTACATGTAAAGTCTCGAAACTAGATAAAGGCATAACAACGTACATGCACTTGATATTACTTAAAGGGTATATATTTACTTCGGGTTAAATAATGGAAAAATACATAGAGACAGATAATACAGCCATAGGATTTTACCTGTGGGACGAAATTGTTTCATCGTGTGGGGGGGGGGGGGGGGGGGGGTGGGGTGGGTGTGGGGGGGGGGGGGCGACTCGTACCACCTCCATCGCTTTTTCACTTTCTGAGGATGACATTTTCAAATCTACGAATGAAATAGTAACTATTGTCTTGAATTCTAAGGTAAAGGGATGCATTCAATCGGTCTGATGGTGGAGGTATATAAGGGCATAAGAGGGGGACCATACATGACGTCAATTACGCGTTCTATGTGTCAGTCGTAACAACGTCACATCAGACGTTGTAATTGGGAGCATTCCCCAATTACAACGTACATTCAGACGTGGTAATTGATAGCATTCCCCATTTACAACGTCTGAATGTACGTTGTAATTGGGAACATCCCCCAATTACCATATAAGGCCCCGTTGGTCCCCCCTCCACTTTATCACAACAAACACCCAACACCCAAAAAGCCCTCTACCATGCCTTCAACTCCATACAATTTCGTGAAGACAGTTGAGTTCTCGGATGGCACCCGTTACACTATTAGAGTGACGAGGCACAGTGTGCCGGCTGAACGCCACATTTGCAACTGTAAGCACAGGAAATATCGCATTTTATTTCCATGCTGTTTATTTTCTGTGCAGTGTCATCGCCGGTCCGAGATGTCAAGGGAGGTGTATTTCCGTTGTATGGAGTCCGACCGAGACCCCGAGTCGTACTATACTCGCGTGTTGGCCCATAAAAAGGATAACATCAAAAGTCTTTACTGCGATGTGAGTCGGGCGTGTATTCACAGCATTGCCGAGTGCGTGGTTGCCTTAGTAGCGCGACCCGCCCAACAAACTAAGGAGACTTACGCGTTCCAGCAAGCGCTGATTGAGATTCAACCAGCGGGACCTGCTGAGTCTGTTGGGAGCAACTAATCCAATTGATTTTGTGTATTCAACGTTCGATTAGTGCTGGAACTTTATATTTATTATATAAGTTATATATTTGGCAATGCGCATTCGATGTGAACTCTATGTACTCTCTTTGATATTAAAATTCGAAACATTAACATATGAATCGTTTTCATAATCGCTTGAATGGAACCTACTAAGAAGATCGAAATATTAACCTATCAATCATTTTCATATTCGCTTGAATGGAACCTACTAAGAAGATCGAAACATTAACATATGAATCATTTTCATTTTCGCTTGAATGGAACCTACTAAGAACATCGAAACATTAACATATGAATCATTTTCATTTTCTCTTGAATGGAACCTACTAAGAAGATCGAAATATTAATTCTATATGTTCATATTCACTTTCAAAATCACTGGATATCGGTTTAATTAACTCGACATCGAGAAAATAATAAGGTCAACCTGCAACGTCAGAAACAACGTTGCTATACCCTAGCAACGTTTAAAGCAGCGTTGCTATCAACCCTTCCAACCCTAGCATATACCCTACGCGTAGGGTTGGAACAGGGCAGCCCTATGCAACGTTAAATCAAACGTTGCTAACCCCATACAACGTTTAATCGAACGTTTATAACCCTATACAACGTTTAATTCAACGTTGCTAAACCCCACCCCTAGGGTTCCCCGATGCAACGTTTCTTCCAACGTTGCAAAACCTTATGCAACGTTAGATTAAACGTTGTATGCTAAAGTGCCTATAAAAGCCACCCACACCCACACCCACACTCCATCCACCACAAACCCTTCCACACTATTACTACCTAATGTCGGCCCCCAATCATAGACTTCCCACTTACTTCACAAAAGACGCAGAAACGTCCGAGGGGATCAGCTATCAGATTAGAGGGACGAAATACCGTTATCCACCCGATGCCAACGACTGCAACTGCCAACACCGGATGTACAAGGGGGCATTCCCATGCTGCCTTTTCCGCATCTCATGTCAGAGTGGCTCAAGGAGATCGGTTGCGGGGGAGTTCGGATGCCACAACGACGCGGAGATTTATAGAAACGACCGAGAGGCCTACCTATCCGACATGGGCACAGTCATTACGGAAATGCGGGACATGTTCTACGCCGATGTATGTCGGGATTGTATCCGTGAAGTTACAGCGTACGTAATTGAGAGGGTGGTGGGTCCGGGAAACGATAGGTTGCGATCGTACGCGTTCATCGACGTACAGATCGACATCTCTACCAGTCTAGATGAGTCCGTTGGTAGTTGTACACCCAGTACCATTAGCACCACATAGTTGTAGACTTATCATATGTAATGTATGTAATATATGTATTTTCGGGGGGGGGGGGGGGGGGGATGACCGAAGATCGGGGTATGTAATATATGTATTATCGTTTTCATATTTGATTATGCCGGAAGGGTTTTTGGGAGATAGAGATGCCCGGAGACCGGCGTATGTACAATATGTATTATAATTTTCATAATTAATTATGTATTATCGTTTTATTTATGTATTTTATGTTACTGTACCTACATTAATACGACGGAATTTATTTTATTTCTTTATTAAATATGGAAGAAATTTTCAATTTCAACGAACTAAACTGTGCAAATAATGTATTTTATTTATTTATTAAATATGCCAAGTTAATTTCAATGATCTAA
The DNA here is from genome assembly GCA_963922045.1 of Persicaria maculosa. NCBI lineage: Eukaryota > Viridiplantae > Streptophyta > Magnoliopsida > Caryophyllales > Polygonaceae > Persicaria > Persicaria maculosa. The sequence goes on along the minus strand of OY998259.1, from coordinate 35,443,774 downwards.
AATGTCCAAATAATGTATATTATTTATAATATGCCAAGTTGAATTAAAAAAAAAAAAGATAACTACAACGTCTAAATTGACGTTGTAATTTGAATTACAACGTCAAAATAGACGTTGTAAGTTGAAGGGGTTCAACGTCGATTTCGAGGTTGAAGGGGTCCAGCTGTGCACAACGTCGAATTCGACGTTGTAAGTTGAAGGGGTCCAGCTGTGCACAACGTTGAATCCGACGTTGTTGTGCTTATTATATAAAGCACAACATCGAAACCGACGTTGTGCTTCTTCTTCCTCCACACGTGAGCGATTCGGGAGAGAGATCGATTCCTCCGAGAGAGCGAGAGAGCGGTCGAGGGTGCGAGCGAGCGACCGATCCAGGCGAGATCGATGGTGAGATCCCGGGGACGAGGCCAAGGATTCGCCGGCGAGGGCGGATCTGGGCGAGGTGCGGGAGAGGAGATGGTGTCCGTAGGTGGAGGCGGCCGAGGAGGCGGCGGTGATGGGGGCAGAGGGCCAGGAGGCCATGGCCGAGGTGAGGGGCGCGGCGGTGATGGCGGCTCAGGGGCTGCTGGTGGCCGAGGGGTGGAAGGGGTAGGAGGCCGTGGCCGAGGTGAGGGGCGCGGCGGCGATGGCGGCTCAGGGGCTGTTGGTGGTGGTGGTCGTGGCCGTGATGGTGGTGGCGCCGGAAGGACCGCAGGTGATGGCGGTGGTGGCCGGAAGAGGCGGACGCAGGAGGTATCTCCCCTGACGAGTACGCCATCGGTTAGTTTGACTTTATTTAATTTATTTTTCATTTTATTTTATTGTTTAATTGTTGAATTTTATAAAGAATAAGTTTATCATATGAATCGGATAAGTTAGCCTTATTTAATTTGAATGCACAATATATTTAAGACAAATTGTTACAAAATAACTACTTTAATGTCTACAGCGAAATTATAGAAAAAAAATTGTTAAAAAATAATATTTATTAGAAAAAATTGTTACAAAATAACATGTATTAGAAGAAATTGTTACAAAATAACATGTTCAAAAAGCAATCATAGAAACGAATTGGCGAAACATACAAAAAGAAATTATAGAAACAAATTATTACAAATGAAGTTGTTTACAGTGAACTACTGTAAGCGGATCGAAAATTAAATTCTTGAATGGAATAACACATTTTAATAAAGGGGTGAATATGAAATTAAACGGAAATGAAAAAATATATTTACATAGTAGTTCAAAATTTTAATAGGATTCTCGGATGAGACGGAATGACGGGACCATTCGCATCGTTCTCGGACGAGACCGCAATGCACCTTCAGATGTAGTAGAGAGCGCCGATTCGGAGGAGGTCATCATCACTGACTCGTCTTCGCAGACGGTGTCAGATCTCATGGCTCTTGCGGAGCATGAGACTTTGACCGTGAGAGATACAGCGGTTCAGCCTGATACAGCCCCGACACCGTTGAGGCCGGAGGACAATACTGACACTGACCGTACGTTCTTCCACTTGAGTAACTCTGTGGAGCCCACATCACATGGTCTGTTGGACGTAGAACCGCCAGCGCAGGCGGCGTCAGATCCTAGGGCTGTTGCCAGTACCTCTGGACACGCTCATGGAGACGCTGCTTGGGCTGCGGTCATCGCGGCAGCAGCTGATTGCCTCACACCTGCTTTGGGGGCGGATGACACACAGGAGGAGCAGGCGGATATAGCGGAGGATCTTCAGTTCGAGCAGGAGGACCTTGATGACGAGAGTGACGAGGAGCATGAGGCGCCCGGGGATGGGGTGGAGGCTCAGGAGCAGGAGAAGGGGGGCGAGGAGGAGGAGGGGGGCGAGGAGGAGGAGGGGGACGATGAGCACCCTGATGGCGACTTGCCTCCAGGAGATCTTTTGGTCTCGTTTAGGAACCATAGGGCTCAGCGGCTATGGACGGACCCAACCTATCAGCATAAATTGCTGAAGGTTCATCATCGGGCTTCACACCTCCGTCCGTTCAGGTACTACATGTACGAGGGTCCTGGGAAATGGGTGCAGGCGGCAGCTCAGTCTGGTCCACTAGGGCTGCTTGATTTGAACTAGGACGGAGTGAATGGCCAGTTTTTGACTGTGTTCATAGAGCACTGGCAGCCGGAGACGAACTCTTTCCACTTTCCATGGGGCGAGATGACCATCACCCTCCACGACGTCGCCTGTCTGATGGGGCTGCCGATCGAGGGACTGCCTTGCGAGCCTCTCCCTGACTATCTTCCACTACAGCTGGAGCCTCTACTGCAGGATTTATTTGGTTGGACCTTGGCCCTGCTGAAGAAGCATAGGACGGCTTGCGGTTTTGCCATCCCGTTGTTGACGGATTGGTAGGAGGCGAGGCACGGCTACCGTCGGGATCAGTGGCCCGACCGTACCCCAGATGGCGTAGTGCCAGAGAGCGTAGAGTGGCAGCACGACCTCGCCGTTTCTTTCTTGGCTACGCTACTGGGTGCGACGCTCTTCATCGACAAGTCCAAGAGCCGCGTACACTTCTCGTTGTTCGGGCTAGTTTGGGATTTGCCGCACACCGGGAGACTAGCTTGGGGAGCAGGAGTGCTTGCCTTCCTTTACCGGGGATTAGGGGAGGCCACGAGAGGCGATGCCAGAGGCCTACGTGGGTGTGCTGCACTGTTGCAGGTAACACATTTCTTTAATACTGTAAATACGTTCCTCTGCTTGCGATTTACATTTAATAAGTGCTCTAATGGTTTATAATTTTCAGGCATGGATCTGGTCGTACTTCCCTTGTTTTGCGGGTTCTCTTCGCTTGGACAAGGATGCATTTGCTGATGATCCCCGATACATGGCACGGTTCGACCCGTCGATGGCCGAGAAGAGGGGGAACGACAGGACGAGGCGCAAGAAGGAGAAGAAGCTTCGAGCACAGCTTGAGCGCATGACCATCGATCAGGTAACCTGTTTATCACTTTCTTTGATTTTAACTACATATGTCGAGTAAGATTGTTTCCCTTATATCATTTTCTGAACATAGGTCGAGTCGATGTCTTTCGGCAGAGACTTGGATTTCGCTGGTCAGTTTCGCTCCTCCACCTATCGAGGCACCCTCAGATTCTATGGCATCTTTGAGCCGTACATGCCAGACAGGGTGCTCCGACAGTTCGGCCGCGTGCAGGAGCAGCCATTGGCCGTCATCCCTCCGTCCTTCATGCAGCGCCCGTTTCGCCTGCAGAGGCGTTACATCTTGACGTTCGACATGCAGCACCACCGTTGGGCAGATCAGGACGATGAGAGATTCTACCCTGTCACCGGTCACAAGAGGACGATCGAGAGCTGTCAAGGAGGCGTCACAGCCGACTACCTCGCTTGGTTCCAGTCGCAGAGTCGAGGTCATGTGTTGCCCACGACAGTGGTACTACCTGGTGCTCCTCAGGCTGCGCCTACCCACCCAGACGACGACATCGGACCAGATGGGGATGGGGATGAGGTTGATGCTGAGACCGCTGCTTGCCAGGCCCGGGTCGACGAGATGACCCACGCCATTCAGGCATTGGTCGGGCATCCCCAGCTAGACCAGATGTATGAGCATTTCATGGGCTACATTCGATCTCTGCAGTAGATACATTATCGTCCCTTTGTTTATGACATACATTTCGTATTTTGTCGGTATGCTATATTTTTGTATTTCGTATTGTCTGCGTTATTATTTTAGATGGTTTCTACCCGATCACAAAAACAAACAATAACATGCAAACGCTTCACTTCATAGATAACGATCAGATTTCACATCGAGGCATTACTAAAACTAACAAATTACATACATCGAGGCATTACTAAAACTAACAAATTACATACTTTGAGGCATTACCACAACTAACAAATACAACATCGATAACAACATAATTTTTTCTTCATATTGACCATGCTATTCTTAGTTCGTCTTCGGAATTATTTTAATCTTTAACTCGTTGAATGGAAAGGTGGCGACCTCTTTATTTGCTCCCCTCACAATTATCCCTGCCGTTTGAGCCACGTCAACGTGGTCACATCTGTTTACATCGGCGAAGAATGACCGGATAAGTTGAAGTAGAAGATCACCAACCTTCCACTCGTAGGCTCCACGAATGTCCGGATGAAAATCATTGCACTCCAGACACCCGACCCGCAAGGGTGCATAAATGTGATTCTCTTTTTCACAAACGACCTAAAACAGCGCGCATGGATGCGTGCCTCTGTATTCTTGACTGCTGCAAGCACATTTGGACTCCTCCGGGGGCATTGGGTACCGAACCCTTTCGATTGCATAATCAATTCTGCCCGTGGAGCCTACTACTCCAGATGTAACCTGCTCCATGGAAGGATTGAAAATGTGGAAGGAATGAGAATGTGGAATTGTTGTGTTGAGTTATTCAAGGTCCTCATTCCCTTTTATAGGAGTGGTTGGTTACCTGGAAGTAGTCACAACGTCAAATCTGACGTTGTGACAACGCCGAATCCAACGTTTCTAAGCCCGCCCCTAATTTGCCTCTAGGGATTTGGAGGTAGCAGCAACGTTAAATTTAACGTTGTAACAACGTCCAAATAAACATTGCTATGCCCGACGGAGCCCGTTGGGATCCAGGGTGCAACGTCCGATCCGACGTTGCAACAACGTCCGACCCAACGTTGTTACAACGTCGGATCCCCTTCACTTGGGCAATTTCCCCAACAAATGAAACGTCAAATTGGACGTTTTGGCAACGTCTAATCCAACGTTGTTGTAACGCCCAATTCGACGTGTCATTTGCGGTGTATATAGGGAACGCGTAAAAAAATCACAAATACTTGATGCTCAACCCGTCATATATCTAAGCTTGGGAGGAGTTTTGACAACCATTCCGGAATGGCTCACCGGAAAGGATTTGTGGGTAGTACCCATAGGTCTCCGGTTCGAACCCCGGAATTGACTGCTCTTTATTTAGCAATTCAAGGGATAGAGTTTTGACGAGGGTATCAAGCTCAAAATATTAGAATCTTGAATATTTTGTGTTTAGTAAATGTTTGTCTTGATTTTTAATTTGCTTTCTATTTTTTCTCTAAGTCGATCTATTGAATTTTGGTGCTCTTTAATCTATCTCTTCATAAATTGCAAATTTGTATTATTGAGGTTCTGACTCCTTTTTTAGAGAGATCAGAGATGTGCTTTCTTTCTCTTAAAAGTTGCAGTTTTACCATTGCCCCTAATATGTGATGTTTAACTTAAGGGTGCTTGAAACTCTAAAGTTTCCAGTATTCATTTTGCACTTACAACCCTAAAAAGGACTGATGTTTACCCACCCTTAATTCACAAACATCAAATACGCGTTGCCTAAATACAATAGGAATATTAGGTGACAAGAAAATTTCAAATAACAACAGGTCAACATGACAAGAAGTATGAGCAATATGTTAGTAGTAAATTGATGTGTTGAATATTTTATTTATACGTCAAACTCGACCAAAAATATTATGAAAAAAATCTGAACAAGGTTCGGGAAAAGAACTAGTTATAATTATTTGTGGATCCCTCTTGAACAATAAATAAATAAATAAATAAATTTCACAAATTATAAATTTGATAAATATTTTATTCTAGATATTATATGAAAATAATTTATTGATGATAATCATCCTCTTATCTTCTTAATCTAATTATTTTTCGCATTAACAAATCATGTTGAAAATTTTCTATATTTGAATTCCAAAAAAAATATAGCATTATACTAACAAATAGCTAGATACATCAATATGCGTACAATATGCTTTTACGAATTCTATTTTATCTTCATTCACATTAAAATATTTTCTTCCTAATTTGAATTTGAATTAATGTAGATATTTTAGATTTATTCAAATCTTTAATGGGAAGATAAGAAAAGATTGTCTATCTTACTCTATAGGTAATATATATACACCCATCGAAAATATAAAAAGGTGGCAACAAGTAAAGGAATGTGGCTTCATTTCTACTATTTCGCAACAAGTAAAGGAATGTGGCTTCATTAGATTCTTGAAGGTATTGTTGTTTCATCTATTTTTTTTTAGTAGGCAAAAAGGGGTGGTTCCTAAAATAGAACACAACCCCGATTATCCTTACGGATGATGTTATAGAATTCCCTATTCAAAGGGAGAGTATCCATATTACAAATGTCACTAGCTCTAGCTATGAAGTCTGCTGCGCCATTAGTTTCACGGAAACAATGTTTGAACTCTATGTGCTCAAATTCCAATTGCATCTTCTTGATTAGCTCAAATTGCCACCAAATCTCCCATCTAGGCCTTGTATTATATTTTATATCCTTGATTACTTCCAGACAGTCACCTTCTATTATCACTCTGTGTAATCCTTTTTGCCAAGCCAGTTTTGTACCTGCACAAAATGCAGCCGCTTCGGTTTGGATAGCGGACTCACTATCTACCTGCTGCTGAAACGTATCCATCACAATTCCCTCACAATCCCTAAGGATCCCACCTATCTGGCATAAACTGGTAGGTTTAGTTGAGTCATCTACATTAATTTTGTAGGTGGCCCTAAGCGGTTTCTTCCATTTGATCATTTGTCTCCGTGTGTTTTGTGTCGAACTTTTGTTGGGATTGGCACACAACCAATCCCTAACCTGCAAATAAGATCGTGTCACAATTTGTAAGATAGAGTCAATGTTTTTGTTTTTGAAAATTTTGTTGTTTCTAGATTCCCAAATTGATTGCCAAATGAAACAAAGGTCCTTAATGTTTGGTATGGATGGTTTAGATTGTAGGATTTCTCTAATACTTGTGGTATGGTTGTTATTGTAGCTTATCGATTTACCCGTTAGCTGTTCATAAGCTGCTATAATTCTTTTAGTAATAGTGCAGTGCTGGAACAGATGATCACTGTCTTCGTCTTTGTCGTTGCAAAGACAGCATTGGGATGGAACTCTAGTAAAAAAACGGTTAAGTCTTTCTTTTGTTGCGAGTCCATCTTGTGCTATTTTCCAAATGAGATTCTTGATACGGGGAGGGAGATTAAGATTCCAGATCCACTTACCCTTCTCCTCATTTCGGTTGTGGTTGTTTATAATCTGTTTGACCGATTTGGTCGTGAAGTGACCGTCCGTATTTAGTTTCTAGATCAGCCTATCACTAGCCTCCCTCCAAACACTTATGGTCTCCCCATTTCCAACTATAACCTTGCAGAAATTTGTCACGAAGTTGTAAAAGGCGGCCAAATAGCCATGAGGGATTTGTAGGAGTTGCTTTCATAATATTTTGGTCTTTAAAGTTTTTTTCTTTAATTAGTTTAACCCATATATTGTCATTATTGGTGTACAGTTTCCATAAGAGTTTCATTTGAAGGCTAATGTTAAGGTCTTCAGCTAATCTTATGCCTAGGCCACCTTGGTCTTTTGGTTTACAGATTTTGTCCTAGCTTATTAGGGGGTTATATCTTTGCGATTCTAGTTTGTTCCAGAAAAAGTTCTTATTAACTTGATCAATCTGATGGAGAACCCCTTTAGGGAGTAGAAAGTTTTGCATAAGGTAGTCAGTCTTTGAGCTAAGGTTTGCCGTAATGAGGGTGAAACGCCCAGCCTAGGTCAAGGATGAGGCTTTCCATTTAGTTAGTTGTTTTTTTGAGATTCTGTATAGCATCTTGGAACATCTCATTCTTGATTCGACCACGGAGTAGAGGAATCCCCAGATATTTTTCCATGGTTCTGGAGACCGGAATATGCATTTCATTGGCTAGTGAGTTCGCTAGTGAGGGACTGATGTTTTTGTGTGAATTTATTAAGCATGTTCCTAATAGTATGGATGCTCTTGTGTGAAGCTGGTGCAAATATTATAGTGTCATCGGCAAAGGTTAAGAATGGAACAAATGTGCCATTTTTAGTTATCTTAATGCCTACTAAGGCATCGTCTAATCTTGCTTCCTCCTGGAGTTATGCTGCAAGGTTTTCCATCACAAGGATGAATATATAAGGTGCTAGTGGATCCCCTTGTCTAATGCCCCTTTCAGGTTTAAATTGAGGACCAGAACCGAAAATGATGTAGTGGTTAAGCAGCTCATGACCCATCTAATCCATCGTGGATCAAAACCAAATTTAATGAGTGTAGCTTTAATATAGTCCCAGCTGATCTTATCATATGCTTTCTCCATGTCAAGCTTGAGTGCCATCCATCTTTTTGCTTCTTTTTGTTTGTGAAAGTTGTGGAAAATTTCATGTGCAATTAGCGTGTTATCCTGAATGGATCGACCTTCCACAAAAGCTCATTGGAAAGGATTGATGAGTCTAGGTAGAATGTTTTTCATTCCGTTTTCTATTATAGTTTAGATATAATCTTATAAATAGTATTGAACAAGCTAATTGGTCTATAATGATTTATATTTGATGGATTATCTGTTTTGGGTATGAGGGCTATGAAGATTTGATTGTTCTCTGATAGCAGAGTCCCAGAATGGAAGAAGGCTTTGACAGTTCTGCAAACAGATTGTCCAACAATGTGCCAATATTTGCTAAAGAATTCCGGTGGATAGCCATCAGGTCCAGGAGTTTTGTCTGTATCCATGTTAGTAACTATGTTTTTGATTTCCTGATTTGAAGGAGTTGAAAGTAAAGTATTGTTTTCTTCTTCAGTGATTTTTGGAAGTTCATGAGATAGTTGTTCAGGAGTTATGGATGGGGAAATTGGTTTAACAAATCTCTCAGCCATTTCCATGGTGATTCTGTTAGCTATTTCCCATGGATTTGTAAGACTCTCACCATCCTTAGAGGTGAAAGATGAGGTATAGTTTTTAAAGTTCTTAATCTTCACTACTGTCTGGTAGTAGCTAGTATTCGTATCACCCAGTTGTAGGTGTTTGGTCTTTGCCCGCTGCTTCCAGAATTTGTAATTGTAGTCAAGAAGAGCTAATTTCTTCCTGTTAACAGAGGAAATCGAGATTGCAAATAAAATATAAGTAAAGTAAAGCAAACCAGATTCCGTCCCTTGCAAATGATTACAAGACTTCCTCTCGATGTAGCAAAAGGAAGTCAGGTTCGATCATCGAGGAAGCTGGTCAGCGGATCCTAGGCAGCAGAAGAATCTCACTCAATCTCGACTCTAGGGAACAACTCAATATCGACTAAATACAGTCAATATCAACTTAGTTCAGTCGATTTTTGAGAAGCTTTCAGCAAGTCGGTCAATTTCTGGTCAGGGTCACTCAATATCGACTCCAGGGACTCGATATTGACTGGTTCTCTCTCAAAATCGACCTGTTCAGAGACACAAACGAGCAGCGATCTTTCTGGATCGAGAGGTCAGAAGTCGATATCGACCTATAGGAGGTCAATATCGAGTAGGGCAACAGTAGGAAAAATAAAGAACAAAGCTTTCGTAGAATTCGGAATAAACTTTATGTAAAAGAAAACTTCCAAGATCAGGGTTTGCAACGACAATAACCATGCATGCATAAGGCAAGATAAATAACGATAATCATGCAAATTGCATCAAAGGATCAAGCTTTCGCCTTTTCCAACAATTAGACAACTCTTTCAAAAAACCCTAATTGTATCTACCGATTTTATGTTTACAATCCAAGTTGTTAGTATGGATCTCCATTGAATGGGTAATAAACACATAAAAGGTAGTAGATGCTCAAAACATGATAAAGGTCGGATCTTTACCTCAAACACGCATGGCTATCGTCGGGCTCGCCCCGACCCTAGAAGTGGGTGGACTACCCGCTCTTCATCACAATCACAGACATTGTTGAATGGAAAGAAACTTGCATTAACTATATTCAAAGTCTTTACAATCCCGGCACTCCAACTTTCGTTGAACGCCAAAACCCTAAAACCTTTGAACTCCTAAACTTCTCTGTGGAACTACTTCTCTAGCTTCTGAATTTGAATGAATGAAAAACTATTCCCATGGGCTTTATTTATAGGCTTCCAATCCTTGCTAATCAAGGTAGGAAATTCTATCTATATCTCTATCTACCATAGAAGATATAATACTACTAGAAATAATTATATCTAAATAAGTAAAACTAGATAAATCCTTAGGGTAATTAATTGTTCAACCCTTAGGATAAATAAAAAGATAAATATCTAAAATCTTCATGTGTCGGAATCTTCTCTCGGAAATATCTCCATCGGATTCGGGATAAAACTTTAAGTAAAGCTCGGAATCGACCCGGACCCGTCGCTGTGAGTTGGTCGATATCGACCAAGTCTGGTCGATATCGAGTCATCTTCCTCGGCTTCACTCAGTCACTCGATCTCGGCTCCAGGGACAAATATCGAGTCGATTTTTGGTCGATATCGACTAAGTGAAGTCGATATCGAGTAGAATCTTCAGCTTTTTTTCGTCCTGACTCGGTTTTGGTTTCTAGGGAAGATATTGAGTCATTTTTCTGGTCGATATTGACTTACTGAAGTCAATATCGACTTGCCCTTTTTCTTCACTTCTTGCTTCTGGTCCATATCGGTTTGACTCTTGAATTTTCGACCAGATTGAGTCGATATTGACTAGTATGAGTCGATATTGACCTGTGCTCAGTTTCTCGTTCTGTTCTTTAAACGCAATTTCCCGAGTCTTCGTTCGTTGGATTGACGCATATGAGCAAGCGTTGGAAAGTTCTTTTCGAGGGCTAAAACTCTCATGAAGACATCAGAACTTGACTTAGAATGATGAATGCCGAAACATGGCCTTTTCTCCGGCTGCACCATCCTTAGCTTCTTCATGAGTTTTCCTTTAAGCTCCAAAGTGCGTCCGATTTCTGCGAATTTGAACAAAAACTAGTGTAGACTCTATAATTTGGCAATTAAGCATAAACTACATAGATTCTGTATAAATCTAACCCAAATGCATGAAATGCATGCAGAAATCGATATAAAAGTAGATATAAAACATGGCATAAAACATGGACATCAAATCACCCCATACTTAAGCTTGCTTGTCCCCAAGCAATAACTTGGATGGTCATTCAGGGGAAGAATTTAAAACTCTCAACATCATAGATTCATTCTCATATAACTCTACAATCAGTTACCATCATCGAAAAGGTACTTATGCCACAAATCCATGCATGTGCAAACAAAAGCAACATCTACTCATAAAAGGAGGGTTATGCAAAAACAATTCATGTGACAAAGCATTAATAATCAAGAGGACTTTAATTAAGCTCAATAAGGAGTAGATTGGTAAAAGGCTAAAGGTGGGTAATATTTGGCAATGTGGTGCTAATAATCCGGGGAAATGGAGTACTTTCCAATTTTCATACCACATTCTTTCTTCATAAGATTTCTCACCTTTCATAATGCTTTTATCAACAATAATGTTTTTACCTCTCTAACCTCGACACTGCCTTCTCGCGAGTCGCAAACATGGGTGTCATGAATGGCCCCGGATACTTAGTGCTTTGGACTCCTCACCTGTTTGTTCCATCTCACTGAGCTATTATCTCAACGAGCAGGGTCGATCTACCTTTATCTCCTGAGGTGACCGAATTTTTTCTCACTCTTTAAATTTTCCACAATTTTGAAACATTCCCTCCAAACTCCAAATAATGATAACAACAACACAAACACCATATAACATCTCCATAATGTAACATCATTCTCAACATAATCCCCGGATAAGAAATAAGGTAAAAAATGGCAATATTTAGAACATGTGGAGCAATGACTGAAATAAGGCATATATATGGCTTTTGTGATGCATAAGCATAAGTAAGGCTAGGAATATAAACAATGAGCATTGTATGGAAATATAAAGTCATCTATCCTCTTATCATGCAACGTGTCAAAAGCAACTTCAAATTTTACCTCCTTCTATGGTTTTCAATAAAATATGCACTTAATTGTGACTTCCCTTGACTAGGCAATTTCATGCTATATCTCTAATGAATCCAATTTTGCATCGTCGAGTTCAATAAAGCTTCCATGACACTATTTTTTTGAACAATTTACAAGCATTGAGAGATGTCTCATAGAGCTTTGAGTTTAGTAATTAAGCACAAAATTTAAAATTTTACTCAAAATTCACCATGTAAAACCAAAAACAAGAATAAAATATATTATAATAATAATGAGCTCTTCCCCCACCCCATACTTAGAATATACAGTGTCCCCATTGTATGAAAATCAAATAAAACAAGAGTAAAGGAAGGAATTCACCGAATAACGCGCCGTAGGGTCGAAATAGGGTTGTTGTAGGTTGCCAGGAGTCGATATCCAATAGGTGTAGGTCGATATTGACTGCAATTTGCCCGATTCCAAGTATGCAGCTGGTCGAAATGGGGTGGATAGGTCGATATTGACCAACTTCACTCGATATTGAGTAAGTCGGGTCAAAATTGACTGGTCTGTCTCTTCTGCTGCTGGGTCGATTTCTACCTCAAGGGTCAATATTAACTGATTTAGGTCGATATTGACCGGGTTGGCTTGACTCCATTTTTTTTTCGACATGCAGAATTTGTTAGTTTTTCCCGCAAAAAGATAAGATTCCACATGAAGTATTCAAAGTCAAAAACAAAAACAAAACCAAAAGCAAAAGTTTCGAAGTCCCAAAAAAAAATCCAAAAGTTTTATGTACATGCTCTAGATTTTAGAGTCGCTAGGCCGACTTCTCCGCTTATGCTCAAGGACCGTTAATGTGGTCCCCCCTTGTGCTTGGCCCTTCTCCTGGATCATCTAGGTCCTTATTGTAGTATGCAAGCTCGGCTGATAGGTGGTTGCTTGCATAGTCTCCCTTTCCTTTCTTCTTCTTTCCGGCTTTCATCCTTTGCAGATTAGCTCGCCAAGGGGCCTTACCTCCCCTTAAATACTTATTAAGTTTATCAATGGACTGGGGAGGAGTAGAAATCATACCTGAACTTACCTTTTCGGGCCTAAAACAGAAATCTTCGGGCTGTGGGTCAGTCGATTATCGAGTGATAGGGGTCAATACCGAGTGCAGGGACCCCGCACTTAGGCTTCTGGCAAGTCGGGTATTCAGCAGAGAAGGTCAATATCGACCAGGGGGGTCGATATCGAGTTGCGTGGTTGATATCGAGTTGGTAATGTCGATATCGAGCTGTGTCTTGGTGCTCTCCTCCGTTGTTGTTTGCTCGTCCCCGTGGTTGCTGATGCTCTTCACCTCTAGCCATGAAGTTTCCTCTTTCGTAGGGCCAAAATAGAAATCTAAGATCTCGTCGCCTATTGTGAAGGTGAGCAATCACTGCTTTACGTTGATTTTAGCATCTGTAGTAGCTAGGAATGGTCTACCAAGAATAATAGGGCTAGTAGGATCTTCGACACAATCTATAATCAGGAAATCAGCGGGAATATAGAACTTACCAACCTGGACAGGGACATTCTCGACCATACCTGTAGGGATAACCACCGTATTGTTTGCCATGTATAGCTTGGCATCCACAGGCTCTATGGACCCTATCTTCACCTTTCGCCAGATTGATAAGGGCATGATACTCACACTTGCTCCTAAATCACACAAGGACTCATATTTATATTGTCTGAATCCCACAGTAATAGAGAACTTACCAGGGTTAGGTCTCTTCCCAGGGAAGTCCATTCTTTTGCACTCGCCGGCGATTTCCGAGATAGATCGCTTTTTGCTAAGGATTTCCTTAAGGAACTTGACATATGCAGGCATCTCTTGAAGAGCTTCTGTAAAAGGAATTGAAGCATTCAGTTCTTGAAGCATCTTAACAAAGCTTTTAAACCTACCTGCAGTGGGATCTTTCAGCGCCTTGGAAGGAAAATGAAGTGCCTTTTTCGGAGCCAGAACAGATGTCATAGGTGCTGCAGATGAGTCGATATTGACTGGAGGGGACTCGATATTGAGTTCAAGTGGGTCGATATTGACCTTGTGATGCTCAATATTGACTGGTGGAGTCGAAGTCGAGGTGGCTGGTGCTGCAGAGTCAATATCGACTGGTCCATGCTCAATATCGACTACTGTTTGGTCGATATCGACCTGGGTATGGTCGAAATCGACCTGCTGTTCAGTAGTTCCATCTGCTTCTCCGTTCTTTGGTTCGTGCAATTTGTGACCGCTTCGTAGCTTTACAACAGCGACGTTTCCGGTCTTCCAATTAGGATTTGGTTCTGTTTGCCCAGGGAGTTGGATTTGTGGTATGCTTTGAGACCACAATTCATGCATGCAGAACTTTATCTCAGGGCTTGGAATAGTTGATAGTATAGCCATGCCGCTGAAAATTATCGTGATAACACCGTAGCCGTCTTCTTCCCAAAGAGTGACAATTTCTCGAGGGATGCTAAGCGCATGGAGTTGAAGTTCTTGTCGGTGAAAAAGGAAGTACAAAATCGTAGAGTGTCTTTTGAGCATATTAGGACGGATCTCATGATCGTAGATTCATTGACTAAGGGTTTACCGCCCAAGGCGTTCACTGACCATGTAGAGCGTATGAGCATTATTGATAGAGCCTTGCTATTATGATTATAGCTCATTATAGTTATGAAACTTCCTTATACACTTATAGTTATGTTTCTGTATTGTCAGACATGTTATCATTATGGTGTTTGTGAATGCTTATAGTTTCTGATGACATGTTGTTTGAGGCTTATAGTTATCCTCGTATTTATAAAATAACCGAATTTGGATTGTTCTATGATACATGAAAGGAATCATGTTGCTCAATGACTTGTAACCATCATGATTTGATTAGTTCTAATTCTGCAAAGGTTATTAATGTTATATGGACTTTATACATTATAGTTGTAAATTTAAAGTTTCAATTAAGTCATCAAGTCGTCACACAAGTCAAGTGGGAGAATGTTAGAATGTTTACAAATATTTTATGTGGTTCATGTGTCTAGGTTTAATTGAGTATTTAGTCCATATATATTATGATGCCTGATTTAATATAAAAGTCGAAACCGTGATGGATCGGTCTCGGTTAAAGAATTAAATCCGGGAGTAATTATGTACTCCCTCATCTGTTGTCTATAATACACTAATTGATTACTATCTCATAAGGATTATTAATAGGGAAAATAAATGGGTGAACGGTTACAGAAAATAATAAATAAGAGAGCGGTTACGGAATGTGAAAGGTTGCTCTCTTCTTTATATCCACGTTAACTAATTTTTCTAAGTTTGTCTACAATTGACGTGAGAAGACAAAGAAAGAAGAAGGCTTTGGGGCGAGAAATCGATCAAGGGTTCACTTATTCCGCTGCGAAGACACTCATTGATCAAGGTTAGTCTTCATAGTAGAATTAGAGTTTTAATTGTGTGAAATTTAGATCTTGTTTTGGTTTATTTCATGATCAAAATTAAATAGAAATCGTACAGAGAACTCTTGGAATTCGGTGGTTAGAGAGCTCTTGGAATTCGGGAGGGGGAGGAGAGAAACTCCTCTTGAGCACCCATTCCTTCGGGAATTTCATGAAAATCACCCGTCTAAATCTTCTTCTTGTGACAAAATCTTCATCCTTAACCTGGGCTTTGTCGATCCCTCCATCCCTTGCCATCTTGTGTTGATGTCTTTGGTCGGTTGTTTTGGGTATCGTCCGTGGTTTGTCTGCGATGGTTAGTCTCCGGGCTTGTCGTCCGACTTCTTGACTCATAGTGCATCCATCCTCTTGGATTCTTCCGGATCTCTTCCCGATGGTGAAATTGGGTTTGGACTTCGGCCTTTTGGGGGTGTCGGGTTGCCTATTCCTTCCCGTCGGCCTCATCTTGCCAGACTTCTGGCCGCCTCGATCCTCCTGCACTGCGCCTGCATCCCCTGTCAGGTTGTTCCCCTACCTTTCGTTTCCGTTGTCTCGTTGCCTGGGTGGCTGCTGTTTGTCGTTGGCGTCGGGTTGCCGTCCTCCGGTGGTCATCGGATTCAAGGAAACGGTGTTGTGTTCCTCCCTTGGTGTCAATCTTGCTTGGCCCGGTTGGAGCCTGTGTTGGGTAGATCTGGGCCCGATTCCCTGCCTTTGGGTCCAAGGCATTCCTTGGGCCCGAAGTGGCCCGGTTTGGAAATTTTAATTAATAATTTTATATAAAATAAAGGCATGTGGAGTGGATTGGTGTGCCGAGTTACGTGTGGTGTGGTATGGTGTGGCTTTAGGGCTAGCGGTTTTGGAGTGGTGTTCTTCTCATTTGTCGACACGCGAGAGGTCGTGGACGTAATCGAAACCTGAAGGCTCGTTGATTTCTGAGTCCAAATCTGAGGTTTCCACTTAGTTCCCTAGAGATTCCCTGCGTGCCTCTACCAACTGGCAGATGAGTTATCGCACTGCACTCCCATTCTTTCATCGATTGTACTATTTGCATCTATTACTGTACTTTTGTAATTTTGTTTTTCTGCTCTGGTGGTTATGTCTTGTTTTTTAGCTTGTACTGACGGTTTATCCGTCGCCGATTTTTTCGGCCTATCGACCTGCCGGACCTGTCCGGTGCGTCGAATTTTTACCCAATCAAAAAAAAAAAAGTTTACCCCGGCGAACGGTTGATCTCTTCTAACCCCGCACTGGGAACCAAGTAATACCTCCACCAACATCTTGGTCAATTCGTATGACCAATAAAAGGGAATTGCCATGGCGGATGAATCTTCTTTCGCCTTTTCCTTGCCCTTCCTCTTTCCCTTGGTCTTTCCCTTGCCATTAGACGCCATAACAACCTCTCCGAAAGCAACAGGCTAAGTGACAGGGTGCGACAGTATACAAAATGTCAGTAAGGCAATATGAAACACCCAAGGACGAATAAAATTAGCCCAAATTGAACCCAAATGAACGCAAGAATCTAGGCAACTCTGATGAGGGAATTGAACCTCATGAATCGACAAGAAAAAAAAAATCAAACTTTCATGGAAAATTCAGGACCCACAGGCCACAACGCAAGAACACCCATTGCAGGACTGTGTACGGTCATTGATTAAGGACAAAAGCAACCTATCGGAAACCAAAATGGGAACCCTTTTTCCTCGGATTCAATAAGAACGAGGCGCATGAATAATCGTTCGACAACAATAAAGAAATGAACTGAATTAGTAGTTCACAACAATGACGACAACTTAGACCTCAATCACCATATTCGTCAAGCAATTTGCACTCATGCTCCAAATTAGTTCATCAAAAACCCTCAAATTACGGATACATCATGAGAAATCAACCAATTGCACACAAGAATGGGATGCGTAATTTAGGGAAGAATATTAACATGAAGAAGTGGGAAGAAAACGTCACTCACATGGACGATTGGCGGATACGAGTTGCACGTTGTTACCAGAGTGGTCAATGTCGCCAACGACGCCGGAGCTGGTGCTGCTTATCGATGGACAAGGTCGGTGTAGGTGAAGCTACTCGTGAACGAACGACGTTGGAGTGGTGTGCAATTTTGGGTGATTTTCGACATTGATAAAGTATTGGGTAGTCAGGAGGGTAAAGATAAGGGCATTTTTTTTTTAATGTCAGGTGTTTCTTTCAACAAGTTTGATTTCCAGACGCCCATTTTTTGTAGAATAGTCACGGATTCGAGTCCCCATCGGCCATATCTAGTATCTACCAGATTTATGGAAAAGTTTACATCTTGTCCAAAATAGGGATGTAATAAACCAGTGGAATTGTTTCACCAAGAAGGAAACACTTAAAGCTAGGTCTGTCCACCGACCCAGCGGGTCACAGGTTAGAAATATGTAACCCGGACTTGAACCAGTGGGGAGGCGGGTTGACGGGTCAAGTTGACCCGCCGGATCACGGGTCGACCCCCAACAATTTAAAAAAAAATATTCAACTTAGTAATTTAGGGTCTGTTTGGATTCCCATGTATTATGTTTATAAGCAATCTATTATCATTATAATGTAATTATATTTTAAATGATGTTTGGATGACATGTTTGGAAAAGAGTTTAACTCAAGAGCTTTTATTTTGATAGGACAACGTCATCCTAGCATTGCATTGGAATAAAAGCTTTCCACCATATTTTTTCCACGGAGAATCAACAGTATCTCAAGTACCCATCACCTCCTCCTCTCACACACCCTTATCGACAACAATTACTCTACCTACCTTGCCACCGACCACCCGTAGTTAATCTAAACCCAAATTTCCGCCGATTCATCCAAATCAAGCATTCACATTTACACATCCAGCACACATAATCAATCCAAACTCAAGCAGAATTCACCCAATTAATCAAGCCTCCATGCTTTAGAATAGATTTAATGTGCATCAACAAAGAAAATTTGCACCAATTCCTTCTAAATCCACTAGGAAAATTTAAAATCCATGCCCTAGGTTATGTTCTCGTAAATCTATTTGGGGCCTTTTATATATAAAATTCAAACTGGACGCATGTCTAGTTCGTGAATTGGAGAAGGATAGGCAGACACGAGAAGAAATTTTGGGATCGACCATGCCAAGATGGTGGTGGGGTGGGGGGGGGGGGGGGGGGGGCGGGGGGGCGCTCCATGAGAGGGTGAATTAATTGGATCTGGAATTTGAGGGGTCGGAGGAGAGAGATGAGGTCATAAGGTGGCACTGAAAGGTGCAAATTCTCTACCCCAAACCCCTGCCCCAACTTTCTACCCAAAAAATTATTTTACGTCTAAATTAATATTAAGAAAATTAAAAAAAAAATTATTTAGCTTCTACATACTTATGATAACATATTTAAAAAAAATCTTAAAAAATCAACTTATATTTTTTTTAAAAAAATATATAATAAACTCACATCTTTTTAAAACTTAAAAAAATCTTTCTACGTCTTGTGAATTATTATAATTTTTGTAAGTTAAATTCTTAATATTTTTTTTTCAAATATATTATCATAAGTATGTAGAAGCTAAATATATTTTTTTTTATTATTTTAATATTAATTTAGATGTAAAATAATTTTGTGGGGTAGGGGATTTTGTGGGGTAGGGAGCTGAAGTACTAGAGTAGAAGTGTTTATAATTGAATTTAATTTTCACCATCCAAACATCAATTTTAATTATAATCTAACTACATAATTATTAATATAATACATTTTTCCATTTAATACATGTATTTTCATTATAAACATAATACATGGGAATCCAAAACACACCCTTAGAAGTTGAATTACGATTGAACAAAGTAGACAATTTCAAAAAAAAAAAAAAGACAACTAGTATCGAGTGCAGGAGGGAGACAAGTTGAATTCACAATTCAAGCCCAGATTTGGTGCTTCTTCCCCACTACCATGGTGCTTTTAACCTTGGGGACGTAGAGGGAGTGAACCACCACCCGAAATCCGTCGATTGCGCTGCACCTCGTGTACTCCCTGGACCCTGATGTTGTAGTCCGAGAATTACAGCGCCACCCTAAGTATCGAGTGCAGGTGGGAGAGAACTTCCCCTTTCGCCGGTGTCGTCGCCATGGCTGGGAATTTGGAATGAATCTAGGGATTGGGGAGAACCGCGAACCTTCGCTCCTTCACAATAGGGCAAATTTTGCTAGAGTTTGGGCTTTTCGGCCCAAATCAAATTCAAAAATGAGCCGAGGCCCAATAAAAGCTTAAAATCAGTTTCATTCTCCACCATCTACATTTAAAAGCTTCTTTCGACCCGGCGGGTCAGAACCAGCGGGTCGGCGAGTTCAAAACTACTCGACCCTAACCCGTGACACGCCCTAACCCGTGACCCGTCTGACCCGTACCCGCCGGGTCATAAACCTGCCGGGTCCACGACCCGTACAACCCGTCGGGTCACAGGTTGACCCGTGGACATGCCTACTTAAAGCAACTCAGTATCAAGCTAGCAAAATTTTATACTTTCAAAGCAGAATATGGAGGAATTATAAGCAGCATTGCGCATTATACATTTAAGGAATTCCGAAGGTCGGGGTAGTCGATCATGTCGCTATAAAGTTCCCAAAACGCATACACTTCAATAAGGTTAAAATGTTAAAAGAGTCCGAATGAACTTTCCAGGCTCTCTCATTATATGAACCCTAGCTCTAGTTGGGAGCAACAAAACATGATTACGAATGCCTGTGTCATGAGCAATATTGTCAGAGATGCGAGGATTCCCAACTAGCATAGACAGCCCCAACAATCTTGTCGTGAAGAATGGCTCCAGAGCAAGTGATTATACCTCTATCGAGGCCTTCTAAGAATATTCCCTTTGAGAAATCCAGTGGACGTCCTCCAGCATCCGTTACCACACCTCCAGCCTCCTGCACAATGAGCACTCCGGCAGCATGATCCCATATCTTCTCTTTGTATCCAGAACTGGCGAATTTCATGTAAATTTCAGCATCTCCACGAGCTATGGCAGCATATTTAACCATGCTGTAGACGCGCAAGGGCTGCTTTCTGCAAGTAAAATTTGAAACAAGATCCATGAGCATGCAAACAAAAGGGGAAGGTGAACTGAAACCTAAGAGGGTATGCTGAGAATAGCCAGACAAGTAGCTGACACCAAGATCGGATGCATAAAACAGTTAAAGCTTTGATGCCTGATCTTCAGTCTTAGGGATGTTAAGACGACATTAGGTGAATCCAAATCTAATCAGTCAATTGGCTCATCTCTGGTCTCTCATTTAACCAGAAAAACAGAAACAGAGATAAAACAAAATCCTTTACCGTATATCAAGAAATTAGAGCACTACATCTTTCTTATGCCTCATCCATCGTGCATGTATAGACTTTCTATGAATATCTAACACAGAATGAGTTTAAAGCCATTAATTCAAGTCAAAAATAAAAGCCAAAGAGAAGCAATGAAGAATGTAAATATACCTAAGGCCGACACTTTCGGCAACCCCCTTGCTAAAGGAATGACTACTGTTAGCTTTCTCCACTGGCTCACAGAATGTTGCTAAGGAAGGATCTTCAATGGAGGAAACTCTAATCAAACTAGCAGATTTCATCCAATCAAAAGTTTGTTCATCTGGAGCTAATGTTTGCATCCATGCCTCACCAGTACCTCTTCTTGCATACATCACACAACCTTTTTCCCGTGTGCTTGGAGTTGGAGAGATTGTAGATGATTTCAAGGTGGGCTTGTGAAAATGATTTAGCATTTCCTTTTTGACTGGGTAATTCGGGCATCCAAGAACTCCAAGAACAACTTTCCCTTCATCAAGCAAAGCTAAGGCAACTGCATACTGATTACCCCGCACAAACCCCAAAGTTCCATCAACAGGGTCAAGAACCCAATGCCTTCCTACAGGGCCTCCTGAAGAGTTGCATCGGCTAATAGCTTTAAGTATTTCCAACTGCCCGAGAGGTTGACTGGGACTTTTTAGGCCAAACCTAGATGCTTCAGACAAGCACTCATTTACAGTCTTCACTACATCGTCCAATAAACCTGATGACTTAGCTTCTGATAACATGTCAGTATCTTCTTCAGCGACAATGGAGACTTTCTGGCTCCCAAATGATTCTGATACTATCCAGCTGACTACAGCTTGAACACTAAAATCTGTTCATGCAGTAATGCCGTTCTGTCATCAAATTCACATGCAGTGGAGTTGTAACATGACAAATTGAGCTGATGAGATTGTTTATAGCTTTAAACACACCAAAACAACTTTTCACATCTTAGAAACCAAAGCATAGACAATTTCGATTTTGAAACAACCACATGATTCATGAAAGCAATTTAAACTAGTTAAAAATAACACTGGCAGCAGTTTCATGGAGTGAGACAACTTTTCTAATGATCACCTCTCATTCAACTAAGATGCTGCTTTGGCATCCCATGGACAATGGACGGTCACTTAACACAAAATTTAAGTTTTCCTTTCAAAAGAATATTGTTCCCTGTAAAATGTACACCTAGTTAATATTTACAAATGTAATTCAGCAATCAAGGCTAAGTACACCAAACCTTTGATGTTTACATCTTACATATTTAATGTGCATGATGAATTAGTTTCAGATTTCCATACAATTTTGTTCCAATTGTCTTGGAGGCCAGAGCCCAGAGCAACAACAAAAATCTTGAAATCTATCTTCACCATTCCCCATCTCGCCTTCTTTAAACCTAAAACTTGTTAATCTATAAGATAGCAGCTCAAGACTCATTGATAAATACAGTCAGTTCTTCATTGCACCAGTCATGTGCCCCGTACTTAATAACTAGCATATATGCTGAGAGAATTCAATTGAAGAATGGAAAATGAAGCAATCCAGAAACCAGGAATTCAACCTAATTATCTACAAATAACCAACCTGAATAGAAAAATCCTCACAGACACACAAAACGCCAACAATCAAATAGTGAGCTTAGAAATCCAAACAACTAGAACCGACAAATCACCAAATAATCACACCAATAGTCAGAATCTGGACCTAATTTAAAATCTTCATTATAAAAAAAAAGGAATTAAAAAAGAGTTAAGAAATACCGGCGACAGTAACAAGGGAATCGTCATCCTTGGACTTGACCTGATCACCGAGGGAGGATAATAGATTCCTCTGCACTCTTTGACAGAGACTGCAGGCCAAGTGAACTACTCGAACCGCCACATCCAGTTCCCTTCCGAACTCCTCCTCCATTGCCGGACCTCCCGTCCTTCGTTCGCCGGCAAAAAGCGAATTCGCGGAGGTGGGGAAGAGAGAGAGAGAGAGAGCGGAGGGGAGAAAAGGTGGGAAACGAAAGCAAAATGTATGGAGTGGGGAAATTGTGGCTCGGGGAAATTGTGGGGAGCCAACGGCGTCTACATTTGCGAGAATTTCCCCCTTTTTCTTTTTCCTTTTCTTCTTTTTTTTTTTTTGTGAGTTGGGGCACTGGCACTGGCAAGCGCGTCGGCGTACCGAATCTTTTTGCTGGTGCAGTAGGAGGAAATGCGAGTCTCACGTGCATACGTCATGGCTGATGCTAGGACTACCGATGAGTGAGAGTTGGGCCCGGCTGAGGCCCATTAATTTCGGTACCTCTATTCTTAATAGCCCAAATCTTTGAAGACAACTCCATTTCTTCTATTTCATATTCTCCAAAGGGCAACAGCAAAGAACTCCTTCCAGCGCAGCCCATCAGGTCCGGTGTTTGCCGAGGAGATATTGCTCCTTAATGTCTTCTATTCCAGAGTTGGGCACCTATCGGAGTTACCTAAATGTCTTCTAACTCTTTCGACATTCGTAAGAACTCCCCCGTTGTCCACCAGCCACATGAAGTGACGTATCCTCTCGTTGATGTTGAGATTCCAGACTTTAGCCACAAAGGAGGCATCCGCAGAACGAAAGCCATCCACTCTGCAAATCGCCGAGTACCCGGACTTAGCCGAATAGTCTCCATCATTGCTCAGGTCCCAGCAAAACCTATCTTCAGCATCCGTGACTGCCAAGGCCGCTATTTTTAGGATCGTCGAACTGGGTAAGAACTGGGCAAAATCTACCCAAGACCAGCCCTTGCCCCTTTCCCAGTAATCCGCCACCATCAGGCTACCCGTCGGCATCAGCCCCTCCTCTTCAGACAGCTTGCGCAGCGTGCTGCTACCTACCCAAGCATTATCCCAAAATCGAATACAGGAACCATCTCCAAGCCGCCAACTAATGTGAGGCTTAATAACAGTGCTCGTCGCCTTGGTGATGCTTTTCCAAATACTCGAGGCCCCAGCCGAGCTCCCAAGCCTTTTAGCCGCATACTTTTTAACCAGCACGTCCGCCCAAACTCTTTCATCACCACTCAAGAGTCTCCGCCCTAGTTTAGCCACGAGGGCAAGGTTCATCTCCGCTATCCTATTGATTCCGAGACCACCCATCCCCTTAGGTCTAGCCACAATATCCCAAGCCACCTTTTGCATCCGCTTCCTCTCCGGCGTAGAACCCCAAATAAAACTCCGACAACTCTTGTCCATAGCTTTACACACCTTATCCGGGAGGATCATAGTAGACATAGCGTAAACAGGAAGAGTATTAAGCACTGATATGGCTAAAGTAACCCTCCCGGCGAAGCTAAGCAAATTCGCTTTCCATCCGGACAATTTAGCATTGAACTTCTCCATGATCGGATTGAACGTCTACTTAGAAACACTCTTATGTAAAATAGGGATCCCAAGGTAATTTTCAAGGTCATTATACGCCTCTATACTGCTAGCCTGTTGGATCCGTTCCTTCAGCCTCCCATCAACATTCCTGGACACGCAGAACTTCGACTTTGCAGGGCTGATTTTAAGCCCCGAGTGCCCACAGAACTACTCAATACAGCGCTTCACGACTCTAACCTGCGCAACCGAAGCTTCAGAAAAAAGAGAATGTCATCAGCGAAGAAGAGGTGCGAAAGCTTCGGTCCTCCTCTGGCGACACTCACCGCTTTCCATTCCCCGTCATCAACCGCCTTCTCGATAAGATGACCCAGCCTCTTCATACATAAAATAAATATGTATGGGGAAATTGGCTCCCCTTGACGGATACCACGGGAAGGAATAAATTGCTCCGAGACTTCCTCATTCCAAAGCACATGCATCCTCGGCGATCGAATACAAGCCATAATTCTCTAAATCCAGTACTTAGGCATGCCAGTGCGCAGGAGCGTCTCCTCAATGAAATCCCAACTGAGCCTATCATAGGCTTTTTCGAGATCCAACTTAATGCACATCCATCCCTTCACCCCTCGCTTCCTCTTCATAGAGTGAATCACTTCCTGGGCAATATCAATATTATCTGAAATGAACCTATCCGGGATGAAGCTACCCTGCATCGGCCCGACCAGTTTAGACATAAGCGGTTGCAATCTGATAGTCATGACTTTCGATATAGCTTTATAGAGGACGTTGCAGAGACTTATAGGCCGAAACTGATTCATGAGCTCGGGCTTCCCCACCATCGGGAGAAGCACTATGCGGGTATCATTGACGCCCGTAGGGAGATGGGAGGACTTAAAAAATTCCTTTATGAACCTGGTTGCGGACACACCCACCATACTCCAGTACTTCTTATAGAACCTCGGTTGGAAACCATCAATCCCCGGCGACTTCGTCGCTCCCATACTACAAAACGCTTTATTGATTTCATCCTCCGAAACCTCCTTACACAGCTCCTCCCAATCAGACACATCAAGCTGAGGAAAACGATCATCCAGCGATTCAAGCAGCCCCTCATATTGCTCCCACTGAAATAGATTTTTAACGAAATTCACCGCCATTTCCTCTAGCTCTATTTTCTCCTCGACCCCAGCGATTGTCCTCTGCCCTAAGGCCCTCCACTCTATTACGCTTCCTCCTGACAATAGTGGAGGCGTGAAAGAATTTTGTATTACGATCCCCAAGCACTAACCATTTTTCCCGAGACTTCTGGAACCATAAGATCTCTTCCTGTTCGAGGGTGATGTCCAGCTTCGCTCTCACATTGGCTTCCCAGGAGATCGCCCCAGGGGACAGATCCTTAGCGACGTTTCTCTGCGCATCATCAAGAGACTTCATAAGAGCCGCTTTCCGAGCTTGAATGTTCCCAAACACCTCTTTATTCCACTTAGTAAGATCAACACGGAGTTTCTCAAGAGCCCCTGGCGTCGGAAAAGATCTCTCCCATTTTAGATCGATGAAATCCGAGAAACCTTCATGGGACATCCAGGCAGCTTCGAAGCGAAAAGGGCGACGTTTGCTGTTTTTGAGGATCCCCAGGTTTAATTCCAGAAGCAAGGGGCAGTGATCCGACGAGTACCTTGGAAGGTGACGAACCCTAGCCTCAGGCCACTGAAATCTCCCCTGACAATTAATAAGGACCCTATCGAGCCTTTTCGAGATAACCTTACCACCCGTACAGGTTTTGGTCCACGTGAACTCCTGGCTTGTGAATCCCATGTCGATCAGCCCCGCCTTACTAATCAGATCACGGAACTTCGGCATGTCACGGTGCACAGACCCAGCACCCCCCATAGTCTCATCGGAGCCAAGAATGCAATTGAAGTCTCCGCCAACTACAACCGGGCCCGAGATGGCGTCAAGAGTAGTTTGAAGAGTCGACCAAAAAGAATCCCGTCACTCCGCCGTAGGTGGGGCATACACAGCCACGAGGTGGGTTCTAATTGAACTAGAACACCAGGACGCGTGGATAAAATGATCAGCTTTCTGTTCTATAGAGATGCCACACTTACTCTCATCCCAAAGAAGCCACACACCACCTATAAAACCTGTCGCCTCAATACGAGAACAGCCCGTGAAGTTGAGTTTATCGCACGCCTTCCTTGCTTCTTCACCGAAAATCTGGGTTTCAAAAAGCGCTAGAATATCAATAGCACAATGATTTTTGATGTACCGGATCGCTCTACCGAAGCTCTTCTTGCCTGCACCGACGCAATTCCAAAAAAGGATGTTAATAGAATTGGATTTATCCATCAGACTCAAAGAACAAAAGAAAAGGAATGCAATCAAAATCAAAGACAAAAGGGAGGGATTTAGGATTGTTGTTCGGTCGACTGATTCTTCTCCACTCCGCTGGTGATCGGCTCATCGGACTTAGGATTGCTCTCCGTATCTTCCATGCCTGCCTTCTTCGCATAGAACTTTCTGAAGATGGGCACAGAGGGGTCTGAATTAACGTTACTGCACCAATCCGCTGCCCAAATGACGCTTTCAAGAATATCCGGATTCACAATAGGACCCTTCGGGACAAACGGCTCCGATATGGGCCTTTTCTTTGGGCCATCCACATCCATTTGGATGCTTTGGCCCGAATCCTTGCCCACCCGTCCTTTCCTTTCTTTGAAATTGGACTTAGCGTGCTTCTTTGCCCCAACTTTACCATTCACTTTAGTCTCCTTATGGACCTGCTTGCTTCATAAGGCAAACTCCAATGGGCTTACCACTTCATCCTTTTGCCCTGGCCCATTCACCACCGGTCCATTAGCCCCGTTGGACTCACTCCTCTTGCCTTTGGGGATCATAACCCACATCAGTAAAGTTTTGGGTTTTTATTCCCTCATTTAATTCTAAATTAGGACTCATCTGTTCAGCTCCATTATTGCCCTCGGGAACTTTGTTCTAGCCATTATTGCGATTAAAATCCCTAGGCCCTCCTCTGCTCTTCCCAACCTCAACGGTTGGCGCTCTCCTCCATGGCGCGTGCGGGTTGCTTTGATTCCGCTTCGTCTGATCCTTATCTCCGGCACAGACATCTGGTGTTTCGGTTTGGCGTTTCCGATCTTCTTTCGGCGATTCACCACCATCCACGGTCCATGACACTCATCCCCACTCTCAAGGTTACTCCTGACCGCCTGGTCCTCTGGAATCGGAGGCGTCCCCGCCGATGATTCACCATCCCCCTGGTAGTCTTCTCCGCCGTCTCCTGGATCCCAAACAGGCACTTCGCCTTTAGATGTCCATGACGCCCACAACCGAAGAAGATATTGGGGATACCTTCATACTCAAGTTTATACCTCACTCCATTGATATTTATCGTACCTTTGAGCGGTTCCTCAAGGTTAACTTCGACACAGACCCTAGCAAAATTCCCCCGGTTGGTGTAGATTGTCCGGTGATCCACCCTAATCGGCCTACCCAGTGCCTCAACAACCTTCAGCAAGACATCTTCCTGATAGAATATGAGAGGGAGATCGAGGACTCTAATCCAGGTAGGTGCCGTTTGGATTGCATCCGACGGCTTGAAATCCGGTGACCACAACTTGATGATGAGACACCTACCGAACACCGTCCAAGGCCTTCCTGTAAGAATCTTCAGACAATCTTATTTATTTTCCAGCCTCACCAAGAAGTTTCCTTGTGGGAGGTCACTAACTTGGAACCTCCCACAATCTTTCCACAACTCTCTCAATTTCCTTTCCATAACATAAAGTGGTGTCTTCTGCCCAAGCATCCTAACTATCACAGAATTCTCCCACACTCCTGCTAACGCCGATAGGACCTCCTGCTAGACGATAATGGTGGGCTCACCCTTTGGTCATTTTAGGTAGGAAATCGAGATCTTCTCCCTGATGAGATCCTTCCGAATTCCAGTCTTCAGTTGGGCAGTCCCTCCTAGCATCACTTTGTCCCTCCAAGATAACAGCGTCGCCAGCTGCTCTTTCGGATCCACGTTTCCACCCGGGTCTCCCGGCGGGGGAGGAGAGGCGAGGATAGGGTCAGTTTGCATTTCATCGGAATTCTTCTCCGGCTCACACTCACCCGAAACGCTCTCTTTTCCAGACATTTTTTTTGCACTGCGAAGGGGCCCATACATAATTACATAACTCCCCTTTCCGTCGATAGCCCAAATCTTTTTAAAGGTGATGAATTTTTTTTGAAGCAACATAAAAATTCGGTTCTCCGGACAAGCTCGTAACCGAGAGACCAGACATGCCGGTAGATAGACTAACAATTATGTACAACCGAAAATAACTTACAAAATCAACTGACTCAAGCAAATGATAAAAAGAAAGTGCATAAAGAAATGTACAAGTCATCCTACACTGAAACCTACAAGTTAGCAGAACAAACGAACTGACCGCGCAAAAGGAAGACGTACACAGAGAACTCTGAGAAACACTTGTGGACACCTCAGATTATGGACTCCAAACGGAGCCTTCAAATATCGATCGCACTTCAACGATGTCTACGAACATGGCACCGAATACTCACCTATTCTACCGAATAATATTGTTTCCGTTTCCCACAAAAAAATATAACTATTATACCGAATAATGTTTCAAAACTGAATGAATAAAAAACAACCAGAGTGGGTACATACATTCATTACAACATGAGTAGAACTAACCTATTAAACAGACATATATGAGTGAATAATCACTCATATATGTCCTAGGAGTATAACTGTTCATACGGCCGGCCCTGGGCAAGTGCGAGATGGGCGTTTGCCTAGGGCCTCTCAATTTACAGGGCCTCACAATATTAATATTAATTTTAATATATAATAAAAAATGTTTTACATAAGCATTACTCAAATACTTCTTGGCACAGTGGTAACTGGCAGGGAAGGGAACGCACACTTTTCACCTCTGCTACCCGCCCCGGGTTCGAAACCCAATTACAGGCCTCAACCCCATTTTATTCAACTTTTTTTCCAAAAAAACGGATGGGCCTCTTAAATTGTTTCATCTTTCCATCAACGTTGTATTTATTTGTGTTTTGCAATTTATTTTCACAATTTGTTTAAACTAAATAGTTTTTATTTATTATTCTCCTCTCTAATAAGTAGTTAATTTGTCAACAAATCATTTTAGGATAATTTATAGTCTTCTTCTATTTTTTTTACTTGTTTTCTTTAGGTAAGTCTATTTTTAAATCAATTACTTCTTATTTTAAAACATATATAAAAGTATAAGTAAATCACGATTTTATAAGTGTTCAGTTCAATTGTACTGTTTCATTATTAGTCATAAATTATTGTATAGAATGTTATTGAATATTTCGGATTGTTGTTGCATATGTGCAAACCAATTTTTAGAAGTTGAAGTTTTTTTTTAATGAACAATGTTAGAAGGATAATATTTTTCAAATAATGGTATTCTAGGAAATTAATTAGTTTGGAGTTTCAAGAAAAAAAAAATTCCTTCGTTTTACAAGATGTTAAAATGCAAATGTTAAGGATGCACAACTGACCAACTTTTGCTACTTTGAATTAAGAACTATTACCTCAAATTCAAAATATATGTCGTTTAACTTTTTAACACATATTTTAAGAATGTAAAAACTATATAAAATATCAACATTTTTTAAATTATTTTTTTACAACTTAATATTTGTTGGTAATAAGTATTAGATTGTAAAAAAAAGTTAATACTCCATATATTATATAGTTTTTAGCTCCTTAAATTACATGTTAAAAAGTCAAACGACATGTATTTTGGATCGGAGGTAGTATTAAGTTGAAAGTGTTCGACTTTGTTTAAATTATTTTTAAGCATAGAAGTTTTTTTTTATCATCCATAATTGTGCATAATGTCGTATTTTATCTAAAATTTAACTATAATACTACCTTATTAGCAATTTAGCACAGGGCCTCCGAAACCCATTGAACGACCCCAACTGTTCAAATAAGAAGCCCAAAGCTTCCACCTCATCACCAACATCCCTAAAAGTCCACATCCCAATTCTCAACATTGTCCGAATCTATTAGAACAAAGAAATGTTAATCAAACAACATAACAATTCGAGTGAAAAATGGTATGGATTTATGTCCCATGAACGAGTAAATAGGATGTCAACCATCGAATAATATTCCCAGAAAATACGATGCATATGGGTTATGGCTATTTTTGCAATTTTTTGGACAAAGGGTGTAGAAGGTTGTAGGTAAGTGGAAGCCTTGAATTTTAATTGTTTAAACTAATTTTTGCTCATTTTCATTAGTTAAAATTAAAAAATAAATTTACTTTTGAACATAATTTAATTTTATCGATCTATAGACACCCACTTTATATATGTTTATGGGGAAAAAAAAATTCGAAGTGAGATTATTTTCTGGACAGAAAGATAAATACGGGACTTACGTGCCAGTCAATACATTCTTCGTGCCACTAACGTCTATTTATGTGCCAGGATAGGTATATCTCGTGCCAACTCTTTTGAGTCTAACAGATAAACCGAAGTCCGAATATTACAATTATCTTAACGTCTATCATGACAATCAACTACATGCCACTCAATACTGTCGTTGTGCCACTAACGTTTATTTACGTGCCAATATATGAATTTCATGTGCCAACTGTCATGAATCCGACCGAGACACATATTCATTATTATATATTGTATGATGGTGGTACGATTCCCTTTACTTTTTTCTTCTCTCTCCTCTGCAACTGGGGCCAACAGCCCTAATTGCAGTCCAAAACCTCACAAACCCTCGCTCTCTCTCTCTCTCTCTCTCTCTCTCTCTCTCTCTCTCTCTCTCTCTCTGTCATCCATGGGAGGCTATTCGGATCTGAAGATGGAAATGGAGCGGAAGGAGAAGGTGCAACCCTCGTTCTCTCTCTCTCTGTGTCGTCTGCCATGGCAGGTGGAGCCTCCCTACCTCGCGACGACGTCGGATTTCGGCAAGGCGGTGGCCCTGGTCTCGCAGGTGCTCAGATTTCGGTTCCTAACTTTCCAGTTGTTTGTCGCTTCAATTATCGAAATCGAATAGGATCTCCCAGTGCCTAGTTCTGTCACCGATCGTCCTCATCTTTGGATCCGCCAACAATCAGGTTTGCTTTTCCCTATCTTCAAGTATCCTCTCCCTCCCACTCTCTCGAATCTGAATTGACCAGAGGAAATCCCAGTGGTCGGAAATCATGTTTTCTTTTCCCTATCTGAATTGACCGAATCTGAATTGACCGGAGGCAATATCTGTGTAAAGCATTCAACGTTCAAGTATCCTTTCTTGTTTAGATAGTAGAGAATTGTGGAATCTCTTCATTTGGAATTGCAATTAGGGTGACACAGAGAGATAGGAGGAATTGTGTAAAGGAGGAATTGTTGAAACAATACAGGTTCGTTTAGATAGGAGGAATTGTGGAATCTCTTCATTTAGAATGGTTAATGCTTGAAAGTTGGCAACTGTAATGTTATATAAGGGCAGTAGATGTGAATTACGTTATTGTGTTGAGATGGTGTGGTTATCTTTATGCAAGTTCATGGATATCATCGATAAAAGCATGGAAAGTGCTTATAGAAACCGTTGGTTCTTTGCAGTTTAGGGATCATATGTGTGCAATATATATTGAATTGCATTTGGAAAATCAGGTTTGTACAAAGGAGGCTTATGAATTGATTTAGAGATGACCTAGGGCTGACTTGTTGGTGTTTTGTATTTATTTTTGCACTCTTGTTCTCTAAAATTGCACTAATACAGTATTATTTTTGCACTTTTGAATGTTATATGATATGGTAGAAGGATTTTATTCTTATCTCTATTCTTGTAATTAGCCTATTAGCTCAATGGTAGAGCAATGTGCTTATGCGCAGAGATGTGGGTTCGACTCCTACATAGGCTAAATTGCTTAACTTTAAAAGCCTATTAGTGATGCGAGGATTAGGGATTTGGTGGTACTGTTTTAGCTGTGCATGATGAAATTGTTGGGGTTTTATAATAAGATGCAAAATCTATGGCCATTTTCAGTACTTAGGGTTGATGACTTGAAGTTGTCTTGTCTTATAAGTTTATTATAAATGATTCATTTTTGACAAATCTGACATTCTGATGATGACATGTTAATTGAAACACACATTTTCTCTTTTGTTGTGGGAAGAGCATTTGTTACAGATGTTTAAAAGTTAATGATAAGCAAGAAAACTAGGTCCCTGGATGTAGTAGAAGTCTTACGTTTTTTTCTCGGAGGTAATAGAGGTTTGTCTTTCATACTGATCACTTGTCCCTGGTGGCATGGTATTAGTAGCAGTGACACACCTCAGGGGATTTCTGATGATTCAACTGTAAAAGCATCCCATGGTTCTCTCTTTTCCGATGTTTACAAGCCGGAAGTCAATGAAAAAGAAGCTTAGTATACATTGACATCAAGAGATGGTAGGGTTCATTCATAAAAATGGTGATATGATAGAAACGGGATGTTTTATATTTTCGTGCAGCTTGTTTTGGGTCATCTTCCGAGCCATCTGCCAGTGGCAGGAGATTCTGTGCCCAAGCTAGAACGCCTTCTGATAAAGGGATCATCTAACAGCTCTGCAGCTGATGGGCGAGCAGCAGGATTCTCTTGTGGGTTCCTAGTTCAACTTTAAACCCTTCCCATGATATTTTCAGAATATTGTCTTGAAGACAATGATACACACTCAAGAACTCCTAAAAGAAATACAGGATTGCATGGAAGGGAGTGTTTGATGCTTCAAAACTTGCTTTCCTTCAAGACTTCAAAGTCCTTGCAGGGTAATCTTCATAGCATGTGATCCCTGTGATCTTAATATGAGTGATGGGCTGCACCAACAATTAAGAGATTTAAAGCAGCAAATATGATAAAAATCAAAATGGTAAGAATCTCAAGAGGTTGCACAACACCAAGCTAATTATGCACATTATAATCTTAGTTATGCACTTTTTAACTTTAATTACGCACTTTTTAATCTTAATTATGCACAATAATTTGAAATTGTTATAAATTTATATAGTGCATTAATAGTGATACAATGTGCAAATTTAACATCACATAGTGCAACAATAATGTCTTAATTTGCACTAATAGCATCAGTTTATGCTAGCAGGGTGAAATGCTTTGACATAAAGAAATTCTTTCGGATTATAAAGTCCATTAATAGCAAAACTACTAAAGCAAAAAAAAATTGCATTTTTCCTATCTGTTTGTATGAAAGTAGATGCAAAAAAATAAAAATTGCACTTTATAATCTTAATTGTGCACTTCATAATCTTATTCATGCACTTCATATTGAAACCGAGTACCTTTCCTTTCGTTTTGTATGATAGTAGATGCAAAAAAAAAATTCAGTTGAGTTATAAAATTGCACTTTTCAGTTTTATATTTGCACATTTTCAAACTAAAATTGCACATTCAAACTAAAATCTAATTTGGTTCTTCTTAAACTGAAAATCTAATTTGTGCACTATATAATATTAGTCTTGCAATTTTTAATCTAATTTGTGCACTTTATAATATTAGCCTTGCACTTTTTAATCTAAACCAAGGTTGCCCGTTTGGGCTCCATTTGACAAGGTTGCCCTATAAACCAAGCAGAAACCCTCACAACCAATGATGTTCTCCTAGTTAAAGTTGTTCGTGGATTTCAAAATGTCAAATAGTGGGTAAATAACAAGTGAGCTACTCAATGCGCATTCTGAACTACATTCAGTGCAAAAATAAGACATTTTTGTGCAATTTTAGATACCAATTGTGCAATCTACACTTTAGTGCAAGCCAACTGAAAGTGTCATCAATAACACCTACCTCGCCGGAATATGATGAGATTTTAAGAGATTTGAATCGTCTAATAAAACCGGGGAGCACAGAATAGGCACACCGATTAAACCTACATGCATAATTGAAAGCCAATTGTTGATTATTATTCATACACTTCATCATTTATTCTTGCATCGTATCAATTTATTCTTGCACTTTATAATCTTAATTGTGCACTTAATAATCTTATTCATGCACTTCATATTATTATTCATGCACTTTATCATTTTATTCTTGCACTTTATCATTTTATTTATTCACTTTATAATCTTAATTGTGCACGTCATAATCTTACTCATGCACTTCATATTATAATTCATACACCTCGTCATTTTATTCTTGAACTTTATCATCTTATAAATGCACTTTATCATCTTATTCTTACACTTCATAAGCTTATTCATGAACGGAAACAAAGAAGACAACCATAAATAGCCTATACGGGATTCGAATCCGCATCTTTGTGCATTGCACATTGCTCTACCATTTTGAGCTAATAGGCTTATATCTGGTCATTTCAAGCACATCTTCTAGAAAATGAGCCCTGACAAGATAAGTAAAACCTTGAATTTAAAGAGTAAGTACACAAATGTCATCTTAAACAGCCAACACTATAATGCTCATGTCAAACAACTAAATAAACTTATCAAAAGATGATAAACATGTCATTTCTTCTGCTCGAAAAAATGCAGTACAATAATAATTTTCAAGTAAGAAAATGATCCACTCCAACTGAGGAAACTAAAGAAAAAAATATATGATCAAAAGTGGGCAAGTTCCATTGTCCTCTAGTGACTAATGGAAGAGGAAGCAGCCTCCATCTGATGAGAATCCCCCGAGATATTACTCACACATTATCCTCCTGTGACTGCATAAATGTTCTACAGCCAAATGGTAGGATGAATAGCAACTCTGCATCCCTTGCTCATAATTTTTTTAAGACATCTGCAACCCAACAGTAGCGTATACAAACATTTCTTCTCTAGATATTTAGACCGTAGAGTTTGTTTCCCTCTCGCGAGTCTCAATCGCGAGTACTCTCCATTCCAACTGCAACTTTTGAATTGAATATGCAAACAGGTATGCATATACACATATATATCAATTTCAACCGGACTCACTTTACTATCATACTTTATCACCATGGTAAAATCAGTACTTAAAATTATCTTCATGTAAAATAATTGACATATATATGTGGCATTGTCATACATCATCAAAACCAATTATTACGGCTAGTTTGTAAAAATCAAAGCCATGTGCACATAACATTTACAGTGACCTCTTAAATTGAGCTAAAAAGAAAGCTACCTATGTTCTGATAGAATTTGAGATTATACTATTGTGCTTTTTTTTTTAATTCCAAAATGAAATATATGCTTAGAATTTAATTATCTCATGGGATAGAATAAAGAAAGAAAAAGAAATAGGCTATGTAGAAAGCAAACATGATTTGTAAAAGAAATCCTTTTTTCTCCAAACTTCACAAGTGCAAGTTAGATAGAATCATCAATTAGAATTTGCTAACGTACATATACTCCATGACCCAAATTACCAGCTAATTAATGAATTAGGTGAATGGAAATCAAACACAAGTGAAATTGAATTCGAAACCATAAACAATGAAGAGAATTTTATTTTCTAGACATTTTATCAAACACTTGGAAGGCATGAGTTTACCCCATCTCAATTTCAAATCCACAAAGCTCAATCTCAATCCAGCCTATATAGAATGAAACTCAAGGCATAATCGAAACGAAACAAAAGCCTCGAAGAATTTATTTGTCTCAGTGAAACGAAATCAACATTAACATGCCTAGTTCTCTACATATTCAGCTAAAATTTCCAATTCCTGGTAAAAACATAAGGGAAGCGGGATGAAGATTGTTCATACACTCAAAATATAAGCAACTGAGATTTTACCTTAGGGTGGTTTGCGAGAAGGTTGTTGGCATCAACCTCGGCTCCACTAACTCAACTGTAGCGGCGATAGAGGATGGGGCGCCGGTGATCATTAGTAGCGATGAAGGTTGTTGGAATCCCCTTCGTTCTTCTTCGGGAACTCATCTCAGGGCGCGGGAGATCCAGCGGCAGTCAAAGGCGCCTGATACGACCTCGACGGCATCGGAGCTTCACTGGTGGTACCTCCAGATCTGAGTGGGTGAGTGCGGTTGAAAACAAGAGCAGAGGAGGAAGGAGAAGAAACAAGTACTACGGGCCAGTTCGGCCTTTATTTTAAATCAACCCGCGCCCACAACCCATTAATTAGATCCATTTTCACTTTAAGCATTTTTTCACTGTAAGCCCCATTTTCATTTGAACCTTTACCTATATATATATAGGGATTGACTCTGGTGAAAATCTCAAATTATGGTAAAAACCGTGAGGACTACTTTATAGCTTGGTTTATTTGAAACTTGTGCTAAAAACCTTAATCACACGATGACTTTACAACTTGGTTCAACCTAAAAACCGTGCTAAAAACTCAAGTTTTAAAATAATACATGACTTTATAGTTCGGTCAAGCCTAAAAATCGTGCTAAAAAAATCATATTTTAAAATTAGATAGTGACTTTATAGCTCGGTTTTATTCAAAACCGGGCTAAAATTTGTGACTTTATAGACCGATTCTATTAAGAACCGGGCTATATGGCAAGTAAACCGGGCTAAAAAGTACGGGTTTTTAGCACAATTTTGGTTTTCACCGGAGCGCAACCCTATATATATATATATAAGATTCTAATTTGTTACAAAAACCAATGGCTTCAAAGTTCAAATAAACTACCAAGTAGTTAGAGCAAGCCCAACAGGTTTTTTAAAAAATCTCTAAAATAGAGATAAAAATGACAAAATCTCTATAAAAAAATTCACTCAAACTCCAACTGCTTTTATATTTTACATATTTTTACATTTATTATACACTATAATAAATAAATGTATTTATAAAGAATATTTAATTCTATATTTCTAAAAGATTCTTTTACATTAATAGAAACCATTTCTTTAGTTAACACTGTAATAACATGTAGATGTAGGAGGCATATAGATCCCTGCAGAATTATTGTTTTTGCCATCCCAATTCACAACCGTGTCTCGTTCTTGTTTATGTGGATGCCCAACTCCCTTCTTCAGATTCACTGCCTCAAGCTTTCGACAATGTAGATGTATGAGGCGTAGAGATCCCTACAACAGAATCTAACACAACATAGTTAGTCAGTATTCCACGGAAGCTTCTTTCAGCTAAGAGGAGCTTACATTGAGTATTTGATGGCGGCAATATGTCACAATTTCAGTAGGAAAAAGTCGTTCACAACGACACTCTTGTTCTCATTCTTCTTATCTGGATTATTAACAAGTTAAGGTGATATTTTTTCCCCTTTGGATGAACAAATGCTATAACATGTCTAAAATGAACAAAGATAAGAGTTTGTATGAATGCAAAAGGATACAGTCCTCAAAGAAGCGGCGGGTCTCAGCAAGGTGATGAATAATCTTGTCATCCTTTTCACCCTATAAGAAGAAGTAACAAGTTACTAACATTCGAAAAGACCCTGATGAATAATCTGTGACAAGATGTCATATTAATCAGTTTACCTAATCAATCATAGGCATGAGTCCAATGGCTCAAGCACGAAGGAAAGATCTAGGGACTACATGCTCTTGTAGTAACAAAATGTCATTGGTTGATGATTAGTTGGGAAAATTACGAAAGGCAAATTCAGTAGCAACTGATTCGAACCGCAACAGAGCACTCGAAAACACTCAAAAAAAATTCAGAAGGAACTGAAGACAGCAAGAACGATCAGTCCACTTTTCCCTATGTTGAATTTCGATTTGTGATTTCTCAAGTGCTAATTTGAACAAGAAACATTAAGAAGCATTCAGAAGCAACTGATTCGAACAACAAGATAACACTAAAAAAAAATAAGAAGGAACGGAAGACAGCAAGAACGAACAACAAGAAATCACAAATCGAACAACAAGAAACAGCAATTCGAACAACTAATTCCAACAAGAAACAGCTAATTCGAACAACTGATTCGAACAAGAAGCAACAATTCGAGCACTCGATTTGTGATTTCTCCCTATGTTGAATTTCGATTTGTGATTTCTCAAGTCCTAATTTGAACAACTAATTCGAACAAGAAACAACAAGAAGCATTCAGAAGCAACTAATTCGAATAGCAAGAAACAACATTCAGAAGCAAGAAACAACAAGAAGAAATTCAGAAGCAACAAGAGCACTTGAGAAATCACAAATCGAAATTCAAGATAGGGAGAAGTGGACTGATCGTTCTGGCCAAATTTCTCGAAATTCAGATGCTCATTGATCGTTCAGGCCAAATATAGAGAAATCACAAATCGAAATCACATACCTAGCTATAGTATTGGTTTGGAGAAATTGAAAACATACCTTCATTGTAGAGAGAAATCGAAATCACATACCTTCACAAATGAGATTTGGAGTGGCGAAAACTCTAAAAAGACCCTAATTTATTGAGTTTGGAGTACGTCAATGAGTTCAACCTAGGGAGAGGTGCACACATTGAACTATATAGATGAATTCTCTTCCTCTATATTTAGAGATTTTTCCCTCATTTCACCCATTTCTCTATTTTGCAGAAGTGTTTAGAGAATCTGTTGGGGAGAAAAAATGATCTTTTTCTCTAAAATCCCTCTTTTTCTCTATTTTAGCACATATGTTGGGGTTGCTCTTAATGGTTGGGAAGATGGCTAAAAGTCATGTCAATTCAACTATTGGTAACTAGTGGCCATCAGTGTTATGTTGAATTGAGACGAGAGGTAGAAGAGTTGTTGGATTGGGTTTGGATCTTAATTAGTCGCCAATGGTGGATTTTAGTCTCAACCTTTTAATAAGGTTATTATATGAGGAGACACTACTAAAAACGCAGGAAATAGCTACAGAAAATAGCAACGGCATTGGCCACGAATGACCGTGGCTAACTGATTTAGCCACGAAAATAGCCACGGGTGGGCCGTCCATAGCCATATGCCTTGTGACTAATAGCGACGACTGTTTAGCAATGGATTTAGCAACGAATCATAAAATCGTGGCTAAGACCGTGGCTAGTGATGGACATTTGAATGTCGTGGCTGAGGCAATGAATTCAGCTTCAGAATGACACCATTGCTGAATTTGTGGCTAAGGTCATTGCCAATTTCGTTGATGGTTTTGTTGCTAAAAATAGGCCATCGGTCTGGATGCGTTATCAGTGCCAATTGAAATCTCTCTGTGGTTGCGCTAAATCCATTTCTAAATCCACTTTTAAATCCATTGCTAGGTAAGAAATATACAACGACCATTTTTATTGCTTGACAAAAACATCCAATACAAAGGAAAACATGAGTTATGTTTGACTATACCATAACTAGATGCAAACAAAAGCAGATACATATATCACTGGTGTTTCAAGACAAAATAAAGAGACCAAATAATACAAATTCCCCCTTCCAACTTTCCAAGATGTTCCTATATCACTATTGTTTCAAGACAAAGGAAAATCAGCTCTCAATCCAAAAAAACCTTGTTTCAACGCTCACATCACAAATCCAGCTCTCAATCTGAACCAGTCGGAGGTTCTTATTAAACGTGCCCCGCCAGCCACAATGGTGGTGGTTCTGGATCTGTAGCACAAGCAAGAGGAGAGAGAGAGAGAGAGAGAGAGAGAGAGAGAGAGAAGGGCGTTTTCTGCGGGAGAAAGGGGGAAGGACGACTGGCATTCGGCGCCCAGGTGCAGCGTCGGTTGCTCCGGCGTGGACGGCAGCGGTTGCTCCGGCGTGGACGACCGCGGTTGCTCCGGCGTGGACGACCGCGGTTTCTCAGGCGTGGACGACGGCGATTTTGATAATTATTCAGCCAAATCAAAAGCACAAAAAATAAGAGAGATGGTAGCAAAAGTATGGGAGAAAAAAGACTTGTGAACATCAACAAACCTATGGAGATTCTTCTGCTTCGATTGGGAGGAGGAAGTGGGTAGTTCTTCAACTGATTCAAGCGGTGGAGGAGGAGTTCTTAATCTGCTTCGATTGGGTGGAAGAAGAGGGTTGCAGTGGTGAAGAAGAGGCAAACGGTGATGGAGTTGAGGACCCGGCGGTGAAGTCAGCAGATCCAGTAATGGGGACAAATCTGCAGAAGAGGAGAAGGAGAGGGAAGTGAAGGGTTTTGATTTGATTGAT
Source organism: Persicaria maculosa (assembly GCA_963922045.1). NCBI lineage: Eukaryota > Viridiplantae > Streptophyta > Magnoliopsida > Caryophyllales > Polygonaceae > Persicaria > Persicaria maculosa. The sequence goes on along the minus strand of OY998259.1, from coordinate 35,403,835 downwards.
ATTCAGAGGGAAATAAAGAGTAAAGGGAGAGAGAGACTTAGGGTGTGTTTGGCAAAATGGTAGCTGTTGGAAGAGCTGAAGTTGTTGGGTTGCTGAAGCTGTCGGATTATTTGAGTTAAATATATATTAATTAACTAGTATAGTGTTTGGTAAACCTAGCTGCTAGGGTAGTTGTTGAAAACTTGTGAATAAAAAACCAAAAGCTCCGGAAAGCTTAGGTGAATAGCTGTTGATAAGCTTAGATTTCAAAAGCTTTCAAAAGCTAATTAAACTAAAATCTTATATTTATTTCATTTAAGACTATAGAATATCAAAATCATAAGCTCTGAAAAGCTACTTGCTTTTTCCAAACACACCCTTAAAGTCTCCAAAAAAATTCAATCCCGCGCTTCAATGAATCCTGGCGCTTAATTTGATTTTTGGGGTCAATATGGCGCTTCAATTTCAATTCTGACGCTTCAATTTTTTTTTTTTTGTGGAATTTGGTGCTTCAATTTCTATCTTTTTTTTCCACATTCTTTTTCAATGAAGGAGGGAAATTAATAACTTTGTAAATCAAGAAGAATAGGGAGTACAGTACATAGTTGGGACTTGGGATGATTAATTGTTTGTTTAGTCACTAACTTTCAATTCTAAAAAAATCAAGATTTAATTGTTATCTTTTCACAACTTCAATATATGCTACGTAGAAATTAAGATACCAATGAAAATAACAAAAAAGTCTAATACTCTTTAAAATTTTATCGGAAATTGAAAAAAAAAATTAGTATTCTCATAAAAATTTATTAATTAACATTTTATTCAACATTTATTAGTTACTTATATATATGAATTTATTAGACCATATAAGGTTTTATTAAACATTTATTTTGTTTCTTGTATGAGTTTTCCTCAAAACTTAATATTATAGTATTCTAATAAGAATTTATTAGTTAATATAATGTTTTATTAATCTTTCCTTATATGAGTTTTCCTCAAAACATATACTCTTATGATATTCTAATAAGAATTTATTGGCCAATATAAGGTTTTATTAAAGATTTATTCGTTACTTATATGAGTTTTTCCTCAAAACATACTCTTATGATATTCTAATAAGAATTTATTAGTCAATATAAGGTTTTATTAAACATTTATTCGTTACTTATATGAGTTTCCCTCAAAACATACTCTTATGGTATTCTAATAAGAATTTATTAGTCAATATAAGGTTTTATTAAACATTTATTCGTTGCTTATATGAGTTTTCCTCAAAACATTTTCTTATGGTATTCCAATAAGAATTTATTAGTCAATATAAGGTTTTATTAAACATTTATTCGTTACTTATATGAGTTTTCCTCAAAACATACTCTTATGGTATTCTAATAAGAATTTATTAGTCAATATAAGGTTTTATTAAACATTTATTCGTTACTTATATGAGTTTTCCTAAAACACACTCTTATGATATTCTAATAAGAATTTATTAGTTAATTTAAGGTTTTATTAAACATTTATTCATTGCTTATAAGAGTTTTCATCAAAACATACCCTTATAGTATTCTAATAAGAATTTATTACTTAATATTAGATTTTATTCAACACTTATTAGTTACTTGTATGAGTTTTCCTCATAAGACACCCTTATAATATTCTAATAAGAATTTATTAGTTAATATAAGATCTTATTAAACTTTTATTAGTTACTTATATGAGTTTCCTCAAAACATATCCTTATAGTATTCTAATGAGAATTTATTACTTAATATAATGTTTTATTAAACATTTATTACGCACTTATATGAGTTTTCTCAAAACACACCCTTATAATATTCTATCAAGAATTTATTAGTTAATATAATGTTTTATTAAACATTTAATCTTTCCTTATATGAGTTTTCCTCAAAACATATTCTTATGATATTTTAATAAGAATTTATTAGTTAATATAAGATCTTAATAAACATTTATTAGTTACTCATATGAGTTTCCTCAAAACATACCCTGATAGTATTCTAATAAGAATTTATTACTTAATATAATGTTTTATTAAACATTTATTACGCACTTATATGAGTTTTCTCAAAACACACCCTTATAATATTCTAATAAAAATTTATTAGTTAATATAAGATCTTATTAAACTTTTATTAGTTACTTATATGAGTTTTCGTCAAAACATACCCTTATAGTATTCTATTAAGAATTTATTACTTACTATAATGTTTTATTAAACATTTATTAGACACTTACATGAGTTTTCCTCAAAACACCCTTATAATATTCTAATAAGAATTTATTAGTCAATATAAGGTTTTATTAAACATTTGTTAGTAACTTATATCAATTTTCCTCAAAACATACTCTTATAGTATTATAATAAGAAATTATTACTTAATATAAGGTTTTATTAAACATTTATTAGTCACTTATATGAGTTTTCCTCAAAACATACCATTATAATATTCTCATAAGAATTTATTAATTAGTTAATATATTTTTTTTTCAACACTTGTTAATTTATATATAAAAAATTTCATAGGCGTATTTGGGCCAGTCGATGGGCCAATCGGGAAAAACATAGTCATATTTGGGCTGATTTAGCCACGGATTTAGCCACAGATTCAATCGTCGCTAAATCACTACTTTATTCAATGGGCTGAGATAAGATAATTGGGCTTTCAATAGCTTCTAATGGGCCGAGCCCAAAAATTTTAGGAGAGTTTGTACCCGGATTCAGCCACGGATCGAGTGTTATCGGATAACCCATTCATGATATATATCCGGCCCGCCTACAATTAGTGACCCAAAACCCACTTACCACATATGTTCATTTGATTTCCGATGGTTAATAGCCACATATTTAGCGACAGATATTGTGTTGTGGCTATATCAGCGTCGAAAACAGCCACGACAATCCTATTCGTGGCTATTTTCTTACACTGACACATATCGAGCCACGAAATCAGCTACAGACATCTGGGTCGTTGCTAATAGCCACGAATGATTTGACATGCCAACTAGGAAGAGTATTTGCCACGAATATAGCCACGGTCATGAACATTTGTGGCCAATGTCATCGTTAATGACCACGAATACAGGGTTGCCTATAATCCGTGGCTAACCATCTGTAGCTATTTCCTGCTTTTTTAGTAGTGCGAGTAGTTTGGACTCGATTTAATAAGTCAAGTGTAAGGACATTTTTAAGTTCGATTCAAAGCCCACCTCACTCGACTTAAGTTCGATAGCTCGAATTTTGTTAAATTTCTAAAATTTCCTTTAAGTTGCTATTGACGCGTTCATGGGATTTCGCCTATACTTATTACCTCACTTGTGACGAGATAATTCTCTAAAATACTTGCAAGCCTTAGCCTGGGGGAATGATGATCAGGTTGTACGCTTATTAGTTCAAGTGATGAGGGTTGTGAGTTTGACTCGCGATGAATTGAGTCACTGTTCAATCGTCGTTTATAGAGGAAGCTAGGCGGGGTTGTTATCCTAAATAACGTTCTTCTTCGACCAAAGATCTTTAGAACTCAACTCCAGGGTTTTTAAGTCCGGTGGATAATCAGAGCTCTTATGTTTTTCTATCTTTTTAATCGGATCCCTTACTCTAAGATCGAAGGGGGGTAATTATAGGGAAACCAAGTGAGCAGCTGGCTGGCAACCTCGTGGTTCTATGTAGGACACGTGTAGCGCATGCCCACACGCTTAGGGGCATAGGCAATACACGTGGAGCCATTAGAGGTGAGGTGCTTGAGCCAGCGAGCTTCTTGCTAGGACTTCGGAGGCTTACGAGACTTTTTGGAGAGTTCACTCTGATTCTTACACTGGGTTTGAGTGGCGAGGGAAATAAGGGTTAATAGTTCTCGGGAGCGCTAAGCCCAGTCCTTCGGGCTCGGTTGGATACTTTGTTCGCGATGTACTAATGGTGGGACCGACCATCCTTTTGCGTAGGGTGACCCATTTATGACGTCATATTCCGTGTTTATTATATAGCCTATTTTCTATGGCATCATCATATCTCCTCGTAATCGGATCGCGAGTGATACTCTATTCGTGATCAGGTTTCGACAAATACGATGCTCCCTGCCAAAGCTTTTAGCTTATTGGATGGGCCTTATCTGGGCATGTCGTGCTCTTTGGCCCATTGGGCTGATTGGGCCCACATGGACCTATAAGTGGGGTTTTACCCTCGCTCCTCCTCATTCCACATTTCTGAAATTTTCAAAGAGGAGGGAAGAGAGAGGGAGTTCAGGGGTTTCCTGTGGTTTTTTAAGAACCGAGATCGGAATTAGGTGGTGGCCCGTTCTCAGTTTCCTATGTTTTCCGACGCTTCCTTTTCGCAGTTCTCAACTGAGTTGTTTCCGATCTTTATTTTGCCCCTTTTAATTTCTAGGCTTGTGTTATTCTCTTTGAGTTTTTTAGGGTTAGCCGGGAAAACCGAAGCTAGCGGCGGTGATCGGGGTACGCTCTGGTGTTGCATCCCCCGCCTCTTCCGCTTTCATGTTGCTTCATCCCTTGCCTTTTCCTTTATCCCCTTAGTCACAACTGATCTTTATGGGGTTAGCATACGGATAGTTATTAGTGGTGGGGTGGTGTCGAGAGGGGGTAGTGTTGCATTTTGAGTTTTTCGGACGACCCCCGACGGTCTTTTCGGAATTTGTGGAAAATCTCCGATGATAAGGGGCGGAAGAAACCTTTCGTCTCCCCATTTTTGTCCTTCTCAAGGGTGATTTCTCGAGAATCGAGAAATCTTTATGGAGGAGATGGAAAGGCGCCTTTTAACCGTCGTCTCGTGGGGGGGGGGGGGGAAAGATGTCTTTTAAACATCCCTTCGGGGGGGGGGGGGGGTGAGGCGCCGACATAAGTCTTCAAGAGGGCTTTTTGGCGCCAAATTTATTTACTCGCGATGTTGAAAAGATAGTTTCCCCTTGTTAATTTTTCCTTTTTCTTGCGTCTTTTCCAAGGGATTTTTCCTTTGCCTTAAAAATTAAGATGACGCAGAAGAGCGATAGCCAGAATGCTTAGGCTATGAATATGAAGAAGTCAATTCCTCGCGAACCCGGTCCCATGCCGGTGTTAGCTCGGAGTCTGCGGCGAGTCCGGATCCTACTTCACTAAGTAAAAAACCTCGCGAGGAAAAGAGAAAGAGGGTGAACCTCGGGGCTGGTCCAAGCGCAAAGAAAAGGAAGATGGCGGGAACCATTAAGCTTCCTTTAAAGAGGGACAACCCTGAGTATTGCCACACGTCGGAGTCTATAAATGACCTGGGAAGGGGCGAGTCGTCTCGCGTACCCAAGGAGTCTAAAAAACCTACCCGAGTGGTCCCGGGCGACTTCGCCCTACCTTCTTATGATCGAATGGAGGATGATAGTTGTAGCTTTTGCGATGGTCATACTTTCGCGGCACCCCCTCCTCCTCCTACAATATTCTTGGATCGCGTAGCTCATACCGTACCAAAAATGCTGGGTGAGGGGTCGATTTTAGACGTTAAGCATTTGGAAGAGGTGGCGAAGCTTTATCCGTGGCTGGCTGGGGTGGAGATAGGTCTGGCCGTTGGCGGTGGTGGGTGCTTGAATGAATACAAAGACCATGTTATCGTCCATCTGGGCAGCTTGTTTCAAGGGTTCTGTCTCCCTCTCCCCCCACTGTATGCAGACTTTTTAGCTTATATAAACCAATGCCCTGCCCAACTTGCCTTTAACGTATGGATGTATTTGGCGGTATACATCATGCGTTGTGCTATCATTAAGCAAACGCCATCATTAGATCATCTTTTCTCCGTTTTTTCCTTGAGGCATGGTGAAGGACTGGTGTCCGCCTACCTGGATGGAAAAATCGTTGAGAGGTTGTCCAGTAGCCCGGGATGGAGGAAAGAGTGGTTCCTTGTTCGCGATCCAACCAAAACTATCTTGAACTTCGTGATCAAACCCGACAAGTATGTTGCGCCTAGTGATAAGCATGATGCAACGGATAGGTGGAGGGCTGCATTTGAGAGGGGGGTTGCGACTGTACGGGGTAATATGAAGTTTGTGACCCCGATTCGCTTGGAAATGGCCAAGCTTAGCCTTCCGCATCGGTCGGGTCGGTGTCCAAGAATTTTTATTTTAAATCATTTGGTGTTTTGGATGTGGCTTTCTTTTGCCCTGACTTGTTCTAATCTTTCCCGCAGATATGGTAGTTGACAAGTCAAAGGTTTCCGCGTTTGCGAAGAAGAAAAACGCCATGAGAGGTGGGTCCGGGCCGGCTCTTACTTTCACCCCGCGTCCGGGTGGTGGTCGTCAAAGTGTCCCTCGCGGGTCTCCTACTGTGGCTAAGAGTTCGAAAGGGAAAAAATCGATCGAGGACCAGGAGAGCATTTCGTCTGATGACCAACCGTTGGCCCACCGTGGGCGAAAACGACCAAGGGAGGGTACAGAGGGCACCATACATTTAAGCCTTGAGCCGATTACTCGTGGAGGGATGTCAACGATGGCTTACCGACTGCCTGGATTTGACCTTATTGATATCAAGAAGTTGGATATCCCTCCGAAGAGTTGGTTGGCCGAAAGAGATTATCTTCATCATTTGACGGATGAAGAATTAGTTGAACATGGCTGAAAAAGCAGAGGCTGGGTAACCTTCGTTGCGACTCATGTCTTCATTTCTTCTTTCTTTTCTTATTTTACTTATGCGTTTATTTTGATCCGCATGTTGCCGTAGGATAATCTGCAATGGTTTGAAGTGGCTTTACGTTTGAGAAACTTTGATGAAAAAGTGAGGGAGTTGAGGACGATTGTGGCCACTCTGAAGACGAAGGTGGAAAAGTTAAAAGACGCGGAGCTCCGGGAGGTAACCATCAAGAGCCTCAATGATGCTTTGACGAAGTCCCAAAAAGACGTGAAAGCTGCGAAGAGTGAGCTAGTTCTATCTCGGGTTGAACTTGCGAAAGTTCAAGAGGTAGGGGCTCGGCATGCACTGGAGGCCACGCGCTTGAAAAGTCATCTCAAAGATCTTGATGGTGAGTTGGGGGTGGTTCACGAGGAGTTGGCTGGTGCGAAGATCCAGTTGGAGCGTTTTATTTATGGGGATGAGGTTGTTCTTTCCAAGAAGTTGCTCCATGAGTTCATGCTTAGTGACGAGGGCCAGGGGTGGCTATCTGGTTTTCTGGGGGGTGCCGGTCGGGGTTGGCTTGATCACTACCTTGAGACGGACGGAGAGGATGTCCTTTATGACAAGGTTTCTGATGCGTTGATGGACGGGATCATGGGTGGGATCACTCAGAGTGTTAATCGCTTTACTCATCTTGGCAACGTGGTGAGGATGTTTCCTCCTAGCTTCGAGGATGAAGACCTGAAGCTTAAGGATCCTCAACACGAGCTGCCTCCCCCCCCCCCCCCCCCCCATGATGCTCTCATTAATGATGCATATTTTCAGTTCTACGGTAAGCGATGTTTGACTTGGCCCTCCTACTGATAGTGAGAAGACCCCCGAGCATGCTCACGTAGATCGCCCTCCTATTGATGTTTGACTTGGCCGTTATTCCATTCTCTGTACATATATTTTATTTGTGGGGAAGTTTGAAAACATTTCTATCCGTGGTGAGAGTCTCGTACTCTGCTGCCGTTTGTGTGCCCGTTTTTTGGATGACGAATATTTTCAGTCCTACGGTAAGCGATGTCTTATCATGGTTTTTTGGGAATACATTATGTTTTGAATCCATCACACTTTCTTTGGTGCCCTTTGTTTATTTTTCTTAATGGTCTGTCCCGCCGATTTTATTTATGTTTTCTCATGTTTGAATCTTGATCTGTTCACCTTGTCTACCGCTTTTATCTGTAAGGTAAATTCGCGACACCCTTATCCATCTCCTGTCGTTGATCGTTTTATGGAATAAACCGTGAAATGACAAAAAGTAGGGTTCGCGTATTTATTAGATGTTATGCAGAATGATAGGCTGAACTTAAGAACTTCTTAGTGATGAAATATAACAGGAAATATCTTGGAGTATCTTTCATGTAGTTATATTTCCTCGTAGCATACGTAGTCAGGCAAAATATCCCCATTCTCGTCGGGACCTGGTTGCTCTATTGCCACATCAAAGTGGGATTCTCCCTGGTACTCGAAGGTGAGGCGGCTCCCTATTATGAGGTTAGTAATGTTCGCAAAAGATCTCCACCCTTCTGATAGGGAGAACCAATCCCCCTCGTCTCGTTCGACTAGGATTAAGAATTCTTGGTTTGAGGGAGAACATAGATAAATGTGGTTTGTTATTTCCTCCCCGAATTCTACAAAGATATATGGTAAAGGGAGCCTGTGTAAGTGGCTCTCCCTAAGGATTATTCTGGAGAATTTAGGATTTGGAAAAAACATAGTGTTTGTGATGAAAGTTGGTGGAGGGGTTTCTGGTGGAGAGAGCTCTCCTGAAACCATGTCGAAACTTGGCATTGTGTTTTTAGTTAATTCCAATTGTACTCCCGATGTTTTTATTTACACCAGTTCTACGCGAAGTGGATAGGGATGTTATTCTTGCAGAGTTATCTCTTAATTACAGTGAAGCAGGGTGGTGCGTGTTACTGGCATGTCTTTCGTGTAGCTTAGTGTACGGATTTTTCCCGTAACTTTCTTCACCGCCTGGATTGAACTTGTCCTTATCAGATGTGTTTTGTTATTTTATCTGATATTTGTTGCCCTCGTTGTTGAACTGGGTGGTAGGCGGTTTGTTTATTATCTGAAACTTATTGCCCTCGTGGTAGCACTAGGTGGTAGGCGGTTTCCATTGATGTTTTTCTTTGCAGCAGTTAGTATAAGAAGGTAAGAAACCCTAGGCTTTATTGTAGTTTGCCTATGACAATGATACCTACGACGCCAGTCGACATTCCCGATGCATTTTTTCCTCGCGTGAGGGGTTTCACTCGGGATATTGCCATTGAGGGGCATTTATATAGGCTGGTAAGCTATATTTATGCAATTAGGTTTTTAATAAATAAAGCATTTCTGAGGTGTTTGCTTTTGTTTTAGCCTTTACCCTCCATATACCGGGATTATGGTTATGATGCCTTTGGATTCGTCCATTTATGGACGCGGTCGGACGAGGAATTTATGGTGAGGGTGGAAGCCTTAGGGCCCAACAACTACTGGTTTACTACTGGGTGGCCCGAGTTCGTTATTTCGAATGAACTTCGAATTGGGACTCACTTGATTTTTTAGTATGAAGGACACTCTTGCTTTGATGTTGTTGCTGTGAACCATGGTCCTGATCAAAATGGTGATGTGGATTTCTCAGTTCGGTGCTGAACGTTCCGTTTTTATTATGTTTGTCGTTGTTATATCGTTTTGCTGCCATCGGATGGTTGTGTTTGGTGTATAATTAATGAACTATTAAGTTATCGTGGTGCTACTTTGTTTGAGGTTATTGTAAACGGCGGACGATCCGATGAACAAGTAATCTCCATCGTGATGTTTGCGATTGAGAGACCTCAATCTTCATCGTGAGATTTATGTTTGAGAGATAACAATCTCCAGCATCTAGGGACGCTGGGGAGGAAAGATCAAGAGATCTCCAGCGCGAGATTCGCGTTTGAGAGATAACTATCTCCAACATCTTGGGAGGAAAGATCAAGAGATCTCCAGCGTGTTGTTCGCAAACAGAGAAACTTCAATCTCCAGCGTCCTTAGATGCAAGAGAGGAAGAAATTAGGAGATCTCTATCACGTTGTTCGTGAATGAAGAAACTTCAATCTCCAGCGTCCTTAGACGCTGGGAATTTTCTTTGAATTGTTATACAAAGATTGATGACAAATCGAATCTTAAAGAAGCGAATTTTTATTGATAGGCCGAGCTTTTCTTAAGAAATTTAAGACGGAACAACTTTGCTCATCGAACTGGTCCCGGGATCTAGTGGAAACCATTTTGTCATTGGACCGTCGTAGTCGCTATCGTAAAGTTCGTCTTCTATGTAGCGGCCTTGTTTGTTGAAGAAATGGACTTCAAACCTTGCTTCTCCCAGGTGGGTGAACATTATTGATGTTTCCAGCTCGAGTCCGTGTGATTCAACAAAGTCCCTCCATCCGCGTGCTACCCAGTGAGATCTGTAATCGCCCCCTACGATGTGGATAGGGCTGCATCATCTTGTAAGTTGTACATGCTCTTCGTGCTTTGTACTTGTTCTTGGGTTTGAACTGTTTATTAAGTAGCAATGCTCTTTAATATGCAACCTTTTCCTGATGCTTTTGAGAGGATGTATGGTTGGTGGTTATCTGGTGGCTGGAATAAATTTGTGACCAACAATGGCGTTAAGGTTGGGACATCGGTGGTTCTCTTTCAATATGTGGAAGGACATTGCTTCAAAACCCTTGTTCTCGAAGATGAAGATGAGTAGAGCTTTTTAGTGTTCTGTAATGGTGGTGTTAGCATATATTTGTTTTTATGTGGCACTTTTATTAACTTTAATCGCGTGCTTTGGTATCTGTAATCGTGAAGATTTCTGTAATGATATCTTAATGCTCTGAATGATTTTGGTCTGGGTTTTTGTGTTTTGTCTTTTTCCGACTCGGATGTGACCTCTGCTAACGTGATAATGGCGCTCTGGATCGCAGAGATAGGTTCTGCAATTTTTGCCACTTGGTTGGCATGTAGTTGGTTCTGAAAATGTCGCTTTGGACATATATTCGGTGATGAGACAACACTGCCTTGTTTGTTTTATTTGGTGATAAATAGTAGATGTTTGGATTAAATCTGGGACAGTTGTCCTTCAGATTCATTTAATTTAGCAGTATTCTTGTAGTGAGGAATCACGACCTCCCCTCATCCTTGTCGTCGTGACTTTTTTCGTTCCATTGATTCTGAAGAAAAGATGGAATATATGGTAGCTTTCTTTACCCGCCTTTTGTAATTTTTATGCTTCTTATTTGATATTTGGTTTTGTGGCTTCCAGCTTTTGACTGAATCATTTGGTGCTCAGTATACTCGTGAGGGATTGACTCATGTGTGCTTGGTTTCTCTCACTGGGTGAGAGTTTCGAGTAAGGGTGTTTCGAGATAGCCAGGGCCATCACATCCTTACCAAAGGTTGGCGTGCTTTTGCTGTAGACAACGGTTTATGTGTCGGGGGGTCTCTTATTATTTTTAATTATGAGGGGGTAGTCATTTTTCAATAATTGTTCTAGAAACGAACGAATGATCTTGGTGTGCAAATGTACTGTGCATTATCTTTCGAAGTTTCGTTTGTACGTTGGATTTTATACGTGTTATGTCGAGCTTGTTTTCGAAGTTTGTTTAAAGATTGGACCAGAACAACTCACTTCATCTGATCTTAGCAGGCTATCTTAACGATTGTTTGATGTAATAGTCGAACAAACCTGAATCGTAAATATAGTAGAGCAAAACATAATGTTTTTATTAATTTTCCAGATGATACGGAAACTTGTTGATGTAAATCGCAAACAGAGTGATTGCAGCTAAATTTATTTACTTTGGAGGCTTACTCGTATGTGCATCCGTGCTTAAAGGTTATATTACATAGGAAGAAAAACTAGAAACATTCTACGAGCGTTCTTGATTTACTTCTTTCGAGGCATGGACGGGATAATCCGAGTCCTGCCCTGGCTCAAGCGGGATCCATTCAAAAGCGGTCCTTCTGAGTGAGGAGGATCCCATTCCGCATCTATCTCATCCCCTACCGCATCTAGGATACGAACCTCGAAATGAACCCCTCTTTTGTGAATGAAGGTTACAGAGGAACCGACATCGATACTATGTGAGCAGGCAAAATCGTTCCACCCGCCACTTAAGTAAGGAAGCCTATAATCTTCGCAAATAACTTCTACAGAAAAATCCCGCAAAATTCGGGTTGATAGAAGAATGTTCCTAAGAAGGTCAAAACCACATGGTCTGATGTAGTCATAAAGAGAGAGAATAGGAGTAAAGAAAGTAAGCGAATGGAATAATCCCCAAATATCTTCTCTTTATAAAGGGACATCTATGTGAGCGGCTCAGGATCATAGGTAATAGCAAATAGGGCATCCTGTATGCCAAGATAGGATAGGGACGCAAAGATCGAAAACACGAGACACAAAGATCGAAACAAGTGAAAACGTGACTTACTTTGCAGACAAACACAGTGCATGGGGATGCCCATAAACCTTGTAATTTCATAGTAAACTCAGCATTAACAAAAGAGTCATGATTTTACTAAAGGTAAAAAACCATTTGTGGAATGATCTTATGTGGATGATCCCGCGCGATTGATAACTCGAACTTCTTTGTTCAAATTCTTGACCTGAACTCCAACGAGTACAGCCATTATTGGTGAACACCATGGGCGAACCTATTTCGAAGTCATGGTATTCGACAAAATCAAATCGCTTAGTTTTATTCTCCTTGGAGGCTTGCTTGCATGCGTATCTGTGTTTAAAGTGCATGTGATCGCTAATTTTATTCTCCTTGGAGGCTTACTTGCACATCCCCGTGTTCAAAAGACACGTGATTGCTAAATTTATTCTCTTTGGAGGTTTACTTGCATGTGCATCCGTGCTTAAAGTGCACGCGATCGCTAAACTTATTCTCCTTGGAGGCTTACTTGCACATCCCCATGTTCGAAAGACACGTGATTGCTAAATTTATTCTCCTTGGAGGCTTACTTGCACATCAACGTGTTCGAAAGACACGTGATTGCTAAATTTATTCTCCTTGAAGGCTTACTTGCATGCGTATCCGTGCTTAAAGTGCACGCAATCGCTAAATTTATTCTCCTTGGAGGCTTACTTGCACATCCCCATGTTCGAAAGACATGTGATTGCTAAATTTATTCTCCTTGGAGGCTTACTTGCACATCCCCGTGTTCGAAAGACACGTGATTGCTAAATTTAGTCTCCTTGGAGGCTTACTTGCATGCGTATCCGTGCTTAAAGGGCACGCGATCGCTAAATTTATTCTCTTTGGATGCTTACTTGCACATCCCCATGTTCGAAAGACATGTGATTGCTAAATTTATTCTCCTCGGAGGCTTACTTGCATGTGCATCCGTGCTTAAAGTGCACGCGATCGCTAAACTTATTCTCCTTGGAGGCTTACTTGCACATCCCCGTGTTCGAAAGACTCATGATTTCTAAATATATTCTCCTTGGAGGCTTACTTGCATGTGTATCCATGCTTAAAGTGCACGCGATCACTAAATTTATTCTCCTTGGAGGCTTACTTGCACATCCCCATGTTCGAAAGACATGTGATTGCTAAATTTATTCTCCTTGGATGCTTACTTGCATATCCACGTGTTCGAAAGACATGTGATTGCTAAATTTATTCTCCTTGGAGGCTTACTTGGATGCGTATCCGTGCTTAAAGTGCACGCGATCGCTAAATTTATTCTCCTTGGAGGCTTACTTGCACATCCCCATGTTCGAAAGACATCTGATTGCTAAATTTATTCTCCTTGGAGGCTTACTTGCATGCGTATCTGTGCTTATAGTGCACGCGATCACTAAATTTAATTGTATCGACAATGTTTCTTGGGTTTGAAACTTTCATTTATATATATGAAGAGGTGTACCCAATCCGGAACCCTGGTGACCCCTATACATAGAAAATCTAAGTCACCAAGTTTCTAATATGTCTAGCTTTTACGCAAAATATGCCTTGAGATTCTTGGCGTTCCATGATTTTGCGAGGACCGCGCCTTTCGAGTTTAGAAGCTTGAAGTAGCCCCTACCTACTTTTTTGTGGATGACGTGTGGACCTTCCCACTTGGGTTCAAGTTTTCCCCCGGTCGTTGCTTGTCGAAGGATCATGTCTTCTTTTTGCAAGGGTCGTACAAAAACACGCTTGTTGTATCCTTCCGCCATGCGACGTTGATACTCATTTGCTTTGAGACAAGCGGTATCCTTTCTTTCTTCGCGTAAATGGAGTTCTAACTCAAGGGCCTCGTCGTTGGACTCCTTGCTGAAATCGACAATTCTGGCCGATGGAATTAGCAGCTCCACTGGTATGAACATCCACCCCAAAAGCCATTGCGAATGGTGTTTTTCCGGTGGGACTCTTAGCTGAGGTTCTATATGTCCATAATACCAGGGGCAAGATCTCAGCACACTCTCCTTTTGCCATTCCCAACCTCTTTTTTAAGGCATTCAGGATTTGGTGATTCGTGGTTTTGGCTTGTCCGTTGGATTGGAGATAAGCCACTGATGAGAATCGGAAGTGTCTATACGGAGGCCGGCGCAGAAGTCACGGATTCCCTCGCAGTCAAATTGGGGACCGTGATCTGTGATGATAGCTTGAGGGACCCAGAATCGACAAACCATATTTTTCCATAGGAATTTACGCACTTTCTCCACTGTGATGGTGGCCATGGCTTTAGCTTCTACCCACTTCATAAAGTAGTCTACTATCACAATGATGAAGCGCAGCTGGCCTGGTGCCTTTGGGAAATGGCCCAAAATATCCATTCCCTCATTGCGAATGAACATGGTGCGGAGATGGTTTTCAAAGGATGAGGGGGACGATGATTGAGTGACGCGTGTCGCTGACAAGGATCGCATATGTGGATGACCATTTCCGCGCCTGCCCTAAGGGAGGGCTAATAATAGCCTAGGCGTGTGATTTTAGACGCTACGACTCTCCATCCCTGGTGGTTGCCGCAGAGGCCCGCGTGCAATTCTTGCACGAGATTAAAGCCTTCCTGGTTTGAGATGCACAGGAGATCCGAGAGGTTGAAACCTCTTTTGTATAGTCGGCCATCTCTGACTTGAAAGCGGGCCGCTCTCCTTTTGGTATTTTGGTTGTCCTATACCTCGCCTGCTATTGCCCATTCAGTTATGTATTCCAGGAGGGGTATACGCTAGTCTCCGAGGTTAGATATTCTGAATACCCCCTGATGGATTCCTCGGGCATGCCTCTGTTCGATTATCACGCGATCACTTAATCCTAGGGGCAGTGTGGCCCCCATTCATGCCAGTGTATCGACCCGCTCATTTTTCTCGCGAGGTATGGACATCATAGAACACTTCCCGAAGGCGACAGTGAGTGTTTTTACACGGGCCAAATACTCAGGTAGCATTCCGGTCTTTGCTTCGTATTCCCCCTTAACTTGTAGGGCGACCACCTCTGAATCTGTAAAAATTCGAACTTGTCGGGCCCCGTTAACCAAGGCCTTCTCTATACCTACGATCAAGGCTTCATTGTTGGTGTCTTCAAACAAAAATTGGAAAGATAAATCGGTTATCTTTCCGCTTGGGTTAGTGATGGTGACCCCTGCCCCACACCCTCCCGCTGATACCGATCCATCAACATTAATTACCCAGTCCTCCCCATCGCGATCTTGAGAGTCTGTAAAGATGGCTTCGACAACGAAGTCGGCCAATGCTTGGGCTAAACGAGACTTCCTAGGTTTGAAATAAATATCGAATTCGGAAAGCTCTACTGCCCATTTGACCATCCTTCCGGAAAGAGATGGTGAGTGTAGGATCTGATGGAGCAGCAGGTCGAAGAGTACTTCAATGGAATGTGATGAGCTTGGACCCGGGCTCGAGCAAAAGGACCGGCGACGAGAGTTCCGAGAAGTCGGGAAATTATGGACAGCTTCTGAGGCAACAGATTAGTCTTCAACGATTTCCAATTTTCCGTCGATCGGCTTGTCTTCTGGGCACGTGCGAGTACTACTTATGTAGATCTTGAAGTCGCGGTCGCGGATTGGGGCAGATCTCATCAATCGGATGTCAGACGAAGTGGGAAATCACGTTTTACCGAGACGTCGCCTGTGTAGAGGCGATTCCGAACGGGGCTTGTTTGAGAGGGATTAAAAGGGCTTTTTGGAGTGACGTTTTGGGGGTGATTTGAGGGTGATAATGGGGCTGTAGAAGGCCTTAGAATGGTGGTAAAGAAGGGGATGAGGGTTGAGGGATATGTGATGCAAGAGCGCTCTCGGCCTCGCACTCCGAGCTCTCTCCAACACTCGATCTTTTACACTCTCGGCCTCGCACTCCGAGTGTTTCCGACCCTTTGATTCCGTCGTCTCTCACTAAGGAATCTCCTCCAGCCTCTCACCGAAGGTTTTGTTCCCGGCCTCTCACCTAAGAACGAGATTCTTGACCCGAATCACTGGAAGCTAAAAGGCTCACTTTTTTCTCAAATTCAACTTATTCCCCAAATGAGGCTCTTACATCCATTTAAATAAGAAAATATTAATGCTATGAAAAATAAAAGAAATTAAAATAAACCGATAAACTAATGACGGATAATATGAACGGGTTTCCGAGAGTTATGACGGAGAGATGGGCAACCATAATGGGGGAAAAGAATGGTCTTAGTTGCCATCAAAGAGATGGAAGGTCGGAAATCCCTAAAGCCCCGTCATTTAATCAGACTTTATTAAATGCATTTCGTCTTCATTTATTGCATTTCCGACAAGCTACCAGATTTTTGGACTGCTGCAAAGATCTCAGATTTCGGCAATTTTCCAAGATGAATTGAGGATTGCATACTTCAATAAAGTTGTAGCCGCTTAAAATATCTTTCCAACAAGTGCTCATCGGCTTCAATCAGAATTTTATACATCCAGAACGAGCCAAAATACCGAGATGTCTCCAAACAGTCTTCGCAAATGAAAGTTGATGTTCTGCTCCGAAGACAAACCCTTGTAGGAAAAAAGAGTCAAGCTCACGGGAGACTATGATCACATCAGTATGTGCCTGAAAGTAGGGTCTTAATCTTCGTGTTGCGAAAACTACGGATAGAGCCAGCTTCTCTATCGGAGTATACCGTGATTCAGCGGGTTGCGATACGCGGCTGGCGAAGTAAATAAGAAACTTGGACTCCCTATTGAGTACCGCGCTAATAGTGGTGGGTCCGATAGCGAGGTATAGCTGTAAAGTTTCGTGCTCACGTGGAAAGTGTAGAGTGGGCAAAGCGGCCAGATAATCCTTTATGCTCTTGAAAGCCTTATCCAAAGCGGCAGTCCATTCGACCAGACCTTTCTTCTTTAGCTGCTCGAAGAAGGGCAGCGAATGGTCGGCTAATCGTGAACAGAATCTGCTCAAGTAGTTGACCGACCCATTCAACTTTTTGATGTCCTTCAGCGTCTTTGGAGGAGCCATATCGATGATGGTTTGTATCTTTGAAGGGTTCATGTCTATTCCCTGGTGGCTTATCATGAAACCTAGGAATTTCCTAGAATCGACTCCAAAAACGCACTTCTCGGATTCAGGCAAATGCGATTTCTCCTTAGAGTATCGATGGTTTCTTGTAAATCTTTGCAATGGTCCTCCATTGCAATGCTTCTGATAACGATATCATCGACGTATACAACAACATTTCTTCTAATATGGGACACAAACACTTTCTCTATCATTAGCTGAAAAGTGGCTCCTGCGTTTTTGAGCCTAAATGGCATCACCTTATAACAAAAGGTTCCCTGGTTGGTGATGAAAGCGGTGCTTTTTTCGTCGCGAGGACTCATCTTAATCTGATTGTAGCCGGAAGAAGCATCTAGAAAGCTTAGGGTGGCATGTCCTGCTGTGGTGTCCACCAGCTCGTCGATGGACGGTAAAGGATAACTATCTTTTGGGCATGCCTTGTTCAGATTTTTGAAGTCTACGCACATCCTCCATTCGCCACTGCTTTTTCTGACTAACACCACATTTGATAGCCAGGTTGAGTCATTAATCTCGCGAATAAATCCGGCTTGTAGAAGCTTGTGCACCTCCTGCTTTGCTGCTTCTGACTTTTCAGCGGCCATCTTTCTCTTTCTTTGGCAGACGGGTTTTGCCTCGCGATTAAGTCTCAGGGAATGTTCCGCAAGCTCTCAGGGAAGCCCTTTTAAATCTTGTGGCGACCACGCAAAGACGTCTCGTGATCCTTGCAACAAATTCTTGAGGCGCTCTAAAGGGGGCCAGTCAAGCTGTGACCGTTGTACAGGGATTCAGCCTTGTTTGGGAAAGGAAAGAAAGCGACTTTTTCTTCCACAATTTTTTCAACTATCTTCTCTGGTCGAACTTCCAAATCTGCATGTTGTTGTTCAGATGTGGCCTCTTGTTCATGCTCGTCATTTGTTTCTTCTTTTAGAGATCCTTGAATGCCCCCTTTAATCACGGATATTTGATTATGGCCCTTTCTTAGTGAGGATAAGTAACAAATTCTACTTTCGGCTTGTTCTCCCCGCGCTTCGCCCACCTTTCCGTCAGCGCATGGAAACTTGACGCTGAAATGATATATAGAGCATGATATTTGGAACTTGAATAGACTTACACGACCCATGATGGCGTTGTAGATAGACGGCAGTCGGACCACCGTGAACTCAATCATGTGGGTTCTTCTATTTGGCGTGGTCCCTAGCTTCAGGGCTAACTCAATCATGTGGGTTCTCCGGAAAAGGAGACTAACTTCCCTGAGTAGCGACGTAGGGCACTTTTGGTGATCCCAAGTTTCTCAAAAGCGTCCCAGTAAAGGACGTCTACAGATGAACCCGTATCTATCATGACCTGCTTGACGATCTTGGTTCCTATCTGTACATGGATGACCATGGGATCTGAGTGGGGCATTCTGAGATCACAAGCATCACGGGTATCGGAAACAGAGAAACTCAGTATAGCGTGCGCAGTGGATGCTTGTTTGACACTGGCCTCAGATGGGGGGCGTCTGGCTTCTCTTTTATAGTTTTTACTTTCTTGATTACTGGTGCCAGATGTCGTGGGTCCCCCTGCGATGGTGTTGATGCACCCGTCCGGAGAAGAAGGCTTCCGGTGATCCCGGTTGGAGTACTGCTCAGGTCGATTGGACGAGGACCTTGCTGCGGGGGCATTTCTCGTGTCCCCGGGAGGAGGTCGATACCCTCCTCCTCTGCCTCCATTCCTTCCTCCCATGTCCTGGGGGTAAGTTCCCCTACCCCTTCCCCCAGTCACATATTGGGGATTGTAGGGTCTTGGTTGTGCATTAGGCGGTTTAGATTGTCGGGGAGAAACCTCAGGAGGACGGTGTTGTTGTGGTATCGCTACTAGATTACCAGGATCTCCTAGTGGGGCACAAATTTGAAGGGGTGTCTCCTTTTGGGGAAGAGCTGGTAGAGATGTCCCTCCACCTCTTGGGGACGGGTGCCTCGCGTATTTATCTGCAAAAAGGCGATGGAAAGGTTGGCTCACCTTTGCGAGTTTGTTCAGATGCCTCAGAGGAGTTTGAACGCGAAGACACGTTTTGGGCCCCGTCAGAACGGTCGACCTTGTTGATGTTTTCGTCGGGTTCTGAATCGGGGTCAAGAGGGAAACCAACGGGGTGGGGAAATGGTTGACCGTTACGGGCACCGGTCCTTGTTGTTGGTAGTGAGTACGGGGGTCATGTTGGAGTGGTACCCCGTTCGCCTGTTGGAAAGGCACCCCGTTCCCTTGTTGGTTGAAGTACATGCTTTGCGGGTAGCTCCCCGCGAAGAATTGGTACGGGGGGTAGCCGCCCCACATTATGTACGGAGCGAACGGAGGTGGTTGCGCAGTGTCCCATGCCGGCCGTTGAGGGGCGCCCTCGTTGCCGCTGTGCAGGGCTTCCTCATTGTGGGGAGCGTTGAGGTTGAGGCCGTTTGTTTCCTCGGTATCATGGTGTTTGTTCCCGAATTCCTCTCCGAATAGGGTAAAATTCATGATTCCTGCACTAAAAACATCGGTGTGCAAGAGGGAAGTAAGCGCTGTTCTTAGTTTATTTTAGATAGAAATCATGCAGAATAAAAAAGAATAAAGCGGAAAAAAGGGATAAAATAAAGGAAATGGAAAGAAAGCGATGTAAAGAAAGTGTATTGCTACGCGGAACCTCTCATCGTGAAAGGTTCCCACAGGCAGCGCCAATGAGGCGTTCATGGGATTTCGCCTATACTTATTACCTCACTTGTGATGACATAATGCTCTAAAATACCTGCAAGCCTTAGCCTGGGGGAATGATGATCAGGTTGTACGCTTATTAGTTCAACTGATGAGGGTTGTAAGTTCGACTCGTGATGAATTGAGTCAATGTTCAATCGTCGTTTATAGAGGAAGCTAGGCGGGGTTGTTATCCCAAATAACGTTCTTCTTCGACCAAAGATCTTTAGAACTCAACTCTGGGGGTTTTAAGTCCGGGGGATAATCAGAGCTCTTATGCTTTTCTATCTTTTTAATCGTGATGAAACCACAATGAAAAAGTGTTACCCGCCCCACATTCTCATGGGGAGGGAAGCCATGTATCCCGTCATAGCGAGATTTGGTCAACGGTCTTACTTGAAGCCCCTCCAATCTTTCTTTCTACTGCAATCTATCCTAAATGGGGGAGGAGATCTCAACCTGTGCCACAATGACCAATAGGGATGTAGACGGTCTTACCCAAACCCCAAGATCCTCGACATCCGCGAAGATCTCGTAGCCGGCGCCGCCGAGCCTTTGAATTCGGCTCGCATCACTTATCGTGCAGTGGATTAATCAAACGACTTCTCGGAATAGTAAGCACCCCAACCGATTGGGTTTAAGATCAGGGATAAGAATTGGAATCTCTTTTACTCCTCAACTAACACCCTACTACCTGTCCTGGACAGATCCCTCTCTTGTTTTGTGTGTCTGGGTCGTCCGCGGACGGATATCAAGCCCCAAGCCTGTTAGAAAGAGTGGTCACGAGGAAAAGTGTTATCACAATCTTAGTTCCCTCTTCTCTCCAGATTGAAGGTGTTCCTATTTTCTTTTCTCCAAAAAGCCTATTTCTTAGAGTGTCTTCTTCATTTTATAGTGTGCGCCCAGGTCCTCCCCCTAAGGGGACTGCCCCTTCCGCTTGGCCACTTGTTGAAGTTTGGTTTCCACATGTCCTTAAAAGGAAAGACACGTGGGTGGTGGGCATGCGCGCCATCTGGCCGAATCGCATGCATCCTTCATCCGCGGATCATATGTTGATGTATTTTCCCGGACCCGCTTCTCCAGTCCTTTTACCTGCTTTTTCCTTTCCTTTTTTTCGCTAATTTTGGGCATCGTCATAGCTCCTCGAGCCGCGGGGAGACCAGAAAGGTTTTCTCGTGGTTCGAAATCTTCATACTGATCCCCTCGCCCTTGGCGCTCCTTAGGGAAAAAAGATGGAAAAAAGGGAGGCCCGTTGGGCCGAGTTGGGTTTTCTTAGGCCTGTTCCCACTAGGCCCATTTGCCTGATTGATGTGAGTCGGGCTCTTGACATGTGGGCCGAAGTGGGAGGTGAAACGTCGTTGAGTGAGGGGCCTATAAATAGGGTTTCTTTCCCTCCTCATTTTTTACCGTTCTCCGTTTTTACAGCTCTCGTCTTCAGATCCTCGAGGAAAAGTAGTCTTCCTTTCTCTCCTTTCCGCGTCTAGTTCTTGATTTATTTTTAGTTTTCTTTCTTTCTTCTCTTTATTGGTCGCAGTCGTGGTGCGGGTTTCTTTTCGGGCGCCTCTTTATTCCTTGCTGGTCCTTAGGTTTCCTCCTATCTTGCCCCTTTCTCTTAATCTATTAGCCGCCTCCGCTATGTCGACTTCGCAAAGAAGCTCTGGCAGTGTTCAAGCTTTGATCAGATCTCCTTCTGCAGTGCGGTCCGAGGGCAAACTTCTGATGGGTGGTATAGAGGTCCTTGAGGAAGTCACCTTTCGTCAACCGAAAACCCTTGCGGATCCCTCTTTTACTCTTCCCCCGGTCGCGCGCGCGACGAACCCCCTTCTCCTGCCGACTCCGCGTCTTTGCGGTCGGGCGACGGCGCTTCGTCATCGGGGTCTGACTCAATACTAGAGTCTCCCAAATCTCAACACTCTTATAAGGAGTGGGACTCCCACACTGACTTGCCGTCCGGTCCCGTCTTTCTCCCGACTCAACGCCGTTCTTCGTCCGTGCTGGGGGACTTTCGTCTAGTCTTGTACGATGAGGGGGTGCTGGTGACCTGCCCGTTTAGGAGAGACTTTCAGCCATCCGCGGTGGGTCCGATCCCAGCCGTTCTATCGCAGCGGGTGATCCTCATCGCTCCGTCTAACGCTCATAACCGCGGAGGAGGGACTTTCACGACCCTGGATGACCTGAATGTTATCGCTCGCGTCTTTCCCTGGTCGGAGGGAGTGGTGTTGTGTCTCCCGACGGAGGGTGGAGGGAGCCTAGATGCTTATCTGGGGTGCTTGGTCGTCTACATAGAGAGCCTGGTTCAAGTGTTTCGGCTTCCTCTTCCTAACCTGTTCAAGCGTTATCTAAAAGCTTGTGGCTTGAGTCTAGCTCAAATGGTTCCAAATAGTTGGATTTTCTTAACCTCTTTCGTCATGTGCTGTCTGGAGATCGGGGTTCAACCTACCCTGGGACTCCTTAGCAACATGCTCACTTTGGGTCATGGAGGTACCCACAAGAATCTCTATCAAGCCAAGCTTAGTGTTTTGATAGTGGAGCGTAGTTCCAGCAAACCAGAGTGGAGGCATAAGTGGTTCCTGGTTCGGGATCCTTCTCGTCAAATCTTGAACTTCCACACCGAGCCGCGTATGTACACGCGTGTAAAGAAGAAGGTTGTGACGGACTTGAAAGAGATTGAGCGGAGGTTCGCGGTTGGGACGAAGTCTTCGTGGAGGGATGTGGTGTCTCCATTGCGGCTGGAAATGGCCGACTTGAGTCTCCTTCATCAGCGCATAGGTTGTAGTTACTTTGGGGAGCATTTTTTGTTTTTGCTTTTTCTTGTGTCATTGGTTTTGTACTGACGTTGTTGTCCTTTTCGTGATTTTTTCAGACGCTCTGGAGTTGAAGACGATGGTGGATGCCGCGAAGATGTCCTCCGCTCCTCCTTCTTCTGCCAAGAGGAAAATTCTGTCCGACGTGATGAGAGCCATGAAGCGCCCCAAGACCTCGGCTCCCAAGGCGAAGGGTAAAAAAGTGGCGAAGGAAAAAACGACGCTCGTGGCCTGTTCCTCCCCTGTTGCCCCGGTGGAGCCCGAGCCCCCCATCATCGAGATCGAAGCTTCTCCGATCGCAGAAGTTCAGCCCCTTCCCCTGGCGGCTCCTGTGGAGCCTCGGCCTATTTCTCCCTCTGAGGCGGGGACTTCAAAAACTCCTCTAAAGAGGAAAAGGCCGCATCGCTTCCCGACCTGGGAAGGATTGGACTGGGACGTGCTGGTCTTCCACGTGGATGTCAACGGTCGCCCCGCGTATCGGATGCCTGGCTTCGACTCTAACATCCTCAATCAGCTAGCCTTCCCCCGGAGCTCGGGGAGGCGGAGTTGCAATACCTGGACCAACTGACCGATGAACAGTTCACGATGGAGCAAGAACGTTGGTGCAACTGGGTAAGGGAGCCGCGCTCTGTGACTTTTGCTACTTGTTTGCCATGGTTTTTCTTTTTGGAGATTTCTTGGACCCTTCTATGTTTTTGTGGTCAGGGTCGTGCTTTCACTCACAGTGGTTGGGGTCGGTATCTCCGCTTGGGCAATCATGCTCGCAGCCTTGAGGAGAAGTTGGAGCAAATGAAAGAAAGGTTGTTGGAGGCAGAGACTCTGCGGAAGGAGGCTGAGTCCCTTAGCTCGCGGCTGGAAGAGAAAGAAGAAGTCCTGGCCGTCAAGAAGGCGAAGGGTAGTAAACTGGCCGAGGACTTGGAGATGGTGCGAGCTCAACTCGAGTCTTCCCAACTGTCCCTGTCTTCCCTGCAATCTAGTGCTGAGGCCCGAGCAGCCGAGCTGGAAGCCCAATTGATCGCGGCGAACGAGGAGCGGAGCAAAGCGGTCATTGAATCCAACTGTCGCGCGATCAAGCTGGAGCGATATCGGTCCCGGACGGACGGTGATATTGTCTTGTCTTGGTTGGACGTTCCACACAACTGTACTAAGCTTGTGGACGGTTGTTTGAGGACCCCGAATGGCCTGGCCATTATGAAGAGCGCGGTTCCGGAATGGTTGAATGAAGATGCTGGGCAGGACTTCATTCAAGACAGGTACAGGGACTGCGTCTATATGGGCATGAAGGCTGGAACTTGAAAGGAGACGATAATGTGGACGTCAGTAGCGATGGTTTGCAAACTCCTTTTTTTTGGGAAGCTGGTCTTTTTTTATTGTTTCTTTGGGGAAAACAAACTTCGGCACTCCGTTTGGTGCCTTATTTTGGTTTATGTTTTCATGCCCGCAGTGTGATCGTGTGGAAAACTTTGTTCGTGGTTCTTGCCCTACGTGGGCGATCTACCCCATCCACGTTTCTTTTTTCTGCTTATCGATGTTTGTGTGTTTGAGAAGTTTTCTCACAACATGCACCTCGTATCCTTTAGATGAAAAAGTTGATTGTGTGATTATGGAATGATGTAAAATTTATTTGAAATTTAACTCGATTCCTGACACAAACAGGCTCAGAGTTAATGGGATAAGCTGCGGGGGATTCAAGAGAAGGGGACCTAGATTTCTTACCCAGGACTCTTACGCGAATGAGGCATGGCTTTTGTAGCCTGGGTCTGGATCGACCACGGAAACCTCGTATCGAGCTGCCTCTCCTTTTTTGGTGAATCGGAGGATGGCCCCTACCCGCACGCGATTGGTTGTGGCGAAGTTGCTCCATCCTCCCATTATCCAGTAGATCCCGTCGTGGCCACGGTCGATTCTGACTTCGTGTTCTTGGTGCGACCGTGAGCTGAGGGTGATGCTTCCTTGTGCATCATGCTCCAACATCTCGTATGGGAGGGGAAGGCGGAGCTGCCGAAGCAAATCCTCATTTAGGATAACTCTATAGAAAGTGGCCTAGTGTGATCCCATAAGTGGGTTTGTGATCGTTTGTAATCCGGCCCCTGTAGCCAAGTTACTCCCTTCCTCTATTTCCTTTTCCGATTTTCAAAGTTACGGGGAGTCACGGGCTCTCATTCATCCCCCTATTGTCGAGTCTTTTCATGGTGGTAGACGTCACTCTGCCCGGGGTGATTCCTTGTGGTACAGAGATGATAATGTGTCCGGACTTAACAGATGCGATCCGGGAGATCTATGCTCCGACCGGATGTCCGACGCGGAGCAAGCTCCAGCATCATAGGACTTTAACAGATACGATCTGAAAGATCTATGCTATGACCGGATGTCCGACTCGGAGTTAGCTCCAGCGTCATAGGACTTAACAGATGCGATCCGGGAGATCTATGCTCCGACCGGATGTCCGACGCGGAGCAAGCTCCGGCGTCATAGGACTTTAACAGATACGATCCGGGAGATCTATGCTATGACCGGATGTCCGAAGCAGAGCAAGCTCCAGCGTCATGGGACTTAAACAGATGCGATCCGGGAGATCTATGCTCTGACCGGATGTCCGACACGGAGCAAGCTCCAGCGTCATAGGACTTTTACAAATACGATCCATGTGATCTAAAAAAGTCTTTCAAGAATTCAAAAGGCACCCTCTAACCGCTTTGATTTATTTACTAGTAGCGGGGGTGACTTGGGAATCTTTGAGGTGACCGACTATTACACATAATGCTTCTTTAAGTGTTCTGCATTCCACGTTTTCCAAAGGATCATGCCTTCCTGAGTTTGTAACTTGTAGGCCCCAACATGGACGCACTCGAAAACCACGTACGGGCCTTCCCACCTTGCATCCAGCTTTCCACCTGATAAGGCCAGGCGGAGGACTAGATCTCCTTTCTCGAACCAACGCGCATTGAGGTGTTGATCTCTGTGTTTTTCTGTCTTTCTTTTGTACTCTCTTGCCTTGATTTCTGCCAGCATCCTCCTTTCTTCTCGGAGGTGTAGGTCCATTTCCAGGGCTTCGTCATTGGCCTTGGATTCATAGGCCAAAACTCTAGCAGAGGGGATCAAGCGTTCGATTGGGATGACGGTGTCTGCCCCAAATACTAAAGCGAACGGTGTGTCTCTTGTGGGAGTCTTGGATGAAGTCTGGTACGACCAGAGTACTAGCGAGAGTAGTTCTGCCGGCCCATCGCCCTTTTAATATTTTCCCCAACTTTTTCTTGATCCCTTCTAGAATCTGACGGTTGGTTGTCTCTGCTTGCCCGTTTGTCTGCGGGTGGGCTACCGAGGAAAACTTCAGCTTTATCCCGAGGCCTTCACAGAAATCTCTAATGTTCTCGCAGTCGAATTGAGTTCCGTGATCCGTGATAATGGCCTCGGGGACTCCAAAACGGCACACCAAACTTTTCCATAAAAACTTTCTGACTTTGTCCGCCGTGATCAAACCCATTGCTTCTGCTTCTACCCACTTAGTGAAGTAGTCTACTAGGACTAGGACATATTTTAGCTGCCCGGGTGCTGTGGGGAAAGGCCCAAAAATATCCATTCCCCAAAAGGCGAAAGGGCATGCTCCATAGATACTCTAAAGTGGTTCAGCAGGTAAATTCTTCACATTCCCATGTCTATGATAGGCATCACAGCTGCGCACAAAACTTTGTACATCCGCCCTTACTGTGGGCCAGTAATATCCCAGTCTCAGAACTTTTGAAGTTAAGGCTCTCCATCCTTGGTGGTGGGCACATACACCTGCATGCAACTCTTTTACGATGATGCTCCCTTCACTGTTAGATACGCATAATAAGTCTTGAAAATTGAAACCCTTCTTGTATAATTTCCCTTCATTGATGACAAACCGGGTTGCTCGGTTTGTCAACTTTTTGGCTTCCATTCTCTCTTGTGGGAGTATTCCTTTCCCCAGATATTCCACAATCGGGGTCCGCCAGTCCTCGGACCCATTGGCCTGGACAAAATACACTTCTTGAAGGAGTCTTCGCCGATCCTTTCTTTCAAACACAAATTTTCCTTCAACTTCTGCCGATATAGCTACCCCAATCCGGGCTAATAGGTCTGCTTGTTCATTCATCTCCCAGGGGGCGGATTCTACGCCGAAGTGTAGAAATGCTATTCTTAGGGCGATTACCTTTCTTAAGTAATCTGGTAATAGCCCAGTCCTGGCCTCGTACACCCCATCTATCTGTCTTGCGACGACTTCGGAATTTGTATATACTATGATTGCCCGAGCTCCGCGGGCCAAAGCTAGTTCGAGCCCTGCTACCAAGGCTTTATATTTTGCCTCGTTGTTGGTGGCTTGAAAATCTAAGTTGTAAGCGAAGCAAAATTGATCCCCCTCAGGAGAGGTTAGTGCGATTCCTGTTCCGCATCCTTCCGCGTTCACGGCCCCATCAACCTTTATTATCCACTTGCTCTGCATATCGCCTCCTTCATCCCCGAAGCTTGTCTCACAGATGAAATCCGTCAGAACCTGGGCCAGCGCTGCTTTGCGGGGGACGTAAGCTATTTCAAATTTGGAGAGCTCTATGGACCATTTCGTCATCCGTCCCGAAAGACTCGGTGAATGGAGAATCTTTCTCAGCGGCAGATTGTCAAGACTTCTATCAGGTGATCTTGGAAATATGGACGAAGCCTTCTGGCTGCGAACATTAGGCTGATGACCACTTTTTCCACCGGCTCATACCTGGTTTCCGCATCCTGTAACACTCTGCTTACATAGTAGACCGGGTACCGTCCTTCTCGGGTGAGGACTGCGCTGATAGTAGTTGCTTTCACTGCCAAATATAGCTGTAAACTTTCTAATTTTTGAGGTTGATGCAGAGTAGGCACATATTGTAAGAAAGCTTTTAATTCTTCGAAAGCCTGTTGGAGGTCTGGTGTCCACTGGATCGGCCCTTTCTTCTTCAGCAGCGCAAAGAATGGTAAAGATTTATCCGCTAGGCAAGAACAGAAACGTCCTAGGTAATTTACAGCTCCATTCAAGGACTGTACCTCTTTTATGGTGCGTGGTGGTCGCAGTTCCTGTATAGCAGCTATCTTGGCAGGGTTCACGTCTATCCCTCTTTGGCTTACCATGAAGCCAAGGAATTTTCCAGAATCGACTCCAAAAACACACTTCTCTGCGTTCAGATTCAGTCCCCCTCGTATCAAAGAATCAAAGGTCTCTTGTAGGTCAGCCGCGTGGTCCTCTGCTTTCTTACTCCTTACGATTATGTCATCCACATAGATAGACACATTCATGGCCAGCTGTTCGCGGAATATCTTGTCTACGGCTCTTTGAAAAGTAGCCCCAACATTCCTCAAACCAAATGGCATTACTTTATAGCAGAAAATCCCTTGATTGGTGATGAAAGTGGTTGCCCTCTTATCCATCGGATCTAATCAGATCTAGTTATATCCGGAATACGCGTCCAGGAAACTCAAAGCCTCGTTCCCAGCAGTAATATTGACCAGCTCGTCTATTGATGGCAAGGGGTAACTATTTTTCGGGTAGGCTTTGTTTAAGTCTGAGAAATCCACACACATCCTCCACTTTCCGTTGGCTTTCTTGACTAGGACAACGTTTGAGAACCAATCTGAATCATCTGCTTCTTCTATAAACCCGGCTTCGAGTAACTTTTCTACTTCTTCTTTCACCGCCTGAGACTTTTTTGGGGCCATTTTCCTCTTCTTCTGGGCTATAGGCCGCGCATCATGACGGATCCTGAGGGTATGGATTGCTATGGACGAAGGGACGCCCAGGAGATCTTTTGGGGACCATGCGAACACGTCACGGGATTGACGGATGATTTCCAAAACCCGCTCTTTCTCCTCGGTCTCTAGGGATTGGCCCATGTAAATTCTCTCTTCAGGGTTTTGAAAAGGCTGGTAAACAGTCCTTAGATCCGCGGTTGGGATTTCTCTGTGTGATGGTCTGACTTCAAGTTCTGCTTCTGGTGCAAGTTCTCTTGGGACGTTAGCTTCTTCATTCTCTGCTTGATAGTCTCATTTTGGACCCTCGATCTTGCTCTGAGCGGACCCTTGGATGCACATGATCTCCTTCCTCTTTTTCAGGGAAGTCACATAGCAACTCCGGCTTTCTGGTTGCTGGCTACATACTTCTCCCGTCCCCCCTCCGAAAATAGGGAATTTCGCTTTGAAGTGATAGATCGAAACGACCATCTGGAATTTGTAAAGAGACACCCTCCCCAAGAGTGCATTATAAGTTGTGGGGATCCGTACCACTGTGAAGATGATGTTCTCCATACGTCAACATGGCACGGTTCCCAAGACCACCGCAAGTTCTATGGTTCCCGCAACCTGTACTCATCTCCAGAAAAGGTAACCAGTGTCCCATGATAAGGCCTTAATGCCGTCGCGGACACTCCCAATGGAGAAAAAGCTTCCCACGAGAGTATGTCCACGGAGGACCCGATGTCTATGAAAACTCTCTTTACTGTCTTAGTGGCAATCTGAGCATGTATTACCAACGGATCTGCGTGTGGCATGCGAACATCTTCAGCATCTGCTGTGGCGAAAACTATTTCTGAATGTGGTTGTAAAGCGATCTTCTGGCTGACAACTGAGGGAGGTTGCTTAGCCTCTCTCTCATAATTTTTCCTCTCCTGGCGGCTTACTCTTGAGATCGACGGTCCTTCCGCCAAAGTGTCGATGAAACCCTCCGGTTCCAGGATCTGGTTGACTCGCGATCCTTCGCGGCAAGCCTCGTCGCGCGGGCTTGATTGCCTGACACTTGTGATGGCTGGCCCCTCCCCCTTCGGCCGCCTCTCCACCATCGTCCCCGCCCCCTGCCTCTGTTTACGGGGGGATACCGCTGCTGCTCATCCCGCTCTCGTGGGTACTCAAACCTTGAGGCCCGCGGATAGTCTTCTCGATTATCTGCGCGTCCTTCATCATGACGGTTTTGAGTCTGGTGGCGATATGGGACGTGATCATGATGTTCATTCCTCCTTCGAGGGGAAACGCGTTCTCCTCTATGCCGCATCCCTCGATCATGTTCCTGATATCCTGCGGCTGGATTCTTTCTTTCGTGGTTGAAATGGACCTCATCTTCTCTGGACGCGGGTGGATTGCCCGTGGAATAATTCCTCCTTGGCGTTCCAGCTCCTTTGTCCTTCCGAAATCTTTCTGCTATTTTTCCAAGTATGCCACACGGGCCCTCATTAGCCCTAGTGATACGTTTGGGATACCCGATCCTTCGCCTGTGGGCTTCAGATCAAGAACCACGCCGTATATTTGCTAAGATCTTGCAATGCTCTTTGATATCTCCTGATTTGGAACAAATTAAACAAGTGATTAGAATTCTGATTTAGCGACAGATTCTATACTTAGAAATTTCCAGCAATTTAAACAAAGGTAATAGCGACAGAAAAAGAAGGAACGAAGAACAGCGAGGGAGAAGCGTTTGAGATTCTGATGGCAAGGGGTAACTATTTTTCGGGTAGGCTTTGTTTAAGTCTGAGAAATCCACACACATCCTCCACTTTCCGTTGGCTTTCTTGACTAGGACAACGTTTGAGAACCAATCTGAATCATCTGCTTCTTCTATAAACCCGGCTTCGAGTAACTTTTCTACTTCTTCTTTCGCCGCCTGAGACTTTTTTGGGGCCATTTTCCTCTTCTTCTGGGCTATAGGCCGCGCATCATGACGGATCCTGAGGGTATGGATTGCTATGGACGAAGGGACGCCCAGGAGATCTTTTGGGGACCATGCGAACACGTCACGGGATTGACGGATGATTTCCAAAACCCGCTCTTTCTCCTCGGTCTCTAGGGATTGGCCCATGTAAATTCTCTCTTCAGGGTTTTGAAAAGGCTGGTAAACAGTCCTTAGATCCGCGGTTGGGATTTCTCTGTGTGATGGTCTGACTTCAAGTTCTGCTTCTGGTGCAAGTTCTCTTGGGACGTTAGCTTCTTCATTCTCTGCTTGATAGTCTCATTTTGGACCCTCGATCTTGCTCTGAGCGGACCCTTGGATGCACATGATCTCCTTCCTCTTTTTCAGGGAAGTCACATAGCAACTCCGGCTTTCTGGTTGCTGGCTACATACTTCTCCCGTCCCCCCTCCGAAAATAGGGAATTTCGCTTTGAAGTGATAGATCGAAACGACCATCTGGAATTTGTAAAGAGACACCCTCCCCAAGAGTGCATTATAAGTTGTGGGGATCCGTACCACTGTGAAGATGATGTTCTCCATACGTCAACATGGCACGGTTCCCAAGACCACCGCAAGTTCTATGGTTCCCGCAACCTGTACTCATCTCCAGAAAAGGTAACCAGTGTCCCATGATAAGGCCTTAATGCCGTCGCGGACACTCCCAATGGAGAAAAAGCTTCCCACGAGAGTATGTCCACGGAGGACCCGATGTCTATGAAAACTCTCTTTACTGTCTTAGTGGCAATCTGAGCATGTATTACCAACGGATCTGCGTGTGGCATGCGAACATCTTCAGCATCTGCTGTGGCGAAAACTATTTCTGAATGTGGTTGTAAAGCGATCTTCTGGCTGACAACTGAGGGAGGTTGCTTAGCCTCTCTCTCATAATTTTTCCTCTCCTGGCGGCTTACTCTTGAGATCGACGGTCCTTCCGCCAAAGTGTCGATGAAACCCTCCGGTTCCAGGATCTGGTTGACTCGCGATCCTTCGCGGCAAGCCTCGTCGCGCGGGCTTGATTGCCTGACACTTGTGATGGCTGGCCCCTCCCCCTTCGGCCGCCTCTCCACCATCGTCCCCGCCCCCTGCCTCTGTTTACGGGGGGATACCGCTGCTGCTCATCCCGCTCTCGTGGGTACTCAAACCTTGAGGCCCGCGGATAGTCTTCTCGATTATCTGCGCGTCCTTCATCATGACGGTTTTGAGTCTGGTGGCGATATGGGACGTGATCATGATGTTCATTCCTCCTTCGAGGGGAAACGCGTTCTCCTCTATGCCGCATCCCTCGATCATGTTCCTGATATCCTGCGGCTGGATTCTTTCTTTCGTGGTTGAAATGGACCTCATCTTCTCTGGACGCGGGTGGATTGCCCGTGGAATAATTCCTCCTTGGCGTTCCAGCTCCTTTGTCCTTCCGAAATCTTTCTGCTATTTTTCCAAGTATGCCACACGGGCCCTCATTAGCCCTAGTGATACGTTTGGGATACCCGATCCTTCGCCTGTGGGCTTCAGATCAAGAACCACGCCGTATATTTGCTAAGATCTTGCAATGCTCTTTGATATCTCCTGATTTGGAACAAATTAAACAAGTGATTAGAATTCTGATTTAGCGACAGATTCTATACTTAGAAATTTCCAGCAATTTAAACAAAGGTAATAGCGACAGAAAAAGAAGGAACGAAGAACAGCGAGGGAGAAGCGTTTGAGATTCTGATGGCAAGGGGTAACTATTTTTCGGGTAGGCTTTGTTTAAGTCTGAGAAATCCACACACATCCTCCACTTTCCGTTGGCTTTCTTGACTAGGACAACGTTTGAGAACCAATCTGAATCATCTGCTTCTTCTATAAACCCGGCTTCGAGTAACTTTTCTACTTCTTCTTTCGCCGCCTGAGACTTTTTTGGGGCCATTTTCCTCTTCTTCTGGGCTATAGGCCGCGCATCATGACGGATCCTGAGGGTATGGATTGCTATGGACGAAGGGACGCCCAGGAGATCTTTTGGGGACCATGCGAACACGTCACGGGATTGACGGATGATTTCCAAAACCCGCTCTTTCTCCTCGGTCTCTAGGGATTGGCCCATGTAAATTCTCTCTTCAGGGTTTTGAAAAGGCTGGTAAACAGTCCTTAGATCCGCGGTTGGGATTTCTCTGTGTGATGGTCTGACTTCAAGTTCTGCTTCTGGTGCAAGTTCTCTTGGGACGTTAGCTTCTTCATTCTCTGCTTGATAGTCTCATTTTGGACCCTCGATCTTGCTCTGAGCGGACCCTTGGATGCACATGATCTCCTTCCTCTTTTTCAGGGAAGTCACATAGCAACTCCGGCTTTCTGGTTGCTGGCTACATACTTCTCCCGTCCCCCCTCCGAAAATAGGGAATTTCGCTTTGAAGTGATAGATCGAAACGACCATCTGGAATTTGTAAAGAGACACCCTCCCCAAGAGTGCATTATAAGTTGTGGGGATCCGTACCACTGTGAAGATGATGTTCTCCATACGTCAACATGGCACGGTTCCCAAGACCACCGCAAGTTCTATGGTTCCCGCAACCTGTACTCATCTCCAGAAAAGGTAACCAGTGTCCCATGATAAGGCCTTAATGCCGTCGCGGACACTCCCAATGGAGAAAAAGCTTCCCACGAGAGTATGTCCACGGAGGACCCGATGTCTATGAAAACTCTCTTTACTGTCTTAGTGGCAATCTGAGCATGTATTACCAACGGATCTGCGTGTGGCATGCGAACATCTTCAGCATCTGCTGTGGCGAAAACTATTTCTGAATGTGGTTGTAAAGCGATCTTCTGGCTGACAACTGAGGGAGGTTGCTTAGCCTCTCTCTCATAATTTTTCCTCTCCTGGCGGCTTACTCTTGAGATCGACGGTCCTTCCGCCAAAGTGTCGATGAAACCCTCCGGTTCCAGGATCTGGTTGACTCGCGATCCTTCGCGGCAAGCCTCGTCGCGCGGGCTTGATTGCCTGACACTTGTGATGGCTGGCCCCTCCCCCTTCGGCCGCCTCTCCACCATCGTCCCCGCCCCCTGCCTCTGTTTACGGGGGGATACCGCTGCTGCTCATCCCGCTCTCGTGGGTACTCAAACCTTGAGGCCCGCGGATAGTCTTCTCGATTATCTGCGCGTCCTTCATCATGACGGTTTTGAGTCTGGTGGCGATATGGGACGTGATCATGATGTTCATTCCTCCTTCGAGGGGAAACGCGTTCTCCTCTATGCCGCATCCCTCGATCATGTTCCTGATATCCTGCGGCTGGATTCTTTCTTTCGTGGTTGAAATGGACCTCATCTTCTCTGGACGCGGGTGGATTGCCCGTGGAATAATTCCTCCTTGGCGTTCCAGCTCCTTTGTCCTTCCGAAATCTTTCTGCTATTTTTCCAAGTATGCCACACGGGCCCTCATTAGCCCTAGTGATACGTTTGGGATACCCGATCCTTCGCCTGTGGGCTTCAGATCAAGAACCACGCCGTATATTTGCTAAGATCTTGCAATGCTCTTTGATATCTCCTGATTTGGAACAAATTAAACAAGTGATTAGAATTCTGATTTAGCGACAGATTCTATACTTAGAAATTTCCAGCAATTTAAACAAAGGTAATAGCGACAGAAAAAGAAGGAACGAAGAACAGCGAGGGAGAATCGGGGTGGATGCGCGGACACAGGCGTCTCAGGAGCCTCACTCGCTGGGAGCGAAGGCCAGACGCGGACGGGAAAGCGCTTCGCTGAGCGCGCGAGAGCAGGGACGAGGTGTGCGGGAGCGAGAGCTGGGACAATGCGGGAGCGAGGGCGCCTGGAGGCGTCCGCGCTCGCTGGAGCGGGTCTGCTCGCGGGTGGCGCCAGGGACTGGGCTTCTCGTATGTGCTGTCGTCGATCTCGACAAGGACGGTGATGGCTTTCCTCGATCTCGACAAGAACCAAGGTGAGGGTTTGTGTTTGTGAAGGCCGAAAACAATAAGAACATAAGAGCAAGATAGCTTTTTGGGATTGATAACCGAGAACCCTTTAATCCATAAAGGGGTTTCTCAATTCTATTCAATCTGATTAAATTCAAAGTGCATAACATGAATTTATAGGAAAACTATGAGAGATCTAACCAATCCTTCCTTGCAAAGGAAAGGGGTTGGGATAGATTAATTCTATCTAAGATAAATGAAATAACTTAAAGATAAATAAATCCTAAGAAGATAGAAATGTAATAACTTGGTGGCCAAGTATTATATCTAGAAGAGATATAATTAAATTCCACCTTATTTATCTAATTGCATAAAATAACAACTTAATTAACTAGATTAATTTCGGCCCATGCACAAGTGTGACTCGGCCCAATCTCTCAACAAGACCAATGGCCCACTCGGCCGAGTGTCCTCTTGGTGGTGCCGAGTTCAGGTGAATCATGGCGGGTGCAGACGAGTCTTCATGAGCTCCGTGTGTGGACGTAGGCTCACTTCTTGTGCTGGCGGTGTAACCTTGAGCCAAGTGATCCAGGGTGGCCTGAACCCTTTCTCTAAAGTTCCATGGTGACGGACAAGAAAGGCCTTAGTTGCATTTTGAATCTTCTTGGCCCTTGCACGAGTGACAGGGCCATCAAATGGAACCTTCATGTTGTCCTCAATGTCACCAGGAGTCATCGATAATTGCACGGCATCATTCTCCTCCACTTGACTTCGATTTGTCCTCAAATCGTCGTCAGAGTCATCGTCCGGAACGAACAAGGATAGATCGGCGACGTTGAATGTAGAATGGACGTTGTACTTATTGGCAGGGAGATCCAGCTTGTATGCATTAGGACCCATCTTCTGAACCACTCTGAATGGTCCATCTCCCCTGGGGTCCAGCTTAGATTTCCGTTGTTGCGGAAACCTTTCCTTCCTGAGATGCAGCCATACCAGATCACCAACGTTGAACTGCACATCCTTGCGATGCTTGTCCTTTGCGGCCTTGTATTGCGCAGTCTTCCTCTCCAGTTGCGCTTTGGTACGCTCATGCAAGCTTTTGATGAAGTCCACTTGCTTAGCTGCATCCACGCTCTCCTTCTCCTTATATGGCCGAGGCATCATGTCTACTGGAGTTAAGGGGTTGCGGCCATATACTACCTCGAAGGGGGTCATCTTTGTTGCAGAGTGCCTAGACCTGTTATATGCAAACTCTACAAATGGTAGACAGTCTTCCCATCTCCGCAGGTTAGTTCGTAGCATGACTCTAAGGAGAGCCCCAAGAGTTCTATTTGTGACCTCAGTTTGGCCATCAGTTTGTGGGTGACAAGAAGTAGAAAATAGCAATTTTGTACCCAATTTAGACCATAGAGTTTTCCAAAAAGAGCTTAAGAATTTAGGATCACGGTCAGAAACTATAGACAATGGCAATCCATGTAAGCGAACAACATCTTTAAAGAATAAATGAGCAACATGAATAGCATCATCAGTTTTATGACATAAAATAAAATGAGCCATTTTGGAAAATCTGTCTACAACAACAAATATGGAATCATGACCCTTAGAAGTTCTAGGCAATCCTACAATAAAATCCATAGAAACATCTTCCCAGGGTGCATTAGCAACTGGAAAAGGTTGGTAAAGACCATTAGCATTGGATTTCGATTTGGCTTTAGCACATGTAACACAACTTTTGACAAATCTCAGCACATAATTAGACATTTTAGGCCAAAAGTAGTGTTCCTTTAGTCCAGCTAAGGTTTTTTCGAAACCCCCATGTCCCCTAGATTCATGAATTTCTTGGGTTAACAATCGGCGAATAGAAGAAGATGGGATACAAAGCTTACCCATTTTAAACAAATACCCATTATCAACAAAAAATGAATCAACTTCACCTTTGGACACACATTGAGCATATATATTTTTAAAGAAACTATCAGAAGCATATAGTTCCTTTATTAAAGCAAAACCCAAAATATGTGCATCCATATGGTTTAAGAGGACATACCTGCGTGATAGCGCGTCAGCTACCACATTATCCTTTCCTTTCTTGTGGTGAACCACATAGGAAAAGGTCTCTATAAACTCCACCCATCGAGCAAGTCGCCTGCTGAGCACTGCTTGTCCTTTGAGATACTTGAGAGCTTCATGATCCGAATTAATCACAAACTCCTTAGGCCAGAGATAGTGTTGCCAAGTCTGTAAGCAGCGAACTAGTACAAATAGCTCCTTGTCGTAGGTAGAATAGTTGAGCTCAGCGGTGCCCAACTTTTCGCTGAAGTAGGCGATGGGACGCTTGTTCTGCAGCAGGACCCCTCCAATACCAGTGCCAGAAGCGTCACACTCGAGCTCAAAAGGTTGAGCAAAGTCAGGTAACTGCAGCACTGGAGCGTGTGTCAGGCGGTCCTTGAGGGCGCCGAAAGCCTTTTGATGTGAGTCAGTCCAGCGAAATGTCACATCTTTCTTGGTCAGCTCATGTAGGGGGGCGGCAATCAGGCTGAAATCTTTGACAAAACGTCGATAGAAGCCAGCAAGGCCCAAGAATGAGCGGACATGGGTGGGTGTAGTCGGCCTAGCCCACTCTTGAATAGCACGAATCTTCTCCTCACCCACCTTTAATCCAGATGCAGTCACTACAAAACCAAGAAAAATGGTAGACTCGGATGCAAAAGAACACTTCTTTAAATTGGCATATAATTTCTCTTTTCTTAGACAATCAAAAACCAATTTTAAGTGACTTAAGTGATCATGCATATTCTTACTGTAGATTAAGATATCGTCAAAATAGACAACGACAAATTTTCCTAAGTGTCTTCTAAGCACATGGTTCATAAGCCTCATAAATGTAGAAGGTGCATTAGTTAATCCAAAAGGCATTACTAACCATTCATATAAACCATACTTAGTTTTAAAAGCCGTTTTCCATTCATCACCCTGTTTCATCCTAATTTGATGATATCCACTTCTAAGGTCAATTTTAGAGAAAATAGCAGCACCATGAAGTTCATCAAGCATATCATCTAAACGAGGAATAGGGTGGCGATACTTAACCGTTATTTGGTTGATTGCGCGACAATCAACACACATGCGCCAGGAGCCATCCTTCTTTGGAACCAATATGACTGGCACGGCACAGGGGGACAGGCTCTCACGAACAAAGCCTTTATCCATTAACTCCGTGACTTGGCGTTGCAGCTCTTTTGTTTCCTCAGGACTAGCTCTATAAGCGGCGCGATTAGGCAAGGCTGCTCCAGGCACAAAGTCAATCTGGTGCTCAATACCTCTAATAGGAGGCAAGCCTTGGGGAAGTTCAGCTGGATGCACATCCAAGTAATACTGCAGAAGAGCAGCAATAGGTGCAGGAATATGACTCAATTCAACATTAAGTAATACCTGTTTCATTACTAGAAGAATATGAGGTCGATGAGCATTCCAAGTGATGGTCCCTTTCTGAGGTTGAGAGACCAACGATCGACGTTCCACAGAGCCCTTAATTGAAGTAGAAGGGGGCTTAGTCGACGTCGGAAGGGAAGGAGAAGGCGCCAAGGGGGCTGCAGGTGCGGCTGCGGGCGCTGCTGCTGAGGCTGTGGGCGCGGCATGCTGGGCCGCGGGTGGGGCTTGTGCAGCCGAGCTCTCTTTGAGCTTCTCCAACCTTTCAGCTTCTCTGTCGGCGTTTCTTTGTTGCTGCTTGCGAACCTGATCCTTCAGAATAGTTTGTGGCGAAAGGGGTAGGAGAGTAACTCTCCTCCCGTCATAGGTGAAGGCATATGTATTTGCACGACCATCATGAAGGACATTACGATCATATAACCAAGGACGCCCTAACAATATATGACTACAATCCATGCGTGCAACATCACATAATATTTTATCATGATATGATCCAATAGAAAGAGAAACTAAGCATTGTTTGGTGACCATTATATCAGATCCATCATCAGTGATACCATTCAATCCATAGTGAGTAGCACGAGGAGTAGTAGGTAAATGGAGGAAATCTACTACCTTTTCATTGATGAGATTGCAGCAACTCCCACCATTGATGATGAGGTTTAAGGTAGCCTCGCGAACCACACATCTAGTGTGGAAGATGTTCTCCCTTTGATCAGCCAGGGAGACTCCTGAATGTGTAGGACCCACCGGTTGACAAGACAGAGGACGTTGTCATATTCTGATGTATCGATCTCCTCAATAATTTCAGACGGCTGGTCCTCCTCCACTTCACTCGAAATTACATGGTCCTCAACAGTCTCCTCCTCATAGTAATGGTCTCCCAAATCATTGAGAAGAACATTCTTCTTCTGAGGGCAATTGCGAGAGACATGCCCAGAACCACCACAAGTGAAGCAGCGGATGTCTTTGTTGCGATCTGTAGAAGGGGCAGCAACTCGTCTAGTTTCAACCTGATAACCCTGTTGAGGTGAGTTGGAAACTCCCTTGTGCTGCATAGAAGGGTTAGAAGTAGAAGGTTTAGATTGACTAGAAGGGTTAAAGGGAACAAACCTGCGACCTTGAGAGGTCTGGTCAAATCGGCTCCTCTGCTGCCGTAGCTGCTGCTGCTGTTGTTCATACAGAAGCTGTGCTTTATGAGTCAAAGTGTTAATATCTTTAATGGAATGGATAGATAAAGGATTTTTAATAGAGATATTAAGGCCAGCAAGAAATTGAGTACACAAAGCACGTTCAGTAAGAAAAACATTAGCCTGATGGGAGAGTCGTTCCAGCTCATCCCTGTAGTCATTAGGAGAGCGAGTTCCTTGACGGCAGGACGCCAATTGCATCCTCATTGACTCTGTGTATTCCTCAGGCACATGTCTCTTCTTCAGGAGATAGCGAAGTTATGGCCAAGTTTCAACAGGTTGTTTGTCCTGACGACGGCGCATCTCACGAGTGCGGAACCACCAGGTGCGAGCTTTACCTACTAAATGTAACATAACAACTTCCTACTTCTCCGTTTCCTCATAGCGTAAATGTTCAAGCATATAGTCAGTATGATTTTCCCAAACAAGATAAGCTTCAGGATCAGTGTTACCATCAAAAGTTTCTAATTTAAGCTTAACATCTCGTCTCTGGACAGCTTGAGCATTATCAAATCTAGGACGACCAAAATTAGGAGGGGGTAAATCATCAAAGTTAGGATTTACCTCGTGGTAAGCATCCTCCAAATGTGGATGCTCATACAGATCATTATTGCTGCGGTTGTCATCCCAGTTAGCACGGCCATGCGGCGGTTGCTGTTGACGCTGATAGAACCTCCCTTGCTGCTGATGTTGTAGTGGTGTATACTCACGACGATCTTGGTTGCCATTGAAGCCATCTAGATGGTCGTCGTCGTTTTCTCCAGTGAAAGGATTAGGAGTAGCAGACTTAAGTGGTATATATAATTGACCAGAAGGAGGAGGTTTAACAGCATAAGAAGTATTACCTGGAGGGGGTACGTTACCTGACTGTGGTGTGGGGTTGACCGGCGGTGTAGGAGTCGTAGGTGGTGGAGGCGGCCTACCTCCAGAGGGAGGTGTAGATCCAGAAGCCTCCGCCTGTTTTGCCTCATCCAATTGTCGGGTAACTGCCTGTCTGATGAGGTTAGACCAGTATACGCGGTCCTCCTAGCGTTCAATAGCCCGACGATTTTCAGCCTCTGCCATTTCCTTACGGAAAACCAAAGTAGATTCTTGGACAGCAGAGTCAATAATGAACCGCATATTATCGGCAGAAATGCCAGCAGGTGGGGTAGGGGAAGGGTTGGGGTCGCTATCGTTCGTCATGTTCCTACAATATCAAAAGAGCAACAAGTAAACGAAGCAAAGACCAGAAACCAAGTAATGCAAGCTCTAGTGATTCCTAAGAGTGATTCACGGTTTTAGAAATCAAAGAGCGAGAAAACAAGGCACAATATTCAAGCAATTCCCCTGGACACAGAATTTTGCAATATTGAAGACAGCAAGTAATAATCCAAATTCCAATTTAAATCAGCCACAAAGTCGGATATCAAGGATAGCAAGTATAAACAAGCGGCTGAATGTGTATAGAAAAAGAGCTACAATGTGATGCTTAAATAATATGAATGTGTAATAATCGACAATAGCAATCACAAGGGCAATCAAGTGCACACACTCCGTCAACTATTATTTGACGGTTGCAACACGGTTCAGAGAAAAAGGGGTGTGACCAAGGCTCCAGTGTCGGCACAGCACAAAATGACACAAGTAGGGTTCTTTTGTAATGCTTTAAACCGTTTAGATCATCTAACATGTAGCAATCAAAGAACTAACAAGGAAGAGTTACTAACTCAACAATGTAATGAAGGAATGTTCTCTCTTTTTTTTTTTTGAATTTATGCTCTCGGTTTTGTTTTTTTTTGTTTTTTTGGTTTTTTTTTTTTTTTTTATATGATGAACAAGCTGCTGTAAAATGGGGGTAGCAACCGAAAATTGAAGAGCAAGAAAAAAAGAAGAATAAAAAAAGCTACGATGATCTAAAAGTAAGCAAAAATAAAGAAAATAGGGAAAATAGGCTAGAAACTGGAGAAAGTAGGGTTCTTTAGTGGTGCAAGTTTATATAATGCTTTAATCCAAGAATCACAGTCATAGGCATGATATGTAGCAACTAGGAATAAAAGATCACAACTTGCAGGCAATAACTCAATATCTTCCAAATTATAGATCCAAACAAAGAATAACAAAAAAAAAGTGCCAAATTTTGATGGGTGACGAATAAAGATTCAATTTTTATGCAGCGGCTATGGTGAAAAATAAGGCACGAAAAATAAATCACTCAAATAGAAATCAAGAGAGTAAAGAACTTGCATTAACCTGAAATCCGATACCACTTGATACGTTTGGGATACCCGATCCTTCGCCTGTGGGCTTCAGATCAAGAACCACGCCGTATATTTGCTAAGATCTTGCAATGCTCTTTGATATCTCCTGATTTGGAACAAATTAAACAAGTGATTAGAATTCTGATTTAGCGACAGATTCTATACTTAGAAATTTCCAGCAATTTAAACAAAGGTAATAGCGACAGAAAAAGAAGGAACGAAGAACAGCGAGGGAGAAGCGGGGTGGATGCGCGGACACAGGCGTCTCAGGAGCCTCACTCGCTGGGAGCGAAGGCCAGACGCGGACGGGAAAGCGCTTCGCTGAGCGCGCGAGAGCAGGGACGAGGTGTGTGCGGGAGCGAGAGCTGGGACAGTGCGGGAGCGAGGGCGCCTGGAGGCGTCCGCGCTCGCTGGAGCGGGTCTGCTCGCAGGTGGCGCCAGGGACTGGGCTTCTCGTATGTGCTGTCGTCGATCTCGACAAGGACGGTGATGGCTTTCCTCGATCTCGACAAGAACCAAGGTGAGGGTTTGTGTTTGTGAAGGCCGAAAACAATAAGAACATAAGAGCAAGATAGCTTTTTGGGATTGATAACCGAGAACCCTTTAATCCATAAAGGGGTTTCTCAATTCTATTCAATCTGATTAAATTCAAAGTGCATAACATGAATTTATAGGAAAACTATGAGAGATCTAACCAATCCTTCCTTGCAAAGGAAAGGGGTTTGGATAGATTAATTCTATCTAAGATAAATGAAATAACTTAAAGATAAATAAATCCTAAGAAGATAGAAATGTAATAACTTGGTGGCCAAGTATTATATCTAGAAGAGATATAATTAAATTCCACCTTATTTATCTAATTGCATAAAATAACAACTTAATTAACTAGATTAATTTCGGCCCATGCACAAGTGTGACTCGGCCCAATCTCTCGACAAGACCAATGGCCTACTCGGCCGAGTGTCCTCTTGGTGGTGTCGAGTTCAGGTGAATCATGGCGGGTGCAGACGAGTCTTCATGAGCTCCGTGTGTGGACGTAGGCTCACTTCTTGTGCTGGCGGTGTAACCTTGAGCCAAGTGATCCAGGGTGGCCTGAACCCTTTCTCTAAAGTTCCATGGTGACGGACAAGAAAGGCCTTAGTTGCATTTTGAATCTTCTTGGCCCTTGCACGAGTGACAGGGCCATCAAATGGAACCTTCATGTTGTCCTCAATGTCACCAGGAGTCATCGATAATTGCACGACATCATTCTCCTCCACTTGACTTCGATTTGTCTTCAAATCGTCGTCAGAGTCATCGTCCGGCACGAACAAGGATAGATCGGCGACGTTGAATGTAGAATGGACGCTGTACTTATCGGCAGGGAGATCCAGCTTGTATGCATTAGGACCCATCTTCTGAACCACTCTGAATGGTCCATCTCCCCTGGGGTCCAGCTTAGATTTCCGTTGTTGCGGAAACCTTTCCTTCCTGAGATGCAGCCATACCAGATCACCAACGTTGAACTGCACATCCTTGCGATGCTTGTCCTTTGCGGCCTTGTATTGCGCAGTCTTCCTCTCCAGTTGCGCTTTGGTACGCTCATGCAAGCTTTTGATGAAGTCCACTTGCTTAGCTGCATCCACGCTCTCCTTCTCCTTATATGGCCGAGGCATCATGTCTACTGGAGTTAAGGGGTGGCGGCCATATACTACCTCGAAGGGGGTCATCTTTGTTGCAGAGTGCCTAGACCTGTTATATGCAAACTCTACAAATGGTAGACAGTCTTCCCATCTCCGCAGGTTAGTTCGTAGCATGACTCTAAGGAGAGCCCCAAGAGTTCTATTTGTGACCTCAGTTCGGCCATCAGTTTGTGGGTGACAAGAAGTAGAAAATAGCAATTTTGTACCCAATTTAGACCATAGAGTTTTCCAAAAAGAGCTTAAGAATTTAGGATCACGGTCAGAAACTATAGACAATGGCAATCCATGTAAGCGAACAACATCTTTAAAGAATAAATGAGCAACATGAATAGCATCATCAGTTTTATGACATGGAATAAAATGAGCCATTTTGGAAAATCTGTCTACAACAACAAATATGGCATCACCTAGAGCTAGTAGCCGCGGCTTCCTCTGCCTCAATCTGAGCGGATACCAAATTTCTCAAGGTGTCATAGTCTTTTGGTTTTTTTCTGAAGAGCTGGGTCTTGAATCCCCCGTCTGCCAAGTTCCCCATGAGGATTATGACTGCTGACTCATGATTAAAGTTCGGGATCTGCACAACCACACTAGTGAATCGGGTAAAAAATTGTCATAGAGTCTCATTCGGTCCCTCCCTGATTGAATTAAGGTCTAGCATAGTCTTCTTTCTCGACCGTGAACTCCCGAAATGTGACTTGAAAACTTGGGAGAGCTGAGCGAAGCTAGCAATCGAGTTTTGAGGTAGATTAGTGAACCAGGTCAAGGCTATGCCGGTTAGAGTTGAAGGGAAAGTGCGGCACAACATTGCGTCATTATACTCATTGATCCCCATGGCGGTTGTGAAGTGGCACATGTGATCGTCAGGGTCAGAAGTGTCGTCATACTTCATGAGGTTGGTGTCTCTCCACTGTTTGGGGACCGGGGCTAGGCATACCTCGTGGGTGAAGACTGGGGGGATGAAATCTGGCCTTTACTCATGTTCACGGGGTGAGCCCGTTCTTGTTGACGTAGAAATGTCGGATGAACGCTCGCCTCGATGGTGCTTATGGGCGTGCCTATCTCCATGGCGATG
Organism: Persicaria maculosa; assembly: GCA_963922045.1. Classification (NCBI taxonomy): domain Eukaryota; kingdom Viridiplantae; phylum Streptophyta; class Magnoliopsida; order Caryophyllales; family Polygonaceae; genus Persicaria; species Persicaria maculosa. The sequence continues at coordinate 35,360,024 of OY998259.1, read as the reverse complement.
AGACATGCCAGGATTATCAGAAAATCATTGCTGGTGGTAATCTTGATGAGTGTGGCCGTACATGCCTTGGGGAATACCGTTGTAAGGGTTCCCCTGTTGAAACGACTGGTACCCATCGTACCCGTAAAAGAATGCATGCTCAGGAATTGGCAGTGGGAAATAATGTTCCTCGTGCAGGACGTAGCCCTGCCCCATGTGCTGGGGAATATACGGCGAGAAAATTGGATTTTCCGGCGCGCTGTTTTGAGCTGGGGAATTTACGTGCATGCTAGACTCTTGGAATCCCTCGTTGTCGTGGTTCGTTGTCCCGTGAGAGGCTTCTCCCATGTTAACGCTCATTTTCCACCTGTCCACACAAAGCTTCATATTTAGCGATTATATTTTCATTAGTATTTGTTTATTGAAATTTAGGAACCTCTCAGGGTGAGAGAGTTCCCACAGACGACGTCAATGATGAAACCACAATGAAAAAGTGTTACCCGCCCCACATTCTCATGGGGAGGGAAGCCACATATCCCCTCATAGCGAGATTTGGTCAACGGTCTAACCTGAAGCCCCTCCCCCCTTTCTTTCTAGTGCAATCTATCCTAAATGGGGGAGGAGGTCTCAACCTTTGCCGCAATGACCAATGGGGATGTAGACGGTCTTACCCGAACCCCGATATCCTCGACATCCGCAAAGATCTCGTAGCCGGCGCCGCCGAGCCTTTGAATTCGGCTCGCATCACTTATCGTGCAGTGGATTAATCAAACGACTTCTCGGAATAGTAAGCACCCCAACCGATTGGGGTTAAGATCAGGGATAAGAATTGGAATCTCTTTTACTCCTCGACTAACACCCTACTACCTATCCTGGACAGATCCCTCTCTTGTTTCGTGTGTCTGGGTCGTCCGCGGACGGATATCGAGCCCCAAGCCTGTTAGAAAGTGTGGTCACGAGGAAAAGTGTTATCACAATCTTAGTTCCCTCTTCTCTCCAGATTGAAGGTGTTCCTATTTTCTTTTCTCCAAAAAGCCTGTTTCTTAGAGTGTCTTCTTCCTTTTATAGTGTGCGCCCAGTTCCTCCCCCTAAGGGGACTGTTCCTTCCGCTTGGCCACTTGTTGATGTTTGGTTGCCACGTGTCATTAAAAGGAAAGACACGTGGGTGGTGGGCATGTGCGCCATCTGGCCGAATCGCATGCATCCTTCATCCGCGGATCGTATGTTGATGTATTTTCCCGGGCCCGCTTCTCCAGTCCTTTTACCTGCTTTTTCCTTTCCTTTTTTCGCTAATTTTGGGCATCATCAAATCGGATCCCTTACTCTGAGATTATAGGGGGGTATTTATAGGGAAACCAAGCGAGCAGCTGACTGGGAACCTCGTGGTTCTATGTAGGACACGTGTAGCGGATGCCCACACGCTTAGGGGCATAGGCAATACACGTGGAGCCATTAGAGACGAGGTGCTTGAGCCAGCGAGCTGCTTGCTAGGACTTCGGAGGCTTACGAGACATTTTGGAGAGTTCACTCTAATTCTTACACTTGGTTTGAGTCGCGAGGGAAATAAGGGTTAATAGTTCTTACACTGGGTTTGGATACTTCGTTCGATATGTACTAATGGTGGGACCGACCTCCTTTTGCGTTGGGTGACCCATTTATGACGTCATACTCTGTGTTTATTATATAGCCTATTTTCTATGGCATCGTCAACTATGCTTGTAGCAAATAGGGTTGTTTAATACTCGAAAAAAGCTCGATAAACTAGAAAATAGGGTTGTTTAAGTTACTATGTTTGTAACTAAAATCCTATCTAAAAGATATGATAAAATAAATCTACTTGCTGAGCAAAGAAATCTAAAAGATAGAATTTCCTTAATCATCTTATTTATCCTAGCAAATATTGATAAAACTAATTAGAGATAATATCAATTAATTAGAAAGTCAACTAATAGATATTAATTAGAGATAATATCATTATTCCTAAATAAATATAATGCTTAGATGATCGATAAAGTAATTATAGAAAGATAAAGTAATTATAGAAAGATAGGCAATCTCGTCCACACAATGAATAACTGCAAAGATGACAACTTTCGAGCATCTTCAAAGTCGATTTTGGAAAAACCTTCAACGTCAAAGTTGTAGACCTTTGAGTCCTCTTTCCAAAAAGATATGCTCAATCCAATCTATTAAGTATGGATTCCGAAAGCTATCAAATCTGCTTGAACGATTCAAAACGTGTGCATAAGCCATCTTTGATTCTTTGAACCTTTTTGTTATGGTGGAGCCTTCTTCTTTCGCTTGAGGATGAAATCAATGTCAGGTCAACAAACGGAGGAGAGAGAGTGCTTTGATTCGAGTGGGAACGCATCCAGATGATTCGCTTCAAAAGTGGATGAATCCACTTTTTTTTTTTGTGCCTACATTGAAACTCGTTTTTGGTTGGGGTGGGCGCGAGACGGGAGGGGACGGGACGGAGGTCATCCCGCGTCCCGTCCCGCGTTATATTTGCGGGACGGGACCGGGACGGGATTCACTCGTTTTTTTCTAATCCGCACGGGCCTTGTCCCTCACGGTACGGGTCTCGTCCCTCAATTAAAAAATATTATCAAAAATAGAAAATTTCATACATATCTTACGATTTTCAAAGACGTAACATATATAGATCTATAATTCGTTTATATTTTAAAGAATACACACCGATGTCGTGTATATGTGATAACAGTGTGTTAGAGCTGTGCAGAAAAATATGACATGGTTGACACGACACGAAACCGCACCAATACGACACGAAAAAACACGAAACGATATAGATACGACACGATTATGACTCAAAACGGTAAAATACGACAATAATCGTGTCGTGTTCGGATCGGGATTTTTCCCTTGTCGGGTATCCGACACGACACAATAATATTTTTTTATATATAATATTAGTTTTCTGTAATAATAGATATATAATAAATGTTACTGAGTATCACATATAATGTGGCTTGCCCAGCTGGTCAGGAGTACTTTTCGCGTGTGGGATGAGGATACTTGGTCTCGAGTTCGAGTACCAGGTTCTGCATTTTTTTTGTTTTGTTTTTCCAACCATTTGTTTTATTTTTCTTTTATGTCTACTTGTCTAGGGCTACAGTTTGCGTCTTCTTCCTTCAGTTTCCAGACTCGCCGACCGCCGTGACCTCCAACCCACAGGCCACAACTCGAGCTCGCCTCTCCTCTCTTCTCCTCTCCTCTCCTCTCTCGCCCTTCTCGCCGCTCGCCTCGTCCTCTTCACGATCCTCAACCTCGCTCACCCGACCTCTCGAGCCCTCTTCTCCATGCTCAATCGAGTTGCTTCAGATCCGGCCGCCCTTCTCGCGGCTCACCTCTCCTCTCCTCAATCCCAGCTCCGACGCTCGTCTTTGTTCAAACTTCAGATCTGGCGTGTTCGAGACGTCGAGTCGCTTTAGATCTGGCGTGGTCGACTTTCTCTATTAAAAAATCAAACTCAGATATGGAGAATCCCCTCCATTTCTGACCAATCTCCGGCGTGTGTGATTCTCCATTTCCGACCAATCTCCGGCGTGGTTGCCTCTTATCTTCGTTGTTGGCTCTCCATTGAAGAAACAACTTCTCTCCTCCGATCCTCCTGGTACTGTACACGACCGCATTCAAGGGGAAAAAAGTTTTATAATAAATGGTTCGTGTCGTGTTACACGAGTATCCGACATGAAACCGTTTCGTGTTTTCGTGTCGGATACCCGGTACTTATCATGTCGTGTTCGGATCGGTTGTTTTAGTGTTATCGATTTCATGTATCCGACATACCGTGTCGTATCGTATCGGATACCCGGTTATGCACAGCCCTACATGAGTGTGTAGTGTGTATATATGTAATAACAGTGTACGCGTGTTAGCGTGTATAACATTATCGAAGCAGTGTGTATACATATGTATATTGAAACAGTGCATGTGTATACATGTAATTGTATATGTAATCTAATATATGTATACACTATATATATACTCCCTCCGATACATAATATACTGTAATAACATACTATATATTGTAATTAATATAAAATATAGAAACAGTGTTTATAATAGACTAATATATATATGCGGGACGGGACAGGATTTGCGGGACTGGAACGGGTCGTTCCGCGTCCCATCCCGCATAATTTTTGCGGGACGGGACCGGGACGAGATTCACTATTTTTTTTCGAAATCTCATCGGGATCGGGACGGAATTGGGATTTGCGGGATTTGTGTCCAACCCTAGTTTTGGGCATAGTAGGCCCAAAATGATGCGTTTTGTGACACGGAGGCGGCATGTTCCCATTGGGCCATTGGCCGGATTTCGACCAATGGGAACAGGCCAAATGGTAGGGATTTTAATTAAATTAAAAGTTAAAACCCCTATTTATTCGTTAGATAGAATTTTAAAAAAAAATAAATGTGATTTATTTTTATCTATTTATCCAATGAAATAAGAGTCGCACGACTCTTTCTTGTGAATGAAAAAAATAAAAAGTTAGTGGAAATTAAGCTGATGTGAAAGGAATAATGGATGAAATGAGTTAAGAGTCGTGAAAGTATCTGTTGCTGTAGATCTAGAACCCTTAGAATAGGATCCAAGATCTCGAATAGGTAGCTTATACAGAAACTTAAAAGCGAGATAAAGAACAACAAGGAGTGTTTACGCGGTTCGGATCAAATCCTACATCCGCGGAGTCTCAGGTTCGGGGAGACTCAGGCCCAAGTTCACTATGCTTGTTTTTCGATTACAAGATAAGGGTTGCAGTTTCTATAGATGAATACAACGATCCAACCAGAAAATAGCCAAGAACGAAAGTACAAGAAAAAACTAGAAGTAGGAAAGAAGAACTCCCTTAGATCTGGCCTTGGAAGCGCAGATCGTCGCCGGAGAAGCTTGTACGAGCCAGGAGCTCGCCGCCAAGGAAGCAGAGATGCTTCTTCTTCTTCACAGTGTTCAGATCCGGGGTCCAGCTAGTGGATACGCCCTAGATCTGAAGCCTTCGTCGTCGATCAGAGTCGAGAAGGTCGCCGGAGATGGAAACCCTAGCTCTCGCTCTCTTCTCTCTCTTTCTTTCTCTGTGGAGGCTTACTAGGTGGAGCGGCCGAATGGAGAAACCCTAAAGAGATAAGCTCCTTTTATAGAGCGCTCAAAGTTGGAACCCTAGAAGTAGGCCACAATAGCTTCTGGAGCCACTGGGCTCAGAGCTTCGTTATGGGCTTTCAGCTAATGGGCCGGTAAGTGACAACACATGTAACTAATAGACAATATAACATAGTATGCATATAATATAAAGTCTATGATATATAGTTGGAATATTCAGTGTAACACTTAGCATATATTTATATAGTATGAGTATATGACCCGGAACCCTATGTTTCCGGATTAATACTTCGAATACTTAAATATAAATATTACCAAAAGTGTTTCCTAAATATCAAATATATAATTGTATAGTATCTGCCTTCCGACTATATCTTACGCGGGATTATACTCAGATTAAGATAGGCTTTACAATTTGCCCTCCTAATATAAGTACTGATCCCTAGTAATCAAAACATAGTGAACTATACTGGGCCTGAGTGAACGACCGGACCGTCGTCGACTCAAGTATGAGAGGCTAAGGAGGCCTCTCTATATGCAGGAAGTCCCTGCAGAAACAGAACTTGTTAGAAGGCACAACTTTAGTACCGAAGTCAGCAGGGTTTTCCTCACCTTTAATTTTCTTAGCGTCTTACTCAGAGGCCTCTATCCTATTCCTGATGAAGTGGAACCTGACATCTATATGCTTGGTTTTCTCGTGATACATAGGATCCTTACAAAGGTAAAGGGCACTCTGGCTATCAGTGTAAATTACAGGTTTGAATTTCCTTTTAAGAATCTCTCCTAAAATGCCTTTCAACCAAATAGCCTCTTTAGCTGCTTCAGTAGCAGCCATGTATTCGGCTTCAGTCGAGGATAACGCTACAACGGTTTGTTGCTGCGATTTCCAGGATATACAGTTTCCTGCCCATGTGAAGTAGTAGGCAGTGGTAGATTTTTGGTTATCTTTGTTACTAGCGAAGTCGGCATCTACGTAACCATACAGCTGGTCTAGGGGAGAGTACTGCTTATAAGCTAGACACAGATCTCTAGTGCCGGAGATGTACCTAAGGAGGTATTTCATAGCATTCCAGTGGTCCATACCAGGATTTGACATGAATCGGCTAAGGACACTAATGGAGAAAGCTAGGTCTGGACGGGTGCAGAGCATGGCGTACATGACAGAACCTACAACTACGTCATAGGGGACTTTAGACATTTCTTGGATCTCAGAGGGTTTGGTAGGGCAGCTTTTCTTAGTCAACTCAAGGTGCCCTCCTAAAGGTATGGCTGTGGATTTGGAGTCTACCATGTTAAACCTCTTAAGAACCTTTAGGATATAGTCATCCTGAGTTAGCCAAATGTTGTTATTGGAACGGTTTCTAAAGATGTTGACCCCTAGGATTTTCTTAGCTCTACCAAGGTCCTTCATGTCGAAATACTTTTTGAGATCAGTTTTAACTCCAGAGATTAGAATCATAGAGCTACTGATCAATAGTATGTCATCAACATAAAGGAGAACAAAGATGGCATTCTTAGAAGCTGGATGCTTAAAGTAAAGACAATTATCATACGAACTTCTATGAAAACCTAGTTTCTTGATTACGACATCGAACTTAAGATCCCATTGACGGGGTGATTGCTTAAGACCATAGATGGACCTTCTAAGGAGACAGACATGGTTAGGGTAACTTTTATCTACGAAACCCTTAGGCTGACTCATGTAGATAGTCTCATCTAAATCCCCATGGAGGAATGCGGTCTTAACATCCATCTGTTCTAATTCCCAATTGAACACAGCAACCATAGAAAGGAGTAATCTCATGGTTTTATATTTGACTACAGGTGCGAATATATCGTTATAGTCTAAACCTTCTCACTGAGTAAAGCCTTTGGCTACAAGACGAGCTTTAAACCTATGAGGATCGGTTGGGTTTAAGCCTTCTTTAAGTTTTAAATCCACTTAGAGTCTATAAGCCTAGCTTTTTCAGGTTTAGGTATAAGGGTCCAGGTTTTATTTTGATGCATAGAATCTATCTCTTCTTGCATGGCTTTAAACCAATACTTAGAGTGAGGATTGGAGTTAACCTTTTCGAAGGAGCTAGGGGTAGTAGGATGCCTAATGGTTTCAGCTGTTATGAGGGCATACTCAACTAAGTAACTAGTATACTTTTTGTTAGGTATGCTAACCCTAGGCTCCCTATCTCTAACTAACTGATAATCATTCACATTAGCATGCACAGATAAATCAGAAGAAGGGGGAGAGGAGAAACCAGAGTTATTAGACAGGTCGGGTACAGAACCAGAAGAGAGGGGAGAAGAAGGTAAAGCAGGTATTAAAGCTGGTTCTTCTGCTTCAGGTTCTTCATCAGTGTTGTCAGCCTCTTCTTCAGGTTTTTCTCCTTCTTCAGCTGTTTCCTCTTCACCTTTGTGTTCCCCCCGTGATGTGGATGGTTGGGGAAGTGTAGGTGAAGCCCCTATGTCGAACTCCATGTCCTCTAATTCAGCATCAGTGGCAGCAGGGCCAAACTGAACAGAGTTCCAGTTGTTGTGCTGAGTGGTACCTGTTTCTTGTGCAGTAGATGTTAGTGTGGTCTTAAAGTCGAAATCAAGCTCATTAAATTTTACATTTCTAGCAGATATCACTTTCTAACACCCAGGTTGTATCAATAGAATTCTATAACCCTTAACCCCTTCTGGATAACCTAAAAATATTCCTTTCACAGCTCTAGGTTGTAACTTCCCTTGTGAAATATAGGCATAAACAGTACAACCAAAAGACCGAAGGTAAGTCAGATTAGGGGGTTTACTAGTCTATTTTTCTTGTGGAGTTTTAAATCCTATGGCACTGGAGGGTGATTTATTGATTAAGTAGGCAGCTGTAACAATAGCTTCACCCCACAAACTAGGTTTGAGACCAGCACTTATAAGCATACATCTTGTCTTTTCTAGAAGAGTTCTATTCATTCTTTCTGCTGTACCATTTTGTTGTGGTGTTCCAGGGACAGTTAAATGTCTTTTTATACCATTAGCATTACAGAAATTATCAAACTCTTTGTTACAATATTCCAGGCCATTGTCAGTCTTTAAACATTTCAATTTAAATCCAGATTGAGACTCAACCATAATTTTTCAATCCTTGAAAGCAGTAAAAGCATGATCTTTAGATTTAAGCAAAGTCAGCCAGACCTTCCTAGAGAAATGATCTATGAAAGTAATAAACTATTTCATTTTACTGACAGAGTCAACCTGGGCAGGGCCCCAAAGATCAGAATGCACATACTCAAGAGGAGAGGAAGCAACATATGCAGATTTAGGAAACTGTAACTTAGCAGATTTGCCTAGCACACAATTCTCACAGAAATCCAAAGTTACAGGTTTATTAGGAAGTAATCCAGATTTATACAATTGAAATAGACCTTTGTTACCAATGTGGCCCAGTCTGTTATGCCAAGTTTTGGTTTCAGATTCAGTCATCACAGGCAAAGATACAGTGTTTATTTCAGCAGTTTTAGCAATGACATAATAAAGCCCTTTAATTCTGTTTGCTTTTAAAATAGCTCTATTATTCATAAACACAGTTCTAATGCCATTAGAAGAAGATATATCACAACCAATTTCTTCAAGAGATGACTCAGACATTAAACTTCTTCTCAAATTAGGTTCAAACCACATCATCATGCATAATCAGAGAAATAGAACCAACACCTTTTATATCAAAAATGGTGTCATCTCCTAACATAACATCACCAGCAATAGACTCATCAAGGGTTTTAAACATGTTTTTATTAGGAGTAGCATGCATTGTACAGCCAGAATCAAGTATCCATGTATCAGCATTAATAGGGAACTTATCACAGCTATTAGCACACATGAACAATTCAGCAGGATAAGAATTCATAGACTCAAGCACAGAAGCAGATAATTCAGTCTTATTTTTCTGAGCCAATTGCTCAGCCCTTTTCTTTTTTCTATAGTCCTTAACCCAATGACCCAAATTCCCACAATAATTGCATCCTTTTATCTTCAAAACCTTCATAAGTTCATTTTTTTCAATGATAGACTCAATGATTTTATCTTTAGATAACTCAGAACTACTAAACTGAATAACATCTTTGAAGTTGTCAAACTGAGCAGGTAAAGCATTTAGAATAAGGATAGCTTGGTGAGTGTCTTTAATCACATCTTTGCATCTTTCCAGTTCTTGGGTCATTTTAAGGAATTTATCAAGATTGTCGTCTAAAGTGATAGCAATGTCCATTTTAAACGTAAACAATCTACAGAGCAAAGAGATCCTGGAGGGCAGAGACTTAGTTAAGAAAAGCTCCTCCAGGGCTTTCCAGAGAGAGGAGGCGGAAGAGAATCTTACCACCTGACGGGTTATGCCGTCAGATAACCTCAACATGATCTCCGAGTGTGCTTTTAGATCCATCTCGAGCTCCAGGTCCGAGGGAGCCACTTTCTTGCCTTTGTTGTCATCATCTTCGTCTTTAGATGAGGACGAGGCCAATACATCCACTGGATGAGAGATGGCCTTCCAGCAGCCTTCTTTAATCAGGATGGCGCGCATCTTGACTAGCCACATGGCGAAGTCGATGACGCCATCGAAGGGATTGATGCGGTATGTGTTGTCCATAGTAAAGTACCTGAAATCAACACAAAAGCAAAAGCAGTAAGTAAACTTGGTTGAGTTTTCGAAAGCAAGAAAAAACTTAAAGAAAACACCAAGGTTTAGAAGCGGAAGCGACGGTAAGAGCAGATCTGAGGCTCTGATACCAATCTGTAGATCTAGAACCCTTAGAATAGGATCCAAGATCTCGAATAGGTAGCTTATATAGAAACTTAAAAGCGATATAAAGAACAACAAGGAGTGTTTACGCGGTTCGGATCAAATCCTACATCCGCGGAGTCTCGGATTCGGGGAGACTCAGGCCCAAGTTCACTATGCTCGTTTTTCGATTACAAGATAAGGGTTGCAGTTTCTATAGATGAATACAACGATCCAACCAGAAAATAGCCAAGAACGAAAGTACAAGAGAAAACTAGAAGTAGGAAAGAAGAACTCCCTTAGATCTGGCCTTGGAAGCGCAGATCGTCGTCGGAGAAGCTTGTACGAGCCAGGAGCTCGCCGCCAAGGAAGCAGAGGTGCTTCTTCTTCTTCACAGTGTTCAGATCCGGGGTCCAGCTAGTGGATACGCCCTAGATCTGAAGCCTTTGTCGTCGATCAGAGTCGAGAAGGTCGCCGGAGATGGAAACCCTAGCTCTCGCTCTCTTCTCTCTCTTTCTTTCTCTGTGGAGGCTTACCAGGTGGAGCGCCCGAATGGAGAAATCCTAAAGAGGTAAGCTCCTTTTATAGAGCGCTCAAAGCTGGAACCCTAGAAGCGAGTGGGCCACAACAGCTTCTGGAGCCAATGGGCTCAGAGCTTCGTTATGGGCTTTCAGCTAATGGGCCGGTAAGTGACAACACATGTAACTAATAGAAAATATAACATAGTATGCATATAATATAAAGTCTATGATATATAGTTGGAATATTCAGTGTAACACTTAGCATATATTTATATAGTATGAGTATATGACCCGGAACCCTATGTTTCCGGATTAATACTTCGAATACTTAAATATAAATATTACCAAAAGTGTTTCCTAAATATCAAATATATAATTGTATAGTATCTGCCTTCCGACTATATCTTATGTGGGATTATACTCAGACTAAGATAGGCTTTACGGTTGCGGATTGTGTAATAGACTTAACGCACAAGCAAATTGACAGACGCTGCCCCACGTACGTTAATTAATACATTGAATGAGGATGATGAAATGAACCCTTAAAATGTGTGAAAACACAATTTGACCGGTATTAACTAATAACTAGATTCCAAATTGAAAACTTGGTTGAATTGGTGTATTTGAGAGCATTTGTCAACTTGGTATTGGAGGAAAAATACAACTAATTGATGAGGGTGATATATAGGACCTACCTTATAATTACAGGGACTAAATTAATAGCCGGGTCCTGTTTTGAGGGCAAGTACTGCATGTATCATGTATCAATGTATGTGTGGACTTTTAATTACTTAATTGGGGAGAAATTAAAGAAGCAGTGCAAATGGGCAACAATAACATGGAGCTCTTCATTTACTACATATATGGCCGGCCGGAATTGAATTAGGAATAATATAGCATATATATGTGTATATGGGTTTCTTCTGCTTTCTGGTGGATCAGAAGAAACGGACTAGGAGGTGGAAGCCGGTGGCGGGGCTTTGCTCGAGGTGCGGGGGAGGGGCGAAGGTGGCTGACATGATCACCTACACAAGGTTCTGCTTCGTCCCCTTTTACTGCTCTTCAGGGAAGGCCATCTTCTGTGCTCTCTGCGGTGCTTTGCTTAAATCTTACCCCTAATTCCTCTCCCACTTCCACTCCCACTCCCACTCCCACTCCCACTCATTATTAATTAGTTTTCATATATTCCTGTATACAATTATATATATACACTTTACTCACTGTATATTATATGCAGCGCTTTGTGTTTATGGTAATTAGTAGTTTAATTATGTATGTTGTACCCTACTGTATGTGGATCGGATCGAGCAAACGGAGAAAGGGGAAAATCCACATAATTTCATATGGTTAAGTTAGAGTTCACACCTACTGTACGTGTCGTTGATCTTTTATATATATATATATATATATATATATATATATATATATATATATATATATATATAAAAAGAGAGAATGGGTAACTTGTGCATATGGTTTAGGGTGTACCTTGTGCACGATTGTGAGTCATTGATCGGATGGTGATTGATGGATGAGATTAAAAGGGGATTTTTTTTAATTAAAAACAGGTGGGCCCACAAACAAGTGATGTAAATAGGCTCAACTCTCTTCCGTGGCGCGTGTGAAATTAGGAGATATTGGATTTGTGATCTTTGAAGATATGGAGCCCACCAGTACTTTGGATCTTTCCATCTAGTACCGTGGCTTTTTATTAGGATATATATAAAATTATTTGGCAACTACTTTATATATTTTATATTAATTCACAATAACTCATATCTTAGTCAATCCATATCTTTTGTATATGTAAAGATTTTGTGTTAGATCAAAATAATACATTAAGTTGATAACTTTTAAGATTAAAGTACACTCTACAGTATTAGGGAAATTAAGTTGATAACTTTTTTAATTAACAAGGTAGTTTATCTATATCTTTTTTATTTGTAAAGATTTCGATTTAGATCAAATTAAACCATTAATTTGATGGATATTATGTTAACCCATAAAAGCGACATCAATTGTATTCAAGCTTCGAGCAGAGTCTCCTAAAAACCGACGTAAATTTTCAGAATTATTCGGTTGAATCGGTCGATTTAATGCATACATTAAACGATAAGTAAGAGATTATTCCGTGGAATTCTTATTTTTATAAGGTACACAGAAGCGATGAATAATTGCATAACCATTATCAATAAGTAATTATTCGGTTGAATCGGTCGATTTAACGCATACATTAAACGATAATTAAGAGATTATTCCGTGGAATTCTTATTTTTATGAGGTACACAGAAGAGATGAATAATTGCATAACCATTATCAATAAGTAATTTTTATAATTATTCGGTTGAATCGATCGATTTAACACGTATATTGAACGATAATTGAGATATTATTCAGCGGAATTCTTACTTTTACGAGGTACACATAAGAGATGAATAATTGCATAATCATTCTGAATAAGTAAAATTTTAAAATTATTTGGTTGAATCGGTCGATTTAATACGTACAGTTGACAGGCCTAAAGTCGTTATGCCAAATCAAAGTAAATTCCTAAGATGCAAACTATAACAAGTATAGTAGGTAAGTTAGGGTCGAACCCACAGGGAAACAGAATCAATTGTAAGAGCAAGTATTATTACCCAAAAAGTAACCAATTCAAGGGGGAGTTTTGTGTGTAAGCGATAGTGACCGAACAAGTTGCAATAAGAGGTTGCGAATATATGATGGAAAAGTATCACACCAGGTAATTATCCGCACAACAATTGAGATGGTTCATCATCGCATTCTATGAGTCTCAAGTTCTAATGTCCAGTAATTGTTCTCAATTCAGATCGTGTAATAGCTTTTAGTCCTACCAGTCCTAAAAGCACTTATCACCAAATTACAAGGGAAAACCTTCACCGAATAATAAAGCGATAGCATTCAAACATGAATTATAATGAGATACAAGCGATTCTAACAACCCGTTAAAATAGCCTGTAATCGAATCTCCTTCACAATCTACCACAAGCAACCTGCGTATGACGATTGTGTTTGCTACAATGAATCTACAACCCCAAACCTGGAATTGGAAACCCTAGCAATATGACTAGTATCGATAAACCTAGGTGATCAATCCAGATTAACCAATAATAAGCAATCAAGCAATAAGCTCAGGAGATCGAAACAATTAACAAAGGACGAACAAGAGTAGAATACTCACAACCAAATCAATCGAAGGCTTCAAAGAACCAAGTGTAACAAAGGAGAGTTAGTTCTCCATAGGGTTCGTAAGATGAAGGAAAAGAAAAAATACGTCTCTGGAAAATAACCTAAAACAACCGGCTCATTCTCGGCAATAATATAACCTAATTAAAAGGGTTTAACATCCCGTAAAAATATAATATTAAAAACTAATAAGATAGGGGAAAATCGGATAAGAATCCGTCTCCAGGGACTGACGCGGGCGCGCCAGTAGCAGCGCGGGCGCGTCAATGAATTGTCTTGCTACTTCTCTCTGATGCAACGACGCAGGTACTCCCTCCTAGCAGCGCGGGCGCGTCAGTAGCAGCGCGGCCGCGCCAGCTCGCCAGATTCCAGCTGCTTCCGAATTTCTTCACTTCAACTCTTCTATAACTTGCATGATCCTATGATTTCTTCAACTTCTTCAACAGGTTCCGAATCACCAGGTTCATACAAATATCTCTCACAATGACATGTAAATGATGACAAAAACTACTAAATGCGCTATAGAATATATCGCATATCAACAGTGAACGATAATTGGTAGATTATTCAATGAAATTCTTATTTTTACGAGGTAAAAAAAAACCCAAATCAAAAGAACCCCAATCCAGCCAAATAAATTGCGCATAATTCATGAATAATGAAAAAAAATTCCAGAAAATACAAACCTAATCCTATATTGAGTATATTCAACTAAAAATAATTGAATCTCTCTCACACAAAAAACCCAATCCATACCCCACCAAAAGATCACCCAAAATATCCAAAAAGCTTGATGCTTACTCATTAATGGAGCCCTCATGGTCGACTCTTGAACCAATCGGAGAGAGAAGAGACCTCCTTCCCTCTTCGCCATTCTTCGATTCAATTCGCCGTTGGTTTCGATTTGATTCGATTCGAGTCTGCATCGCCGATCGATTAGCCTTCACTCTTCTTTGATTCGATTCGATTCGCCGTCGGGTTTGCCAAGAAGAAGTGCCCTTGCCGCCATTGAAGAAACCAATTTGCAAGGATGCGAAGCACGATCGTCAAAGCTTGGGGGAGGACCTTACCAATGGCTGAGACGTGGAGAAGAAAGGGTTTTAATGCTCCCAAAAATTACACGCGCTTCACTTTCTAGGGATTGTGTTGAAGATTGGTTTTTATTTTTATTTTTTTTTACACACACATGGCGGAATCTAGGCCATCCGATCCATTAAGATATATGGCTATTAATTGTGCACAAGGTACACTATAAGAGGTGTGCACTCTTGAACCATCCTCTATATATATTGGCAAATCGAATAAACGATATGTTATATTACCATATCAAGAAATTTTCTTCCATCCAAATATGAGTATATCATATCGACAAATCGCCAAATTTGGATAGATAGACTTTTGTCCGATCAATTCCAGTCTAATCAAATCAATAGTTAGATTTATAAATCATATCGGCAAATCGACATATTTGGATAGAATCTAATCATATAGATAGATAGATTTATAAGAAAATTTATTTCACCATGATAAAATAAAAAAATTATAAATAATATCCAATTATAACTCATTACCCCCACCCCCACAAAATTCCCCACCCCCTAAGTTCCCAACCACGAGAATCATTTTTCCAATAAATAAAAAATCTAAATATAAATCAAATATAATTTATAAACTTATCCACTAACCATATCGGCAAATCGAAATTTTTTTAAGAAATTAAAAATGAGAAATTTATTATTTTATTATAAAGATCATCCTTTTCCACGTGTTGGTGAGTTATATTTGGTCAACTGATCAAATGTCCATTAGTTGAAAATGAATATTTATCAACTTATTCACGAGAATTTAGATGAAACTTGAATTATTAAATACTCCGTAGTAATTAGACTATAGGATAGGTAATTATATGTTATAAAGCTCTCAATATCAAATTATTTTAATCTTTATAATTAATTTTTAAATTAAATTACAGTATACTATACATAACATCTTCCATTTAACATTATATAGTCAAAATTTAATACATAGAAACAACCAACCAATTTCACATCCGAAAAACAACAACATAATATACAGTAACATGTATTCACTACACCGTAAACCCCGTGCTTGGAACGGGTCTTACACTAGTCAAAATGTAAAACGGCTAAATCTGATGAAATTGAATTAACATTTAAAGAAAAAGATTG
The DNA here is from genome assembly GCA_963922045.1 of Persicaria maculosa. NCBI lineage: Eukaryota > Viridiplantae > Streptophyta > Magnoliopsida > Caryophyllales > Polygonaceae > Persicaria > Persicaria maculosa. The sequence continues at coordinate 35,344,256 of OY998259.1, read as the reverse complement.
CACCATACAAACAAAGTAATAAAATATATCTAATAAATTATGTATATATAAAAATGAGAACAGAGGAATATTCCATATGCGCGCATGAACATGGAAAGTAAGAGGTATATACCATGAACAATTGTTACACAAAGGTAAAACGCACACTTGCCTTTTCCTTCCAAAGCTCAGAAAGATCCCACTGCAAGTAGGTTTACCAGATTTGTTAATATGCTGCAAGAACTGAATATGTCCATTGCTTTTACAGAAGCCTTGCAAGAGATGCCTGGATATGTCAAATTTCTGAAGGAAATCCTGAGCAAAAAGCGATCCATCTCAGAGATCGCAGGCGAATGCAAAGTACTCCACTTCCCTGAAAAGAGACCTGACCCTGGTAAGTTTTCTGTTACTGTGGGTTTTGGGCAATATAAATATGATTCTCTGTGCGATTTAGGAGCAAGTGTGAGCATCATGCCTCTATCAATCTGGCGGAAGGTAAGAATAGGATGCATAGAACCTGTGGATGCCAAATTATACATGGCGAACAATACAGTACGTGGTCATCCCTACAGGTATAGTTGAGAACGTCCCTGTCTAGGTTGGTAAATTCTTTGTCCCAGCAGATTTCCTTATCATAGACTGTGCTGAAGATCCTACTAGCCCTATTATTCTTGGTAGACCATTCTTAGCTACTGCAGATGCCAAAATAAGTGTCAAAAATAGATCGCTCACCTTCACCATAGGCGATGAGGTTTTGGATTTCTCTTTTGGCCCTGCAAAAGAGGAAATTTCATGGCTGGAGGTGAAAAGCATCAGCAACCACGGGACCAAGCAAACAGCGGAGGAGGGTGCCAACACTGTACTCGAGATCGACAAGGGCTACTCGATCTCGACAAGAGCCCCACTCGATCTCGACAAGACTTTGTCAACCTCGACAAACTCTGCTGAGCCACTGACTTGCCAAGAACCTAAGTATGGGGTCCCTGCACTCGAGGTCGACCAGCAGTACTCGATCTCGACTAGCCCCAAGCCCAAAGTTTCCTGTTTTGGGTCCGAAAAGGTAAGTTCAGGTATGAGTTCTACTCCCCCTCAGTCCATAAAGAAATTTTTCAATAATTTAAGGGGTGGTAAGGCCCCGTGGCCAGAAAATCTGCGAAAGCTAAGGGTTGGAAGGAAGAGAAAGAAAGAGAAGAGGGATGATGGAAGCAACCACCTATCAGCTGAGCTTGCATACTACCATCAGGACCTAGATGATCCAGGAGAAGGGCCAAGCATGAGCGGGCCCCACAATAATGGTCCTTGAGCGCAAACGGAGAAGTCGGCCTAGCGACTCTAAAATCTAGAGCATGTATATAAACTTTATGAATTTTAGGACTTTTTGAACTTTTTGGTTTTTGTCTTTGGTTTTGGTTTTATGTCTTTTAGAATAGTTCATGTGGATAGTCTTGTTTCTTGTGCAATCTAACACATTTAGGTCGGCAAGCACATAAGGATCGTGAAAAGTGGAATAAAGAAGTCCTTGAAAACAGTCAGAATCGACGAAGGCCAAGTCGACGAAGACAAGGAGGAGCAGCCCAGACACTCGTCGAGCTCGAGTAGGCCAACTCGAGATCGACACGCCACCAGAAGCTCCTCGACTTCAGAAAACCACTAGACACAGGAAAGCTACTCGAGATCGAGTACCTTGTACTCGAGATCGACGAGACCCTTTCCTCGACCAGCACTGATTCGCCGTCCTCGATATGTTATCCTGTGAGTTCCTTCCTTTACTCTTGTTTTTATTTGATTTTATACAGTGGGGACATTGTAAATTTTAAGTATGGGGTGGGGGAAGGGCTCATTATTATTATCATATGTCTTAGTCTTGCTTTTGGTTTTACATGGTAAAATTTTAATTTTTTATATCATGCATTCATGTTTAAATTTTATGCATTTTAAGTTTTTTTAGTCTTGTCTTTTTGATTTACATAAAAAAATAAAAAAAAATGTCGAAAAAAATGAAAAAATATGCATGTTTAAATTTTTGCATTGTTTTATACCCTAACTTAGATGTCCTATGATGATAAATAATGACTGACTTGATCATATAAACCCTATGGCGTGTTTGGAAGGTTTAGCCTAAGTCCTCAAAATGGTTTTTATTTGGATTGTGAACTTGTGATGAAATTGAGCACATATGATCCTAAGCTAAAGGTTAAAATCCAACAAAAATTGTCCCAGTGAGAATTTTTGCCTTATAGGGAAAACATTAAAAATCCCTCTGCTTTCTTGAGTGTATTTACTCTTCCTATGCATCTCTAAATATTGTGATAGTTATTCAAAGCCAATGCATTTATATGTTTATGTTGATGAGAATTAAATGATGGAGGCACCTTTTAAGCCAACTTTATCCTCTCTTTACCTACCCTGCATTTTCCCCGCTTGAAGCCAGAACATTAGCCTGAGACTTTTATTGTGAACTCCACAAAATATCCTTAGCCAAATTGAGCCTGACCCCCATTTGGGAATTAAGACTTAGAGTTGGTTAGAATGGTGATTTGTGGAAAGAATGAGCTTATGTTGCATTTCAAGAAGGAAGGATTGTTGAAGTTTATTGAGATATGGGTTAGTTTTATATTTTTATCTTGCTAGACATATTATGTAAAAGGATTTTTGGCTCACATTATAAATGCACTAGTATTATTTTATTTATTTTCGTTTCAAAAAAAAATCCGAAAAAAAAGAAGAAGAAGAAGAAGAAAAAGTACATATTGAAGGTTCGATAATATAAAAACAATGTAATAAGAAATACTCTAGAAGGGGGGTTGAATAGAGTATGCCCGTTTTTCGCAGAAAGTCTCAAGACTTTTGGAGCTTGTACCAAAACCTTTGAGATTAAACCTGAATCACAAAGTTAGACAATCGAACCAAGTGCGGAAATAAGGTAAAGCAAATAAGTAAAGAACACGAGTAATTGTTTACGAGGTTCAGCACAACTTGGCCTACGTCCCCGCCTAGGGTTCTTCCACAACCCTAGGATTCAAAGGCTTTATTGATTGCTTAGCTTAGGATCCTAATAGCTCACCGAGAAGCCTCTCTCCTATACAATTGCAATCTAGTCAACTCACGTTCCCTTGGAGTCCTAGACCAATCTAGAAGAGCCCCACCTCTCTCAGCTATCTAGTACAATCCTCTAACTCTCGCAAATCAATAGCCTAGTGCAACTTCCCGAGTTATAAACTCTCGAGTAACACTTTAAATGAATATATCCTATAAGCTCACAGTGACTCTCAAAGGCTTTGAAATAAACAACAAACTCTTGAGCGCTTAGCAGAGAGACACTTTGGAAGACAGAATCGCTTGATGATTGAAAACTCGTGTAGCACTTGTGTATCTTCTGTCTTCTCCTTCCTTTCCTTTATAAAAGAGCATGGAGCGTGAGGATCTTCACCACCGGATCTCCAACGGCTCCTTCGAATCAGTTTGATCTTCAATCTTCTATTTATGGACACTTTGAATCGCCATGATCTATTTTGAACTGATCTCCTCAATATGCACTAAAGGAAAGAGATAATCTCATCTTTACTTCCTGAAAAGGTTAGTTCAACACATATATATAATATAACGGAAGTATATAATAATATAAAGTAATATTCGGACAAATAATATAGGTTTTGTATTTCATCAACTGTTAATGCGTCAAGGCCTTTGACACAAACATCCTGTCAAAGCCTTTGAAACATTTATTCCATTTTCCATCAAGGGAGGGAGTTATCAATCTCCCCCTTGATGAAAGACAAAACCTGTGCATCCCTGCAGCTTAGTCAAACAAATGTATCATAAGTAAAATCGGACTAAGTACCTGCAAGGGTTAGACAAATGTTGGATCAAATTTTTAAAGCATGCAAAAACCATCCAACCGAAAACCATAAATAAAAAACCAAGGTCTTCCAAGACCCTTAAGCAGAGGTTTTCAAAGTCTAACGATCATCTCCCCCTTTTTGTCTTTCAACAAAGGGCGGAGGTAAAACAGTCACCAAAAAAAAAATTACCAAATGTTTTGAAAACGTTTCCAACAAACCAGCAAAGTAACAAGTTTTAGGGGTGGGATAGGCTGGGTTAAGGTTTAGGCTTAGTCATCCGGAGCATCATCAGTGAGCCTCGTCCACAGTCCTTCCAGCATCTTTGAAATCCCGCTCATCTCCGTCATCACCTCCTTCTGCAGCTCCTTAATATCCAGGCGAACCTCCTCCAAGCCCAACTCTAGGTTGTACATGCGTTCATCGAAAGCTGGAGCAGTGGGAAAGGCTTTTGAAGGAGTGGCAAGACTCAAGGTCCCTTGGGGAGACCGAGTGATGCCAATCTTTTCAAGGCCTTTAGAGTCGAACATACCCGTATGACACAGCTGTTCTTCATTTTTGACATCAATTCCAGAAGCTTTGAAGATAGGGGCCAAAAGGGTCGCAAAGGGGAGGGGAGAGCCTTTTCTGGCTTTTCTGGCATGAGCCATGGTTCCAAGGATAGTGTTGGCCAGATCAGGATCAAGGCCATTTAGAATGCGGTAGAGCAGGACCATGGCATTGTCGGTAAGGAGTGAGCCAGAGTTAAGACGGGGTAGGAGGCATCTAACAATGATGTTAAAGATAATTTTTGCCTCAAGGGTTAGGGATGAGTGGGTGAGTTGCTTTGAGGTGCTGTTGGATGCTTCGGGTAGGAGATATTTGGCTCGGGCTAGGATGATGCAATTTTCTTTTGAGGGGTGGATTTCAACGGGTGGAACTGGTGTAGGTAAGCCTAGGGAATCTGCAAAATCATTGGAGTTGAGAGAGATTCTAACCCCTTTGACGACAGACTCCAAAGACCAACCATCAGTGTCATTCTTGGCTTTTAGGTTAATGTAGAAGAGTCGGGTAAGCTCGGGGTAGTAAACAGTCTCAAGGTTAAGAAGGGTCCAGGCTGGGGATTTTTTGAGGAGCTCAATGCAAGGTAACTTCAAAGCTTCAAAGAACTCAACATCTAAAAAATCTGAACAGCTAACCTTACGAGTTCTAAACTCGTCTACCCACTTACCAGCAGTCTCAGCATCTTGAAACCAAGAGGAGGGCAAGGATTGATTTACCTGGATATAGGCCAGGGGGTCTGCATTCTTTCTGCGCGCAACTGTTGGAGCAGCTCTCTTGACAGGCGCTACAAGACTCTTGACAGTGCCCTTCCTGGTACACTTGGGGGATGGAGGCTTGACAGCAGCAGGGGCTTTCCGCTTCTTCGGAGACGGGGGAGGAGGAGGAGAAGGAGAGGGAGATTCTTCCTTCTCTTCCTCAGACCCCGAGTCCTCACCGGACCCCGCTTCATCTCCTTCAGGTTCCTCGTCCTCTCCAGATCCCTCTTGCTCTTCTTCTTCTTCTTCCTCAGGCTCCTCCTCGGATGGAACCTCCTCGGCTTCGGCTTCCTTCCGAATCTGCTCAGCTTCTTCCTCGGCCAGTTTCTTAGCAAGTTCGGCCTCTTCATCGGCCTTTTTCTTCCTTAAGGCCTCCTCCTCGGCTTCCTTGGCAGCATCTCTTTCTAAGAGGGCGTCGAGATCTTCTTCCTCCTCTTCCTCGTCTGGTTCCTCAGCCAAGATCTTCCTCTTCTCTTTCTGTTTAGCACTGATCGGCTTCTTCGCAGAGCGCTTTTGAGAGCCTTTGGGAACAATGGCCGAGCTCTCAGCAATGGTGCTCTGGACGACGGTTGGGATAATAGCTTGAGGAGCGGGTTCAGGTGTAGGAGAGGTAGCAGTGGCCTGACGTCCCTTGGGGGTGGCGCCAAGTCTTTTGGGTGTGACAGTTTTCTTGGTTTTGGGTGCCATGGAGGAAATCGGTTAGGGTTTCTTGAGAGGCGATTGAGAGGTTGAAGATGAAGAAGTGGAAAGGGTTTGGAAAAAAAAACTGAGTGTGGGTTGTAATCGGGTACAGGATTGGGTTTAAGTAGAGGGAGTGATGGGACGGGTTTAGGGTTCCAAGGAAAGAAATCATTACATTGCCAATTTGAAGGGTTTTCAAATTCAAATTCAAATTCAAATATCCATTAAAATTGGACTAAACACAAACTGTTTTAGTTCCAAAAATAAAATATCTTAACGGTTAAGGAAATCACAGAAATAGGCAATTTTTGAAATCCGATTAAAACAAATATAATTGATTAAATATCTAAAAAGATATTAACCAAAAATATATGATCCGATAAATGTACTCCACCATTTAGTTCACACACCTTGACATGGTTCTCAAGGGTCTTGACACTAAGTAGAATTTATCTTTCGTAAAGGGAAAGCTCCCCCTACGAAAGTGCATCCTTGTTAAGCATCCCAATCTCTCGTCTAATGAAGGTGAACCTGTCCTCTGCCAAAGGCTTAGTAAAAATGTCAGCCCATTGATAATCAGTAGAAATAAAAGATATGGACACATCACCTTTTTCAACATGATCTCTAATGAAATGATGCCTTACATCAATATGCTTGGTCCTTGAATGCTGAACAGGATTCTTAGTGATGGATATGGCACTTGTATTGTCACACTTAATTGGGATACCTTTGAGGTTGATGCCAAGATCTCGCATTTGTTGAGCTATCCAAAGGATTTGGGAGCAACAGGCTCCAGCTGCAATGTATTCGGCTTCTGCAGTGGATAGAGCAACTGAATTTTGCTTCTTTGAGTGCCAACTGATCAAAGATGCTCCTAAAAATTGGCAACATCATGATGTGCTCTTCCTATCCACCTTGTAGCCTGCAAAATCTGCATCAGAATATCCAATTAAAGTGAAATCCTTTTGCTTTGGGTACCATAGTCCAAGTTCCTTAGTGCCATTGAGATATCGAAAGATCCTCTTCACAGCCACGAGGTGAGATTCTTTAGGATCAGCTTGAAACCTAGCACACATGCAAACACTAAACATGATGTCAGGTCTACTAGCTATGAGATATAATAAAGATCCAATCATTCCTCGATACTCCTTTTGATTGACACTTGTTCCAGTCTTGTCTTGATCTAGAGACAATGTTGAGCTCATGGGAGTCTTGGCTGCTTTGGATTGATCCATCTTGAACTTCTTCAAGAGATCCTTAGTGTACTTGCTTTGGTTGACGAAGATCCCTTTCTTGGATTGATAAACTTGTAACCCCAAAAAGAAGTTGAGTTCACCCATCAAGCTCATCTCAAATTCACTGCACATGATGTCAGAAAATTCCTTGCACAAAGATGTGTTAGTAGCACCAAATAATATATCATCAACATAAATTTGAATAACCAAAATGTCCTTTCCTTTGGTCTTGATAAAAAGAGTCTTGTCGATCAACCCCCTTTTAAAATCATTTTCTAAAAGATATTTGGACAAGCGCTCATACCAAGCTCTTGGGGCTTGTTTCAAACCATAAAGCGCTTTGTCAAGTTTATAAACATGATTGGGAAATTCTGAGCTTTCAAAACCTGGGGGTTGAGCCACATATACTTCTTCCTCTAAGAAACCATTAAGAAAAGCACACTTGACATCCATTTGATATAACTTTATGCTCATAAAAGATGCAAATGCTAATAAAATGCGAATGGCTTCAAGCCTGGCTACGGGAGCAAAGGTCTCCTCGTAGTCAATACCTTCCTCTTGATTGTAGCCTTGAGCAACAAGCCTTGCCTTGTTCCTCACAATCTTGTCATTCTCATCTAGCTTGTTTCGAAATACCCATCGAGTGCCAATGACTGATTGATGCTTTGGCCTAGGCTTCAAGGTCCAGACTTTGTTCCTTTCAAATTCATTAAGCTCACTTTGCATAGCAATGATCCAGTCTGGCTCCTGAAGTGCCTCATCTACCTTCTTTGGCTCAATAAGAGAAACAAACGCGTGAAAAGCACAAAGATCTTTAAGTTTAGAACGAGTTTGAACACTAGAAGTAGGGTCAGAAATGATATCCTTTAATGAGTGTGATGAGGAGTATTTGAATTTCCTTTTGCTAGTCTCAGCTCCTTGATTCGTCACACTTGTAGGATTGACTTGCAGTACATCTGACTCCGTGGTCCTGTTAGGTTCAATTACAGCAGTTTCTGAAGTCTCAACACTGTTGGATTGGACACCAAGGGCTTTGGACGAATCTTCAACACCTTGGGCCAATTCTTCAGTATTAAGAATCGGTTCCTGCATGTTCATCTTCTCTGTGTTCTTGGTAGCAGCATCATCACCTTCCTCGTTCTCTTCATGGATGTTAAGATCTATATCTGCAATACTTTCACTCAAAGCACCGTCATTGCATTCATCAAAAATAACATATATACTTTCTTCAACTACCTGGGTCCTTTTATTGAAGATTCTATAAGCTTTGCTACTCGTGGAATAGCCAAGAAATATACCTTCATCACTACGCGCATCAAATTTCCCAAGGTTATCTTTTCCATTGTTATAAACAAAACAAGTACAGCCAAAGGGTTTAAAATAAGATATAAGTGGTTTGTGGCCTTTGAAAAGTTCATAAGGAGTTTTCTTTAAGATAGAACGAATAAGACAACGATTCAAAATATAGTTAGCTGTGTTAACAGCTTCAGCCCAATAGGTTTTAGGTAATGCATTTTCTAAAAGCATAGTCCTGGCCATATCCTCTAAGGTGCGGTTCTTGCGTTCCACAACCCCGTTTTGTTGAGGTGTCCTAGGAGCAGAAAAGTTATGGGAGATGCCATATTTAGCACAAAACAAATCAAATTGAAGTTGATCAAACTCCCTACCATGATCACTCCGAATAGACACTATGGGCTCATTTCTTAAACTTTGCAACTCCTTACAAAGTTTTGAAAACTCAAATAAGGCCTCTGATTTTTCTTTCAAAAATGCAACCCAAGTATATCTTGAAAAATCATCGACAACAACTAGCATGTACTTTTTACCATTGGGAGATTTGACTCGCATAGGACCACATAAATCCATATGTAAAAGTTCAAGGGGTCTAGAAGAACTTACAACCTTTTTGGGTTTGAAGGAGCTACGTGTTTGTTTACCTCGTGTGCATGCATTGCACATATCAATACCTTTGAAGTCCATTTCAGGTAGCCCTCTTACAAGCCCTTTGGACACAAGCTTCTATAGCGTATGTGGACTCACATGACCGAGTCTCCTGTGTCAAAGCTTTGGATCGTCCGTCAAAGCCTTTAGACAAGTTAAGCTTCCTTGTGCCACTTGATCAGCATTTACGGCGTATATGTTGTTGTAACGATATGCAGTCAAAATAACTTCACCTGTATCTTCTCTGCACACTATACATCTTTTCTTGTTAAATCTGACATTGTTACCACTATCACATAATTGAGAAACACTAAGCAGATTATACTTTAAACCATTAACAAGATAGACATTTTTAATACTATGGCTGGAATCACTTCCAACACTACCAATACCAACGATGTCACATTTTCCTTTGTCACCAAGAGTGATTGTTCCCGTGGATTGCTCCTTTAGATCATGAAAGAGAGAACTCTTCCCACTCATATGCCTCGAGCATCCACTATCAATAATCCATTTGTGTTCTTTCACCTTGGTGATCTCCTGCAAAACAAACATCAACCTTTGTGGCTAGACCAATAAGCAAATTTGGATCCATTGTTGGGGTAAACCATATTTGGTAAAATAGTGCCTTTGGGGACCCAAACTTGTGTTATCCGTTCTTTTCTCAAATGAACAGGATATGTATTGCGAATAATATAAGGATCCTTTCTTCTATAGGGGCAGGTCTCTTTTACATGTCCCTTTCTGGCACAATGGTGACATATAGGAGAGGTTCTGCTTCCTTTTGCCTTTACAAAAGTGGTAATGTGTTGCTTCTTTAAAAACTTTGGATTGTAACCAATACCACTTTTGTTTAGAGAGCTTTGTTGCTCACCCAACATCTTATCGAGAGTGCCTTTGGATTTGGTAAAACTTATGAGGGCTGTCTGTTGGTCTAGAATCTTATTATTCAGGGAGATCTTCTCGTTCTCTAAGTCCTGATGCTCATTTCTTAGAGAGGAGAGATCTTGCTTGAGTTCAGATTTCTCCGAGTCAAGCGTCTTGACTTTAATGTCAAGACCTGAATAAGAAGCTTCAAGACCTTTGACCCTCATAGACAGATCCTCAATAGTTCTTTCCTGGTCCACAGTTCTCTTAATAAGAATGTTAGTTTGGGCAATAAGCTTTTCTTCATTGGCAATCATATTAGAAAGGAATTCCGATAATACCTCTTTTGGACTTTCCATAAGTTCTCTTACAGTAGCTTCAAGTTTTTCATCGTGAGATTCATCTCCAGAGGCCATAAGACAAATGTTGGCCTTCTCATCGTCGGAGTCAGAGTCGGAATCACTCCAAGTAGCCACCATGGCTTTCTTCTTCCATTTGTCACCTTTCTTGGGCTGGCTCTTTGTCTTTTGAGGGCAGTCCTTCACAAGATGATCTGTTTCACCACATTCAAAACAAGACAACGGTTTAGTCTTCTTTTCATACTTGTTGTATTGAGGTTTACCTCGAAATTTTGAAGACTCTGATCCATCCTTGTTGTTGAATTGCTTCTTCATTTTGAGAATTCTAGCAAGGCCTCTTGTGATAAGAGCAAAAGGATCATCCTCATCGTCATCCTCATCTTCGGAATCAGATCCATCCTTGGGCTCATCCTTCTTAGACTTGAGTGCCAAGTTCTTAATGCTAGCTGGAAGTTCTCCATCGTCTTCATTAAGGATCATCTCATGCGTGATCAGCTTTCCAAGAAGGTCATCAAGGGGTAGAGTGGTAAGGTCCTGGGCTTCCTCTATAGCTGTTACTTTTGGACCCCATTTCTCCTTTGGAAGGCACCTCAGCATCTTCCTTCGAAAGTATGAGCTCTTTAAGATGAAGTCTGATGAGTCAATCAAGGCCATGTTCACACGATTCACAGAAATCACCAACAACCTTGACTCTCTCGGCAAGAGGGAGCCGTTGGAGATCCGGTGGTGAAGATCCTCACGCTCCATGCTCTTTTATAAAGGAAAGGAAGGAGAAGACAAAAGATACACAAGTGCTACACGAGTTTTCAATCATCAAGCGATTCTGTCTTCCAAAGTGTCTCTCTGCTAAGCGCTCAAGAGTTTGTTGTTTATTTCAAAGCCTTTGAGAGTCGCTGTGAGCTTATAGGATATATTCATTTAAAGTGTTACTCGAGAGTTTATAACTCGGGAAGTTGCACTAGGCTATTGATTTGCGAGAGTTAGAGGATTGTACTAGATAGCTGAGAGAGGTGGGGCTCTTCTAGATTGGTCTAGGACTCCAAGGGAACGTGAGTTGACTAGATTGCAATTGTATAGGAGAGAGGCTTCTCGGTGAGCTATTAGGATCCTAAGCTAAGCAATCAATAAAGCCTTTGAATCCTAGGGTTGTGGAAGAACCCTAGGCGGGGACGTAGGCCAAGTTGTGCTGAACCTCGTAAACAATTACTCGTGTTCTTTACTTATTTGCTTTACCTTATTTCCGCACTTGGTTCGATTGTCTAACTTTGTGATTCAGGTTTAATCTCAAAGGTTTTGGTACAAGCTCCAAAAGTCTTGAGACTTTTTGCGAAAAACGGGCATACTCTATTCAACCCCCCTTCTAGAGTATTTCTTATTACATTGTTTTTATATTATCGAACCTTCAATTGGTATCACATATGTTTGTGAATAAAGTGCATGAGCCAAATTTACCTTATTTCTTTCATTATTTTGCAAGATACATACTTTGGAGAGGTTGAGAAAGTCTGAAAGGTTACATACTTCATTTAGATAAATTGGAGACTTTCGTTGATTGAAAGTTATGGTTTGGTTGTGTTGGAGATTTAGGAGTCTTGATTCCCGAATTTTATTTAGCACCACATGGCCAAATAATTCCATACCTTATTATTTCTTACCAAGCCCCATTACAACCCCGCCGAATGGAATCTTCTTTGAAAACTTCTATTGAGCGAAGTCCTCCTGATAATTCTTGTTGCATTTTCATAATTGGTTGCGAAGTGGATACATATTTAAATTACAATGTTTATGAGATTGTATATGGAATTGAGTTGAGAGTTGATCTTCATAGCCTAAACACATTGAGAGCTGAGTGTAAACACATTATTCCTGTGAGGTTGGATTTATACTACCTATGCCTATGGATCGTTCATATATGTGTGATGACGTTAAATTCACTTGTCTTACATTGCTACTACTTGAGATGTTGCTTTTGACAAAGGCGAAGACTTGAAGGATGTGTTGTAGGTCTTGGTTATGGTTCGGTTATTGCTTGAGGACAAGCAAGTCTAAGTATGGGGTGATTTGATGTCTCCAAAGTAGCCATGTCTTTATGCATATTTTAGTTTCATATTCTTTACATTTTGCATATTTCGGGTTGGGAATATGTCGGATTTATGTAGTATATGCTTATTTGTCAGAAATAGAGATCTACATAAGTTTCTGTTTAATATCGCAGAATATGGAACCATTTCGGGAGAAAATCAAGAAGCAAGAGCCGGAGCACAAAGCTACTCGACATCGACTAACCCTAGTCGATCTCGACAAGACATGCCTAGACACCAGCCAGCATCGAGGAGCCTATGTCGAGAAACTGAAGACGAAGAACCCGACTCCACACCCTACTCGAGATCGAGTACGGCTACTCGAAGTCGACAAAGACGTGGAGCCAGGACCGAGCACCTCGAGAAGACTTGCCCGACCAGCCAAGCCAGACCTAGTCGACGAACAATTCTACTCGATGTCGACGAGGGGTCCTCGAGATCGACAAGCGCCAGGAGCCAAGTCCGAGTCTGTCGAGGACCAGCTAGCCGAGACGATGAAGCCGAGCCAGTCGACCAACAATCCTAGTCGAGATCGAGTAGGCTCTACTCGAGATCGACGACGGTTCCAGAAGCCGCGTTACTCGGTTTGACGAATCCTACTCGGTTTGGGATTCCTTGGGCTCGAAGTTTGCCAAAGTCTATCCGATCTATCAAGATACATCATGAAGAAGAGAGTTCTATCCACTGAAGACACTTTAGATATATTTTCCTTATTTAGATTTAATTATGTTGTTGCTTTTATTTATCTTTAAAATCCTAGATATAGTTTTAGATATAGATAAAGATTTCTATCCTTGAATAACAAGGATTAGAAGCCTATAAATAAAGCCTTAGGGGGCTGAGTTTTATTCATTCAAGGAGACAACAATTAGTAGGAGAAGTAGTAGGAGAGAGAGAGAGAGTGAGTGGCCAAGAGGAGTTGGTGAAGCGAGAGCGGAATTGGCTTCCTTTGGTTGTAAGCTCTATTTTTGCAAGTTTATTCCCTTTTATTATTGATGTCTTTAATTATAATGAAGCGCGAGTAGTCAACCCACTTCTAGGGTTGGGGCGAGCCCGACGATAGCAATGCATAATTGAGGTAAAGATCCGACCTTTATCATGTTTTGAGCATCTCCTACTTGTTTATGTGTTTATTGCCCATCTAATGGAGATCCATGATAACAACCTGGATTGTAAACATAAAATCAGTAGAGACAATTAGGGTTTCTTGAAAAAGTTGTCTAATTGTTGGAAAAGGCGAAAGCTTGTCCTTTGATGTGATTCACATGATTATCTATTTTATCTCTGCCTTATGCATGTATGGTTATCGTTGTTGCAAACCCCAATCTTGGAAGTCTTTTACATACAGTTTAGTTCGAAATACCAAAGCAATTGTTTTTATTTACTTTCGTTTTATTCTCTGTCTCCTCGATATCGAATAGCACTCGTCGATATCGGGTTACTGATTCTCGATCTAGCATCGCTGTAGATTCTGTGTGCAGGTACTCGACAAAGACAACTCGAAGTCGACAAGGACCCTACTCGATATCGAGTAGCTCTGGTCGATATCGACGAGCCCCAGTGCTTGTATCTGCTACGCTGTTCGACTGTCCGATCTTCTGTCGACTACCCTAGTCGAGATCGAGGACCCTGTTGTCGACTTCTGACCGTGAGACTTCACCGCTGCCTAAGATCCGCTGACACGCTTCCTCGTGGATCGATCCTAACTTCCCACTACAGCATCGAGAGGAAGTCTTGTAATTATTTGCAAGGGACGGAATCTGGTTTGCTTTATTTTATTTATATTTTATTGCAATTCTCGATTTCCTCCTAACAACAGTATATAGATTGGATATTATGTAATTTATTTAAGAGGTTAACTCTCTCCTTAAATTGGTAAATAAAGAGCCGCCATTCCGGGGTTAACTCTCTCCCCCCGAAGTGAACTTACAACCACTCTAACAACCTCACTGCTCTAACAACCTATGATTACGGAGGACGGAGTTGATACATGATTACATGATAAGTTGGGTAATAAGGAGGGATCATGTTAAAGCCCATTGTATAAGCCCAATCACTTTTTACACCTTAGTATCAATTGATAAGTCCACACCGATCTATGTATAATGCATTTAAAATAGCATCATTTTTTTTTATTAGGTAAGAATTCGGGTAAAAAGAATTACCCGAGGGCATCCTTACGAATAAGGTCACGAAGACCAATATTGTTGTATATGTCTGATCCCCTGGCATAGTGGCAAATGTGTGCAACCTTATTTGTTACTCTATTGCCCATTCGGGGAATATGGGAGAAAGAAACTTTTCTCATGTACGACATTTGCATTTTGATATCCGAGATTATTAATTCTATTTTCCATGGACATTTACTCTTATTGTTCAGCTAATTGATAATAATGAAAGAATCCACTTCTATAGTAATACTAGAAATCTGTAATTTAATACCTTCGGTTATCCCAAGTTGTAATTCCAAAGCCTCGGCCATAAGTGGAGAATGTTTGCAGATTGATTTATTCCTCATCCTAATATGCCGGCCTTCCCAGTTTCGGATAATATAGCTTACAGAGATGTCTTTGTTTGGAATTGCATATCCATCAAATTTTAGTTTGTAAGAGCCTTTAGGGTTTTTTTTCTTCCACTTAGCGGTTTTTGTTTTACTATGACGTTTTCGAATGTAATTCGTAGAATCTAAAGCTTTATTTTCAAGAGTGACATCTTCCTCAAATATGTTTGCTCTTTTCTATCTCTCTCTGTGATTCCTAGTCATATGTTCGAACGAAGCTGGGGAAGGAGGCGGGACATTATTGAATGTTGCTTGATTTCTCAAATACCATGTTATATATCCACCATGTGAAGGTCAATTCCTATTTTTCTTCGTTTGTCATCTTTTGTCCTAGTAGAGCCATGATGGGTCTAATATCTATTGTATTGTTTATAATGTTTTGTATGTCGTTTCGATATTTAGTTGGTAAACCGTTCTTACCATAACTACAATTACTTTCAAGGAAAATGTGAATATCATCCTCTTTTGCATGGTTACAGAATATACACGTAGTGGGGACTAGGGTGCCTCTTTGGGATAATCTAGTTGTTGTAGGCAAACCCTCATGACCTAATTTCCATCAAAAAACTCTTAACTTGGGGGGAACATTAATTTTTCAAGTACAATAATTAACATCCTCCTCCTGATTAACAACATTTGACAATAGTTTATATGCACTAGCCGTGGTAAACCAACCATTACGGTCTGGCCACCAATATAGTCTATCTTCAAATTCATGAATTGACAACGGGATTTGAATGATATCTTCCACCAACATGTTTCCTTTGACGTCTATGCAATTTAGAACTCCCTATGAGATCCTATGTCAGAAAAGCCCTGATTACTCTATGCTAAGTGACGAAACACCAGAAAATAAACAATATCATATGCATAATCGGGTTCCCGCTATATAAATAAACCCGCATCTATTAAATGGTGGATTTTCCCACCAACCCCCACCTAAATCCACCTAGTATGGATATACACATGAAGTGCCACGAAATGGACACTTGTTGTTGAACAAAAATGCGCGATAATCGTACAACACATTTTAATTGATTTTTAATATTTAAGTTCGACCCCTTTTGGTTACCCTCTTGATTCGAAGTTGTACTGACACCAAGACTTGAGTGGTTTTGGTGATTTGGGCTGCATCCGAATTTTAACGGGTTGCCTACGTATCTCTTGGAAGAGAATCAAGCCTTACGTAGTTCAGAGTGTTTTGGATTTTGAGTTTGGTTTGTTTGATTTGATTTGGGTTTCGTTTCGTTTTCTTGTATGCATCAGAGGATGAAATTCAAGCCCACCTTCTAGGAAGGGTAGCTCAAACAACACTCCACCCGAGTAACCCAAGCCCACCTTCTCGGAAGGGTAACTCAAGTAACCCGCCTATCATTTGCATAGAAAACGATTTGGATTTTGATGTGGAATTTGATTTGTTTTGATTTGAGATTTGACTTAAAGGTCAATTTGGGGTTGTGATTGAACTCGTTTGTGAGTTTCCTACATACCCTTTTGGAAGGGATCAAATCAAGCGTAGTTCTTGAAAAAAGCCAAATTTGAATTTGGTATTTGTTTTTTGACGTTTTGGTCGTGACCGAACTCGACGAGCGGAAGCTTTGTATCGAGTCAGAGGAGACACTTTGAATTTGATGAAAATTTGATTTTTGAAACGACTTGAGTCGACAAATGAATTTGGAGAATTTGATTGAAGATTTGGGTGTGACCGGACTCGGTGAGGATTTGATTTACACCGAGTTTCCTACGTATTCACTTGTTTGGTGGAAATAAGTCATCGTAGTTCGGGACAAAGATGAATTTGTATTTGGGTTTGATCATGAGATCATTTGAGGGGGATGATTGAACTCGACGAGCAGGAGCTTTGTATCGAGTCGAAATGGACAATTTTGAATTTGTTTTTGGCGATTGAACTCAACGAGCTTATAGCTTTGTATCGAGTGTCCTACGTATCTCTTAGAAGAGAATCAAATCACCTGTAGTTCTAAAATGAACCAATTTAATTTGTTTGGTTTTGACCTCATATTCATTTAAGGGGAATTTTGAGGTGGACGACTGTACCCGATATATTTTAGAATTTAATATCGGGTTACCTACGTAGCCGTTTTTACGGCGTCAAGTCTTTACGTAGTTCTACCGTGAACCAATTTGATTTGAATTTGGGATGGGTGACTGAATCCGATGTATGTTGAATTTGACACCGGATTTCCTACGTAACTCATAAAATAGTATCAAGTTTTTACGTAGTTCTGCGGGAACCGAGTTTATATTTGGTCAAACACGATTTGAGGTTTCGACTTCGTTTTTTATTGAAGTCAGTTTTGAGATCGACCCACTGGAATAAATCGGCAATGGAATTTTTACAGGTTTAATTTTATGATTATATTAAACCCAACTTCCATTTTCTGCCAAATATAATTTCTATATTTTAGTGGGTAGGTTTTGCAATTAAACCAAATTTTAATCTTCATAAAATCGATTGCCCACTTCGGAATTTTCCAGTGGCTTTGTTTATACATATATGTATATGCATGTTAATATGGATTTTGACATCTGAGCAACTTCACGGGCCTAAGCCCATCGCCAGATCGAATTTCTCGGAGTTTGACCATAATCCAATTCAAGTTACCTTTAACTAAGCCCATTTTTCTTTTTAAAAGGCAACCCAATTAACTTATTTGTAAGTTAACATTTGAACCAAACCCAATTTTCTAATCAATCAGCAACTGCCTCTTCCCCTTTCACACGCTCGACCTCTCTCTCCGGCGTTTGTCCGTTTCAACTGCAACAGGTCACTTTCATTCTCCCGTCGAATGGCAGCCGGCTTCGGGCAGTCGAAGGTGGAGTGAGGGTGGATCACGGACGAAATTGCGCTTCGTCACCACGAACGGAAGACCTCCGAGCTCAAGTGTGTTCTAGGTTTTTTTTGTTTTCCTTGAATTTTTAGCTGTGCTTGAATGATTAAAGTCCCAATTAGGAACCTCTTTCGCCCTTCCCTTTAACCGGATGCTCAATTTTTGAATCTGATAGATTTTTGTTGCAATTTCTAAGGTTGCCCTTTATGCAATTTGGGGCTTTTCCAGTTTCGGCTTTGGGCAATCGAGAAAAGGAAGAGAGCGGAACTGCAGAGCGAACTCTTACCAATCGAAGACGGACGAGCTCCTGCAAAGAGGATGCCACAGGTTTGTTTTCATCCTTTCTCTGCCGACTTGCTCCTTAGTTTGATCCGATTTAGGCTTCGGAAAACATAATTAGGGCTGAGATTATTGATATGTAATTTGAGATTTTTTTGTTTGGAGGCCTTTGAATTTGGTACAGAAACTCAGGTTTCAGGGCTGTGTCATGAGGCCCAGAGAGTCTCGACTTGGAGCAAGGCAACGCAGCACGAGGCGCAATCCCTAGCTTCAGTTTTCGGCTTGGTATGTCAAGCTTAATTTTGCCCATTCGTCTCTTCCGAATTGAGATATCAGTATGTGATAGACAATGGCTAGTCTTGACTCAGGTATTTTGATTTGGGTTTATCGAGGTTAGTTGCAATTTAGTAGCAACCTTTGAGGATTTAGGGATTGTTTGTTCTAGCTTTGGGTGATCAGTTTCCCCAGATTTCTGGTTCCTTTGCGCTAACGGCCAATTCTGATCCTAATTGGAAACTCCCATTTCATTTTTTTTAGCAAGAGGTTGAGAACTTGAAGTACTCTTTGATTTAGGGGAACGAGACAAAGGTTTCGGGAGATCTGAAGAAGGCCTTGGGCGTGTTGGCTTTGAACAAATCGAAGGAGAGGTACACTTAACTCTTCTTTTTTTTTTTTTAACTGAGTACTTAATCTTCCCCTTCAAGCTTTTCCTTTTCCTTTCCTTGTCTGTTTTCTCTTTACAATCGACAGAGAGATGGCACATGTTGTGCTTGATTTTTTCTTCTTCTGGAATTTAGCTTGTTTAAGTTGGTGCAATTTGTGTTTGCAAGCCCCTCATCAACTCCCTGAATCTTTTTTATTTGGGGATCTGATTGCTTGTTTGAATCATTACCACCATGAGGACTTGATGATTTGATTAGCCTTTTTTTTTTGGCTGTTTCACTAGGGCTGCTGAGACTTTCAGTTTTGTGTTGTTTTGCGTTTTGCCATTGGTTGATTAGCAACCCTTTCACAGCAACATTTCTGAACGGATTTCAGTAGAATCCCGCATTGTTTTACTTTTAGGCAAATTGTGATTCTAAAGCCCGCTGCAATGGAGATTTTTTCCTTTTGCTTGCAATTTGTGTGCTTGCATTAGTTGGTTAGCTTAGGAAAATCTAGCAGCAGTTCGCCTTGGTTTAGAATAATTTGATGATTCCGAAACTCAAACCACACGAAGAAGCACGCAAGGCCGAGGTTCTCGAGGGTAGAGTTTCAGGAATCGAGAACATTGATTAGGAAAAATCCAGCAGCACCTCCCCTTGATTTAGGGTCATTTGATGATTCTGAAACTCAAACCACACGAACAAGCTCGCAAGGCCGAGGTTGTCGAGGGTGGAGTTTCAAGAATCGAAAACAAGACTAATTAGGAAAATTTCAGCAGCACCTCCCTTTGATTTAGGGTCGTTTGACGATTCTGAAACTCAAACCACACGAACAAGCTCGCAAGGCCGAGGTTCTCGAGGGTGGAGTTTCAAGAATCGAAAACATAACCAACTAGGATTGCTACCTTATAAACTCTTTTTTTTTCTTGTGTGTGAGATTGACACTGATATTTTTTGTAAGTGCTTTGCTCTCTCTCTTTTTCTTTTGCTTCTTGCTGATGCTTTTGTTTTCTGCTTTCTTTGTTTTTGCAGATGGGAGTACGTCCTGGAGCTCAAATGTTGTGTACTTAGCCCTTTTTATAGCTGAGTAAAAGGTGAAAAGAAGTGAGCAAATCCCCTTTTCAGAATGTTGGGCAGTTGGATTATTTTTCTTTTATGTGTGCTTGAATTCCGCTGAACAGCATGGGTGGGGATTGATGGGGGCAGTTGAACTTTAGAGTAGCTTGCAACAGTTGCAAGACTATCCATTCACCTGTATATATTTTATTTTATTTTAATTCCATTTTTTTTTATATGGAATAAAACTTGGGCTTCAGGTTTGGGCCTCAACTTGGACTTCGATTTGGGCTAAAGAAACTGCCCATTTTGGCATCTACGGGGCTTATTTCACCAAATTGGTTAGCTAAATTAATTTCGTGACCCCAAAATATTATGAGTTAAAATGTGAGTAAACAAATTTATGAAATTTTGCAACTCAACACTTGTCCCGAGCCGTTTAACACTTGTCATCGGTTTTGCCACGTGTCGGGCATGGCACATGAGTCTTACATTATAAATAAAGCTTGATAGACTCAAAGGAAGGGTCATTTTTTGATGGCTGAAAGAGCCTTCCCGAGCGGGATTCGTCTCGATCAGTGGGAGCCGACGTTTGATGGAGCCCTGGGAGGACGGTGGTCCGCGGATAGCTTGAGCTCGGTTCGGCACAGGTTTGGGTACGCCGACGGTAATCTTGTCGTGCGTCTCAGGTAAGCCCGATCGTGTGAGCTCGCTCGCGCCCCACTTGATCCCGGAATCCACCGACACGGGATTCTAAAAATCGGGATTCGTCACTGGCGCCGTCCGTGGGGATTTCTCACGCTAAGAGGTAAATTAGGATCGAAATTATCGATCTATTTAAACTTCGACATATTTAAATCTCAATTAATGGAGGTTTGAGCTTCCACCCCATTCTTACTTAAATCAAATCTTTTGTTGATTTCTAAATCGCTCTATTCAAATCAATTGGGGAAGGGTTTGCGATTTACAATAGGATGTGGAGAGACTTGTAAATTGTAATCACACGCGAATATAATTGCAAATTGAACCTGTCCTATTCCTCCCTCCCTGTAATCCGCAGTAATGGTTTAATCGGTCCGCGGATCGTCGTCGAAGAACATTGCACAGCAAGCGGAGAGTTACCAAGCTGCAAGCGGTTGTGTCTCTAAGGATATCCCGTGAGGAGATTTGTGCTTGTTACCCCCACTCTTTGGATCTCGACGAGGTTGCGTGGCAACCGCGGTCTTCGTATTTTCCGCCGGCAGAGTCCGTTTCTCATTGTTGTTGGAGGAGTTCTTTGATTATCCGCGGATGAAGAAGATGTTCGACTACAGAGAACCTTTGATTTATACCACAATAGAAACGGGCTGACCCAATACCGATGGGTCTGAACCCAAAACCAAAATACATTTATTTTTCAGCCTTGCACCATGATCCGTCCGTGAATTCCGTACGCGGAGAGGTTGACAGATCAAACAAGAGGAGTCAATCTGCGGATCGCCGTCAAAGAGCAGTAGGCCACATGCCGAGAATTACCAGCTGCAAACGGCCATGTCTCTAAAGCTGCCACTTGAGGAGACTCGTGCTCATGACCCCCACTCTTAGTATCTGGATGAATTTGTATCACGACCATCCTCATATTCACCATCCGCTAAGTCCGTTTCTCATCACTTTTAGACAGTGGAGGAGTTGTGATGATGAACGGTCATTCTCGAAGGATTTCTCTACAACTCTCATACTATGAGGAGCAATCATACCGGACAGATCATGCGAGACCAGCAACGAGCGCGTCTGTTCGTCCGCCACCGTATCAATTAGAGACACCGGCTTAAGTCGGATCAAGTTACCAACAGCAGCCACCAGCGGCGGAGATATTTGTACTTATGAAGGCTGATTAAGCGCATCCCACTAAAGCTTAGAGGGAAGAGACTAAGCTAAACAAGTTTCTCACAAGCAGCTCCCAAACATGGTGTTCACAAGGATTCTAAAGGCAAGAAATATATCAACCTAAGACCAGCGTCCAGCGGTAGCTTTGAGCTCCTTGTTCAGACGCATGCCCCGGGCGCCTAGTGTGCTGCTAGCTTGTATTTCTTACGCGCTACAGGCACGGATATGCCTACCTTATGCGGTGCCTAAGTTGATCTCCTAATATACATGAATGATGTGCCATTATATCGCACACACATGATCAAGTACGTACATATTATTTGCAAAAATAGTTAATAAGGTCATGTATTGTGGTTAATGATTATAACATAATACGTGGAAATTAGTTATAAGCCCCTCAGCGATAGAGCTATGCTCGCGGAGGGCCTCCGATCGTAGCGTGAACATCTCGAAGCAACATCTATAAAGTCCCAAGGGCGCTGGAGCTTGGCTCCGCGTCGAGCCTCCGATCGAAGCTATATTCTCGGAGATGAGATTTTCGATAAGTCCCAAGGGCGCTGGAGCTTGGCTCTGTGTCGGGCCTCCGATCGAAGCTATATTCTCGGAGATGAGATTTTCGATAAGTCCCAAGGACGCTGGAGCTTAGTTCCGCGCCGGGCCTCCGATCGAAGCTATATTCTCGAAGATGAGATTTTCGATAAGTCCCAAGGACACTGGAGCTTGGCTCCGCGTTGGGTCTCCGATCGAAGCTATATTCTCGGAGATGAGATTTTCAATAAGTCCCAAGGACGCTGGAGCTTGGCTCCGCGTCGGGCCTCCGATTGAAGCTATATTCTCGGAGATGAAATTTTCTATAAAGTCCCAAGGACGCTGGAGCTTGGCTCCGCATCGGGCCTCCGATCGAAGCTACATTCTCGGAGATGAGATTTTTAATAAGTCGCAAGGACGCTGTATGCAAAAATATATGCACTCACCCTAGGAGGTGATCTAGTTAAGGTAATTCATCCGCTTGATTTATCTTAATTATAATGTTTCAGAATTGATAAATTTGAATATAAAAAACAAGCAGCTGAGATTGGAAATAATACGCCTACTGATCTTTTGGTTGAATTGGGCATGGTATAACTTATTATTCTGAAGAGCTAAGCACCTGCCTGTTTTTGCTCCAATCGGTTTAAGTTTGTTAATCTATTTTAAGATAGTATAAACTGTTCTAAAAACCCCTTCAAGACCCGCCTAGACCCCCGCCTAAACCCTTGAACTCGCCCCACCGCCAAGGCCGTCAAGGTCGTCAAAACCCGCCTAGACAGCAAAGCTCTGCCATGAAATCCGCCTAGACCCCGCCTACACCCCGCCTAAACCCTCGACCCTACCCTACCGCCAAGCACCCGCCAAGCGTTTTGATTAACGGTTTTTAGTCGTATAAACCGTATCAAAATAAAACTCAAACCTACAAACTAGTATAGCAAGTAAGTAAGAGGTCGATCCCACAGAGAATCAAGTATTCCTTTGTAATGTGTATTCACCAATTAGTAGAAAGAGGGGTTTTGATTGATTGAAATAGAAAGAAAGCAAAATAAACTATAAACAGATTGATGCAAAACAATTTAGAAAAGATCGATCTACTTACAACTATCCACTTTATTTGGTTGAATTGATATTGTAACTTCCTCTTGTCCTTTTAGTCTTCCTATGAATGCCCTTGTCCCGACCTAATATAGTTACTAGTCCAATCAGTCCTAGAAACCCTTATCAATCGAACAGTCCCTAAAGAAGGATTTAACCCAATTGATAGCTTTAAGTTCAGAGATTAACCAAGGTATTTGCAGTCCCTAAAGAGGGATTTAACAACACATCCAACTTCCTACCCATCCAATCAGTTCAATCGGCCCTAAAGGGATAAGTTTGCTACTTGGGTTAAGGTTCGCAATCAGGAATCTACAAAACTCTAGCAATTGAATTGATCTAACTAGTTGGCCAGACAAGATAGAACAAAACAATAAACAATCAAGCACAAAGAAGTTGAAGCATTCAAATATAGGAAACAAGGAACAAGATTCAGAAACTCACAACTCAATCCAAATAAAGCTTCAAATTGCAAGTAGAACGAAGAGAGTTTAGTCGCCCATGGAAGACATCACTCAAAATCTCTAAAGCGTCTGATGAATAGAATAGAATAGAAGTATTGGAAAAATAACTAAAAGTGGCCTTATAAAAGATCCCAAGTCGGCCACCAAAACAACTAGAATAAAAACTAGGGTTTTAATATTCAAAACGATGTGTACTGGTGCTGACGGTCCATGCGGCGGCCGCCGCATGGATGCTGCGGCCGCTGCACACCATGCGGCGGCCGCTGCATTGGTCTTTCACGGAAAATCCGTCTTGAATCAGCTCTTGACGTCAACATGAAATTTGTAGCTCTCTGAAAGAGCTTTCCAACGCATGGTCATAATAGTCGATCGGACAACCGAGGCCTCCAGAAAGTGCAAAACAAGTTCAGCAAGTCTGGCGACAACTTCTGCAGACTTGTTCTTCGTTTAGGTTCGCTTCTTCTTCTCAGGACCTCTTGAGATCTTCATGTAAGCTTCGTTGATCAACTAAACATTCTCATCTAATACGTTATCAACCCATGTCTCCTCCTCAGATCCACAGTTATCTGAAATAATCAATAAAAGCATGTAGATTCCGACTCCACCAACATAGAGAGCAAATATGCAAATTGTACTTAAACTATGCATGATATGCATCTTAACTAAGCTAAATGCAACCTATTATGACCCTCTAAATGCATGCTATCAAACTCCCCCACACTTAAGCTTTTGCTTGTCCTCAAGCAATGATAGAATGAACATGAATCAACGCATCCCACAGGAAGTCCCTGGCAAGTTTCAACCTCATCAAAAAGCAACATCATAGCAGGTGAAAACATAAACCAAGCAAACAAACGTCATAGCATGTATTCCAGTAATCAAAGCTTAGAAGTAGACATCATCAAACCTCACCAGAAATATGTGTTTCACTCATGTGTTTAGGCTTTAGGGTACAACTCTCAACTCAAACCACTCATGCACTAAACTCTTAGACATTGACCACCATATCACCATATATCTACCGAAATATCATTACTTGCGGGACACAATAAAGACAATTAAATAAAATGTGACACTTTATTTTTTCTTTTCTTTTATTTTCTTGTCTTCTTTTTTTCCTTTTTTTTCTTGTCTTGGTGCTTTCTTTACGCGAGGCGCAAACATGGGTGTCATGAATGGCCCCAGTCTATCAACACCTCAACCTACTAATATGAAGTCCACTTGAACATCTTTTGACGCAAGTTGCAAACATGTGTGTCATGAATGAACCTGGTAACTCAATGATCAAGCTTTCTTTCCTAGTGGGTAGTTTTCAACACCTTTTTGCGCGAATCATACCCATGGGTGTCATGCGTAGACCCGGTTACTAAGTGCATCAACCATTGCCACCTTATTCACTAAATATGCACAAATTAAAACAAAAGACTCAAAATATAAACATAAACTCCGCAAGCAACAAACATGTGAGTCGGTCTTGAAAAATAGATATTGCAGTCAATGCCAAGAGGTAGCAACACAAAGAGAGTAATTCACACAATTGAGAAAAAGATCTCAAATAAGGCTAAACATTCTCACAGGGTCATGTTTTTAGGACTTCAATATACTTTAGCTCAATCATACATGCTCAATTATATTCGCTAGCTAATGTTTCACAAAAATCAAATATAGACAAGGCCAAAACATCCAAAACTCCATGGGATTTATATAATCATGCTTGAAATTTAAATTCGAGGACAAACTAAGCTAGATGGGTCTCTTTAACAACACCTAAATGCAATGCATGATATTTTTGTGATTTTTTTTGAATGTGATATATGAGTAAAAATAAATATGAAAACATAAATAAACAGGATAACATAAGTAAACATGATATGCAAACTCTATCTATATGCAATGCAATCCCTCCCCCACACTTAAACCTTTCATTGTCCTCAATGAAACATAAAAGACAACAAAAACATAAAAAACATAGAGGAAGAGATGAATAAAATACTCACAATATGGTGGATGGGTCTCTATAGGTCGGATCTGAGGATTTCGGTGGCCTTTCCTGAAAGCTTAGTCTATCCCAAACCAAAACAACTATCTAATGCCTAATGGGAAACCTAATTTATTGAAAAGAAAACTAGCTAACTAGGAATTGAAATAACTAAATTAGAAAACTTACCTCAGGTTGCCTCCCGAGAAGCGCCTTTCTTTAATGTCATTGGCCTGACTTATTCTCAATCTCAAGATCTTATCTATCAGACATCGTCAAGGCCCTCAGTAGCCTATCATATTCCTGTGCACACATCTTACAAGGCACATCATAGCACAATAAATTGAAAGCATAAAATGTGGAACTCACGAACCCTTTCAATCTATCAAAGAGTCTAGCATGACTCTCCGCAGAAGGAATATGATACCACCAACACAGTTCCGCTGGTGACTTTTCAAAATAGCAATCAAAAGGATCAACATATACACCATTAACTTCAAAATTGCAAAAGTTTACCTTTATTACCTCTTGCACCTCAGCTGATGGCTCTAGACTTGGTTCATCAATGGACAAGCTCATAATGGATGTTGCAGATGGAGTAGGAGACACATCACATGTAACCTCATGCGTCGACTCATGAGATTCCAAGTCAGGAAGCACTAGACCATCTCCTCCATCATCGAAGACACTATCGTTGTCTGCAACCAATTCCTCCTCATTCGGCATGTCATTGTCATGTTGAAACCACATAGGAGGGAATGAACTAAGTGTAATGACTTCGATAGGATCTTCCATTCTTGCATCCTTTAAAGACTCAAGGGGTGGTGGGGTGGGTTTCTCAAAATCAAGAGAAGAAGACGTCAATGGGGGCTCATTAGTAGCTGTGCGGCGATCGCCGCCCTCCTGTGGCGGTTGCCGCTCCTCAGAATTTTCACCCTCCGTTACGACTTCAACTCCTTCTTCTAAGCCCCTTTCCTTTTCACGTTTTGCACTTAAAATTTGAATGAGTTTGTTCATCTGATTCTCCAAGTTCTTACTGCTCTCAGCTTGCTCTTGCAACACTTGTGTAAGGCTATGGAATGGATCCTCTAGGTATGTGACAGAGTTCTCCATTGGCGGAGGAGACGTGATGAGAAATTCTTCTTGTGCAACATGGTAATCCATATAACAGAAAAAATCCCACAACCCCGACAATCCTCCTAACCGCTTCAGGCCTCCGTTACTCAAGTGCTCAGCAAGCGCTCGTGTCTCAACAGTCATCCCATCAATTATGCACATAATCATATCCCGGATGCAGAATTGATAACCCCATGAACCAAGGTCGTCAACATACTCATGCAATCTCCTGAAGTATTGGTGAAAGTTCTCACCTTCAAACTGTGCTAATCTCAACATCTTGAAAAAGTTAGTAGCAAAGATGTTGTGAACCGTAAGATACGTTCACAACAAAGTTAGATATATAAACTAAAATTAATAAATACACAATCAAACAAATAAACTTGATTCCCCGGCAACGGCGCCAATTTGATTAACGATTTTTAGTCGTATAAACCGTATCAAAATAAAACTCAAACCTACAAACTAGTATAGCAAGTAAGTAAGAGGTCGATCCCACAGAGAATCAAGTATTCCTTTGTAATGTGTATTCACCAATTAGTAGAAAGAGGGGTTTTGATTGATTGAAATAGAAAGAAAGCAAAATAAACTATAAACAGATTGATGCAAAACAATTTAGAAAAGATCGATCTACTTACAACTATCCACTTTATTTGGTTGAATTGATATTGTAACTTCCTCTTGTCCTTTTAGTCTTCCTATGAATGCCCTTGTCCCGACCTAATATAGTTACTAGTCCAATCAGTCCTAGAAACCCTTATCAATCGAACAGTCCCTAAAGAAGGATTTAACCCAATTGATAGCTTTAAGTTCAGAGATTAACCAAGGTATTTGCAGTCCCTAAAGAGGGATTTAACAACACATCCAACTTCCTACCCATCCAATCAGTTCAATCGGCCCTAAAGGGATAAGTTTGCTACTTGGGTTAAGGTTCGCAATCAGGAATCTACAAAACCCTAGCAATTGAATTGATCTAACTAGTTGGCCAGACAAGATAGAACAAAACAATAAACAATCAAGCACAAAGAAGTTGAAGCATTCAAATATAGGAAACAAGGAACAAGATTCAGAAACTCACAACTCAATCCAAATAAAGCTTCAAATTGCAAGTAGAACGAAGATAGTTTAGTCACCCATGAAAGACATCACTCAAAATCTCTAAAGCGTATGATGAATAAAATAGAATAGAAGTATTGGAAAAATAACTAAAAGTGGCCTTATAAAAGATCCCAAGTCGGCCACGAAAACAACTAGAATAAAAACTAGGGTTTTAATATTCAAAACGATGCGTACTGGTGCTGACGGTCCATGCGGCGGCCGCCGCATGGATGCTGCGGCCGCAGCATCAGCATTCCTCTTGCATCGTCCCTGGCGGCGGCCGCTGCACACCATGCGGCGGCCGCTGCATTGGTCTTTCACGGAAAATCCGTCTTGAATCAGCTCTCAACGTCAACATGAAAGTTGTAGCTCTCTGAAAGAGCTTTCCAACGCATGGTCATAATAGTCGATCGGACAACCGAGGCCTCCAGACAGTGCAAAACAAGTTCAGCATGTCTGGCGACAACTTCTGCAGACTTGTTCTTCGTTTAGGTTCGCTTCTTCTTCTCAGGACCTCTTGAGATCTTCATGTAAGCTTCGTTGATCAACTAAACATTCTCATCTAATGCGTTATCAACTCATGTCTCCTCCTCGGATCCACAATTATCTGAAATAATCAATAAAAGAATGTAGATTCCGACTCCACCAACATAGAGAGCAAATATGCAAATTGTACTTAAACTATGCATGATATGCATCTTAACTAAGCTAAATCCAACCTATTATGACCCTCTAAATGCATGCTATCACGTTTTTTGGAACATTGTGTACAATTCATCTAAGGATATGTATGCTTTTGTCCGCTGGAGGGTTGGTAGCAAAAATGATTTTTTGTGTGTGTGTGTATATATATATATATATTGTGAATTTACACTCAGGGGTTGGAGATTTGAAATCTTTATGGGTAACCCGTTATGTAGTAATGTGTGAGGATGAGCTACTGGTCATACATATGAAAGAGCTAATTGACGCTAGAAAGAGGGCAATTGGTCAAAATGTTAGCCCAAGCCCCTGTTTCCAACATTTGGCTTTAAGAGATTATTCATTTGGGAGATTATGGGTACTAAATTTACATTTGAACTCACATGTTTAGTTACTGCCATCCTTTTATTAATCCAAGTAGTTGCTGCTATAAGGGCTATTTGTTTAGTTGAAAGCTTTGCATCCAATATTTAAGATTTAAGAAGTATGACAGCAAATACGTGTACAAATGCTTGTGTGCATATACTAAGTTAGTTTATAAACGAAAAAGCCTGCGCACAAACAGCTGCACGCAATATATGTTTGCGACTATGGGGAGGGGCACGGAGCTCTACAGATCATGCTGATCACGATCAACTCCATCAGGAGGGACTCCTCTTTTAAGTTGTTGCGCTTGGAGTCGTTATAACAGATGGGGAAACACCGAAATGCATAGTTGGGTTGCCAATTACTGTCATAAGAGTTACCGAGCTACTGGCATATTTGTTTACCGTTGTTCGTCGTCATAAAACTATTTGACAACTCTATTACATGTGTATATTCAATTATATGATTTTTTGCTTGAAGAGAAAAGCAGCTCTAAGTGCAGTGTTCATCAAGGAAACCGGAAATGAAAAAAGCAGGGTGCAACTCCGAAAAACTGAAGGGCCCATCCGCGTTTACACATGTCTCCGTCCTTAGCTGGCAAACATTCGCGAAAATGACAGATTAGCATCTAATTTGAGGGGTGCAGTCCGTTGTCATGGAGCTATCATAGAATGTATACAGGTATAAAAATGTTGAGTGGACAGTTACCCCGGCCAGTCGCAAATCCAAGTTCGGAATGGGGCTCGACGCCACCTAGGAGTTGCGATCTGGGCTCCACGATCCGCATACGAAGGTTGATAGAGGCACGGTGCCACAGTTCCAAAGAACTGGAGAGTGCATACACGATTACTCCTTCTTCAATTCATTGTCAGTAAAGCTTCTCAAAGAGGTAGGCTTGTGTCAGTAAACCGACATCTTCGCCTTCCCGAGCAACGGATCCACTGTCTCCTCCGCGAATGATGTCCTGAGCACATCAGCAGATTCACGAGGTTGTGAGATCACGGTCCACGGTCCTCTTCATAGGTCCAACGCGGACAAGCGGACAGAGCTCGTCACGTGCAGGGTCCGGCACGAACAACACCATCACAGCTGCAGGCTGAAAACTGTGTACAAGTTGTAGAAGAAAGAAAGAAGAAGGGGATACCTCTGAATGTTTGTCCGCGACATAAAAGGAGGAGGAAAGCTAATGGCAGTTTAAAGAACGAAGCATCAGCCTACACTCATGGGCGTGACTGGGCCGGCTCATCCGCAATAGCCCAACATTAACAAGTGCCAAAATAATTCTGAAGAGGTAATAAAAATACATATGTCCTCCACGCTGGAGCTACGCTCGCAGAGGGCCTCCTGCTCGTAGCTGGTAAGCTTGCGGAGATAAAACTCTTAACGAGTATAAACAAAGTCCCTCGACGCTGGAGCTATGCTCGCAGAGGGCCTCCTGCTCGTAGCTGGTAAGCTCGCGGAGATAAAACTCTTAACGAGTATAAACAAAGTCCCTCGACGCTGGAGCTATGCTCGCAGAGGGCCTCCTGCTCGTACCTGGTAAGCTCGCGGAGATAAAACTCTTAACGAGTATAAACTAAGTCCCTCGACGCTGAAGCTATCGCTCGCGGAGGGCCTCCGATCGTAGCTTGAGCATCTCGGAGCACACTTGATAAGTCCCAGGACACGTGATCTTGATTCCTATAAAGGTTCTCCCTCAAATGATAGGACCGCGGATAATCTTCCCTTTGATGGGACCCTTAGCCCCTTTCAGAATTCATGTGTATTTCGTCACGGTGGGGACGACAAGCTCCTTCTTCTGACTGATGTCTGGGCGGCTTAACTTTCTCTTTCTTGAATTTTCCGGCTTAACTTTCTCTTTCTTGAACTTTCTCAAAAAAGCCCTGATTGCTTGTGTTTGCTCTTGAGCTGGACGCGGCCGCCTCATCAGCTTCGATTTGTCTTGACACTCGATCCCTAAAATCATCGTAACTGGCTGGCTTCTTCTGAAACAAGTATGTCTTGAAATCTCCTTCTGCCAAATTTCCCATGAGTATGATGATCGCCGACTCATGATTAAAGTTGAGGATTTGTACTACCACGCTGGTGAATCGAGTAAAAAAGTGCCCCAGTGTTTCCCCAACTCCTTGCTTGATCGAGTTTAGATCAAGCAGGATCTTCTTCCGCGACCGTGCACTTCCAAAATGTGACATGAAGATATGGGTCAGCTGGGTCAAACTGGTCACAGAGTTTTTTGGCAGGTTAGTGAACCATGTGAGGGCGATTTTTGTCAAGGTTGAGGGGAAAGTTCGGCATAACATAGCATCGTTGTATTCATTTATTCCCATCGCGATTGTAAAATGGCAGAGAGGATCCTCAGGATCAGTCATTCCATCATACTTCATGAAGCCCACATCTCTCCATCTTTTCGGTACTGTCGCGGAGCAGATTTCTCTGGTGAACACATATGGGAGGATCGCAAGTCCTTCTGCTCTTTTATCTGCTGAATCAGATTTTGTGGAGGTGGAAACGTCCGTGGATCTCTCTCCGCGTCGGTGTTTGTTCTCATGTTGTCGTTGATCATTCTGCCATGTTTGGTGCGGCATTGCCTGACCCTGAAAGTCGTAGTTCATGTTGCCTGGGTTGTTGTATGCAGTATAATATCTATCAAAATTTCCACGCTGCTCACCATGGTGGATATTCCCCTGCTGGCGCGAGTTCTGTCCCCATTGATCATAATAGTAATATTGCGTTTGTTCTTGTTGTAGGGGATTAGGCTGCTCATGATGAACTTCATAATACCAGAAATTTTGAGGTATGTGCTATCCTTCTGCTCCGTGCTGATTGTAATAGTGATGTAGAGGGGTATCATGGCGCTGATCTCCTGTTTCACCCTCTGGATCAGGTTGAAGTGTCAACGAGACATACATACTTGAGGCCTCTTGATCTTGGTGGATCCCCTGGCTCATGTCCTGTGTCGCGTTGTTTTGATTATCACTCATTCTTTCAACGTCGTAACTCTGTCAAGTCAAAGACTCATTTTGATATATATCTATTTTTTTTATATTTAGACACGGACCCCCCATCCCCTTCAGGTTCTGGGGGTCTTTGCTTGATTTTTCAGAATAAAAGTTTACAGAGGAACCCCTTAGCGTGAGGGGGTTCCCACAGACGGCGCTAATGACGAACCTCGATCTAAAAAGGTCTCCATTTTTAGTGGGACCCAAGAATAAACCCAGTGGGGCCTTCAATATTCCCAACGGGCTTACCTGACTCGTACCGAAATAATTGATACGGCCCGACCTGTGCCGCGGGAAGAATCTTATAGCGCATTAGAGAAATTATCCCCTCATCGAGGTTTCCTCAAATGAAATCGGAATCAATTATTTACATGTCACCGTTCGCTAGTTTATAGTTTGGCAGTTACAAATTTTTGATTCCCACTTCAGACTCCCAAATAGCGAAGAAGAGTCCAAAAGGCTGGCTGCGGATGGCTTCAATACTTGTTCGCGGTGCGGTTCCTTCCCCTGATAAAAGAGTTTTGCGGAATTCGGTTTTTTCCCCTTCTATCTTTTTTCCCTCTGAGTTTTACTCTTTTCAGGATATTTGTGCCAGGTCCGCTTGTTTGTCCCTTTCTCTACCGTCCAAAAGTCCCTTTTAATGTATTTCTTTCTTCTTTTTTATAGGTGATGAGCGATCTCCAGGAAGTTTCCACGCGGGGCTTGCTGTCTGACAAGTGTCTAACTCGTGGGACGAGGGCATGTTGGGCACGTGCCCCCTTTTTTGGTCCGCGGATGGTGTGACTTCTTGCAGATGGAAATTTTGTTGGATAGTTATACGCGGACGGATTTGACACTATATGTGGCATCTTCCGTGATGACTCTATTCTTCTTTTTGTTTTCAACTATTTTCATATTTATCTAGATGTTTTTATTAATGGTTTCGTCAGCTATATAAATAAACCCGCATCTATTAAATGGTGGATCTTCCCACCAACCCCCACCTAAATCCTTCTAGTATGGATATACACATGAAGTGCCACGTAATGGACACTTGTCCCGAGCCGTTCAACACTTGTCATCGGTTTTGCCACGTGTCGGGCATGGCACATGAGTCTTACATTATAAATAAATCTTGATAGACTTAAAGGAAGGGGTCGGTTTTTTATGGCTGAAAGAGCCTTCCCGAGCGGGATTCGTCTCGATCAGCGGGAGCCGACGTTTCATGGAGCCCTGGGAGGACGGTGGTCCGCGGATAGCTTGAGCTCGGTTCGGCACAGGTTTGGGTACGCCGACGGTAATCTTGTCGTGCGTCTCAGGTAAGCCCGATCGTCGGAGCTCGCTCGCGCCCCACTTGATCCCGGAACCCGCCGACACGGGATTCTAAAAATCGGGATTCGTCACTAAGGCCTTTTGGATGCTTGTGTTTTGTCAATACATTAAAGGCTGACATATCTAAATTTGATCCAAGAAGTACTCCTTGTGTATTTGTTGGATATCCACATGGACAAAAAGTTTACAAGGTTTTGGATTTGAAATCTCACAAGATCTTTGTATCTAGAGATGTCTAGTTTCATGAATTTCAATTCCCCTTACATAAGGCCAGTTTTGATACTAGCATGCCTTTGCCAAATATCACAAGTGATTTACCTGATCATATATTTTTATCATAATGTTGAGATCATTGCAGAGAATGTTGAGCATTAACCACCACTAGAACAACCATCTTCAACACCACCACCTCTAGTGGCTCATCAACCACATCCTCCTCCAGTAAATCAACCACCTCAAAGATCAGTTAGGAATATGAGACCTCCTGCTCACCTACAAGACTACATTTGCAACTTTGGTTCAAATATAGAACAATTTCCTCAATTATCTGGATTTACAGATTCATTTATGTGTTTATCAACTTCTATAAATGACTCTGACTCTCTTATTGAACCTAAATCATTTACTAAAGCTTCCAAAGATCCTAAGTGGATTGAAGCTATGAATAAAGAAATCGATGCTCTTCAATCTAAAAATACTTGGATCCTAGCTGATCTCCCTGCAGGTAAACAACCTATAGGTTGCAAATGGGTCTATAAAATCAAGTTAAAGGCTGATGGATCAATTGAGGGATACAAGGCACGCCTGGTGGCTAAAGGATATACACAACAATATGAAATTGACTATGATGAGACATTTTCCCCTGTGGTGAAAATGTCCACTTTAAGAGTAAATCTTTCCATTGCATTAAATAAAGGATGGGATATATTTCAATTAGATGTAAATAATGCATTTCTTCATGGAGATTTACATGAAGAAGTGTATATGACCATGCCTCAAGGTGTTTCAAACCGTTTAAATAAAGTATGTTTGTTGAAAAAATCTTTATATGGTTTGAAACAAGCTGCAAGGCAATGGTTTAGTAAACCGTATACTACTTTGTTAGAATATAGTTTTGTTCAATCTAAATATGATCCATCTTTGTTTATATCTCATACAAATGGTCATTTCACCATGGATGTTGTATGTGTAGATGATATAATTCTAACAGGTTATGATGTATCTCAAGTCAACGGTCTCAAAAATCATATACATGAGGTTTTCAGCATCAAGGGCTTGGGGAAGCTCAATTATTTCTTAGGCATTCAAGTAACACACAATGACAAGTCTCTCATTCTTAATCAGAGGAATTTCTGTTCAGAAATCATAAAGAAAGCAAACCTCGAAGACAATAAGACCTATGTTACACCTTTGCCTATTAACTTTAAATTGCAGTCTTTTGATCCTAGTAATTTGATTTCTGATCCTACTAGTTATAGAAGTTTAGTTGGAAAGTTGAGTTACTTGACAAACACTCGTCCATATATCTCCTTTTCATTACAGGTACTAAGCCAATTCTTACAAGCCTCGGATGTCAATCATCAATCTACTCTACATCACTTGATCAGATACATCAAAGGCACTATGCATTATGGGATCAAATTAAAACAAGGATCATCAATCAAATTACAGGCTTTCTCATACAATGATTGGGCTGCCTGTCCAATCTCAAGGACATCGGTGACAGGATATGTGGTATTGTTTGGAAGCAATCCTATATCATGGAAATCAAAGAAGTAGTCAACTGTTTCAATGAGCTCTTTAGAGGCTGAATATAGAGAAATGAGTCAAGCAGCTGCAGAGGTCACATGGTTGGTCAATCTACTTATGGAGCTTGATGAATCTGATTTGAAGCTAGTCACACTCAACTGTGACAACAAATCAACCCTTCAAATAGCAAGGAATCCAGTTTTCCATGAAAAGACGAAGCATATCGAGATAGACTGTCCTTTCACGAGAGAGAAGGTCTTAGAGGGTCTTCTGCAACTCAGCTATTTGCCCACTCAAAACCATCTTGCTGATGTTTTAACCAAGATCACCCCAGCTGCCCATCACAGAGACTTACTAGCAAACTGGGAATAAATCTCGAAGATCATTCTCCAGTTTGAGAGGGGCCGTTGATACAAGCTCACTCGAGATCGAGTCAATATGTAGTTGTTGATCATAGCTTTGAGTCACTCGATATCGATGGAAGCTCACTCGATATCGAGTCAATCTGGAGTCATTGGTCACAGCTTTGAGTTTGTTATTTTGTTAGTAGTAACTCAAGTAACCAGCATGTGTTGAGCTTCATTATAAAAGCTCACCTCTCCTTTGTAACAAACTACTGATTTTCATTCATGCAATTAGATTCCTAAGGTTGAGTTTTTCGGTCTTCATGGCTTCCTCTTGCTCTCTCTAAATCTGATTCTCAGATTCTGAAAGTGGAGGACTTAATAGGCGGTGTGATAAAAAAAAATTAGAGAAGAGGCTATGATGGGGGTGGTGGAGGGCGATGTGATGGTGATCGATGGAGCAGTTGCCGAGGAAGCAACGGAGGTGGAGAGAAGCGAAATCGGAGTGTCGATTGTGGTGGTTAGGGGTGACGGCGGTGGTGGTGATCATGAAGGGATGGTGGTGGTTAGGGGTGGTGACGATGACGGGGCGGTAATGGTGAGGAGTAGCGGTGGTGAATGAAATAGTTGGTGGCAGGCCCTATTCTACAAAAGGGGCAACAAGTACACTTGTCCAGGACTCAAGACTTGATAGGACCCATATATATTTTTATGGATGTATATGTTTATTATGATTGACCCATATAAAAAAAAGGTTCATTAGGAAAATAAAATGCATAGCAATAAAATCGCATTAATTATTATGATGTTATATATCTTGATAAAAAACGAATATCGATCATATCAGTAACATTGTCTTACCTGCAGCCGACTTCCATGATAGATTTTATGGGGGTCCTAGTTCTAATGGCTGATTTTTCACTAAATCTGCAGCTACTCTTATCCCAAACGGGAATAAGGGTCCGAGTTTCAAATGTAGTTGGATCTTGAAGCTCGATGTTCCTCCTAACGTACGTCACCTCCTTTTGGAAGCTAACAATTATCTAACCTAGATCATCTATAGGATGTCAAAAAAAATACGTTCGAAGCCTGTCAGATAACCACTTGATCATCTTGAACAACCATTTGATTTTAGGTTGCCAATCAAGGTATTATTCTGATATGTAAAGCATCTAGACATGTAACTAGGATGGTTATTCAAGTCAAACGAGCCGAGTATTGTTTGATCATATTCAACTCGTTCAAAAATGAGTCAGATACAAATTTGGATACGAGTGTTCATATGTGTTTGAATTTGCACACAAAATAAAAGGTTAATTACAAACTCGAAGGTTGCTCTGGAGGATCAAGATAGATCCATGATAAGGATCAAGACTCGGAGGGCATCTGGTAGTGACAAAGCGGGCAGAAGTAACTGTTGTTGAGCCACTTAACAAGACAAGGCTCATGGAACTGATGGCATATATGTTTCAGTTGCCTTTCATACTTGTATAGTATTCTAAGAATAACATTTCACCACAACGGATGATTGCAGGTTTTAACATTGTTTCCTGGGTTACTTTTGGAGAAGCAATTAGTGTTTTTGGGTATCTTCGCTCAATTTCAACTTATTATCGCGGATCCATGGGTGGGCAGGCCCGTGCTAGCAGGGGGTTCAGATAGTTCAATGGAACAGGGCCCCCAAGGTTTTTAGGGCCCAATATCTCCTAAGATGTATTATTATATAATTATTATCCTTCAATTAGATTTCACGTGTGCTGCTTTAGCTTGGTGGTAATTTTAAGGAACACGCATGTCCTATTCAACCTTGGTTCGATTCTCCATTCTTCATTTAACCATAATTCCCATTTTTTACATTTCATTGGTTTGGACCCTCTTTTGTTTTTCTCTATTTTTTTACCATGAACTAATTAAATTATATTTAATGTTTTGAAAACATCATTTAAAATATTTTTGTGCTAAAAAAGTGTCTATAAAACTTTAAATATCCACCTTATTCTTAAATATTTTCATTAAATTAATTTGAAATAAGCTTGAGTTTGGTCAATATAGTAATTATTTAATGTCTTTTATATACATTTTAATCATAAATGGAATTATTGTTGGTTCTTTTGGAAAAAAAAAAGAGCATAATATAAGTGATGTTACATTAGTAAGATAGTTTACTTAATACAACTTCCAAAAAAATAAAAATAAACGACAATATAAATAAGATCTTATTGTATTTTCGGTACAGGGCCCCTTAAAACATTGGCACGGCCTTGTGGGTGGGTATCTTAATTATTAGTGTACGATGTTACAGATGAGTGTCATCCTTTAAAACTACTAGTCTTACAATCAAGGTTCTAAATATAGGGTATCGGGGTCGTATCGGTTAGGAGTAAAAATGATATATCGGGAATATATCGGAGATATATCGGATTTATCGATTTTGCTAATTTTTATTATAAATATTATATTTATACTTCAAAATGTAAAAATACACATAAAAATGAATATTTACAATACAAAATTACCAAATAAACTTCAAAAAATAAAACCAACTTCATTCATAAAGGCTAAAGTTACCTTATCAAAGTTAGCAATTCTAAATATCCTCGATATATCGCCGATATTAACCCGATACATCGGGTCATAAAGACTAAAGTTGTCTTATAAAAGTTGGCAATTCTAAATATCCATGATATATCACCGATATTGACCCGATATATCGGTGTTGACCCGATATATCGCCGATATTGACCCGATATATCACGTTGACCGATATTTTCACCCGATATGCCGATATCGTATCGGATTCTAAATATCCCCGATATATCCGATATTTAGAACACTGCTTACAATCCACCCTTGCACTTATAAAGGTTCATGGGTATATACATTGTTGAAGATTGATTAAACTTACGCGATAGCTTGGTGATCGACTTTAATTTTAATTATCACCAGATTATCTTACTCGAGTACTGAAGTGTAAATCTATTGCTTATTGTTAATGTGCCTTGAATCATTGTTGACCGGCGACGCATCGGGGGGTCCGGGGTCTAATACAAATCTAGTTCTCTGTCCGTGGACGTAGGTAACACACCGTTGCCGAACCACGTAAATCTCTATGTCTTTCTTCACTATTTTCATTCTCGTTATAACACTTATCTATGTTAATTTAGGTGAAAACTATAGGCATGAAGATAGCACAAATATTGAAGCAGACTCATTCATGGAAGACTGCAATTGTACGTTCTCGTTCACCACCTCCTTGGTAAACTCGGATGGCTGGCAGCAGCTGCAACCTCCGCTTCCCCATACCCCGATTATGCTGATCAGTGACTTTTGTTGGAATGGAGCACAAACAACCACAATCACAGCACCACAAGGCAAGCACAGATACTTGAATCTGTGATCTACCAAGTCGAAAAAACTGTGTTGAATGAGAGAGCAAAACTTGAGCCAATAACTTCTCTGATTCAATGAAAGAAAACTGCTACAAACTTGACTACATACACACTCAGAAACTGACTCCATAACTGCTAGGCTAAGCTCCACTACATCCACTAACTTAGCTAAACACAACTGCTAAAAAACCAACTCTAACTGACTCTCCTCTATGTCGACTACAACACACAGACTTCATCGACATCGAGTAACATTGTTCTTGACACTTAACTGAAATAACAGAAATTCAAACATACATAAAACTAAGCTTGAATCATAAGTGTCTAAGCTACACTTTCAACACCACCCCTTGATTCGAGCTTTCTCATTCCAAGTCTTTCCATGAAGAACTGATGCTTTGCTATGCTCAAAGCCTTAGTCATCAAATCTGCATTCTGGTCATTTGTGCCACAAAATCTCAGCACAATTTCTTCCTTTGCAACCAACACTCGGATGAAGTGATACTGCACTTCAATATGCTTAGTCTTGGCATGGAATGCAGGGTTCTTTGTCATGGTAATTGCAGACTTGTTGTCACACCAAAGTTCTGTTGCTCCTCCCTGCTTGCAACCCAGATCATCAAGCAATTTCTTCAACCACATAGCTTGCTTTGCTGCTGCTCCTGCAGCTACATACTCAGCTTCAGAAGAGGACAGAGCAACTGTCTCTTGCTTCTTTAAGCTCCAAGTCACAGCTCCTGTACCAAAGCTGAAAACAGAACCTGAGGTGCTCTTTCTGTCGTCCAAACATCCAGCCCAATCACTGTCAGTGAAACCTTGAAGCTTGAACTCTTCCTTCCTTCCATACCAAAGGCCATGATCTAGAGTTCCTGCAATGTACTTGAGAACTCTCTTGGCTGCTCCCATATGCTGCTTTGTTGGACCATGCATAAACCTTGACACCACACTCACAGAAAAGGTGATATCTGGTCTTGTATGTGCCAAGTAATTCAAGCCTCCCACCAGACTTCTATACATTCTCTCATCTGCAGCTCCAGTTCCATCCTCTCTGTGCAGCTTCTCATTCACATTCATGGGTGTGTATGCTACATCACATCCCTCCATGTGAAACTTCTTCAGAAGATCCTTTGCATATTTCTTCTGACATAGATAGATACCATCTTCTTGTTGATCTATCTCCAGCCCAAGAAAGTACTTCAATTCATTCAAATCTGTCATCTCAAATTCTTCCATCATGGATCTCTTGAACTCACTCAACATTTTCTGTGATGTGCTAAAGTAGATGATATCATCCACATACAGGCACACCACTATAAACTCTTTCTTTCCTCTACCTTTCACATACAAAGTAGGTTCATTTTCACTCCTGCTAAAGCCATTCTTTTCAAAGAAAGAATCAATTCTGCTGTACCAAGCTCGTGGAGCTTGCTTTAATCCATACAAGGCTTTCTTGAGCCTTAGTACTTTACTCTCTTCACCAGCTTTCACAAAACCAATGGGCTGCTTAACATACACTTCTTCTTGAAGTTCTTCATTCAAAAATGCAGATTTGACATCCAACTGATACACCTTCAATTTCCACTGAGCAGCTAAGGCCAATACTACCCTTACTGTCTCAATTCTCACCACTGGTGAGAAGGTTTCTTCAAAGTCAATCCCCTCTTGTTGTGCATAACCTTTGGCCACCAGCCTTGCCTTATGCTTTGCAACACTTCCATCTGTATTAAACTTGGTTCTAAACACCCACTTCAGGCCAATTGATCTCTTTTCTGCTGGCAATTCAACCAAACTCCAAGTTTCATTTCTCTAGATAGCATTCATCTCTTCTTTCATAGCTTTCATCCATTTGCCCTCACCCTTAGCTTCTTCAAAGCTTTCTGGATCTGCTGCTGCAAGTGCAAATCCACAACTGGCATAGATGTTTGAGAGTGATCTAAATCTTCTTGGTGGAGTTTCACTCGATGAGCTTGAAGGAGATGAATGTTGGCTACTGGATGAGCTAGACTGTTGTGTAGGTGATCCAGGATTACTCCCATTCTGATCATTGTCACCATCATCTTCAAACATATTTTCTTCACCAGTTTCTGCACTTGAACTGTCAATATTCACCACATCTCTAACACCTTGATCACTTGCTGGCTTCTCCCAGTCCCAGCTCACCTCTTCATTGAAAACTACATTTCTACTCACTATAGTTTTCTTACTCACTGGATTGTACAATTTATAAGCTTTTGACTGACCTGCATAGCCAATAAAAATGCACTTCTCAGCTTTGTCATCTAACTTTGATCTCAAATTCACCATTGCATAGGCCACACACCCAAATACTTTAAGATGGCCAACAGATGGCTTCTTTTCTCTCCACACCTCAAAAGGTGTCCTATTCTCAACAGCTTTTGTTGGAGAAATATTGAGAATATACACTGCTGTAGCCACTGCCTCACACCAGAGCTGGTTTGGGACCCTCCTTGCCTTCAACATGCACCTTGCCATCTCAACTACAGTTCTGTTCTTCCTTTCAGCCACCCCATTTTGCTCTGGTGTATAGGGTGCTGTGAGCTCTCTTCTTATGCCATTCTCTTCACACCATGACATGAACTCAAATGACATGAACTCTCCTCCTCTATCAGTCCTCAAAGCCTTCAACATCTTGCCTGACTGTTTTTCTGTGAGAGCTTATAACTTCTTGAAGCACTCAAAAGCTTCAGACTTCAATCTCAGAAAGTAAATCCAACTCATTCTACTGAAATCATCAATTATGAGAAAGAAATACTTGCTTCCCCCTAGTGAATCTGTTTGCATAGGACCACAGAGATCTGCATGAACCAATTCTAAACATTCACTAGCTCTCCATGCTTCACCAGTTGGAAAAGGTCCCTTAAATTGCTTTCCATACACACAACCTTCACATAAATCTAACTCATCTACCTTTGGTAGACCATTAACCATTGATTTTGTACTGAGCATCTTCAAACTTTGAATGTTTAAGTGCCCATACCTGTGATGCCACAGCTTTGACTCATCACCTCCTTTCACTGTCATTGCTCTATTCACACCTCTTGGCAAATCAAGAGGAAACATTCTATTTTTAGTCATGCTCACCCTCACAACAACTTCACCTGTTCTCTTGTCTCTGATCACACAAGCATCCTCATCAAACAACACTGAGTAGCCTGTCTCTTGGAGCTGACCAATACTCAACAAATTATGAGCAAGCCCGGGCACATACTGAACATCTTGTAAGGACTTCTCTCCTCCTTGCTCACTCTTGATCACAATGGTTCCTCTCCCTTTAACCTTTAACACCTTGTTGTCTCCTAGCTTGACACTTCCCTTCTTAGATTCATCAAGCTCTCTAAACATTTCTCTTGAACTTGACATATGATTTGAACAACCACTGTCAAGATACCACATGCTGCTTGCAGCATCTCCAAATGAAGACAAAGCCATGAACAGCCTTTCTTCTTGCTCATTCTTCTCTGTATAGTTCACTCCCTTTTGCTCATTCTCCTGTTTCTCCCAACAGAAAGCCTCCTTGTGCCCGAATTTCTTGCAATAGTAGCATCTAATGCCACTCTTCTGTTGCCTTGAGTCATTTCTTTGATTCCTATTGGAATCCTTCCACTGCTCCTTTCCTTGCTCACCTCCATTTCCTCTACCTGAGCCACTGTACTGACCCCTGCCATAACCTCTTCCTCCTCTACCTCTTTGACCACCTCTATAGTTGTCTCTTCCTCTGTGACCTCCTCTAAAGCCACCCCTACTTGAAGAACCCTCATTCTTACTCTTCTGATTTTCATCTTTCACCTGAAAAACCTTCTCTTCCTTCTGCTCACTTGACCTGCTCATTCTCTCTTCATGAGCTTGCAAGGAGCTGGACAATTCTTCAAATCTGTACACAGACAGATCTTTTGATTCTTCAATTGCTGCAACTACATGATCATACCTCTTTGTAAGACTTCTCAAGACCTTACTCACTATGGTCTCACTGCTCATAGTCTCTCCATATGTCCTCATATGGTTGACAATACCAGATACTCGAGACAAGAATACCTGAACAGTCTCTTTCTCTTGCATGACCAGAGTCTCAAACTCCTTTCTTAAGGTCTGCAACTTGACTGTAACCACTCTCCCATCTCCCATGTATTCTTGCTTCAAAACTTCCCAAGCATCATGAGCAGTTGTAGAGGCTGCTATCCTTGGAAAGACCTCATCATCTAGAGCACTTTG
Source organism: Persicaria maculosa (assembly GCA_963922045.1). Lineage (NCBI taxonomy): Eukaryota > Viridiplantae > Streptophyta > Magnoliopsida > Caryophyllales > Polygonaceae > Persicaria > Persicaria maculosa. The sequence goes on along the minus strand of OY998259.1, from coordinate 35,301,347 downwards.
AATCATGAAAAGTGCCTTAGAATCTTTCTTTCTTTTCTCTCTCAAGGCTTGGTCTGGCTCTGGAGGATCTGCATCTTCAAATCCTTGATCAACAAGGTTCCAAACTTCCTGTGATTTGAACAAAGTGGTCATCTTCAGGCTCCAGAAGTGATAATTCACTCCTTTGAAGATTGGCAATTGAGGATTGCCAACCCCTCCACCTCCATTGTTCTGCATATTGCTGAACACAGAATTCTCACAAGTGTTTCCCTGTGTTTATCTCTCACACCACTCAATTCCCAGAAGGTAAACCCGATGAGATCTTTTAATCTCAGCTCTGATACCAATTGTTGGAATGGAGCACAAACAACCACAATCACAGCACCACAAGGCAAGCACAGATACTTGAATTTGTGATCTACCAAGTCGACAAAATTGTGTTGAATGAGAGAGCAAAACTTGAGCCAATAACTTCTCTGATTCAATGAAAGAAAACTGCTACAAAATTGACTACATACACACTCAGAAACTGACTCCATAACTGCTAGGCTAAGCTCCACTACATCCACTAACTTAGCTAAACACAACTGCTAAAAAACCAACTCTAACTGACTCTCCTCTATGTCGACTACAACACACAGACTTCATTGACATCGAGTAACATTGTTCTTGACACTTAACTGAAATAACAGAAATTCAAACATACATAAAACTAAGCTTGAATCATAAGTGTCTAAGCTACACTTTCAACAACTTTCTCATCTCATTCTGTCTATTTATTATTTCAAAATAAATATCACAACACAAGTTTACCTTTGTGATTATGACATGGAAATCCTCAATACATGTTCCAAGTGGTAAGGATTATGGCAAGACCGGCCAAGATGTGTTATCCGGACTTTACACTCACCGATTCAGGTCTTTGGTACAAACTAGCTAGCTTAGCTAGGTTTTTCACTTGATTTAGTCCTTTGATTTTTACCATTTTTCCTACTCTGTCGATCAGTAGTGACTGAAACAGTTAGATGCCATAGAGCTCCTCCGCTAGAACGGGTTAAAGCCTAAAGGAGCTCCTTGAGCATGTTGGGGATTGTTGTAGGAGCGGTCAAAAGGTTGTGGAGATCGCAATTGGCGCGCTACCTTCACAATGTCGCTAAATATGTTACCCGGCCAACACCTTCTCTATTTATTTGGCCAGCCTGCGCGCCATAACTCCGCGCTGTCCCATCATTTCAAGGATCTTACTTGGGCCATTTTGGAATCTGGTGGAAAGGCTAACTTGACTGGTTGTCTCCCTTCTTAGTTGGTGCTTGTCTCTACTCTCTAGCTCTAGCCTTGAACTCATGGGACAATTCAAAATAGCTCATCATCATAAGCAATAAACAGAGAGTATAATTTTATGGTAAAAATAATATGAGCAATATATACTATAGTTTCTTCAACCCATCCCATGAATTAAGCTCAAAGCCAACAATGTTCTTGTGCGTGCTTGTCGTTCTTCCAACTCATTTGTAGGCATACAACTCATGAGCCCTCTATCTCAATGGCACACTCACAATTAAAACACCACAAACCACAAAGTGATGGTTTGCCAAAGATGAGCCAAATTACAGAGTTTTTCTTCATGAAAGCCTATATATAGGCAAGACTCGAGAGGTTTTGCCTTGATTATCACTCCTCAATTTTAAAGATAATTAAGAGGGAATATCTTACAAGCAAATCCTGAGTGACAATCTTCAGCGGTCTACACCTCCTCTTCTTCCATCCTCGATTCATTAATGGCTTCACATTGATATGTACATTAATTGCACTCCTACGTGCGCAGCAAGTATTCGACATACATGAATCAGCACGTGAATCACAAGTAACAAGTCAAGTAGGTACAAAAATGATATTCCTTACCAGTTGTATCAACTATGAGGGCATGAAGATCGAGTAGACTGCTCTAATAAAAATACGTGTGAGGTAGGTGGCAAATGAGAAGCCAGTCATCACCCCTTCCTCTTTGGCATCTCCTTTTCAGTTCTGCCGAGCAACCTTGAATTGAAAGGCGTCTTAGAGTAGGTAGTTGGGATATCCACCTCGGGAGTGTCGTCACTTGCTCGCATCCCCCAATCTCTAGTGTTCGCAACGAGGTCAGATGTTGGATTCCATCGGGCAACTGCTTCCTTTCTCCCATTCCCTTAAGACATAAGTAGTCAAGAGACGAAGAAAGCGAAATCCATGGGATATCATCTACCCACTTTGCCCCAGCCTGCAGTACAACACACAAAACACATGCATTAGAACAAAACTTGTAACAAAAGTTTCTTTGTAATACATTAATTACAACTCATACCTCTTCGGAAATCTTGAGATTACGTAGAAGGCTGTGTTGTTCCGCCACCATCATCACGTCCTCTTCAACATCAATCACCTTCTCGACTCTCTTCAACTCCAACGTTTCAAGCTTCATACTAAGAAGGGTTTCCCAACACAAGTACAAGTCTTTGCAATCTCTTATGTTCAAATTGGAGAGGGAACCAAGGTGTCGAATCCCTGATCTAGGGAAGTGGAATGTCTCATTACCGAATCCCATAGAAAGTGTACGAAGATTTCGCAAGGCTTCAGCTGGAAATAATGCAACACCTTTCATTACCTCTCCACCACCAAGTTGAAGTTTTACATCTTTCCATTTCTCGACCCCTAAGACTCCAAGGGAGGTGAGGTATGGAAGTCCCTCTAGCAAGTAACTGTCCCCAACTCCAACTGTCAAAGAAACAAGCCCCTGCAAGGCTTTCCATGGCATCCCTGCAGCATCATTTCTCATCACGTCATGATCCTCATCATCATCTTCGTCACCTATTTCACCAGATCCTTCCCCTAAGCTTATAGTTTTAAGGGCAGTTAGATGTGCTAGCCCACGACGAGAGACCTGCCTTAAACCCCTACAGTGCTCAATAGTTAGTCTCTGGAGTGCAGTTAGGTGCCTCATCCATCCTTTCGGCAAGTCAATTAGACCTTCAATTGCACAAAGTTGTAATTCCTTTAACTTGCTATTGTTGTTATTGAATGGAACCAGTAACTCTCTTACCACCTCCACATCAACTTCGGATAGATCCAAGTATTCAACTCCATCAAACAAAGGCATTCGTCCTTTGAGCTTTGGACACCTAAATATTGCAAAGCTTGAGACTGAAGAAAGACGAGGTCGGTTTTTCCCTTGAGCTTTTTCTTGCCTCCACCAACCTTTTAGATTTCTCATCGCCTCGATTGTTAGGAGTTTCAATAATGGGAAGCACAAATTACCCTTTATTCCATCCTCTATATACTCCACATTATCGCACTCGTAAAGCTGCAACACCTTGACACATTTGAGCATGCCAAACCAGTTTGAAAGCATCTCACCACCATAGTTACCAACTCTCAAGTGTTGAAGATTTTCATGCGGTTGAAGAGCCTCTAAAACTGCTTTTGCTTCCTCTCTTGCCATTTCTTGTTCCCCGGTTGTGGATCTCCGTTTCCATTCTATAGACATCTCATTTAGTTTATTCTTCATTACCAAATTTGATTTTTTTGCATCTTCGATTGCATCTAACCAACCCTCTCTTGGAAGCTCAATCCGCAAAATACCAGCCAGATGATCAAGACCATTCAAGTATCCTAAACCACCACCAACACGATGCACAATGAGACGATCCAGATTAACAAGAGAAGTCAACTTTTTCAGTCCTGACGGTAATGAATCCAAGCTATTACATCCACCTATAAAGAGTTGTCTTAAGCTTACCAACTTCTCTATTCTCGGAGGCAGCTTCTCCAGGAGATAACAACCTTCGAGTACGAAAATCAGCAAATGGTGAAGCTTACAAATTGAATTCGGGAGATTTTTTAGCTTTGCATTGAACGAAAGGTCGAGATATCTCAAGTGAATCAACCCTCCTATAGACTCTGGTACCTCATCAATTCCTGAATTCGATAGGTACAACGTGCGTAGCCTTGAAAAACTCCCCAACAACGACTTCAAGGAGCTTTTACTAAATTTCTTATTGTGATGAAATAGAAAGGTTCTCACTATCTTCGGGTCCGCAACAAGACTACAACAGTCAAAAGAATCTTCAAGACCGAAAGCTACAGAGATGTGACGAAGACCATCTATTGCCCCTTTGTTTTCACCAACTTTATCCATAAACAAGTACTCTGATTTAGCAACATCTATTGCCATATCATGTAGTAAATCATGCATTTTAGCAGTGTATTTGTACCGATGACCACAGTCTACCTCTTGAAAGAAGCATCTATCAACCAAGTGAAAGAAGTACGCCTCTCCGACTTCCTCCAAGCTTTGATTGTTGTGGACACAAGGCTTAAGAATACCTTGAGCTATCCATAGCTGAACCAGGTGATCTTTATCAAATTTGTAGTCTTTAGGAAAAAGGGAACAAACAGCAAAGCAAAGCTTCAGATTCGGATGGAGATCATTATAGCTAACCATCAAAACTTGTTTGACACTATTGTCGTCGACGCCACTTGAAAGAACTTCTTTGAGTTTATTGTCAAAGAACTCCCTCCACACTATTTCCTCTCTTTTTTTTTGACCTAAAAGGCTAGCAACGGTAAGTATTGCAAGTGGTACATTACCACACTTGTTTAAGATCTTCTTCCCTATAGGCGCGAGTTCTGGATGCTTACTCGGTTCCTCCCCTTGAAAAGCCTTTTTCACAAACAAAGACCATGCACTTTCTTCTGATAGCCCTCTTAAGTCACAGTGAGGTTCGGAGGCATGTAAACATTTAGCAACTTTTGCGGAGCGTGTTGTGACCAAAACCTTACTACCACTCTTGCCACAACGAAGGATGGTTTCTAGTTCAAGCCAGTTTCCCGAGTTTTCATCCCAAACATCGTCCAAAACAATCAAAAACTTCTTCCTGTCGATAATCTCTCTTAGCTTCTCTTGCAACATTTGTACGCTAAGGTCAAGCTACTTTCTCTCTACTTTAGATGCTATGATTTCTTTCAAGACATGCTCGAGATTCGATAGGTAGTTTATACAAGCCCAGAGGTGCACATCGAAACCTTGTTTCACTCTCTCATCATTATACACAAATTGAGCTAATGCGGTCTTCCCCATTCCTCCAAACCCAATGATTGCAACCACGGAAAATCCTAGCTTACGAGAGGTCTCTCCTTCCTCTGTATGGATCAACATATTGATTATGCGATCCTTATCTTCGTCTCTTCCAATTATATCCTCTTGATACACAAAAGAATGTGTTTTCTTTCTCATAAATGATCGATCAACAACGAGCTGCGATTGTTGTATAAAACTGTACTGCTTCATATTTTTTGCAATCTCATCCAGAGACCTCCTTAAGGACTTAACCTCATGTGTCCTAAAAATGAAACCCAGTCGGTTTGATACGGAGAAGAAAAGGCGTACCTCTTTAGTGAATGCGTTGCTCATCGAAGCCTTCTTGTGCAAGGTGTGGGCAGCCAATGCATCAAACAAGTCTTCAACATCATACATCACTTTCCTCAGGTCGGATAGGCAACGTTGCACAGAACGATCTTTGGATTTCCTTTCCTCGGCATCGAGTAGGAAGTCACTAATGGTTTCGATGGTGGCTCGAAGCCTTTCGAGATCCCTCCCAGAGTGCCATAGGAGGAGGAACTCGTCTTTAGCGAGGGAGGTGAAGAGTTGGAGGGTGGATTTCGCAATAGAGGTTAAAGCAACAGCCTCAGCCATAATTTGGGGGAATTCAAACTCAAAAGGGAATTCACAATTATTGGAGAGTTGCTTATGTGAAGATGGAGGGTTGTTTGTTATATAAACAACTAGTCAAACAATAGACAAACCAAAACACGATGAAATTGAGACCACAACTTCACTTACGGAATTACGATTTTGAGTTTTTATCTTTCGTGGACCGTTTTGGCCGGTTTAGTTGATCGGCTCAACTACAAATAAGTTTCTAGCTTCCATCCCACAAAAGTCCCTAAATCGATTTTCAGGCATTTTGTAATTTGATGAATAAAGAACTTTTAATAAAGATTTTGTAATTACTTGTTTGATTTCCATAAGCATCTATCAATTTATGTGTGGTCAATTGTTACTCCATCTTTTAATTAAAATTTATCGACATTTTTTATATTTGGTTTTATAAATTCATACTTAATTGTAATAAGTATGAACTTATTTTAAAAAATTATTTAAAAAGTTAATATTTTATATAGTTTTTAAAACATAAAAAAGTGTGCGTGAATAGTAAAATGTCATGTTTAAATTAACGAAGGGAGTATTATTATAAGAAAATATAATGAAGAATATAAATGACTAATAATATATTAATATGACCGTATTAATTTTTTTTGACGAAAATCAAAATATCAATTATAGTTGGGAAGAAAATGCTCATGGATCACTGTATTTCCAAAAGAGCTTTTACTTTTCGATTAAAATTAAAAAATTATGGAAAGAAACAAAATAAAAGGGGGAAAATTGTTATTGGAAAAGGAATGAAGGGGTCAAGGGGACAATAAAAAAAATTATGATTAGTTAAAATAACTAATATTAAAGGTGCGACCGTGTCAAGAGGATTTTGTGCAGGTATGCAATTAGCATCAACCAAAGGTTTTAGCAAGAGTCATCATTGAAGAGGATTGTTTGGAAGTGGTATTGGCAATAAAGGATAGCACCAAGATCAAGTGGGAAATTACGCGTCACATAGAAATGATTGAGCGATTGAAATCAAATTCTGACCACATTGAATGCAGACATTGCTTCAAATAAACAAATAAGGCGGCCGACTACATAGCAGCTAGAATTCGAGATTGCCATAACATTTTGAATCTCCCTATTAATAGAGATCTTTGTAACATCGTTGATGATTAGAATGATGCTTTACTATTGTAGTAACGCCTGCCAAATATTTGTCTATTGTAAAAAAAAGTATGAAGAGGATGTCAAGAAAGTTTTCATATTACGGATATAGGTGTAGATGCAATAGATATAGATATAAATGATGTGAGGGGATGAACAATGTTACATTGTCCTTAATCACTACTCCACTCTTCTACCGGTCAACAACAAATTATTGGCCCTTCTACTGGTCAACTTATTTTTTTGGCACAAGTAATAATTTGGAGTTTGTTAGGTTGATCTGCTAAACCACCAATCAATTATATTCTTCTAGATGCAGATGCGTAGATTTTTGTTCTGGAGTGGCGACACCGAGCCATCGATTTGAAAGAGGTGAGAAATGCGGTTCATAGAGGGTTTGACATGGGAAACACTTATCACATCAACAAACTGATGGAGGAAATGGAGGAGGTCCCTTCTACTAGTCAATGGTGAAACAAGCTAACAATACAAGCGCTCCAATCCCACCCAATATATATCTATCTATCTATATATATATATATATATATATATATATATATATATATATATAATTATAATAATAATAATAATAATAATAATAATAATAAAATACAATTTTCGGAATTACGTACAATAAAAATAGTGAAATTAAAAAAAAAATACATGTAAAAGAGTGGAAGATGAACATATCTAGCATCCCGACATTAATTGAACTTTTTTTCAAATCGGATGAATTAAAGTTATGATAAAGTTAATTTTTTCAATTTTTTTTATCACAAAAAAAAAGGTAGATTGTTAAAATTTTCTTAATAAAAATTCCAACCAATCACAATAATTCATTCTAATTTCTGAGGCTTTTTATTGAGTAATCAAACAAGGTCTAAATCTAACAAGGAAAGAAATAACAGATTAATATGTGTACTTCAAAATTTTTATCTTACATCTTATACAATACTAAAACATCTTCTTCTTCTTTTTCTTTGCCAAATGTTATCTTTTACTTGAAAATTTTCCCTCTACAAATGTACCCAATTAACTTTTGTCATCTCATTAAACGATGTCACCTATTTCTAACCACTAGTACATGTACTTGGCGCGGTTTCTTAATAAATTATTTTATTATATTAGTTATCTTAATTAAAAAAATTATATACGAAGGCTCGAAAGATTTCAAGTGTAGCCATTTTAAATTAAATTTAAATTTTATTGAATTGAATTTTAGTCTCTAAAATGATATAAAAAAACTTTTAATATTTTATAGAAAACAAAACAATGGCAAATTGCATAAAATAATATGAACTTGATGATTGCGCTAGATGGCACAAACATAAAAAAATCACGAACTTTGAGGTTTAGTTGTGGTCGGTTTCATATACTACATATCTGGTTGATATGGATTAGTGGGTGCTTACATGGAGTTTTTTTAATTAAAAAGGCATAAAGGATGTGTCCAAATTAAAACCGTAAAATTAGCTGGTTTCCTTTTTTTAGTTTTTATTTTATGTAATTTCAAATCAAAATCTTGGAGTTTTTGAAGTTAAATAGGTTTAGGCCGACGAGGATCAAAACCTCAAGAATTTTCTAAATGTTAAATATGACATTTTCAAATTAAAATATAACATCTGATGCTTTCTAAATCAAAGATAATTATGACAAATATAGCATTTACAAATTAAAATAACCAGTATTAGTTGCCCAGTTCATGGTATACATTTGAGTAGCAAAATGATATGAATAGAAAAACAACCTTTGGTTAGCACAAACCAAACTAGATGGTAATATAGTAAATATAGAAGAAGACTTGCAACTAATTAACACTCTAATACAGTATATAAGAAGCAATAATATCTACTAGCCAAGCGAAATGCATCCAATAACTCAATCATCCAAGATTGTTCATCCTTGAGAAGGCTAGTGTGGGACAAACATCGTTGGCTTTTTCGTCATTTGCCAAATATCGATAATATCCTTATTCAAATCTCAAACCAATAGATTAGTAAACCAATAGATTGATAAACAAATAAACTAGTATAGTGATGAAGTCCGGAGTCGAACCCACAAAGAGAACGGTTGCGATGCAATGTTTCTAACAATGATTCTTATGACAAAAGAAATGATTTATAGCAAATTGATAGCAAAGTAAAGTAAAGAGATCGATGATTGCAAAGTATTGATAACAATATACAGAAGATATTTCACCTGTAATTTTCGACCATGGTTGAGGTTCAAGATCCTAGGATTGATTCAATAGGTATTTCTAAGCATTTGTCGACTTGACTAAAGTTGATAGATTCACAAAGATACAATCTTCTTATTCAGTATCACTAAATAATAGCATTAAACACTCAAGTTCTAAGACCAATTGACATATCGATTCAATGCAAATAGAACACAAACAGAACAACCATATTCGGCCCTAGCACATCTACTCGACATAGATCAATCGAAATCATCCACTACAAAGACATAGAAATATCACTAAATCAATGGGTTCATTTGCTATCTAGAAAACAACAACGAATTCATAGCATATATACAATTTCTAACATGATGATCAATCATATAAAGAAACACAAATATAATCAATAAGATCAAGATGATAAATATACTTATAAATAACTAAATAGAATCAAATCCTCATAATTCATTCAACCATGTCCTTGAATCACATGCGAAACTATGAGTTTAGCAACTCATAGAGGAAATAACTCTCATCTCTCTAATTGTGTTGATTGTCTCACTCTCAAGCCACACACGATTGATATGAAAAAAATAAAACCTAAATAGAGTCGTGAAACCCTAGAGCATATAATAATAATATAATATAATAATAATATCTTCAGACTTAAAGTTGGCGTTGCTGAACACGAGGTAGCGTCGGGCACTGGTCCCAACAGTGAACACTTTATTCTTAGCTTCAACGTTGTGCTTCCTTACTCCTTTGTAGCTCCTTCATTAGCCTTCATATGCTCCAAAACATGTCATTTACGCTCCTCCAAGATCTCATCAAAGGTCGAAATGTAAAACTGCAGAATAAACACTAAAAACGCGTAGATTCCAAACTCGAATACTTCACAACAAATATTTGAAACTAGACAAAAACATATGCAAAACTCCTATCTAAATGCAATAAAAACCGCCTATAACGCCTATATGAAATATGCATTATCAAATCCCCCACACTTAAGCTCTTGCTTGTCCTCAAGCAACCATAAAACAAAACCATCATCTATGCATCCCACAAGAGATTCCTTCACAATTTTACTTATCAAAAGCAACTTCAATCATAGTGCAAATATAAATAATGCATAAAAACGTCATAACATGTATATATGAGATCAAATAGCTTGTATGCTCCAAAATCCATCCTCACCAAGGATAATGTGTATCTCTCGCTCTCATGTGTTTAGACATTTAAGCATACACTCACCTCAATTTCATATACAAGCATCAAATCAAATATTGATATTTATATCACAAAATCTAAACCCGATACATCAAAGCAAAAATAAGAACATCAAGAGGATTTTCGCTCAAAGGAATTGTATTTGGTCATGTGGTGCTATTAATTCCGAGAAAATAAAATTCCAAAAACTCCCAACATAACACAAACCAACTCAAGGATATATCAAGCTCTCGATAATACAACATCTCATAAATATAACAATAAGCCCAAAATCCTCCATATAATCTCAACTCTCAATATATCAATAAACTCCATAAATCTCAAAAATCTCAAATTAAACTCATGACATAATCATCATCTCATAATCATGCACATATATGCATATACAACACGTCAACACCCAACCAATCTATCTGTCAACCAATCATAAATCCAATCTTCTTCATTATGCAAAAGTGAATAACTTGGCTATTTATTCTTTCTTTTTTTTTGTCTTTTTTTCCGAACTGATTTTTTCCTGGCCTCGGCGCACCACCGCACCCAACTCCTCGGTAGTCTCGCACAGTGCACAGTGTCTCCCGCAAGCCAGTGTTCGTTCAGTTGTTCTTCACTTCTTCTTTAGTTAGTTTTCTTCCTCTTCCATTTAATTTGATTGATTTTAAGTTCAATTGATTGAGATGAGAATCAATTTAGATTAGAATTTGTGGATTTCAGAATCAATTTGGGGTAAATTGGGAAATTTCGAGTTGTATAATTTGGTTGAAAATTTAAGAATTTGGACATACCTAATTTTAAAAGCTTGGCTGCAAAGGGCAGAGCAATTGCACAAATGTAATATGTTCACACTTCAAGAGTTCAAGGTTAGTTTTGTTCAATTTTTGGATTTGAGAATCAGTTTGGGATAAATTTCGATTAGGTTTTGTGATTTTGCTACTAAATTCTTAGATATTGTGATTAGAATTTGTGGTTTTGAGAAATAAATTTGTAAATTTGAGATTTGGAATTGTGGCTAAATCATTATTACACTTCATAATTGGTTAGTTCAGACCTTCCAAATTAGATCTTAAGCCCCTAGATCTTAATTTGTTCTCGTTCAGGCCTTAATTTGAGACATACAAAGCAATTTGGTAGACTGTTGGAGTTGTCGTTCAGGCCTTTATCAATAAAATCATTTGTTATCCATTGTATAATTTGTTTTCCTTAGGTCTTTTAGCTTAATTTCCTTAATACGTGTACAAATAGGTTTAAAAGAAAAATAATATGGGCCATACAAAGCATAAATTGGAAGTTAAAAATAATAGTTTTGATTAGTATGTTTTTGTTGAAACTTAAATTTTCTAATTCACTAATTATATATAGATAACTTTCAAATTGAACATTGGCACTTATATTTTCAAATTCACTAATTATAAGACATTATTGCATTTTACTGCAACATATTACATTTTATCGAACCCATTTGACTACAAAATCAATGCGGGGGTTTGATCTACGATGTTCAGTTGTAACTGCCTCCATGGAAGGAAAGAAAATGTGGAATTTTTGTGTTGCATTTTCAAATGCAATTATCATCCCCTTTTTATAGGGGTTGTTGACCTTATTGGGCATACAACGTCCAATTTCACGTTGTAACAACGTCAAATCCGACGTTGTGCTCAAACCATTATTTTGCCTTGGGAGAAAATTTGGACGCAATAACAATAACAGATTCGACGTTGTTACAATGTCCAAATGGACGTTGCTAAGCCCGACCAAGCCCGTTTGGGTTCCAGGCTACAACATAGATTTGGACGTTGTAACAATGTCGAATCCGACGTTGTTGCAACGTCCAAATTGTTTTCCCCAAGGCAATTACACCACAAACAACAACGTCGGAATGGACGTTGTTGCAACATCGCATTCGACATTGCTACAACGTTGTATCCGACGAAGTATTTGCTGTGTATATAGGGACCGCGGAAAAAAAAAAGGAAAAAAAATGCTCAGAAAGACTAAGCCGGCCGAAAGTGTGGCCCTTGCTTGGAAGGCCCACCCAGTCGCTAAGGACTAAAGTAGCCCATAATCTAATAAGTAAAAGAAAAACGAAAAAGAAAGTATAAATACTGGCGGTTCCCTCCCGGCAACAGTCACAGGCGGGAGGAGGATGTGGGCGTTATCCGGTACGGGGTTTGGCCGTCCTCCCATAACTCCCGCGCTCAAACCAATCAACCCCGTTGTATCGGCGTCTCCAATATACGCCGTATCCGTTCCCGTCGGCGGAGCTCTTCGACGGGACCTCGATAGTCCATTTGTGCCGGAGGTGAAAAACTAGCCCTAATTTTTCTCCAAAACTCGGCGTTTATATCTTATGACGAAGGAATTTAGGTCAGTAGTTGATCTGGTGGCTTGCACTACCTCTCTGTTTGTTGGATTGCTGTTGCAGGTTGAGGCGGCAGCGGCGTCGTTGCAAGCGGAATTCAGAGCGGTGGATAATTTGGTGGCTCGCAACTCCGCTCGGGTCCTTAAAGCCTACCAGAACGCCCGGGTCGGGTCTCATGTGAGTTTAATGCTGTTTTTTCTCTTTGTTTTTCAAAATAAATAAATGTGATGTTCAAATAGACAAGTACTATAATTATCTCTTGATTTGAAAAAGAATTAGTGAGACATTGATGTGAGGTTTTCTGTATGAATGTAGTTAAACTGAACAGGTTAATAGCAGACCATTGTCTGTTTTGTTGGTGTAGCAAATGTTTATCAAGTTGCTATATTAGTGCTCGTCTGGTTGCGAATATCTAACTGGAAAGGGAAAGAGGATTGAGAGTGTGACTGAATGAATCTCATTTTGGAACTCATGCCATGGCCAATATGGGGTATGAAATCCCCAAATTTTCGAAAATGAGAGAGCATGAATTGAGACTAAATTCATGGTTAAAATGTGGACTAGATTCATTTCCTTCTGCTTACCTTTCCATAGTGTTCAAACGAATGGCCCTAATATCAATTGTGTGTGGAATTTGGAATGCTCCATTTATCATGTTTAACTTGACCATGTTCTCTTAAGTTTTTTGCTGGTTGCACTGGCTATGGGCATGATGAAGCCGGGGGACGGGAAGGACTTGATAGAGCGTTTGCAGAAATTTTTGGAGCTGAGGCTGCTATTGTCCGTTCGCAGGTTTGCTTCTTGTTTTGTTAACCTGTCATCATTGCTTGTGGACTTGTGGAACATTGTTTATAAATCTGTCCTGCATCATCAGTTCTTTTCAGGTACCCATGCCATCACTTGTGCTTTGTTTGCAATCTTAAGGCCTGCTGATGAGGTGAGATATAACTCTCTTTCAATATTATACAGAGTATCTGTTTTTCTACTTGTAGTACATTGTAATCTTGTACTTACGGAATTTTCAGCTTTTGGCAGTTGCTGGTGCTCCTTATGACACCTTGGAGGAAGTCATTGGAAAGCGAGACTGTGACGGAATAGGATCCTTGACAGATTTTGGGATCAAGTATCGAGAACTACCAGTAGGTTTCCCCAGAAAATCACCATTCCACTTCTTTTGCTTGGTTCTCATGGTGCTTAATGTGCAGAAATTGTTCATAGACCTTTTATGCCTGAAATTGTTTGCTTTAGCTGTCTGAGGATGGTGGGCTAGACTGGGAAGGCTTGGCGAGTGCTATAACTCCTCAGACAAGATGTGCACTTATACAGAGATCTTGTGGTTATTCATGGCGTCGAAGTTTAAGTGTGGAGGAGATAGGAAGAGCTATAAAGATGATAAAGGTAAAATTTCCTTACAGACAATTTGCTATTCATTTATGCAGAATAAGCTGTACAGAGTTCGGGTATAGCTTTAGGTGGACAACAATAAGCTTGACTTTGTGAATTGATTAGTGGACTTTCATAGTCATCTAATTCGACGACTAACTGTCATGTGTCTGTTTTGATTTGTGGCTCCATGAGGAGTTTCTAATATGGGGGCAGGGTTTGCTATTCTACTTGCTAAGCTGGTGTAATTGGAACCTTATGAAATCTGTTCAGGTTTTATAATTCAATTTATGACATACACTCAGTGGATTTGTTTGACCAATCTGACTCCTCCTACCAATGTCACATGTATTTACATTTTGCAGACACAAAACCCAGACTGTTTGGTCATGGTGGATAACTGCTATGGTGAATTTACCAATAGCATTGAACCTCCCATGGTGGTTAGTCATTTTTATTTCTTCCAATTACTTAGCGATCCAAGGATGCATTTTTCCTTTTGCATCTGTGTTTAATTTTGGTATAGCAATCATTGTCAGGGAGCAGATTTGATTGCCGGGAGCTTAATAAAGAACCCTGGTGGAACCATTGCACCATGTGGTGGATATGTAGCTGGGAGGACAAGATGGGTACAGGCTGCAGCTGCTCGCTTGTCTGCTCCAGGGCTTGGGCTTGATTGCGGCTCAACCCCTGGTCATATTATGAGGGCTATCTTTCAAGGGTTGTTTCTTTCACCTCAAATGGTCGGAGAAGCCATCAAAGTATGATATCATGTCTCTGCACAATTTTCAGTTTTATCCTTATGACCTTGTTGATGGTGTTCTTCTTTTAAAAGGGGACATTGTTAGTTGCCGAGGTTATGGCATCAAATGGATACCAAGTGCAGCCACTTCCTAGAGTACCCAGAAATGATACAGTGCAGGTCTGGATTCCAAACAGTTTCTTCATTTTCAGTTTGTCATTATCTTGACTCTTGAGCAAAAGGGTGGCTTTTTTCTCTTTATTAATCTGTCTGAAATTTGACGCTCTTGCGTTTGAAATATCTGGCCGCTCCTATATGTATACACAAACATATATTGATATCCCAAGTTACTAGATGCTAGTACAGTTTGAGATTTTTTTTTTCCAGCACCCGTCTCCAATTATTAGTCATGGCCCAGAGAATACTGGTTTATAAATTGCTCCCTTAAAGTTCTCTCTAGCTGCAATACATATCAACTATCCATGAATGTATTTTCTTTTGCTAGGTTGACAATAGTGAAATACTAATCTCTTGGCTTCATCCCATCAAGATTTAATGCTTGCTTTCACATTTAAAAGTCCACTTGTTTTGAACACTCTCTCTATTTTCCAAAGCAAATCTTATTTGAATACAAATGCTGATCCCAACCTCTATTTCTACAGAGTGTAAAGCTCGGGAACCGTGAGCGCCTCCTTGCATTTTGTGAGGCAGTGCAGAGAAGCTCCCCTGTTGGTTCTTTCTCCAAACCTGTGGCTGGCACAACTCCAGGATATGCCTCAGAGGTTTGTCTAGATTTAAGTCAATAAACTCAATGCTTCATCTTCTGCCACTGCTTTATCTACACCTCATCACTGTCGAAACAGGTGATTTTTGCTGACGGAACCTTCATTGATGGAAGCACAAGCGAGCTCTCTTGTGATGGACCACTAAGAGAACCCTTTGCCGTGTATTGTCAGGTTTTCTCCAGCCACTTTGTTATTATTTCCTCGTTAAATGAGGGTTATCCCGTCTCTCTCTCATTTGCGGATAGTATGCCAAAGTCTTTTTCTCCAAGGACAGACCGAAGGCTTGTTTCGCACATGTTTACTTCTGCTTGAACTTGCATTGCAGGGTGGAACTCACTGGACACAGTGGGGCATGGTTCTGGGTGAGGTTTTGAAGTCCATCTAGTACAATCCCAAGAACTTCAACAGTGCTGTAGGATTTTTGCCAGAAAAGTTTCATTCATTGTTATGTTGTTCGTGACTTCGTATACATATAATTGCCAACTGTGGCTTGAAATTAGCTGCCTTTGAAGAGAATTGAAGGGCTTGACCCTTTCGAGGTCTCATTTTTCAGACACCATTGTGTCGTATAGCAGATCACTGATAACACATGTAGAACTTATGGCATTCTACAGATTAAGATAGTCACAGTAACTTGATATCTTAACTTGTTTCTGAGACTTAGGATTGCCTTTTGAGGCCACTCCTATATTGAATTAATCCCATTTTCTCAGCCTTTCATTTCTTCCCTTGACACTTCAACTGCAGTTTTAGCAGATGTTGGTATCAAGGGATCGACAAGTAGTGACTAGCCTATACGCTTTTTCTACTTTACAATCACTTGTACGAGAAATTGACTGTCTTTGTTACTCCATATCATACAACTAAATTGCTGAAAATAAGTGGATGAGAGAATACTTTAACCAAACTTGGGTAGTGTCTGGTTGAGGCAGGGAAAAGGAGAATTGAATCAATTTGATGCATTTTTTTTTTTATTTCGTGTCAAAATCAGTGTGTTGTAAGGTGTAAACTCCCTCCACAAGCTTTTCCTTTCGTCACAATTTCTTTGCCCTCTGATTTCAGACCAATTCATCTATTTTCAATTTTCATATGTAGCTTTAACCAGCATCGAGGACTACTAGTGATAGTAATCACTAATCAGTAAGTCTGAAATAAATTTCAGGAGATTACTTGCAGCTGTTCACATCAACAGCAAAAATCAGGCAAAATTGATACATTGATGTGGATATGTTACTGATTCTTCAGGAAAAGATGGATTAAGCCAGCTACATGTTTTTAATAATTTTGGCGCCGAAAAATGGATTTAAGCAAATACTCTGTATGGAATAAGAATAATCCACAGCTAGGCGGAAGCCATATGAGCATCTGCAACAGTAATACCGAAATCTTTACACAAGGGAGAGGCCACAACTGCTTTGGATGTTAGATGTTTCAGTTTCGACTAGAACTAACTTCAAGCATAACAAAAATCGGAGAATTTATAGCACCAAAGCTCCATTACTACCTACCTTGAGTCGATGCACCAAAGCTGACCATCCCAACATCGGTGAATTTAGAGTGCAAACTTCAAAGTGACATTTGGGCAAAAAGCAGCTCCAACTCCTGATCTTCTGATGCAGATCTCTGGAAAGGGAGGGTAAAAAAAAAATAACATCATTTGATCTGTTTGATGATTCAACAAGTGTTTCATACATGTACTGCAGAAAAGGGGAGAATATAGGCTTACCTGAACAGACAGAAGATGCAAAATCTTGTCAAGAACACGACGCCGGTGGACAGCATAAGCACTGTTGGCGGGTAGTTGCTGCATCCTATTGATTTCCCCTTGAACGGCGGCCCTCTTCCCTTCCGCAACCATCTCCTCACTTTGGGTTTCCACGTGTATGGAATTCGTACTGGGGTCGGAAAAATCGACGTCCATCTGGCCTTTCAGAGCCATCGACAACTCAATTTTGGCCAAACCTGCTTTAGCAAATGTGCTGAACAAGGCGGAAAAAAACTCATCAACAGCGATCTGAAAACCTACCAATCCAATCCCTCATCTTTTGAACAACATGACTTCTACTTTGCAAAAGACGAGTAAACCAAACTAACAGCATGTTTCTGAATTTGATATCGTCCTTGCAAAGTGCAAACAGGTACTCTTCGATGGCACAACTCACCAGCAAAAACGCAAATTAACAGCCAGAAACTAGAAAGAATTTATAAGCCCTAGCATCATCAAGCATGAATTCCGCCAAGGTTACGGGAACAAGGAGAATCGAAGATTTCATCCAAATTAGGGTTTCGATAGAACAGCAGCTACGCTCTTGTTTATGAAGATAAATGGGAAAGACGAAGAACAAATAATAGAAGAAACTAAGCCTATGAGTTACCAAAGGGTTCATCCGATTGTCGTACGCGTACCGGCGGGAAGTGGTCAACACTCAAAGAGGGCTGATTTCAAGTCTCGCTGCTTCAACAAGAACAGATCAATTGGTGGCATTCATCTGGTTTTTTCCAATTTGTTCTTTCATCTTATATTACGATGTATAGTACTCAGTATATTTTGATATTTAATATTGGCTTAAATACCCCAATGGTCCTTGAAAATTTGTGACTAGGACATTTAACCCCTTGTACTCTAACTCAGTTCAACTCAGCCCTTAAACTTTTAGAATCGGGACAAGTGTAATTTTATTTAATTCAATCATCAAAATTAATCATAATACTATTATATTTATTACTTAAATGAAAATAAAATGATAAAAAAAAATTTGGAAATATTGAAGACTATTTTTCTTTTATTATTTTATATATATAATTTATGCATGGATTATATTAATGTTATTTTCTCGGGAATTTATAGAAAACCGTCATTTTTTTTTTACAGTAGGCAAGAAGTAGATCGACTAAGCGATCTTGAAGCCATCGAAAGATGGCTTGATGAACCCTACGCAGAGGGTCGCCAGTAAAAAAAAAATTGCTTAATCCTAAGATTACAATAAGATAACTTTAAAATTAAGAAAAACATTAAAATTATTGATCACTAGTTGCATGCAGATCGATGAAAAGGACATAGTTGGAAGTGGTGATGGTTGCAGATCTGAATCCGGGTACGTTGCCCAGCAAAGCAACTGGACGGTCGAGCGGGAACGCCTTGACCCCGGAAGAAGCCCGTTGATTTGAGGGTTGTGGGGCGTGGAAAAATTTTTGGGAAGATTTGAGGTTAAATTTTAGTGGGAGAATTAGGGGTAAGATTTGTATGTAATTTGTGACAAAATTTAAGGTTGGGGATTTTGGATTTGATTTTGTGGGTAATTGAGGAAGGTTGCATGCTGGATAAGAGGGGTTGGGGGAGGGGTTGCTAATCAGATCTGAAACAATGTTAGATCTGAAAATTTAAGGGTGGGTGAGTAAGAGGGGTTAAGAATGTAACACCCCCTTCGGTAAATGAGGGAATGTTCCAGCGCCAGTAGTTACTCGGACTTTAAGGTCTTTGTAACCACCTTAGGTTTATAGGGACATGCTACCATGCTCCCATAAACAAGATGATAACTAAAGAAAATATAAATAGCGGAAGACTTAAATATAATAAATCATGCTTTTATTGAACTCATGATTCAAATTACAATATTTGAAACATACATTACAGCGGAAGACTTTGTAAAAATAAACATTTACCAGTTATACAATATTTTCTTCAAATCTTGAAAACTTAAAATGTCGTCTTGAACTTCTTCAACTTCTCTTCAAAGACTCGATCTAAACCTGCGAACTGGAGGCTGAGGTATTGTCCGGAGACAATGAACCCCTAGCCGTCCAAATTAACAAAGGACGGTTAGTTCGCGAGAACTAGCAAGTGACGGCTCGAAAACTGGGACTACTTTGGATTCAAACTCAGTGACCATAATAAGGTATGAATTTAATCCAAATGAGATTATTACTGATGAGAATATTTTATGTAGGCTTTATATTTGATGACTCAACTTCTGTGACACGGATAACCTTGAAGGGTTGAATAAGAAAGTGATGTAGGTGACAAGCACCTTAGGAACCATACCCCGATTACGGATGGGATACGATATAGCTTTAGAAATGCGTTTGTGATCACCATGAAAATATTTTTATTAAGTTCGGACTCGATATCGGATTATGAGGTACTCCATGTGGCCCAAATCCACCCCGCTAGTAGTTACCCAGACGTTAGGGAGAGCCTACTATTAAGAGTGGGAAAAGGGTTGACTTCGTGTCCCCCGATATCAAGTCTATAAAAAAAATTTAACTTTAGCCAAATGAATAATATTATTCACTCACTATCTCACATTGCATAGCTTATATATAGATATATTTTATCACATCACACGGATATCATATTTGACCTGTTTACTTTTATTTTAACATTAACTATACCGGTCGAGTCTGGATAGGACGTCCGACCTACCTACAATTTCGTAGTCAGATTTCATCTCGAATATTGTATCTCGAGAATGTTAGTTTCATGAAACTGTTTCGGTTTAAGACGCAACATGGTCTTAACCCATTCAATCCAAACTCAACTCAGTAGTTAACCCAAAGTTGAGACACCGCCCAATTCCCATCGGGTTGGACCCCGTATCTTCATTGATACGCACACTATATTTTACACTATATTTTATTTTATCATGATTCAATTGAGTTTTACATCTCACACACATCATCGCATATTAACTAGTGATTAATAGCAATTTATCAAACTAGGTGATGGCACAAAATAAAATAATCCATCTTAATAAAAGTAAAATGGGTGCCAATACCATATAATATGCATGGATGCATCAAAAGGATAATATGCTCCATACCTACTTATTTTGCATGAAAGGATGAAGGATAAATCATGCATTTTATAAGATGGGTATCTACGTTACTATTTTACAATAAGATCAAATAATAACATTACCCAATTACATGTCAAGTCCAAAATAACGGTTGAATAAATTCCACAAAGCAAGTGATTTGTAATTTATTTTAATTGATTTGGCATGCATGTCAAGGCAAGAAAACAACAAGACACGAATGCACGTAGATGAGCATAAAAGGCTCGGAATGTCACTTGCCTTTTTCGCCTTGTTGGATTTCGATACCAACTATGGACTTCAAAGACTTGATGACGGAGTTGAATAAATTAACAGCAGATCTACACACATGAATTACGAGGACGAGAAAGAATTTACTAATTGGTATTTAATACGCATAATTGACTTATTAATTCGAAATAAAAATCGAATTAATTATCAAGTTGGGGATTATACCAATTTGATCTTCTTCGAGTCCTTCACGCAATGGGTGTGTCGGAACCTGAGATTACCGCTGCGAGTTTTTAAGATTTAACACGAGTTAAAATACGTTCTGAAACTAAGGGCTAATTTTTATAAATTTAGAAACTGAAATAGGGCATAATTTATAGGAATAGAAAATATGGGAGGTTTTATGAACTTTCCACAACTTCTTCTTCCTCCCGTCACTTGCACAGTGCCCATTACAATTCCTCACCTATGGCTACTGGTGGCGCGGCGATGCAGCTCGGCAACGGCACGGTTGCTCCGAGAGATGGTGGCGGTGGTTCCAGCAGTGAAGGGTGGTGGTTCCGGCAGCGGCGACGGGCTCTCCAGGCGGCTCCGGCGACGGGAAGGTTTGAGGTTGATTTGGGGGTTTTCGAAATCGGGATGATTTCGAGAAGATTTTGTGAAAGGAAACGTCGCTAGATGTGCTTAGAGCGTAAGACAGTAGGTTAGAAGCTTGGATTTCCACTAACAATGGCGGATTGAGTCCAAACGTCGAAGAGGGTTTTTATAGTCCGAGATTGCAATGTGAACGGAATCACGAATTGAAGGCGTCATTGAATTCCTATTGACGACGGGATTCAATTGCTACAATTAATTTGGTCTTTCAAGCTTATCTACCACGTCAATTGGATGAGTTTTCAGAATTAGGGTTTGCGAATTTGGACGGAATTGGGGCTTGATTCCTCCTTTAAAACAACATTGATTGCATATTGATGAATAGCATTGAATTTGGGATAAGACTAATGTTTGAAACGTGTGAATTGAAGTCGAATGTGAAAAACCTCCATGGAAGGGTTGCAGATCAACCGTACGCAGGAGAGAAGAGGGAGGAAGAAGAAGCGGTTCAAGTGAACCGGCTTTCCCCCTTTTTTATTTTATTCGGTTCAGCTGAACCGGTTTAATACAAAATTGGTTTTCTTATATGTATAAGGCTATTCATTTAATTTGAAAAAAAAATAGATAAATCCAATAAAATCTCTCTCTCACACACACACATATATCCTTTAAAAAAACAGATAAATAAATAATCAAATAAATAAATAACCTATGATAAGTGATTTTATTTGAATAATTATTTCAAATGAAATTTCATAACATAATTATTTTAGTAGAAATAACTTTTAAAATTTATAATCAATATTATTAAATCATAAATCCATTCTAACCTTTTAGTTATAAAATATGTTAAATATAATAAGTCGTATAATAAATCATACCTCTTTAGTTAAAAATGAACCGAATAATAAGGTTTTATTTATAAAAGCACTAATGAACTCACATCACTATTTATAAAAGCAACAATAATGTTTTATTTATAAGACACCGTTTTAAAAATAATGAACTCACATCACTATTTATAAAAGTAATAATAATGTTTTATTTCTAATAATAATGTCAATCAAATTTTATGTTCTAATTACTTATAACTGAATAATAAGGTATATATTAAATAAAGAAATTTACAAATTCTTTTATTTCGAAAATTTTCACATTTATTATTATTTTTATATTTACAGAAATACCCAAAAATAATTTGGGGTATTTCAAAGAAAAGGGTTGCTAATCAGATCTGATAAATTGGTGGTTAGGGAGAGAGAAGGTCGGGAGTGGAGGCCAAAGGGTGGAGGGGGTGAGGGGTGCGCCGGAGGGTGGGGAAGGCGCCAAGGAGTCGACAACCACCACGAATCGGCAGACGTTTAGTCGGAGAGGAGGAATATGGCTGTAAAGGCCCGGATTTTAAATAATAAATTTCAATAAATAATATAAATGGATTTAAGTCGAAAAAAATAATAATAAGATAAAATAAAATAAAAATCCGGATATTTCGAGAAAAAAAAAACTCGTCCTTAATTTCCTAAATCGAAATTGAAATCCTTAAAACAAGCTCCGGCATTAATAAATTAAAAATTTAAAATATGTTTTATCCCGCGTGCTTATGCGAGAATTGAGTATAGTATTCGGAGTTCATTATTAACCTCGGATTTGAAATTTGAAGAACGTTTTGAGTTTAGTCGGGATTTGTCGGGTGAGCGGGTTTCAGGGTTAATTGTTTTGGGTGTTTTGGGACCACACTTTTATCTCCTTCTCTTCTAATTCGGCGTGCCCAACACCCCTATTCCCTCCATCTGATCTGATTTCAGAAATCTCTCTTGCCTCTTCTTGTCTTCTTCCCCCCCTTCTCTTATCTAAAATGTTAAAGGAGGGTCAAAGGTACTTTACTTTTACCTGTCCACCATCCCAAGATAACACCCACACCCTTGACCCTGCTTGAATTCAGAAGCAAGCTCACGCACCTCCTCTCCGCCCTCGACGCCACAAGGCTCCGCCGCCAGCAGCAACCGAGCACTGTCTCTCTCGCAAGCAACCAAGCCCCTCCAAAGCTCCATTTCCCCTCCTCTTTCGGCAAGCAGCAGCAACACCAACCTCCCTCTCCATTCCTTCGTTTCCACCTCCATCCTCCTCCCCGTCTGAAGTTAGAGCACCTCCGAGCGCCTCCAGTCACATCTCCTCCGACGTCCGAGCCTCCCGGAGCCGCCAAGCAGCAGCCGCCGAGCTCCTTCCCTCTTCTTTGCCCTGTCTTTCCGTCCAACACATCCGGTGAGCTCTCTCCTCCTACTTTCGCTCGAAAACGATGTAAAGATCCCCCTTTATGACCCCTTCATTCGTCTCAGGCCAAGCTCGCTCTATTCTGACTCCGACGCAGCCAAATCGTGCCTCCGACGAAGAGTTTCCGGCGATAAATCCGATTTCGGTAAGCCTCGTTCCTCTCCCTCTCTCCTAAGAGCGTTTGAGTCTTCTGGGGTTAGGGTGGTCGGAATGGTGAGTCGTTCCGGTGGGCAAGGTCTGGGCCGGAAAGGGGGCCGCCGGAACCTGGGTTTCCTTCTCCTCCTTCCTTCGTTCCGTCGGCGTTGTACAGAGAGGCTGAGCGAGGTTGAGGGTGACCTCCTTTTCTTTTCTTTTCTTTCAGATTTGGGCCGGGTCTGATCTCGGGTCGGGTTCACTTGTCCGGGTTTTCTTTCCTTCCAGATTTCAGTGAGGAGGGAGTATTGGATCCGGGTTCCTTATGGGTTATTTGTTTTGGTTCTGGGTTGGGTTTGTCTTTCGGGTTGGGCCTATTTTCCAGGTTGAGTGTTGGGCTCTTTCTTTGGGTGGTTTGGATCCGGGTTATAAATATTGGGCCTGTTTAAATTGTTGCAAATTGTTAGTGTTGACTTATTTCATGTTATACATAGATTTATAAAATATGTTGGTATTTACTTAATTGAATTGTTATCATGTTAACCCTGATTTTATGGAAAATATATATTATGAAATTATTGTATTTATTTTAAGTTGTTTTAGAAATATTATTAATTGGAAAAAGGATGATTATATGATGATAAAATGTGATTTTGGGGATTTTGAATTGATATATTGGTTTTGTTTGTAAAGAAGGTTTAACTTTAGTAATTGCATTTTTAGTTAAATTGTTGCTTGGTAAAATTATATAAGAGCGTTTCAAGTTTTCAAAAATATCATTTAAGGATTCGTATTGGAAAACCAAAATGCCGGAATCAATTCTATAATATGATTTTGAGGTATCGGTCTTAAGGTTTAGATGTTTAATGTCGGGATTCTTTGTCTTGGTTTGATGATGTTGGTTCGAGAAGGGAATCAGAAGAATGATTTTGGTTGATGTTGATCGTATCGAAAAGGTTTTGGAAAACGGTTTTACTATCGGTTGGTTTTGAGTATGTTGAGAACTTGGGTTTCGTATGTATGAATGTGAGTCCGGTAGCTTATGAAAATGGCTTGATGATAGGTGTGTATTTCTTTTGGATTGCTTTGGACTTGCGTTGGGCCCTTGCTTGTGTTATCCTGCTGTTCTGCATCTTCAGGTAAGTTCCCTAGGGGGCTTACTCAGGTTGGACATTCATGCCTGTTGTTGCATTTTATGTTAGGTGTTGCATTTGCATAAAAGCATGCCATGTAGTATCATGTTTAGGTTGCACTAATTGATTGAGCATCTGTTTACTTTATGCGTTTGAAACAGAACGGCCGTTATCTGTGATAGTCCTAGAGTCTTTGCTAGGGTCATAGGGTAGCCCAGCCTCATCGGGTACCCTGAGTCAATCGAGTCATGAACTTCCTTATATTATGCCTGCGGGCTTTATTGTGGAGCGGGTTAGGCATGCGTGCCGCCCGATTATGATGGAATGCATTCACGAGCTGGCCAGTCTCCGCCCTATCGGAAGGGGGTGGAGGTAGGAGAGAGATATGCCACTTGGCATTGTCTTGGGCCCTTTACAGTATTTTTACACATTATTATGACTAGGAGCATGTTAGTGTGGTTTACTTTCGTACTGCATTAGAGCATCTTTATTAGGTATAGCACATACTATGTGGCCTCAGCGAGGACTGCCGGTCCCGTATGAGTGGCTCGATCTGACTCCTTTCCCCGTTCTTTTTTTTAAAGGTATCTTCTGCAGATTTTGAGTGCTCAATGTCTATATGACGGGGTTCCCTTTTGGCGAATCGAAGAATCTGGCTAATATCCTAACTTAGTAAAATGGTAATTATTCACTCGTGATTTGGTTTTGACCCGGCTCTGCCGCGGCACTTGTGTCTTTATTTTGCTTCTGCTTTACTTCTGTTGAAATGGATTCCGCGACATAGTCTTAGGACAGATTAAGGGTACCCAACGGCCCTTCGAGGTGTTTTGGGTTTGAAATCCCTCTTTTTACTAATCTTAAAACGAGTTTGAAACCTCGACCCGTACCTGGATTGCAAGATCCGAACAAGGGGTTTCATCCCTTGAAACGTAACCCGGAAATCATAATTCTGGGCCATTACAAAGATGGTATCAGAGCTGAGGTTGTGCAATTCGGGTACGCAAGGGTCGAGTGTATGTTTTGGAAAACCGCCCATGAATTTCAAAGGATTTGAAAGGATTTTAAGAAGGGCAAAATGAACTTAATACGCCTAACCAAAATTGGACTAAGTAATGAACTTGACTTATTATAAAATATGGAAAACCGACTAAAGAGGGGATCGAGTGGGTAGAAAGACGTCAGACCATCCCTATTGGGTGTAGTTGGGAACGGTAGGCAAAATATCAGCTTGTTCTTTACAGATGGATTGGGAGAATCCAAGGAGATCATTATGAGTGTTATTAACTGATTCTGTGTTAAATGCTTGCTATGCTAGATATCTGATTTGGATGCCTTAACTATTAAATGTGTATTGACTGATCCGTGCAAACGGGATAGTGGGAGTACCCTTGTTTCTTTGTGGTCAAGCCCAGCTTTGGCGGAAAACCCCTTCCACTATGTTAACCCTTGATGGTCTTATCGAGTCCTTCTCTTGAGTATCGGTCCCCTCCACGGGGAATCGGGTTGGTAAATACATTATCTTTGGAAATTGTGGGCGGATATGAGGGTTGTTTGAGAGAGTATTGGAAGTTGACTCTTGACGAAATTCCGAGTTAGGGAGTAAGGTGTTTCCGGGACTGTCTTTCTCGATTCTTATTACGATCAGCCAATGTCTACTTGCTATAAAGAGTTGTACTAGAGTCCCGCGGGTAAGAGGGGTGATGAGTCGGTTGGGAAAAGTCAATGGTTGCCCTTAGGGATCTCTGTCCGGTTGTAATTGTGACTCTCTCTGAATTGCATGATATAATTTTGTAATCTTTGGCATGTACCCTGCGAATGACCATTGGTAAAAAGCTACTCATGTTGTTGCATCCATGATTGGTTACATTGCTTAGGTCTTGTGTTATGTCTTGGCTTCTAACATGATTATATGTTGTCATAGCGTGTTTACTTGGCCTATTGATCGTAGGATTGAATGAAAGTGTGAGTTGCATGAAATGAATCTGCACGATTTTACTCTACTAGGTTCATGATAGTATGATCGTTAAATTTTGATACCCTGATGAAGTAAGTTCCTTATTTGATACGTGCTACAACTTGATGTCAACATGCCTTATATGATACGTAGTTTTTAGTACATGTTATTGTCATGATCCTTAAGGTAAATTCGTGATTGTATAACATTATGTATCCATGCTAGTCACATTGTTTAGGTCTCGTGTTGCATCTCGCTTTCTGTCATGATTATGTTTGGGTTCGCGTGTCTGATTGACCTGTTGTAATGATCGTATTACTGATTGGTTAGAACCATGAATGGTATGATATGAGTCTATATGAATGTTGCTTTCCCTGAATTAGGTCCATGATAGCGTGGTAAGCTCCTCTTTGTACAAATGCCCCGTAAGATGATCTCCTCGGCATTTTAGTTAGTGTTGCCCTTGGCCTTGCTTGATTAAATTAGTAGTTCCATCTGTGACCATGATATCGAAGTAATATATTGACATATGCGTGTCTCATTTAGTATTACTAAATTGGAACACATGCCCCCGTATTCTGCTTATATTATCATGTTATGTAGGCTTATATTATGCACTGCTACATTCCTCCCATGCTTTCGTATCGCTGGACTATGTTAATGTGGTCTCTTCTGTGTCGTTGTGTTAGTCAATCAAGCGAATGTATGTATCAAATGTTGTATTGCGTCATTAGTATCACGTAGGGCTCTGGTTGCGACTTGTGCGGATTTATACCTTGGCTACATTATTGTTGATTCCCTCTCGAGATATGTCCCTGATAGTGTGACTCTTCCCTTCTGCTATTCTCTTAAAATGTTGTATTCGTCCTGATTAGTCCTAGCATGTTTACATGATCATTGCTATGTAGTGTTCCCCATTACTCTATGATGCTCTCTCCTTCTTACATGAATATATGGCTTGACACTTCGCATGATCACACACCACGCTATACCATGTTTCCGCATATATATGACATCAGAATGATAGGGTGGGTCTAGCCGAAGTGCCTTGATGAGTTCATGTTCGATATGTGCTAGTAGTATAATATAAGGTTTATGAATACCGATGTGACTCCCTAGATGGTAACTTTTCGTACTTACTGCATTGCGTGAACATGCTTCGTGAACCTTATGATGAGTTCTCTTAGGCCACTCTTAACTATGTCATGCCTCCTCGTGCATCGCTAGCATCCTGTAGGACCTATGCTTTCTGAATGTGACCCTCCGTCTGATTGCATGTCATTATTGACTTATTATATGATCATGGTTTCCATATGTGATAGATACTATGCTACTCTTATGTGTTCTCGTATAACATTAGGTCGGATTGTTACGATAACCTCATCATGATGCATTGACCTTGATTGTTGATATATATACCCCGCTAGTGCATTGCTCATATATGTGATATTTGCTCTGTTTGGTAAATCTCACATATCTTGCTTAAGACTACTAGGCATTATGGCTTTCATGAATCGATAGACTGTTAGCTTGTCTCGCATGCCCCTCAAGGTAGAACTCGAATGTGTCTTTTGAATGTACATGTATGTCGTTGACCTTCGAGATAGGTACATGTTAGTGTGGGTTGATATGGTTGATTGATTGAGACGAACCCTTGCTACTTGTCACCAACTGTAACCTCATAGATTTTTATAAGGGCAATCGTTGTCATTCTCGGGTCAAAGTCTTGTCTCTAGTCTTGTCGTTCTTTAGCCTTGGTCTATGTTTGGTTCCGAAGTGAACATTGGGTTGCCCGTCCTTGTCACTCCCCTATCTCTGCTAACTTAGACTCCTCTGCGATATTTGGTGAGCGACTGCTTGGAAGAGAAGGGAAGTTGCATAACGATAGAGCTGTGTGGCGGAAGCATGGGCCCATGACCCATAAGCCTCATGATCGACGGTGTTGGTGGGACAAGTATGTTTTGAGGATTCCGACTATCGAGTACGATATGACTTGCAGGCGGGAGTGTCCTCCGTTTGAATTGCTAACTTTTCTGAATATGTTGATAATCATGTTGCAATGCTTTGATGGTGACGTTTATGTGTTGATGTGCCGACTTGATGATGACTATTGCCTGATTGCCTGTCGTCTATGATGATATGATGTGATGCCTTATGGATCTAATGTACCATGATGTCGTGACGTGTTGCTACTCTAAGTTACTAAGCATGATTTGAACTCCTTTGCCTGTAAGATGTGAGCTACATATGCTAAGAGACCTGAGTTGTATCTGATAAGGTTATAGTGCAACATGTTAGCTTGACTTCGGTATGTTCATATATGATGTTTGCAGTGATTATTGAGCATGATGGTAAACTGAGACTTGTTGAGCCCATGATGTTATGTTTCTGAATGCTAGTTGATATGCTGTAGACCTTAGGTTTGGTGATTTTCGTTATTGCTTCTTCCTTAAACCTGTGGGTGAGGTCATTGATAGCGTGGTAGAAGGGTGATGAAAGAGCTTGAGTGGTTAGGATGATCGGGGATGTATGAGATAAGTCGCAAGAGAGAGATGTTGGTTTAGGTAAGACTGAGTGAGCTTTAGGAATCTTACAAGGCATGATGCTGGTGATATCTTGGGAAGTGTGGAAAGTGTAAGCAATGACCTTAAGAGAAGTAAGGATATAGTATGAGAGGGTACTCGGGTGTGGAGTTAGAGATAGGAGTTGGATTCTTAGAGGTGGATGGTGTGTGTGAGAGTTTGGCGGGATGAGGGCGAGATTTGAGCATCGGGATGAATTGGGACTTCTTTGGGAAATTTTTTTGAGATGACGTTGTCGGTCTAGAAGAGGATTAGTCTTGGCTTGAGAGTGGAGATGGGCGAGTGGGGATTTTGTTTTATTTTGACTGGTATGATGTGAGGATTTTCTTGATGATGTGATTTATTTATATTTGCTGGCATGACGTTAGATAATAACCATGATGCATCTGATAGGGAATGATATTACATGTTGTTATGCAATACTGAAATCTAGTTGGTAGTGACAAATGTTATCATGATATATTGATGCTCTGCTATGTTGATTTAGAAGCATGATAGGATGTGTTGTGATATGATACATGAGATAATGCTGTGTTATTATATCGTTGGCAAGCATGATTATTGATATATTAAATGATGAATATGACTCAGAGCATGAACATGACTCGTATATATATGAGGTAATAGTGTATGTCTGCCTAATGACTAAATGATCGTTATATGGTGTTGTGACGAGTTGAGATGATATCTGGAGAGCATGTTGACATATTGATGTTGATATACTGCTTGATCTTCCCTTTTGTTGAATCTTACTAGCATGACCCTGTTTGTATTGATGTGGTTATAATTAGTTTTGTTTCATTGACTTATGATGAAATCCCGCTGTGGCTATCCTTGCAAATACAAATGTTTGATGTGATAAATCTGTTATGATAATGCTGGATAGAAACTGGATAGGATGACTATGTGAATTAATGCGTTAAATGAGATCCCTTGTTGTGACTGACCCTACTATGATTGCGGTGTTGATATGCGATAGTGCGATACCTTTTATGATTTATGGTGTGATGTCGAGGCGTTGTTATGATTTTGATATGTTGATTGAGATGCACATTATAACCTTTAGTGTGATTTGGAGATGCTTGATGTGACCTTGTGGCACTGTGTGGGTACATAGTTGAGACTTGTCGTATGATGTGTTGGTTGGAGATTGATTGGTTTAAGCTGTTATGCATTTGTTATGGCGTATGAATCTTGCTTGAATGGATATTGATGGATTGATTCGATTCTGGAAACTAGGAAGAGAATATGGGATTAGCCCTTAGAGGTGGATGATTCCACCTTCGAGCCTCTGAAATTGATTGATTGTTATGCGGGAAACTGATTTCGCTTTGGAAGATTTTGACGAAATTTTGATTGAAAGGATTTTATTTGTTTTGGTGTAAAGTTGTTTGATTAAACGTCTTATTTGAAGATTTGAGCGGTTTGAAAAGGAATTACTTGAAAATTTTAAAGAATAAACGTTACCGAGAATTTCAACGATTTTGAGGCCAATCCTTTTCAATTGCGAAATCGCCTTTGAAACCTTTCAATCCCGGGCAACTCTATGATACTTCACGAAGTGGATACAATCATTTTATGATGGCGCTTGTAGGGTGCTTGCTAAGACCTAGTGATGACATTGTAGAACTTTTAGAGTTGTGACACTTCCGAAAGGTCGAAGCGAGGATGCGATAGGGGCGCTTATCGCATACTTGTCAAGGCCAATTGGAGATGTCACGACAGTGACTAGGATGTTGTGAGAATCCCGGAAGACGCAACCGAGATGATTACAAGATTCTAGACATAGTCCTTGGACTCATCAATTTCAAACTTCATCCCCTACTTTATTTTGGTTTTAGTCTCGGGGACGAGACTTGTTTTTAGAGGTGGATGATGTAAAGGCCCGGATTTTAAATAATAAATAATATAAATGGATTTAAGTCGGAAAAAAAAAAGATAAAATAAAATAAAAATTCGGATATTTCGAGAAAAAAAAAACTCGTCCTTAATTTCCTAAATCGAAATTGAAATCCTTAAAACAAGCTCCGGCATTAATAAATTAAAAATTTAAAATATGTTTTATCCCGCGTGCTTATGCGAGAATTGAGTATAGTATTCGGAGTTCATTATTAACCTCGGATTTGAAATTTGAAGAACGTTTTGAGTTTAGTCGGGATTTGTCGGGTGAGCGGGTTTCAGGGTTAATTGTTTTGGGTGTTTTGGGACCACACTTTTATCTCCTTCTCTTCTAATTCGGCGTGCCCAACACCCCTATTCCCTCCATCTGATCTGATTTCAGAAATCTCTCTTGCCTCTTCTTGTCTTCTTCCCCCCCTTCTCTTATCTAAAATGTTAAAGGAGGGTCAAAGGTACTTTACTTTTACCTGTCCACCATCCCAAGATAACACCCACACCCTTGATCCTGCTTGAATTCAGAAGCAAGCTCACGCACCTCCTCTCCGCCCTCGACGCCACAAGGCTCCGCCGCCAGCAGCAACCGAGCACTGTCTCTCTCGCAAGCAACCAAGCCCCTCCAAAGCTCCATTTCCCCTCCTCTTTCGGCAAGCAGCAGCAACACCAACCTCCCTCTCCATTCCTTCGTTTCCACCTCCATCCTCCTCCCCGTCTGAAGTTAGAGCACCTCCGAGCGCCTCCAGTCACATCTCCTCCGACGTCCGAGCCTCCCGGAGCCGCCAAGCAGCAGCCGCCGAGCTCCTTCCCTCTTCTTTGCCCTGTCTTTCCGTCCAACACATCCGGTGAGCTCTCTCCTCCTACTTTCGCTCGAAAACGATGTAAAGATCCCCCTTTATGACCCCTTCGTTCGTCTCAGGCCAAGCTCGCTCTATTCTGACTCCGACGCAGCCAAATCGTGCCTCCGACGAAGAGTTTCCGGCGATAAATCCGATTTCGGTAAGCCTCGTTCCTCTCCCTCTCTCCTAAGAGCGTTTGAGTCTTCTGGGGTTAGGGTGGTCGGAATGGTGAGTCGTTCCGGTGGGCAAGGTTTGGGCCGGAAAGGGGGCCGCCGGAACCTGGGTTTCCTTCTCCTCCTTCCTTCGTTCCGTCGGCGTTGTACAGAGAGGCTGAGCGAGGTTGAGGGTGACCTCCTTTTCTTTTCTTTTCTTTCAGATTTGGGCCGGGTCTGATCTCGGGTCGAGTTCACTTGTCCGGGTTTTCTTTCCTTCCAGATTTCAGTGAGGAGGGAGTATTGGATCCGGGTTCCTTATGGGTTATTTGTTTTGGTTCTGGGTTGGGTTTGTCTTTCGGGTTGGGCCTATTTTCCAGGTTGAGTGTTGGGCTCTTTCTTTGGGTGGTTTGGATCCGGGTTATAAATATTGGGCCTGTTTAAATTGTTGCAAATTGTTAGTGTTGACTTATTTCATGTTATACATAGATTTATAAAATATGTTGGTATTTACTTAATTGAATTGTTATTATGTTAACCCTGATTTTATGGAAAATATATATTATGAAATTATTGTATTTATTTTAAGTTGTTTTAGAAATATTATTAATTGGAAAAAGGATGATTATATGATGATAAAATGTGATTTTGGGGATTTTGAATTGATATATTGGTTTTGTTTGTAAAGAAGGTTTAACTTTAGTAATTGCATTTTTAGTTAAATTGTTGCTTGGTAAAATTATATAAGAGCGTTTCAAGTTTTCAAAAATATCATTTAAGGATTCGTATTGGAAAACCAAAATGCCGGAATCAATTCTATAATATGATTTTGAGGTATCGGTCTTAAGGTTTAGATGTTTAATGTCGGGATTCTTTGTCTTGGTTTGATGATGTTGGTTCGAGAAGGGAATCAGAAGAATGATTTTGGTTGATGTTGATCGTATCGAAAAGGTTTTGGAAAACGGTTTTACTATCGGTTGGTTTTGAGTATGTTGAGAACTTGGGTTTCGTATGTATGAATGTGAGTCCGGTAGCTTATGAAAATGGCTTGATGATAGGTGTGTATTTCTTTTGGATTGCTTTGGACTTGCGTTGGGCCCTTGCTTGTGTTATCCTGCTGTTCTGCATCTTCAGGTAAGTTCCCTAGGGGGCTTACTCAGGTTGGACATTCATGCCTGTTGTTGCATTTTATGTTAGGTGTTGCATTTGCATAAAAGCATGCCATGTAGTATCATGTTTAGGTTGCACTAATTGATTGAGCATATGTTTACTTTATGCGTTTGAAACAGAACGGCCGTTATCTGTGATAGTCCTAGAGTCTTTGCTAGGGTCATAGGGTAGCCCAGCCTCATCGGGTACCCTGAGTCAATCGAGTCATGAACTTCCTTATATTATGCCTGCGGGCTTTATTGTGGAGCGGGTTAGGCATGCGTGCCGCCCGATTATGATGGAATGCATTCACGAGCTGGCCAGTCTCCGCCCTATCGGAAGGGGGTGGAGGTAGGAGAGAGATATGCCACTTGGCATTGTCTTGGGCCCTTTACAGTATTTTTACACATTATTATGACTAGGAGCATGTTAGTGTGGTTTACTTTCGTACTGCATTAGAGCATCTTTATTAGGTATAGCACATACTATGTGGCCTCAGCGAGGACTGCCGGTCCCGTATGAGTGGCTCGATCTGACTCCTTTCCCCGTTCTTTTTTTTAAAGGTATCTTCTGCAGATTTTGAGTGCTCAATGTCTATATGACGGGGTTCCCTTTTGGCGAATCGAAGAATCTGGCTAATATCCTAACTTAGTAAAATGGTAATTATTCACTCGTGATTTGGTTTTGACCCGGCTCTGCCGCGGCACTTGTGTCTTTATTTTGCTTCTGCTTTACTTCTGTTGAAATGGATTCCGCGACATAGTCTTAGGACAGATTAAGGGTACCCAACGGCCCTTCGAGGTGTTTTGGGTTTGAAATCCCTCTTTTTACTAATCTTAAAACGAGTTTGAAACCTCGACCCGTACCTGGATTGCAAGATCCGAACAAGGGGTTTCATCCCTTGAAACGTAACCCGGAAATCATAATTCTGGGCCGTTACAATGGCGAAGGTAGTGGGTTGTCCCGACGGCCAGCCATCACATGCAGCGATGAAGGACAGACGGGGGTGGTGGTGGTGGTCGCACCAGGCCGCGCCGGAGGTAGAATCGGCGTCTATAGGCGCGGGTCGCTGGAGGAGGAGGATCGGAGGCGGAGGCCGATGCAAAGACCAGCGAGGAGTAGATCTCGAACGCAGCGGCGGCGGCTGCGGCGGCGCCACTGGGAGCCACCGCGGCGGTGGGTGCAGCCGCAAATTCCAATGGAGAAAGAGACAGAGGTGGCGGCGGTTGACTAGATCTAGGGTTTGTGTTTGGGATGGGTTTTCTTTTTTAGTTTTTTGATCAAAGGGGTTGTGGGTGGCGGCCGGCTGGGAAGCCCACCGGAGGTGCATGCAGCAGCGACAGTGACGGCGTCTCACATTGTGATGGTGGCGGCGGCTAGGGTTTTTGAGAGGAAGGGAGCTTTTTTGAGAGCTTTTTCTTCCGTAAAAAAAAAATCAATTTTCAAACTTTGATTATAGAAAACCGCCATTTAAATATGAGTAGTTTCACTTAACAACCACTTAAATTCAAAATTACAAAAAAAAAGCACTCTTTAAATGATATTTGTTTACAGCTCGCCACCTCTTCATCTATTTTCATTAATTTATCATTCAATATATTATATTTTAATATTTTTAAACTCAAATTTGACTATTTAAGCTTGATTATATTAAAAAAAATTATATACAAAGAAAGTTATCTATTAAAAAAAAGTTAATATTTTAAAAACTTAAAATATGTGTTTGATCCGTTTTATTTATCATAGATAACTTTTTTCTATAAATTTCCCTAAATTAAAAAAAAGGTTATCAATTAATCGTATAATTTAAATATAATTATAGACCTTTTTGAATATTTAAAAAAGTTTAATTAATAAACAAAAAAATTAAAATATAAACAAATAATAATTTTAAGGTTATTTTGAACTTAATGAATAGAAATTATGATTCTTAATCATATTATAAATAAAACAGTAACTCATTTAATGCTTTACAAATTTATAAATATTTTCAAATTTGTGTATATATACAGAGAGTGATTAATAGGGTCGAATAAAGTTTTATATATATACCAATGCAGAAAAAGTATTTATTAATAAAATATAAGCAAGACTAACAATAGTTTTTGAAAATATCAATGAATCTTCTCTTTATTTATAATTATTTAATGTAAAATTGTTATGTGATAATTTATAAACTTACTTTCGCATGGATTAAATAACTTTATTGAACCCCTATTAATCACTCCATATAAATTTTAAATATAATATTTTTATAAAATTCATTATGAAACCAAAACAATAAGGTTTTCATTCAGAAAATAACATTAAATATAATCCATGCATCAATTATATATATTTAAAATAATAAAAGTTTAGAAAAATAGTCATCACTATTTCCAAAATTTTTTTATCAAATTATTTTCATTTAAGTAATAAATAAAATAATATTAGGATTAATTTTGAGGATTACATTAAATAAAATTACATTTAGGGGGTTAAGTGTCCTGATTCTAAAAGCTTAAGGGCTGAGTTGAACCGAATTAATGTTTAGGGGGCTAAATATCCTAGTCATAAAAATTAAAGGGCCATTAGGGTATTTAGGCCTAGAAATATTCGGGTTGGCTCCACCGGGTCAAGTATTTATTGTATTATTTAATTTTTCGGAAATTTCGCGGGGTGTCCTTAACAGTTTAGACCAGAAATCATATAAATTTATGAAGTAATCAATTGAATTTTAATGTCTATAACCATTGTTGTAGCTCACCATATGCATTTTATCCACATATCAAAGTTGTGGTACTTTAACAATAACAAGTTTTATAAGCGCAATCTGTAGAACATGTTTTGTAATCACTACAACTTATATATATAAAACAAGGGAACTTTAGCACATATTATTGTGAAATATATATGACTATATTATCATCATTATTTTATAAAGGTAGAATTTGAGATCAGACAGTTCTTGAACTCGATAGGTCGACAAGTTGACAGACGGAAAATCGTCACACATACAAGAAAATCAGAAAAGGACAGTAAAGCAGGCAACACATACTCTATAACAAAACGAGTCTAGGCAAACCTAAAGCTAGCAAGTTGAGGACATAGTCTAATAATGAAACCAAACACCACCATGCAGTAGCACCGTTGGCTAGTGATACTATTATTATTGATAGGACTATTATTCATGTCTATATCTATATCTATATACGCTCTTACTTTAGTATACTTAGTGTATATATATACTCTTAATTTAGTATACCTAGTGCTTAGATGTCATACTCTCCTTTACGTACCCTCTCCCTTTCATCCCGTTAAATCTTTTTTTTTCCTTTTCAAACTATATCTATACATAATTAATTATACTTTCCGCTAATGTGTCACTTTCTCCACTATTCACCCCGACCAATCATAACTTTTCTTTTTTCTTTTTTGAATTTTTTTCCACTTTCTATCTATCTATCTATTCAACGAATAATATAAAAAACCTCAAAACTTAATCACACATTGATTTCGAATTACAAAATACACATATTCAATTTAATAATTATTCAGAATTCAATGAATAATATCGATAATCTCAGATCTCAGATCCCAATCACACATTTATTTCGAATTAAAAAATACACACATTCAATTGAATAATTATTCAGATTTTACCGAATAATATCGAGGACAATCTCATATCTCAATCACATTTATTTCGAATTACAAAAAATACACACATTCCATTTAATAATTATTCAGAATTCAATGAATTATTCAAAATTTCCTAAACATCAAATTCTAATTACAAAATACTTCCCTTAATAATGATTTAGAATTTAATTAATAATCATCAATTTCCAAATTCCAATTATAATTAATAATCATCAATTTCCAATTTCCAATTATACACAGACAAATTTAGTGACGAACTGAGAAATCGAGAAGGAGCAGCAACATGCGAGGGCTAAAGACGGGCGACTTGGTTGACGTGCAACTGTGCGAGGGCAGCTATGGGAGACGGGGAGAGGGTCGGTGTTGTTGTGCTGCCAAATGGTGCGACTGAGCGAGTTGAGACAATCCCTACTCGAACCCCGACCACCTGCTCGACTCACTTGGAAAGCCGAACCAACATCGCCACCGATTTGCCTTCGTGCGCAGCCGCCTAGCCTCCACGCTTCTCCTCCTCGAATCGCCGCCGATTTCGCCAAAATCAAGCCCCTCGCCGCCGATGAAGAAGACTATTGGTAAGGATGGGACCTACATCAATCGTCGAAGCTTCGATTTCCTTGCGTCCACCGGTCCACACGTGAAGAAGAAGAAGACAATTGGGGATTAGGGTTTTATTTCTCAATCTCACGCGCTACATGCTCGGTTTTGTGGGTTGAACATTGTTTTTAATTTTTTAAAACAACATGAACCACGTGGTCCTTTCTCAGCCCTCCATTCCATTTAGATTAAATGGTCATATTAGCGTACAAGATACACCATAATGGGTGTGTACATATGATTCATCCTCTCTCTCCATCTCTCTATACATATACTTCTCCGTGCTTTGCACAGATTTAATGTAAAAATATTATGGAGTGTCAAAATATAATATTTTTCATATTTAAATGTTAAAAAATATTAACATAAAATATAAATAAAGTATATTCATCTACAAATAAAAATAATAATCTAAATTTTATGATAATTTTCATATAGTTTAATAAAAAATTATTAATGTTAGAGGATTATTTTTTAAATGAAATTAAACTCCCTCATTAATTAACAATTATCAATTTCTAATAAAACCAAAATAAATTCAATATATAAAGAAAGAACTATCAAAATATTTAGAATGTACAAACAAACATAAGCATGCATATATAAGATCGATCAACTGAATTGTCTACCCTCCAAACATAAGATCAATTATGGGATCTCTAGCCTTGAACACCACCTTCTTCAAAATAAAATGCAACACATTTCTCAAACGGGTTTTTATTTTCCAAGTAATGAATTTAACAATCTGACAATCATAATCCACAAATATATGTGGCAAATCATCGTCTCATACCAATTGAAAAAACATAAAGGATTGCCTTCACTTCTGCCACATCCAATGTATGATTGAGCTCATTTAAATAACTTTCCCACCCGTCATCACCAATGGACCCTTGACTCTTCTCATCTAGAGCAATTATTTCAATACTACACGCATCCTTTATGTTTATCAATTGAGGCATCACAAAATTTTACGAATCTTTTCGTGTGTTTTTACCATTTGACAACATTTCCTCCCTGAAATTCAAATACAATGTATGACACGTGACTCCCTTTGGACAATTGAATTTATGACTTAGCTCATAAGCATCATCCATACATGACCCATTATAGCTCATGTCTCATCCCTTCGAAAATCGACTTAGCTAGAAAAACCATGTAACTAAGTTCACCGCTTTGAAAATCATCTTATCTAGAAAAACCATGTAAATAATCCTCTATTTTTTTTGATTTGACATTTTAAAGATTACAATCTATAAGAGGTTCTTATACAAAAATAACTACCACAATACTTATTTCAAGATTAAAATTAATTATATATCTCTATATATAAATGTGTGAATAAATTATCACCTCTAATGTATATACTGTATAATATAATTTTTATGTTTAAATACATATAAATAATTCAATACATAAAAGAATACTAATGAATTCATAATTTAGGACGGATAATACAAAAGGATTTCCAAGATTTATGACGGAGAGATGGGCAACCATAATGGGGGAAAACAAATGGTCTTGGTTGCCATCAAAAAGATAAAAGTTCAGCCTAATGCCTTGAATTGATGAATCTCTAAAGCCTCATCATTTAATCCGACTTTATTGAATGCATTCCGTCTTCATTTATTGTATTTCCGACAAGCTGCCAGATTTTCAGACTGCTGCAAAGATCCCAGATTTTAGCCATCTTTCAAGCTAAATTGACAATCGCATCCTTCAATAAAGTTGTAGCCACTAAAATATCTTTCCAACAAGTGTTCATCGACTTCAATAAGAATTTTATACGGCCTAAACGAGCTAAAATATGAGGTGTTGCCAAACAGTTTTCACAAATGAAAGTTGTAGTCGAGCGCATGGGCGACTACGATCACATCATCATCATCATCCCCTTGAAAAGGATTCGTCCTCGAATTCATGATGGAAATGAGCGACTTTTTTGGACATGTGACATCTTCTTTGAAAGGATGTTGAATCTTCTCTTCTTGAATCGTGAACGACAAGCAAGATGAAATGAAACGAGTCGCAACCAACCACCTAGTTGACATAGAATTGAGAAAGGTAGGCATGACAGTTGGTATATGTTTCTCATCCATGGAAAGAACAACCTTGGGAACTCGGATGAGTTCCTCATCCTTCTTACGGTCGGGTTTGACCTTCGCAATCTCAATCAGAACATCATTGGATTTGCCTTCTTTAATCTCAAGTGCCTCGCCCGTGGCCATAGCGAATGTCGTCTTTGAAAAGGGAGGTTGTGGTGTTGTGGACTTTGATAGCGTCAACCCCAATGAGTTGACGACATTTTGAATTTCTTGTACTTGTTGCATTGAGTCTTCCACGAGCTTGTTGATCTCTTGCCAAGATGGTTCAACCTTCTTTTTATGTTGAGCCTCATCCTCTTGAGCCCTTCTCTTTCGATATCTCCTCCGAAGCTCTTGATCATTTACATCATACGTAGCATCATCCATGTCACTTCAA
Organism: Persicaria maculosa; assembly: GCA_963922045.1. Lineage (NCBI taxonomy): Eukaryota > Viridiplantae > Streptophyta > Magnoliopsida > Caryophyllales > Polygonaceae > Persicaria > Persicaria maculosa. Next base: position 35,261,376 of record OY998259.1, on the reverse strand, counting down.
TGACGATACTCATAATCATAGGCTTGAATAGCCCATCGGATGTACTCTTCGGACAAAGGCTTTGAACTCGTTTTCTTGAACATTTTGACGGAAAAAAAATAAATCAATCATCGAAAGCTCGATGTACTTGAGTCGATTAGCTCTGATACCACTTGATGCCACCCGAAGGATTGATCGACCAAGCCTCAAACTTTCGAACACTCTTTTTGTGGGGTGATTTTTGAGGATTTACTGAAATTAAAAAAAACAAGGATATGTGTTGCAAGAATACTCTCGGCTCTCACTTTGAGCACTCTCCGACATTTGAATGGTCACATTCTCGACCTCGCACTCCAAGTGATTCCAACTCTTCCCCTTCTTCGCCTCTCACTAGGAAGTCTCTCTTAGCATCTCACTAAGAGGGTCTGATCGGCATCTCACTAAATCCACAAAAGAATCTTAACCCGATTCCAAAGGAAGCCATGCTTAGATTTTATCTCAAAATCAATATCCTTAAAAATGAAAGTTTTACACCTTTATATAGAAAAATATTTATGCTATGAAAAATAAAAGAAATTAAAATAAATTGATAAACTAATGACGGATAATAGAAAAGGGTTTCCGAGATTTATGATGGAGAGATGGACAACCATAATGGGGGAAAACAAATGGTTTTGGCTGCCTTCAAAGAGAAAAACAACTAATACCAATCTCATACGATTCTGATTGACATGTTTGATGAGAAAAAAAATGAAAAAGTAAAAACTCATCTTATCTAAATCAAAGCAATTTGATCAAATAGCCAGATGAAGACACTAGGGAAAATTAAATTTATACAAACAAAGAAAGAAGAAAACTCACCTGGTTCGAACTAAATTGATAGATTACCACATAGTGTGGGTGCTAAAATGGAAGATAATCGAAAGATTTCGGCTTTATTGATCCAAGTGTTTATCGGTTGCAACAATTTCAATGCTCAATGTTTTGACCCAACCGATCAAATAAAGAACATGGCAAATTAATAGCGATAGATAATTACATAATTTAGGTTTATTGACCATAAGAATAAACACGATAAATCAAAACGATAAAAATCAGGGAGGAAGAGAGAAAGATATAGAATCAGGCACTAATTAATATTAAAGGACGGCGGATACAGTACAAAAGCCGCTAAAACTACAGACAAAAAAAGAGAGAAACGACGAGCACTGAAGGAGATAAAGATAGAGATAAACGACGAAGAAAGGAAGAAGTAAGTGAAAAAGAAAGAGAAGCCACCTGCATGTGCAACACGCGAGAATAGAAAAGTAGACGACCATAAGGAGCAGAGTAAGCCACGAAGGACAAACGCGGTGACAACCAAGAAAGACGGTGGAAAGTTGACGCCAATTATGTGTCGTTGATCTTCGATTATGACTTCTGCTAAGCAAGGATCATCATAAGCTCAATCTCAAACCCTTTTGTAGATCTTAAATTTTAACTTCCCTTAGTGAACAGCCAGATAGTCTCCTTGTTCCCAACCTTTTATGGTAGTAAGGATGTGTTTCACACACACACACACACACACACACACACACACACACACACACACACACACACACACACACACACACACACACACACACACACACACACACACACACACACACACACACACACACACACACACACACACACCTACCTTTCACTTTACCCTACACATCCTATACTTTCCATGTTTGAAGTGGTGGAATTGTGTTACTATTTGTTTTGTTTAAGTTTTACACACACACACACACACACACACACACACACACACCTACCTTTCACTTTACCCTACACATCCTATACTTTCCATGTTTGAAGTGGTGGAATTGTGTTACTATTTGTTTTGTTTAAAGGCAAAGGTATGTACTTTTATTTACTTTGTTCATGTTTTTATTGTAATCAATGTGTTTTAAAATTGTAGGTTACTTAATATTATGGTGAAATATTCTGCTTTGATGATTGGAGGTGTGAATGAATATCACTTTAACAAGGGAGACTTGTTCAAAAAAGCTTTGACCCATCGCAGTGTTGATGTTGATAATTGTTATGATAGTTTATTAGGCATTGGAAAATATGCCTTTCAATTAGTGGTTTGTCACCATTTATACGCCACATATCAAAATTTGGGTCCGGCCTCATGTCTCAACTAATGACTGATAATTTTTGTCCGAACAAACTTGCTCGAGCTATGGTTATACACAAATTACATGAAAAACTCATCATTAGTACAGATTGTATGAAGGTTATATTTTTTTTTTGATGTTTTCATTTAGTTTATGTTTTAACTATTCTTACATTGTGTTGTTCTCAAATAATTAACTCTGTTTGTACTACCATTTATGTTTGTAGGACATAAATACATATATTTCAGGCATAAATGTTGATTAATCGATCTTATGCGATGACGGATCACTTGCACCACCCACTGGTATAGTAGAATCTGTTGTTGGGGCCATCTTGATTCTGGTGAATTTTTCTTTCAAAAATCTTGGGTACGTTATTTTTTCACAGTAAAAATGAAAATTAATCTATCTTCATGTTATGCAAGACAAATTAGTGATTATCATTGTTTATATGTTTTTTATAGGTTTTATTAGCATTATTGGAGCCTATCATTACCCCGAAAACTTATCAGTCTCCTCCACTGAGAAACGTTTTTAAGTTGTGTGCACAACAACGAATAATGGTTCATATGGAACACTTTTAAGATGTTTAATGATTATCATACATGAATGTATATTGATTGATGAGCACATAAGTACAATCACCGGCTCTGATGAAGCATATGGTAAGGTTGTTGCTGCAAAAGATGTTGTTCGCTATATTTCCCCACCTTCTCCCTTGAAAACTATTATTGGATATGCTAATGACAGTTATGTATGTTTAGCAAAGAGCAAACTATTTGATATTTGCAAAGCACTGAAATTTTCTCATCCTACATATGCATAAGTTTTTATTTGATATTATACTTTAAATTATTATTAGTTAATTGTACTCCTTATGTAAGCATAATTGTAACGGCCCAGAATTATGATTTCCGGGTTACGTTTCAAGGGATAAAACCCCTTGTTCGGATCTTGCAATCCAGGTACGGGTCGAGGTTTCAAACTCATTTTAAGATTAGTAGAAAGAGGGATTTCAAACCCTAAAAACCTCGAAGGGCCGTTGGGTACCCTTAACCTGTCCTAATACTATGTCGCGAAATTCATTTCAAACGAAAAGTAAAGCGGAAGCAAAGTAAAGATGCAAGTGCCACGGCAGAGCCGGTCAAAACCAAATCATGAGTGAGTAATTACCATTTTACTAAGTTAGAATATTAGCCAGATTCTTCGATTCGCCAAAAGGGAACCCCGTCATATAGACATCGAGCAATCAAAATCTGCAGAAATACCTTAAAAAAAAGAACGGGGAAAGGAGTCAGATCGAGCCACTCATGCGGGACCGGCAGTCCTCGCTGAGGCCACATAGTATGTGCTATACCTAATAAAGATGCTCTAATCCAGTACGAAAGTCAAACACACTAGCATGTTCCTAGTTATAATAATGTGTAAAAATACTGTAAAGGGCCCAAGACAATGCCAAGTGGCATATCCCTCTCCTACCTCCACCCCCTTCCGATAGGGCGGAGACTGGCCAGCTCGTGAATGCATTCCATCATAATCGGGCGTCACGCATGCCTAACCCGCTCCATAATAAAGCCCGCAGGCATCTCATAATATAAGGAAGTTCATGACTCGATTGACTCAGGGTACCCGATGAGGCTGGGCTACCCTATGACCCTAGCAAAGACTCTAGGACTATCACAGATAACGGCCGTTTTGTTTCAAACGCATAAAGTAAGCAGATGCTCATTCAATTAGTGCAACCTAAACAGGATACTACATGGCATGTTTTTATGCATATGCAACACCTAACATAAAATGCAACAACAGGCATGAATGTCCAACCTGAGTAAGCCCCCTAGGGAACTTACCTGAAGATGCAGAACAGCAGGATAATACAAGCAAGGGCCCAATGCAAGTCCAAAGCAATCCAAAAGCAATACACACCTATCATCAAGCCATTTCCATAAGCCACCGACCCAACATTCATACGCACGAAACCCAAGTTCTCAACATATTCAAAACCAACCGATAGTGAAACCGTTTTCCAAAACCTTTTCAATATGATCACATCAACCAAAATCGTTCTTCTAATTTCATTCTCAAAATCAATCTCATTAAACCAAGACAAAGAATCCCGACAATTAACGTTTAAACCTGAAAACCAATCTCTCAAAATCATGTTATAGAATTAATTCCGGCATTTCGGTTTCCACACATCAAATCCTTTAAGAATCATTTGCGGACGACTTAAAACCTTTTCTAAATAATTTAACAACAACATTTATCTGAAATAAACAGTAAAATAAATCCATCTTTATAGTCCCCTTTTATAAAACATATTAAATAAATTACCTTCTCAATTAACCTCAATAAATCACTTTAAAAATTCCGAATCACATATTAAAACATCATAAATTAAATATTCCAAATAATATCACATTTAAAATAATTTATAATATATCATAATTTCAGAATTATATTTTCATAAAATCAGGGTTACATAACAATAAAATTAATAATAATAATAATAAGAAGTAACATAACATATATTTATCATTATCAATTACAAATAACCATGACAATGAAATGAAATAAACAATCCCACAAGCCCAGTCCCTTACCCGGATTCTTGAGCCCAACCCGAATCCAGAAAAGAAAGGAAGGAAAGAAGACCCGGATGGAATAGGCCCACTCAACCTTCCAATCTGGAAAAGAGATCCGGAAGGAAGGATCCGAATCCGGCCCACAGGTCCAAGCCCACACCCAATATCTCCCAACTAGAATCCGGAAGAAGAAAGAACCCCGTCTCCCACCCTGCTCACTGCGCCTGAACGGAAAAGAAGAAGAGCGAAAGGGCAGCACTCGCCGGCGGCTGGCTCGCTCCGACCACCCTACCAACGTCCCAACACCCGACACCCATGGACTCGAAAATTGAACAAAGTGGAGAGAGAGAAGCGCTCACCGAAGGTTCGACTCGCCGGAGACGTCGTCGGGGTTCGATTTGTGGCCGTCGGAGTTCGACTTCGAAGAGATCTTGGCCTGGGAGAGAGATAAGTGAGGAAAGGTGGACCTTTATTTAGTTTGGAGACGAAAGGAGGCGGAGTGAGCAAGAACAAGGCCTTACCGAGCCCAACGCGGAAACTGAGAAGGAGAGCGACGGGGCTGCAGCAGCTGGCTCCGGCTCGTCGGCGTCGGGAAAGGAGAGGGAGAAGGTGCTGCTGCTGCTGACCAAGGAGGGAGAGGAAAGAAGTCGAGGGTGCACGGGTTTGCTCACGGGAACAGGACTCAAGGGGGGGGGGGGGTGCTCGGAGCTGCGCTCAGGGAGGTGCTCAGGTGATTCTCGGCGGCGCTCAGAGGTGCTCTCGGGGACGGATCCGGCTGCGAGAACTCGAGGAAAAGTGGCTTGAAGGCTCGGTGTTGGCTTCACGAGACAGAGGAGGATGACTGTTGGGCTTAGTTGCTCGGGACCGCTCTCGGAAGACAGAGAAGCGTCGGGCGGTAGGATGGTGGCTTGGTGAAACAGCGAGGGCGGTGGTGATTGGTGGAGTGGTGGTTGCAGATTAGTGTTTCAAAAGAACAGAATTGAGAGGTGAGGATGAGGAGTGTGTTTCTTCTGGCGATTACAGATAAGGAGGAGGTTGAGAGTGAGGACCACATGAGGCATGAGCTGGGAATTGCAATTGAGGCAGAGGGGTTCTGAGAACAACGAGCGAGAGAAGAAAGAAAAGAGAAAATAAATAGAATATAAAATGGCCCCTAAAAGATATTTTGTATACCCGAATAAATATCTCGAAACCCGCTCTCGACCTTATTCGACCCAACTCAAAAGATTTCAAATTTTCAAATTCTGGATTTAATAAAGAATTCCAAATATTATTTTTAAATTTTCGCATATGAAAGCGGGATAAAGCATATTTTAAATTTTTAACTAAATAATGCCGGAACTCGCTTCGAAAGATTTAGAATAAGTCCAATAGCTCACGGACAGAAATTTCAAATCTCCTGAATCTTAGAAATCGGAATGATTATAAATCACTATTTTGATAATTTAATATTCTAAAATTTCCCGGCCTTTACAATAATAATAACTATTACTTTTAATTTTAATGTAGCCGCGCTTGTGAAGGATCATGGACCAACCAATCAAAAGACGTATCAATCACAAGTCTTATTTTCACGATGGGAATAAACACATTGTTCTTCGGGGGGACGACCTATCGAAAATAAAGAAGGCAGAAAACTCTAAGGCTTCCAGACTTCCAGTGCTCTAGTTTTCTTGATATATCAAAAATACTTTGTCCCTGTTAATTGATATCATTTTATTATTTTGACTTTAAAACATAAATTTCTTTATTATAAGGTTGGATTTTTTTTATCCTAATAAGGTCATATCATTTTATATTCAAATTTCGGGTTCAGATAGGATTAATGTCATTATTGGCTATTAGTTTACAGTATAATATATGTTTTTGAATAAAGTTATTGTACGTTTCTTACTATAGTCTATACTTATCTCTTATAAAAAATAAGTAGACATAATTAAATAACTAACTACGTAATTCCCAAGCATATTCTCATTCTCAGGTTATGAGACGTATTGGCCCATCACAGGAACACATTCGAACATTATTTATAATGTATAATAAAGTCGATGAAAAATAAGTGCCCGAGTACGTAGTACTCATTAATTTGTCATTGCATAGTTTAATTAATAAATAAATAGTATATACCATCATACATATCTCACAAAGGGAGACTCACCCACGAGATTCGGTAAGGATTGGTTGGCATGAAGTTATCTTACTACTCCATGGGATCTAAATTTATTTGGGCTGAATTCCATAATTTATTGTGGTAAAAAAAATTCCAATTTAAAAATAGCGGGATATTTTTATAATAAATAACCGCTTACTAATTGTACTCCGCCAATTTCTCTGTTCATCGCCTCTCTCCTCCTCATTTCGCATCTGAACACCAACTACTCGCCCCGCTCTCGAGCTTCCGAGCTCCATGGCTTTTACCCCCTCCTTCTATCCCGACATGTTAGAATGTTTATAAACATTTTATGTGGCTCATGTGTTTAGATTTAATTGAGTATTTGGTCCATGTATGTTATGTTGTTGGATTTAATATAAGAGTCAAAACCGTGATGGATCGGTCTCGGTTAAGGAACTAAATCCGGGGGTAATTATATAATCTCTCATCCCTTGCCTATAATATATTAAAGTTTCTCTTTCTTATAAAATTAATATAATGTGACTTATTAAAAGGGAAAAAAGAAAAGGAAAATAAAATAAAATAAAAGAAGAGAACGGTTATTCTTCTTCTTCTTTTTGTACGCTTTTCTTCTTCCTCTCCCTAGCAACTTGTAACGTCCCTGAAGTGAAAAGAGAAAGACAGTAGAGAGTCTCATCCATCATAGACAAATAAAGGAAAAGGCTAAAGGGGCGAGAAGTTGATTCACGGTTCCGCTACGAAGACGCTAATGGACCAAGATTAGTCTTCGGTATAGAATTAGAGTTTGAATTGTATGAAATCTAGATCTTGTTTTGGTTGATTTCATGATCGAAATCGAATAGAAATCTTACAATTGGTATCATAGCGGGTTTAGATCTCTTCAATTTACCATTAAATTGATGCATTACGGTTTGATTGGTGTGAAGTAGTTACCGAATCTGATGAATCGACACTGAATTGGTGTTAACCATAATTGCTCTACTGTTGAACGATTAAGTTTTGGTCGAATAGTCAAACGGTTAACTTGATTGAATTTGTGTTGAATTAGCGCCAGAATTGTTGAATCAAATATCAACTGAGATTGGGTACAGATTCATGATGTTACACATTACGGAAATTCAATAAAAGTGTCGTAATTGAAAATTTTGTTTACCGTAGTCGTTCAGTTGTCTAACATAATATTTTGCTTTGAGTTAATTGCATTAATGTAGTTGTAGATTCACAATTCATATGTTAAGCTTGCTGATTCATCATGCCTTTTGACTTAATCTTTGAAATTGACATGTACAATATTATATGAAATTGATTTGGAATTGGCATTACAGTGGGTTTTAGGTTTAACCTAAAATTCGCATAGTATATATAAAGGTTATATGCTTTATATGGTTTAATCGGATAAGAAAAGATATTTATCTATGCATTAAGGTATGTTGATTCATTGTCTAAATCATGAAAGGACTTGTTAGTCACCAAAGTGGTCTGGTTAAAAGGAAATTTAGACTTTGATTTAAGGTTGTTTTATGATTAATGGATGTTAAATGACATAAAGGTTTGATATTGATTTTATTGACTATAATTCTTGGAGATCACCCAAAGGTTGATCATTGAATATATTTGATAATATTAAAGGGATGATTTTCCACAACTAGGATGGGTAATATGTATATCGAAATATAACATGCTTATTTGTTTAATGTGTGTGGTGATTGTCTATTAAAGTTTATATATTTAGCATCGATGATTGTATGTGTGTTTGAGTATTGCCCAAAAGTTGCTTGAATACATGTTTTAAGGTTTATTGTCTGAATCTATATTAAATTTTCAAAGAACTAATAGGTAAGCATGTATAATTGTTTGCAGCTTCATCAAATGTTTTTGCATCTGCAAACTCTGTCGTGAAGTTCAATGGGCTCAACTATGATGATTGGTCCAAACAGATCTGATTCACATTGGGTATTATGGTCTTGGACCTTGCAATCATTACAGAAGTGCCACCCGTTGCCATTACAGAGGCCAACTCCGATGCAGAATAGTCATTTTATGAGTTATGAGAGCGGTCTAACAGGCTGGGTTTGAGCCTTATGAGGAATCGTACATTAATTGAAATGGTTAGGAGTATGTTAAGTAATTCCACCTTACCTTTTGCATTGTCGACACACGCATTAATGATTGCGACATACCTACTTAATCGGGTTCTTAGTAAGGCAGTTCCTAAGACCCCTTATGAACTGTGGACAGAAAGGAAACCCAATTTAAGGCACCTTCGGGTTTGGGGTTGTTAAGCAGAAGTAAGGGTGTGCAATCCACAAGAAAAGAAGCTTGATCCGCGGACAGTCAGTGGTTTCTTCATTGGTTATCCAGAAAAGTCCAAGAGATATAAGTTTTATTTCCCTAACCATAGTACGAGAATAGTTGAGACGGGCAATGCTAGGTTCATTGAGAATGGTCAAACGAATGGGAGTGGTGAACCACGAAAGGTGGACATTCAAGAAATTCGAGTAGAAGTTCCTTCCCCTGTTGTTTCTTCTAAGGTTGTTGTGCCAGTTATCGCATCACAGCTTGATGACACAATGAAATAACAAGATGATGTCCAAATCCCACATCATAAGGATGTAGAAGATGAACCAGTCACAGTACATGAAGAGATAAGTATACCACATGAACCACTAAGGCGATCAGTAAAGGAAAGAAGATCAGCCATTCCAGATGATTGTGTGGTGTATGCACTTGAAGATGAATGTGACTTAAGCATTGATAAGGATCCAGTCTCATTGAGGAAAGCCATGGAAAGTGACAATTCTAATTTGCGGTTAAATGCCATGAAGGAAGAAATTCAATCGATGGGTGACAACAAAGTCAGGGATTTGGTTGAGTTGTCTGAAGGTTCCAGGACAGTTGGGTCAAAGTGGGGTCTTAAGACAAAACGAGACTCGAAAGTGAAAATTGAAAGGTATAAGACCAGACTTGTTGCTAAAGATTTCACCCAGAAGAACGACATTGACTACAAGGAGACATTCGCTCCAGTTTCAAAGAAGGACTCTTTGAGAATTGTTTTCGCTTTGGTGGCTCATTATGATCTCGAGCTTTACCAAATGGATGTGAAAACCGCCTTTCTCAATGGTGAACTAGATGAGGAAGTTTATATGGATCAACCTAAAGGGTTTCTGGCCACAGGAAAAGAAAAGTTGGTGTGTAAGATGAGAAAGTCAATATATGGACTAAAACAAGCTTCCCAACAGTGGTACTTAAAGTTTGATGATACTATCACGTCACATGGTTTTGTAGAGATCGTCGTTGATCGATGTATCTAAAAGAAGATTAATGGGAGCAATTCAAGTTTGTTGTTTTAGTTATGTATGTTGATGACATTCTGCTAGTTGCAAATGATAATGACATGTTACATGATGTAAAGAAGTATCTCTCCGAGAACTTTGAAATGAAGGATTTGGGTGAGACATCCTTTGTGATTGGGATAGAGATATTCCGTAATAGAACACAATGATTGTTGATATTGTCTCAGAAGAGTTATATTCAAAAGATCTTAGAGAGGTACATAATGGATAAATGATCTGCAAAAATAGTTCTAATACAGAAAGGGGACAAGTTTAGTAAAATGCAATGTCCTAGAAATGAGTTGGAATGAAAGGAAATAGAGAATATTCCCTATGCATCATCGGTGGGGAGTTTGAACTATGTTTAGACTTGTACTCGACCCGATACCAGCTTCGTTGTAGGAATGCTGGGTCGATATCAAAGTAACCCTGGACTGGACCACTGGAAAGCTGCTAAGAAAGTTCTTAGGTACTTGCAAGGCACCAAGGAGCACATGCTTACATATAGGATATCCGATCATCTTGTAGTCATTGGATATTCAAATTCAGATTTTTCCGGATGTGTTGATAGTAGCAAATCGACGTTTGGCTACTTGTTCCTACTAGCTGGTCGGGCAATATCATGGAAGAGTAGAAAGCAATCTGTCATTGCTACTTCCACTATGGAGGCTGAATTCGTAGGATGCTTTGAGGCCACAATTCATGCATTGTGGATGCAGAACTTTGTCTCAGGGCTTGGGATTGTCGACAGTATAGCTAGGCCGTTGAGAATTTATTGTGATAACACCGCAACAGTCTTCTTCTTAAAGAACGACAAGTACTCGAGGGGTGCTAAGCACATGGAGTTGAAGTTCTTGTCGGTGAAGAAGGAAGTACAGAAGCGTAGAGTGTCTTTTGAGCATGTCAAGGTGGATCTCATGATCGCAGATCCGTTGACTAAGGGGTTTACCGGCCAAGGCGTTCACCGACCTTGTAAAGCATATGGGCATTATCGATAGAGCCTTGCGATTATTATTTTAGCTCATTATGGTTATTACACTTTTGTATACACTTATGATTATGTTTCTATATTATTAGACATGTTATCATTATGGTGTTTATGCATACTTATAATTTCTTGATGACATGTTGTTTGAGGCTTATAGTTATCCTCATATTTAAAGAATAACTAAGTTTGGATTGTTCAGTGATACATGGAAGGAATATGTCGCTCAATGACTTGTGACTGCCATGATTCGATCAATTCTAATTCTGTAATGGTTATTAATGTTATATAGGCTTTATACATTATAGTTGTACATTTAAAGTTTCAATTAAGCCATCAAGTCATCACATGAGCCAAGTGGGAGAATGTTAGAATGTTTATAAACATTTTATGTGGCTCATGTGTTTAGGTTTAATTGAGTATTTGATTCATGTATATTGTGTTGTTGGATTTAATATAAGAGTCAAAACCGTGATGGATCGGTCTCAGTTAAGGAATTAAATCCGGGGGTAATTATATAATCCCTCATCTCTTGCCTATAATATATTAAAGTTTGTCTTTCTCATAAAATTAATATAATGAGATTTATTAAAAGGGAAAAAGAAAAGGAAAATAAAATAAAAGAAAGAAGAGAACGGTTGTTCTTCTTCTTTTTGTACGGTTTTCTTCTTTCTCTCTCTGGCAACTTGTAACGTCCCTGAAGTGAAAAGAGAAAGATAGTAGAGAGTCTCATCCATCAGAGACAAATTATGTAAAAGGCTAAAGGGGTGAGAAGTTGATTCACGGTTCCGCTATGAAGACGCTAATGGACCAAGGTTAGTCTTCGGTAAAGAATTAGGGTTTGAATTGTATGAAATCTAGATCCTATTTTAGTTGATTTTATGATCGAAATCGAATAGAAATTACAGACCTTCCTCCGCTCACGTTCTTTCCCTCTCACTCTCCCTCGCATCTGTGTTCCGGTGTTAGCCCAGTGGAACCCGAACCTTCTTTCTCCTTCTCTCTATCACTTTAATGCACCTCTGTCTCCTTCGCTGATCGAATCGGAACCCAGTCGAGCAAGGCGCCAATGAGAAAGAGGGTGTAGGTCTCGCCCTTACCATCCCAAAGCCAGATCCGCAGCCAGAGCTCACTTCCCCATCTTCCCGCTACAAAACCCGGCTAGAGAGGAAGAAGCTTGCGTCGCGCCTTCCCCTGATCGACTCACATCTCCCCGCTACCATGGTTGTGCTTAGAGCGAGCTCGCCAATGCTGTTGTCCGATGCCATCGAACACCCTCTGGAGTCCTTTCCAAACTGCACGAAGACAACGCCATTGTTGACCTACTCGATCACCGAAGCCCTATCAGCCCAGGCGAGTCCTGTCTCCATCCCACACCACAAAGACCTCCTTTTGATCGATCCATGACGGAAGGGTATAAATTTTTTTTTATTAAAACCATAAATTGAATCCTATAATAGTTCAAACTCATTGAAAAATCAAAGTAGAAAACTCATATGAAAAACACAAATTGTTGTGGCGTGATATATATCCGAACTCACTGCCTTAGAAGCGATTTCGCCCCGACCACGGTGCAAATCAGCTTCTGACATCGCCCCCCCCCTAAGTCCCCCCCTAGGTTACACAATACCTTCGATTGCGTGCACTCGCCAAAGAAGATATGGAATTTTACTAGGAACTCAGAACGTTTCTATAGAGAAGAGGAAGAAGGCGGGAAACGCGTCTGCTTCTTCTAAAGCCTAAAAACCTCTTTTTGATGAGGATGGGAACGTGTGTTGAAAAACACCCCCACTCTCCCACCAAAACCTGGTTAGTTGAGGAAAAACCTCAAAACCAGTTAAAATCATTTTTTCCCTTTTATTTTAAACATGGATAATATTATGGAAAATAAAGTCTCTTATAAAACCTTATTCAAGCATTATATCCAACAATCTCCCACAAATGCGAGAAAATGAGTTTTTAAAACAACTTTGAAAACAACGTTCTGAGCTGGTTTTATGGAGAAGATACTTAAATGTTGGTGAACAAATCTTAAACCAACACATAGTGAAATTGATTGCCTCCCTCGTCATAGAAGTGAACAAGTCTTGAACTACTAGACTCGAGAGGTGATCTCGTCAACACATACCTCAACCATGATCCTGGTAATTCCACGATAAGATCTGCAAATGTGGTCATCTCATACCTTGGGTGATGAAGAGTGCTTCAGAAGGACTACTCGAGTCTTTCATAGAAGAAGACCAACCCTTCACACTCTCGTAGGTGGTTACTCCATCAAGTCTACCTCACATCGACCGCCCTTATAGGGATATGGAACCATTAAGACCTTATGCTCATCATCTTCTATATTCGGTGAATCAATCAAGTTTTTCTTGATAGGACGACCCAAATATGGGATATGAACTCATTAAGAATACATGACTCAATCTTTCTCAATACACCTGTCGAGGGAATGAGAAGTGGCGTATCTCTCCTCATATGGGTTTGAGTCTCATCCCCTTAGACAAATCAAGGACTAGTCTCCTGTTTAGCCCTTTTGTCAATAGATCATAAAGTTCCTCTCAAACCACATATCCTCCAAATAGATGACACAATTCAAAAACAACTTCATGTTAAATATGCGTCTCTTCTTGCCAATCTATGTATTGCTACTAGCTACACAAATAGCAAATGTGACTCACAATGTAAAGAATTAGATAGAGCTTCATGCCCCCACAAAGGTAAGTAAGTCAGTAACATTCTCAGCTACTCAATCTCTTGTCCAGCTAAATCTAAAACTATGACATCATATTTCATAGCCGATCTAGCAAAACATGACAATTTTGATGGTTTCACGATATAGCACCACCACATAATATCCAAGCAAAACCACTAGTTGAGCACATCACCATAATTAGAATTTTCGATCATATCGGCACAACGATAAAGTTATCAAACCTTTCAATATTTTTCTCTACATATTGAGATGAAGCAATTTCCTTTTTCTAGTTTCTTAAGACTTAGAAACACATCAACTTCACCTATATCTATAATCTCAAAGCTAGAGGAAATAAATTTTTAGTTTCATTTATCGCATGTATGCTAGTGCCAAATATCAACATCTCATATCCACATAAAGGCACTTAACCAATGTAATACATCTTGGCATGAAAAAACATGCATTATAAACACAAAACAAAACTTCAACGTAGTTTGGTGACATCCTTATAACATTTCTAATGTGCTTCGTTAAAGCCATATATTGATTTCTTAAGTGAACACATAAAATTCTCCTTTCTTGGAACCACAGGCCCGTAGCCTGTTCCACATATCTCTTTATCTAGATCGTCATTTAAAACACAGTTTAACATCCATTAATGCACTACCAATTTATAATTAGATCCCAAAGCAATAATAAATGTAATGACAATCCTAACCATTAGAGTATGTATTAAAGAAATCAATTTCATAATTTTATGTGAATCTTATAACCACTAGTCTTGCCTAAAACCTTATAATAGAATCATCTGTTCTAAAATTCCTTTCAGAGATTCATTTACATTTAATGGTTTTGATACCTCTAAGCAAGTCAACTAGTTCTAAAAAAGGGACACGCATAATAGATTCAAATTTACTGTCTATAACATCTTTATGGAAAAAACTGTGGAACTCATAACCTCTTTGTGTGTTCTAAATTCATTAAACAAGAGGTACATCACTTCAGTCACATCAAAAGAGTCCGTCCAACAAAGTTGTCTCAAACTTAAACTATATCTAGTTTCAATTATATGTCTTTTACTCCTCTAGGCTCATGCACTAGGTTCATTCTCATCATTTGAATCAAGTAAAGAGAAAGATACCGACACAAGCACACATGCAGGAATATTATTATGATTTCACTTGAAGTAAACATCGCTAAGAAGCTTAGCATCATGATATTCACACAAATTCTATCATACAAGCACATAAGCTCATAAGCAATAAAATTGTTCTCATCATAACCAACAAGCATATATATATATATATATATATATATATATATATATATATATATATATATATATATATATATATATATCATCAATTATTTCAGATCCAAAGTTCTCTCACTTAAAGGAAAGTACAACCACTTTAGTCAAACATGCCCACATTCTTTCATATACTCTAGTTTGACTCTAAGTCATTTCCAAACCTTATATGGGGTCTTGTCTAACTTCTCATGTGGTATTTTATTTCCTACATCTGAAGGATCTAAATTGTTTGGTTCTAATCAAGTTGATTTTATACCTCATATGTATATCAAGAACAAATCTTCCAATACATCTTTGATCTTAGCAAATACATTAAACTTGGAATCTCTAAATCTCATCTATTTAATGTGATATATATAACACCTTTACCATGTTTGCTTTTAGAGTTTCTAAAACAATAAATTAACTAAGCAATTTAGTGGCCCTCTTAGTTACGGGTTTAAAAGGTATTTAGCACATTAGCATTTATATACATATCACATTTATTTTGAATAGCAAAACCAAACCAAGTAAAGAACGATATATGATATATCAACTAAATTAGGCTAAACTCACCTTATATGCTCTGTCATGTAAGTAGAAATCCTTACTTATTCATAGCTTGAATTTATTGGTATGTTGTAAACTCACATCATCATATGCGGCTTGGCCTGGAGCTAGAGACCCAATTAAGCAAAAGAGACGTGAAAGCCTCTTTTAGCAACACTCAATCATAAGACTACTAGCAGCCCAACTCGATTGAGTCCAAACATGCAACAACTGCCACAAGTTCTCATCCGTCTCTTGCACTAGTATCTCGCAAACACATCATGAAACCACAAAAGTTACACTAGGGTGATGGTTGTAACATAAGTGTACTTTAGAAATTTACATTAAATTACTCAAATTAAGGATTCATTTCATTCTTGAATTCATGCACTTCCAATTATTCATGTACTATATTAATTGAAACCAAGGTAAGTGACAATTAATTAAGTCACGATAGACCTTGTTGCGATATCTCTGCATCTACTGTGGATGTTTCAAATTTGGTCAAAAGGTTTGAGATCAATACAAGCTGATCATATCAAGTCCTTCATGAATACATTTGACTCTAAGCTCTAAAATTTTGATAATGCTAGCTCATGTGGTTTAGAGAACAGCAAACAGAAGCACAAGGTTTAGGCAGATGTACTCACCGGTATAAATGTGACAGAATCGCCAGCAACTAGTCTTTTTGCACTCACAAACACGCTCCACCCAGTTGTCAGGAAGCCAGATGGCTTTTTCAGCGACTTTTGGCTTCTTGATTCGGGCATCACCATCGGTTCGTCCTTGATCCGAGAGTGCCATGGCTGATGGCTTCCTCCTGGTACCTTAGCCCTGGCTTTCACCGGCGCAATCGCAATGTCCTCCGAAATCGCGTGCAGCGAAGGCTTCAAATCGCCATTCGCCCGTCCCCTGCCTCGAAAGGGCGCGGCTCCGACGGCGCAGCGTGCACGGGCTACCGAATCCTCGCAGAACGAAAAGCACACAACTTGATAGGAGTACCCCCGCCGCCAGTCCACGCAGCGCTGAACCCAGTATCACCTAACTATTTTCCTGAATTTGGGGGAAATTGAATACGGATCCGGTGATGAAGCCAAGGCTTTGGGCCATAGAAGAAATCGAGAGCACGAAATCGAGAGCGCCCACGCCGCTTCTCTCCCCCATCGCCTTCCCTGCGTCTTTGCTAAGGCCCGTTTGATATTGATATCTACATATCATGTATCGGATATTAGCGCCGATATATGATATCTAGTGTTTAAAATGGCTAGATATCGATATCACTTAAAATGACATATATATTGTTTAATATCTCCTAGATATCAATTGATATCTGTGTTTGGTATCGCCAGATAACGGTATCACTTGATATCTAGATATCAAATTAGGCTTATTTGATATATTGATTTTTTGAAAGGTACCACTTGATATCGATATCACACAATATCGATTTCTTGATACCGATACCGATATCTTGATTTCAATATATCAACCGATATCAATACCGATACCGATATCGATATCAATATCTTAATATATTAATATCTAGATATCGATAGTGGCGGCAGCAGGAATCTCTAGAGGGGGGGCGAAATTTTTTGGTCGGGAAATTTTTTTCTCGGTATAATAAAGAAATTTTTAAAAAATATATTGAAAGAAAACCATAAATTGTGGTATAAATATGATATTTTATTACAAAAATTCATACAAAAATTTAATAATTTATATATACATGTGTAGCATGATTAAGATTTTTTTTTAAAATATTGAAAGAAAATTATAATTTTTTTAAAGAATTTGTTTTTGGTAAATGGAAAAAAATGATAGGATTGGAAAGTATGAAGAAAAAAAACTCATAAATTGTGGTTTACATACAACATTGATAGTAAAAAATTTGATTTTTTTTTCAAAATATTCTTTAAAAAATAAATATTTACGATAATATTCACACGTTAAAACTATTTACAAAAATATTCATTTTTTACAGGGTGTACAGAGAAACGCGGTCAGAGACCGCGTTTCATTCAAAAGCCGTAAAATTTGAAACTAAAAGAAAAACAGAAAAAATAAATTAAAGAAACGCAGTTTGAAACCCCGTTTTATAATAAATTGATTATAAAACGCGGCTTCAAACCGCGTTTATATCACATTATATTTTTGAATATAAAAAAAATTAAAAAAACAAAACAAAAAAGTGGTAAAACGCGGCGTGAATCCGCGTTTTACTGTCAACCAAAAAAAAGAGCCTGGTACAGTGGTACTTAGCTCCTTCCTCCCCAAATCAGTCACATCTCGCCCACCGCCGACCACCACCGCCCACCCTGCACGCCCGCCCGCTCGCCCACCACCGACCACCACCGCCTCCCCCTTCCTGCTAGCCACCGCCGACTCTTCAAGACGAATTGGGACCACACGCCGGAGGAGGACGAGAGCGAAGAGAGCGACGCCGGCGGGGAGGAGGACAAGAGCGACGCCGACGGGGAGGAGGACGAGTCCGACGAGAGCGACGCCGACGGGGAGCTTCTGGCAAGAGAGCAAAGCGCTCGGAGGAGAATCTTCGGCGACAATGACGAATCCGGCGTGGTCCTTCGTCTTGAAGATTCGGAGGTGGGTGGCACCGAGGGGGAGGCGGTAGTGGAATGGCGGTGGTCGGTGGTGGGCGAGCGGGCGGGCGGTGGCGGTCGGCGGTGGCGGGCTGTGATTCTGTGAATTTGGGGAGGAAGAAGCAAAGTACTGGGGCTTATTTTTGGTTGATAGTAAAGCGCGGATTGACGCCACGTTTTACCACTTTTTTTTAAAGTTTTTTTATTGAAAAATATAATGTGATATAAACGCGGTTTGAAGCCGCGTTTTATAATCAATTTATTATAAAACGCGGTTTCAACCCGCGTTTCTTTAACTTATTTTTTTTTGTTTTTCTTTCGGTTTCAAATTTTACGGGTTTTGAATGAAACGCGGTATGTACACCCTGCAAAAAATGAATATTTTTGTATATAGTTTTAACGTGTGAATATTATCGTAAATATTTATTTTTTAATGAATATTTTGAAAAAAAATTCAAAAAATTTCATAGAAGTAAAAGTTAGAAGAATTTTTTAAAATATGTGTAACATAATCAATAATCTTTTGAAAATATTAAAAGAAAAATACAAAATTTGATTTAAATATGACATTTATAATAGGAAAATTTTGATATAAATAAAAAGTAGTGCAAAAAATTAAGGAATAAGATTTTAACCCATGACCTCTTACTTCCCTTATACTTCATTTCCTCCTTTTACCAAATAAGCTAGATAACTTTTGTGTTCTTTTTCACATTTTTTTAATCTATATCTATATAAACTCTTAATTTAGAAGAGTTTAGGATGATGTGTCAATCTTAGAGGCATTTTAGGAGTCTTGACCAATCTTTTTTTTCCATTTTTCTTTGATTTTCTTTAATTCTCCTTTTTTTTTCCCTTTAGTTCTATTTTTTCATTAATTTTACTAACTTCTATATCTATATAAACTCTTAATTTAGAAGAGTTTAGGATGATGTGTCAATCTTAGAGGCATTTTAGGAGTCTTGACCAATCTTTTTTTTTCCCATTTTTCTATGATTTTCTTTAATTCTCATTTTTTTCTTTTTTTCCCTTTAGTTCTATTTTTTCTTTAATTTTACTAACTATCTATATAAACTCTTAATTTAGAAGAGTTTAGGATGATGTGTCAATTTTAGAGGCATTTTAGGAGTCTTGACCAATCTTTTTTTTCCATTTTTCTTTGATTTTCTTTAATTCTCCTTTTTTCTTTTTTTTCCCTTTAGTTCTATTTTTTCTTTAATTTTACTAACTTCTATATAAACTCTTAATTTAGAAGAGTTTAGGATGATGTGTCAATCTTAGAGGCATTTTAGGAGTCTTGACCAATCTTTTTTTTTTTCCATTTTTCTATGATTTTCTTTAATTCTCATTTTTTTCTTTTTTTTCCCTTTAGTTCTATTTTTTCTTTAATTTTACTAACTATTGGGCTTAATTCAAAACATTGAATTAACTATTGATTATGACACATCACATTTAAACAATGTTATAATGGTATTGAGATTATTATTACCGAGTAATTTAAAATATCTATACTTACGTATTATACTTTACATAAGATTTTTAAAAAATAATTTTATGAGATAATTATAAGATATATTTGTTGTAAAGTTTTTTTTATTTTTATGTTAACATTTATTAATATTTTTATATTTAATATTTTAGTTTTAAAAAACGCGCCATGGCGCGGGAATCGTACTAGTTTTTACCTTATTTTTAAAAAAATACTACTAAACTCCGTCACCGGAGGGGGCAGCCGCCCACCCGCGCTCCCCCTATGGCCGCCCCTAGTTATCAATACCAAACGAGCCCGGAGGTATAATCGATATGGGGTCAGATTGAATCTTTCCCTAAGTGATCCTGCTGCGCCGAAACAAAATGAGGGAGTCCAGCCTTCTTGGCGAAGTGCTACACGAAGCTCGACATGATCGAGCCTGCCGCCATAGCAGCCGCTCGGAGCTTTCCATTCATCTGCACCTTCCATGGGGCTCGCCATCGATAGCCCTAGGCGGAGGGCGCCGTGGGCTCGAACGGACCCGATTGAGCCGAGGTCGCCATTGCAGCGAGCTCGACCTCCTTCATCCTCAGTCTCCCTGGGATCCTCCTCCGATCAACCAGATTCACTCTTTGACATAGCTACAAATCATTTGCAGGATTAGAAATTTAAACGATTGAAATTAAGATCGATCTACTTAATCGGATTGATCAATTAAAATCAATCTTCCATGTTCATTCCTTAAGTCTATTCAACCGGTAACTACTAACAAATATCAAATCGCCTCTAAATTGTTAGTAAAAACCAGCAATTGAACCCTAAAATTGATCAAACTCATTGAAAAATCAAAGTAGAAAACTCATCTGGAAAACATAAATTGATGTGGCGTGGTATATATCCGAACTCACTGCCTTAGAAACGTTTCTCCCGGACCACGGTGTAAGTCGGCTTTTGACATCGCCCCCTCCCCCCAGGTTACACAACATCTCCAATTGCGTGCACTCGCAAAAGAAGGTTTGGAATTTACCAGGAACTCGGAACGTTTTTACAGAGAAGAGAAAGAAGGTGGGAAACGCGTCTGCTACTTCTAAAACCTAAAAACCTCTTTTTTACGAGGATGAGAATGTGTTTAAAAAATACCCCCGCTCTCTCACCAAAACCTAGTTGGCTGAGGAAAAACCTCAAAACCAGTTAAAATTTCCCCCTTTTTATTTTAAATATGAATAATAATGTGGAAAATAACGTCTCTTATAAAACCTTATTCAAGCATTATATCCAACAAAATTCTTGAGCTTGCTTTGATTCTTGGTTGGGTGCCTTGGTTGATCTTAATTTGAGTTTGGATTTGGTTTCAAATGAGTTATTTGCAGAGTTGTGAATCTGTTTTCGAAAAATGGAAGAGTTTGTTTTGCTATTTTGCTTATTCTTCTTAATTTTACTTCATTAAAAGGTTAAATAAATCAAAAATAAAATAAGATTTGTGAACTGGTGAAGTATAAGTGATATTTGGTGAAGAGGTTAAATAGAAAGCATTGGCTATGAATATACAGTTGCCTTTCCTTCTTGGGTACGAATGCTTTTATGATTCACCATAATTGACTCGAAAAAGATAGTCTTTATTAAATCCCTTGGAGATTTTAAAGATTCCTGATTATTGAGTTACTAGTTTTATTGTCCGCGCGGTTTTTTTATATGACTTTTATTATTCATGTATTATATTGATATTATATAAATATAATCTAGCCTTTTTATATAAATAAACTAACCTTTTAAGATTAAGTTGATTGATTACCAATCTATAATCGATATATATTGTTACCATTACTTTAACTAAAGATGGAGAGGTAAGGGGTGAATTATGCTTTTGAATTAAATAACCATGAGCAAGAATCAACATCATTTTAGATATATGAAAATATATTCACGTTTGATTTTGAAGATAAAAAAATAAAATACTCTTCCATCATTTTATTATTGTGAAATCTAATCTTTTTTAGGTAAAATATTTATAAAATAACTTAAGGTAAAATGATAGGTTTTGTAAACACTTAATATATAAAAATTAATTGTAACAACTCATATTGATAAGTTTAATAATTTAAATGATAGAATTTATTATGAAAATTCATTATAATAATCAGGTAAGGTAGACATATAGGATGACACGTGGATATATAGATAGAGTTATTGTTCAGCATGACTTAAATATATTGGATCATCATTAATTGACGTGTCAAAAAACCCGGGTCAAATTGCACGAGACAACGACACGTAAGCGAATCGCATCAGAGCCCGCCACATAAGATTTCCACGCCTCTGTTTTAGTATTATATATTGATTGATTGATATTGATATTGATTATCAAAGAAAACCGAACTTGGTAGTCTAGATATTTCCTTGCTACTTTGTCAAGGTGAGAATAAATAGGATTTGATTTATTCTTAAAGAAAACAACTTAATGGTATATGTATTGTGTAGCGTTTGACCATTAGGTGATGAATCGGTTGATTATAAATAAATGATTACCGAGTTACTACTCGGAGATAGGAACTTGTAACTTTGACTTCTATGACTAGATTGATTAGTAAAATTATATAATGAAAGTCGTTAAAATGAGAGTTCTATTACCTTATTTGGTTGTGTTTGAATGGATTAGTCACATAAGAATTCATATAAGATAATTGTGACTCCTTTTAACCTTAAGTAAATGACTAAATGAAACCGAGCTCCGAGCTCCATTTTAAATAAGTTGTTTTGAGATACTATTTTGATATGATTAAACCGAGTTGGGACTAAATGGTTTTGAGGGTGGTTTGGTATTGAATTTATTGCTTGGGATATGCTCGTATTGATGGGTTTAGAAAAGTCTTTTAAACCTTGTTTACAATGAAATTAATTCCTCCCGCTATCTTTTACCAAAGGATGAATTTTACAAGTGGATGATTTTAATGATTTGAAATGTTTGAAATTGTTGACTTGGATACTTATATAACTAGTTCTGGGAGTCATAGATTCTACTTTAGACTACTAACTTGAGGAGTTTTAAGTATTGATCGATGTGCTTTGGGAATTCATGTGCTTTGTATGATTTGATACTTATGATGATTTGTATGATTATTATAGGGACATTGTACCCGTTTTGTTGCTGCTCTAGGTAAGTTATCCGAGGCTTACTCACGACATCGAACTCTTATATCTGAGTGTTATATAATATGCTAGGTGCATAACATTCATGTAGTAGCATGCTTAGGAACTACATTAATGATATATGTTTTCTCTCTGTGTTTGGTAGAAAAGTCGTTATGTGAGTCTTGGAATCTTTTGTTGGGGTCATAGGACGACCAATCCCTATCTGGTTTGTACCTCGCTAATCGAGTCCTTTTAAAATGAGAAAGCATGAAAAAAAAGAAGCATTGAAATGAGAGTGAAATTGATCGCTATAGCGTTGAATGCGGTTGGGTACCACACTAGCAGAATGGTTGTGGTATAGTAGTAGAGGGACATGCCACTTGACATTCTTTGCGGACGCCTATTTATCACATTTCTTATGTTCTGTTGTCAGCATGCTTGTATGACTTAAATTTCCGTACTGCATTAGGCATGATTATTAGGATTAGGATGTATATTATAACCCTCAGTTATGCCTTTAGCACACGTATGACGTGGCTTGACGATTGACTCTGTGGTTAGTTTTAGGTACCCCACCCTTTTAATGATTGTTGACATGCTCCTATAACGAGGTTCGTGCCATGGCTTTATAGAGAGTTGAGAGACTGACTCTATAACGGATTATTTTTGCTTACTTTACTTACATTCCGATTTTGACCCGACTCTGTCATAGCACTCTTGTACATCTTTCCACTCTTAACTTTGTTATGCCTTTGATTTGACTTTATACAATTTCACGAGTAGTGGGAGTTAGGACAAGTACTGGTGCGAAAGCACCAAGTCCTCAACAGAAGTCGATCATTTTAGGATGTGAAATCCCTCTTAACTTTGTTATGCCTTTGAAAGCACTCTTGTACATCTTTCCACTCTTAACTTTGTTATGCCTTTGATTTGACTTTATACAATTTCGCGAGTAGTGGGAATTAGGACAAGTACTGGTGCGAAAGCACCAAGTCCTCAACGGAAGTCGATCATTTTAGGATGTGAAATCCCTCCTTTCAAAACTAACTCTTCGTTTTCCAAAAACAACTCGTACTTGGATTACAAGATCTAGCTGAAGGTAATCCTACCTTCTAAACATAACCCGAGTTTTGTAATTTGGGTCATTACACGTTTCTTACTATAGTCTATACTTATCTCTTATCAAAATAAATACACATAAATAATTAACTAAGTACGTAATTCCTAAGCATATTCTAGTTCTCAGGTTATGTGACGTATTGGCCCAGCACAGAAACACATTCAAGCGTTATTTATAACGTATAATAAAGTCGTTGAAAAATAAGTGTTTGGTAGTACTCGTTAAGTTGCCATTGCATAGTTTAATAAATAAATAGTACTCCATCCATCTCGAAATTTAGGTCGTTTTAGGACTTTATTCTTGTATCAAAATAGATGTCGTTTTAGGTTTTTCTAGGTAGGAGATAGTAATGATTTGTATCGATTTGTGTGTTGTTGACTTTTTTTTAAAGATTTTTAATTTAGAAAAACAATTTCCAAAATTGGAGTATCGATAAAACTTTAAATTAGGACAATACTTTTCACTGACCGTAAATTAAATATTTGAAAAGATGAAGGTGGTATAGGGGAGGCGTTAGGTGACGATGAACAAGATGAAGGTGATGGTTGCACATCGACTGACGACTATCAAGAACGCGAATGTGATTGCAATGGAGAAGAACGATGGTGAATGGTGAGGAACTTATGCCTCCTTCACCACCGTAGTCACATCAACGTGTTCTTTATCGTTGTCAGTCGGTGCGCAACCACCACAGTCATCTTGTTCATGATTACCTTGTCCAACGGCGCCTCCTGCACCATTCTCTCTAACTCAGTGCCCAGCACGCTCATTGCCTCGTCGAGAATTAAGGTAAGATTTTAGGGTTTTTAAGCATGGCTCTCGCTATCGCGATCGATCTGCAGGTTCTTAATCTCAAGGTTGGAGCTTTGTTTGAGAAGAGTTGTGTACGTTGAGACGGACTCGTGGGATATGGTGGAACTCTTGACGAAGTTGATTAACTCGGTGAGAAAGATTGGGTTATTTAATTTTGCAAGTATTGCGTGAAGTAAACTCGATAGCATATTACCTTGCTAACCTTGCTTTATCATTTTTCTTTGATTTGCAAGTTTCGGATGACTCGTCTTTTCTTTTGACATTAAAGATGATATGTCACCTCACATTTGTTTCATGTAAGGTGTTTCGTGTTTTCTAATAATATCGTATTCAAACGTTAAAAGCTCTTGCTCTCGTTTTCCAAAAAAAAAAAGGAAATATGATCATTAATTTTTTTTAATCTATGTTTTGTACGAGTTGAAGAGATGAAAACTAAACAATATATTGGAAGAACAACACAACCAAGCTATAAATGAAGAAAGTCGGCCTCTAGTAAGCTTCAAGAAAGGATGTCCCCTGAAGGGACTTGGTGTCATTTCTCAACATACCCTGCCTTTTCATTCTTCTTCTGACCACCCAGATGAATTTACCTTTAGAAAAAAAATAAGACCATATAAATTTCATAACGCAACCGAATGTCAAAAAGCCTAAGGCTTCACATTGAAGTGAGATAATCTACCTTGCGAACGATGACATAGTCTCCAACTGAGAGGCTTAGTTCCTTCTCAGACTCACATAAGAAACAAATCTTCATGTAACCAAAACAGATGAGAGAGTGATATAAATATGAGAGAGTGATGGCAAGATTTATTTCATCTATTGTCAAGGCGAAAATTAGATATTTACGCCGATTTCCTTTTCATTTTTTATAACAAAATTATAAAATGGCCCGAGAGACGGAAAAAAACCGAAACACCTAAGTGTCGAAAAATTACATCAATCTCGTTGAACGTAATGAAAAACAATAGATAAGATTAGCTGTTGGGTTTTTACATTGAGGTTGGTGGGTTTCGACCATTTTTTTTTTTTTTGGTTTCATCGTAAAGAAAAACCATCGAATTTGAGCATTTCGGTTGTATTTCATCTAGAACTGATCTAACTAAGTATTTGTTGTAGGCTGCATACCCTGGTTATTATGGAAGCACCTATACCCAGAAAATCGCTCAAGAAGATGAAGAATAAAAAATTATTCGGTAAAGAAGAAGACAAACGAATATTAGAGAGTGCCTAATGCAAAACTTAGATCTAAACCTCAATAGGGAGGAGATAAAAAAAAATCCAGGCGAGCTTAATCTGTCTCCTTATATTCAGTTGCCGAGTTTATTCTTCTACTCCGGCCCCGAACCTCTAGCTAAAACACTTTCCTCTAACAGATCAGTCGAGCTTATTCTGTTTCCTCGTGTAATCTAGCCGAGCTTCATCTCTTTCCACGGCCTAGAAAGCCGAGCATAGAGAGTTTTCTCAGCCCAGATTGCCAACTACTTTCGGTCTGAAATCCGCCCTAAAATCAACTCCTATCACCTACATTGGCATTCAACAAATCCAACATCCTATGACTACTACAACAACAAAACACGCAAAAACGCTCCAAAAATAACACAAAATTGATCGAAAAATCTGGATTTTCACTATTTCGGTCAAAATTCAAAACCATCGTTTTTTGTGTAGAATCATCCGAAATCAATGAAAATTTTACATTATATGAGAGAATATACCTTTGTTCGGCTAGATTGGTGTAGATTTTGGCAAAAAAAAAAACCCTAAAATGGCTAGATCTACAATGACGTTGATGAAGGTTTGTGTTGATGGGTTGAATATGAGGTGGGGTTTGAAGATGAAGTGAGTTATAAAAAACTTAGGTTAAAGGTATTTTTTTTATCTTGGGTCATTCCGTAATTATGTTGTAAAAAATAAAAAGGACCTCAGTGTAAATTTCTAATTTTCGTCTTGACAATAGACGAAAGACATCTTGCCATTAGACTTTACGTCTAAATATATATTTTTAATTTTTTTAAAATAAATTAATTAATTTTAAATTAATTTGATGGAGTAGGGAGGGAAAGTAAAATCTTGACTAGCTTTGTGGGGGATCGAGACGCTATATATCGATTTTAGTATAGAGGAAATGGTACCAAATAGACCAAAAAACGAGCCTATTTGCAAAATTGTTATAGCAGGCCCAAAAATTGCTAAAGTAAACAAGTCCACCCCTTGCAAAAAAAAGGCCCGGTTATTTGTAACTATTCATGACCGGCTGTACATGCAGGAAAGCGAGAGGTGGCGACGTGAGCAGATGAGGGTGGCGCAGATGAGGGTCCCGACACCAAAAGGATGAGGTACACCCTACACTCAGACGACGAATCCTCCTCGGAGATCGCCGAATTCCATCCCAAACCGTAACTTCTTCTCTAGAATCCTCGGGTCCGTCAACGGCTTGATCTACGTTTTAAGGTCCAAGTCCTCGTTGATGTTTTGGAATCCGTCAATGAGGAAATCCCTAAGGCCCTATTCGTTTGTAGGTTGTGGCCGGTTATGGAGGTGAAGAAATCAGATAACCGCCCTTGGCTACCTATTTGCACGCAGGTTTTGGATCCCGTCGGTGGAGGTTGTGCCGGTTAAAACCGGCGGTTTCACAACCTTGGGGATGGAAGGTTGTCGGGTCTTCAACCGGAGGTTTTCCCGAGATGCCCTTGACAACTCCGCGCGCGCTCAGCTCTTTCCATGTACGATCTTCTTCCCGCGATTCCATCTCTCCTCTCCTCTCCTTCTTCACGCGATTTTGACTCATCGATTCCAGGTAAGCTCTTCTTCTTCTCTGCTCCTAGATCCGAGATTTGGGGTTAGGATTTCAGGTTAGGGACTGAATTTGCGTGAATTGGCTTCCTGTTGCTTTATTCTTCATTGTGATTGAATTTGAAAGTATCATTGATTGCTATTACGTGCCGTTGATTGAATTTGAAAGTGAATTGGCTTATTGTTTTGCTCTCTTCGTGTTATGCTTTCCAATTCCTTTTACATTGTAAAGAGTTAGTTCCTATTTGTTGGAGTTTTTATTGAGCTGTGTTTTTGTTTCAGATGGATGATTCAGGATTAATGTTTGTTCTCTTCGTGTTATGCTATGAACTAATTGCTAGTAATCCTAGTATTCCAACATTTTCGGATTTTCTGATTTGCTAGTAATCACATTCCTCGGGAGTAACTGAGACAGCCAGTGGCATGGATGAGGCTAGCTGTGCAAGTAGGTTCCTAAAGGGAAGGTGTAGACAAATAAGAAGAAAAATTGGAATACATGAGAAACAACAATGAGAACAAACCCACAACTGATGCGGCTTATTCAGGAGCATCAGGCTGAGTTTCTTCGCTTGATCAATGAACCTGGTGTAGGTCCCGGTGCTGGTGACGGAGAAGGGTAAACATTATTGTATCTTCTCATTGTTGTTTCTCATGTATTCTAGTTTTTCTTCTTATTTGTCTACACATTCCCTTTAGGAACCTACTTTCACAACTAGCCTCATCCATGACACTCTTTTGTCTGCAACTAGCACTACTACATATAACCCTCTAATGTATCATCTAAAAATATTACATTATCACTAAAATATGCTACATTAGGGGAAAATGTAACACTTTTTGTGGATTACATTTGCGGCCGTTACATTTGCTCTAATGTAACACTTTTATTTACTAAGGTAACATTGTTTCATTAGTGTGACCAAGTGTTACATTTGATAACACAATTGTTACATTTGATTGAAATGTTACATTAGGTGACACAACTATTACATTTGATTGAAATGTTACATATAATGAATAATACTACATTTAAAGAATAATATTACTCTTACTTTCAACGATTATATTTAAATTAAATTTGTTAAAATTGAAATGTATCTATTGATTGCATTGCAATAAGATACATATATATTAATATATTAAGGATAACATGAAATAAAAATTAAAAGTAAAATGTACATAATAGTATGTATATTACATCATGAGTAATGCTCTAATCATTCTACCTAGCTAACTATTTATGAAACTCAAATGTATTAACACATGATTATTTTGCCAAAATTACACGCCCTACAAAATATAAACTAAAAAGTCTTGCAAAAAAATACATTTGAGTTTGTTGAAGATTCACCAAATGTGTGCGTGCTAATAACTTGAGATACTTAACTTTTCATCTTCCCTAATCTTCTTGCACAAAGAATTTAAAACTTAGTATTTCACTAAAACAAATCCAAATCACAATAGTCATCTGCATAACAACAATTGGTACAAAGAAAAAACCAAAGTAATATCCTAAATCCAAATGTTAGGATGATAAAGATGAAATAAATACAATAAGATGAAGGAAACGCAAAAAAAAAGATGAAGGAAATCCTAATGTTAAGATCAAATGAAGTAATATCCTGAAACTTATTAGCAACTAAGCATTGTTTTGTAAGACTTATTTTGAAATCAATCAAAATTCCTATAATTGAATAATAGCTCAAATAAGTTGGGTGTGAGATCCTTGCACTTAAAAACTTTAATGATCCTTTAACCCTATCATTAAACCTCTTATGTGATTCAGAGTAATGTTTATGCTCAAGACTAAACTCCAAAAGACAAACCTGATTCACTTGATCAAATTTCCTTATTATATTTAAGCGTACATCTGGAAATTCATCCTTTCAATGGAAAAGAAAAATCAGTAGAAGTTGCACCATTGTAGCCTCCTGCATTTGGGAAAAATTGAAAAAAGTCAGATCTCAAACTAAAAGAGAGAAGCTCATATTTTGTAGCCTCTTGCAAGGCTAAAATATGGTCAAACATCATTATGCATGAACTATGTAATTTAGTCATATATTCTCCAACATACTTTAGGTTCCTAAATGTTAAAACCATACCCCATATTCAATATAAAACGAGAATCAAAAGAAACAATGAGCTTTCTATACAATCATGTTTTTAACAAGACAACGACCATCAATCACAAAAGCCCATATTTTTTTTTACCTTCCCTAAAAGGGGTGTCATTCCCATTTTAAAAGTTGCCAATGCAAAATGTACATGCTAAGAAGAATACAGATCCTAAAAATGACATGAAACCATGTAAATTATGACATCACAAGAAACTGAAAGATGTACTGCTAAATTTTCAAGAAGTTTTGAGAATTCAAGCATAAGATTTAACCTTTGAACTAATTATTTATAGGAAAAAAGCAAGATTGCAAGCATCATAAGAGACCATGAATAGATGAAGATGCTCAAAATTCACATCTTAAGGGAAAGCAAAAGGAAGTGCCAAAATAATGACATTAAATAAACTTGAAATGAGCATTCACACTCGCTAACTATAACAATGGTAATCTGAATTGACACTTGCTAACTACAACAATGTAACAAACGGAGTTGTTAACTAAAGTAAAAAAGAAAGGAACTTATGTGAATTTAGCTCTGAGGCAATCAATTTGACTATTTGTTGTGTTTTCTTGAGCACCAACAAATATAGTCCCTGAAAAACACTACAATCGATTCACACAAGCATGTGTACTAGAGTAAATAGTCAAATATCACAAACAACATAAAAGGAAATTATACTTTAATCAACAACACAACAACACAACCAACAAGACCAAACCAACCATATGAATCCAATTCGATTAAAACAGGAAATTACCGTCAAGACCAAACCAACCATACGAATCCAATTCGATTGAAATAGGAAATTAGACCGAACCATGTTCAAATCACGTAATTAGTTAAATACTAAAACCAAATTAAAACTCAATTAAACAACCTTAAAGACAATAACAAGGTAAGAGCCTAGATTGTATACCCTCGATTTTGATAGTTCGGAGTTCGGACCCATGGCTCAGGGATGTAAGACCCTCGATTTTGACCGGGCTCAGCGCCAGGACGAGGGAGTGGAAATGAGGACAGGAGCTTCATCGGCACCTCGAGCAATCAGGATTGAAGAAAAGAGATCGAAAGGAGAGCGAGGGTGTCGGGGCTTCAAGGAAGGTTGTCGACGTCTGAGGGACAAGCTCGAGGTTGTCGGGGAGAATGGAGATGGTTTCGGCGGCTTGGATCCGAGTTCTGGGCGAGAAGGGGCCCGCTCGAGCACATCGGAGAACGGGAGGACGGTATCGCCATGGCTTGAGGACGGGAGGACGGGACAAGCTCGAGGTCCGGGCTTGAGGACGGCATCGCCATGGCTGCGAGGCTCGAGCACAGCGGAGAACGGGAGGGGCGAGAGGGAAGGAAGCCATGGAAGCTTCAAGCTTTCAGATCTTAATTAAGTTGAGAATGGGAGAGAAAGGAGAACCGGCAGCTCCTCTTCCTCAGACTTGAAATGAGATAGTGGGGATACGCGTGAGGTTTAGTGGCTAGGGTTTCTCAGATCCCTCTTTATTTTGAACTCCCGCCTAAAATTTTATTTTTTCCTTGAATTCCCTCCTAAGAGCATCAGCAATGGTCGGTCACCGACCTCCCCAAATCACTTTTTCCACTCAGTTGGGCAACCCAACCATTGTAAACAGCCTCCCGATATTTGGGGTGCCTCAATATATTGGGAACCTTCCCAAATCCGAAACCAATTAAACGATGACACGTGTCAACGTAATAAATCATTTCTTTTTTTCATTATCCTTAATAGATTTTAATTAAAGACTAAAAAATATAAATAATTTAATTAAAATATTAATATTAATTATTAAATATAATTATATAATTACATTAATAAATTTTTTCAATGGTTTAATTTATTTAAAATATTTTAAATTACTAAAATTAATTATCAAATATAATCAAAAATTTTAATTAGTATTTTTTAGTTCTCGAATATATTACCAATTTAGTTTAAACGTTTTAAATAATTAAAAGTAATTAACAAATATAATTAATAATTAAATTAATAATTTTTTGAAATGTCAAATTTATTAACAATTTAGTTTAAATATTTTAAATTATCAAAAGTAATTAAAAATATAATTATAATATTAACTTATAGTAATATTAAATTAATTTTTTTTTGAAATTTCAAATTTATTAAAAATTTATTTAAAAATATTTTAAATTATTAAAACTAATTATCAAATTTAATTAAAAATTAATTTAATTTTTTATATTAATAAATCAATTTAACTTTTTAATATTTGAAATTATATGAAAAATATAATGGGTATGGAAAAAGTGATGAGATAGATTATTGGGGAGCCTGACCATTGTGCGAATGGAGAATTGAATTGGGGAGGGTTGAGAATAAAGTTAGTGGAAAATGAGGTGGACGAATAAGAAAAGGGGAGAGAAGTTTTGGGGAACCCGACCATTGCTGATGCTCTAATATCCCATCTTCTACTTTCTCAATTTATAAAGGACAGTATAACAAATTTATTATCATAAAATTTCCAAAACTATTTTAATATGCTCAAAATACAATAATTTTGAATCTTTTATATTTAAAATAAATGTAACTAGTTCTTTTCCCAAACCGTGTTCGGGTTTT
This sequence comes from Persicaria maculosa, assembly GCA_963922045.1. NCBI lineage: Eukaryota > Viridiplantae > Streptophyta > Magnoliopsida > Caryophyllales > Polygonaceae > Persicaria > Persicaria maculosa. The sequence goes on along the minus strand of OY998259.1, from coordinate 35,229,045 downwards.
TCATAATATTTTCGAGCAAGTTTGACGTATTAAACAAAATATTCGACACGTCAATTTTCTACTAACATATTGCTCATGCTTCTTGTCATTATGTTCTTTGAAATTTTATTTTCTTAAGATGATCGATACTTCAAATTTGACAAAGAATGGTAAATCACTAAATCAGCTGCTTTCACGCTTCTCCTAACATCCGTCGTAATTGAAGTCAAAGAAAAGAAACCTTTTAGTTTTTTGTTTAAGACAAATGAGTTTGGATCCTCTAAGACACTTTCTCTATTACACACATCATGTCACATCTTTTAAATTGGTCAAAATTATAAACCGATTTAATAAAGATACTTTCTCATTTCTTCATCATGTCGTTTTTTAAAATATTTGGTTGTCGTGATAAAGTCTTTTCTCAAGATGATTGACCACTTCCACATAAACTAAATTTCACTAATAAATGCATATATAGGATGTAATCATACATAATAAAACACACCAATTTCACAAAATACAACTACCAAACGGGAGGAACAACACCATTTATCAACAAAAACACTTAAGTAAATACAACAATAAAACCATGAATTTTGCAACTTTCCTGAACTGGTAAATATATATAAGAGGGGTGTAATCAAGTTACAAAAACACGCTGACCAAACCAATGGTCCTGTGGGAAAAACATGAGACATATACCTCCCAAAAAACTCCAAAATATACTCCTCCCCTAAGAATAACTCTATAACTAGCCCTCTATACATCCAGTGATTATAAACAGGCAGTGATTCTAAACATAGGAGATGTGATTGAACAGGTTTTGCAAATGGCCAATGTCTTTTTTAATAGAGGGGTGAATAGGGGTGCAATAAGCCAAAATACCAAAAATTGTAACTCTACACATATCCTAATGATGGTGTTACTTTCCGAAATCGGAGACTGTTTGTGGAGGTCACCGATGATTGGAGATGTGGTCGACGCGTGGAGATGTCACAAGCGATTGTTAATATAGGAGAGGTCGTTCAATTGAGATTCTAACCTTTTGAACTTTTGTAAAAGCTCTTTTCTAGGCTTAAACTTATGACAGAATGAGCATCAAGTGCTTTTGTTTTTTTTTTAAATTCTCGTTGTATTTAATATTGAAAATTAATTTGCATAACAACAAAAGAGTTCACACCATAGCTGTGAAATGGACTGCAAAAATGAATGATTTATGTTTTTACTCATTTTTAAGAACGTGGGTATTTTAATCGGAGTCCAATTATTCCACTTTGACTTTCAATAAACTATTTATTTTCCGATATATTCTTAATTTTTAGTATTTGTTATTCTTATTGTATGCAATATTAAAACCCGATTTTCATCGCCATAATATAGTTCACATATTGCATGTGAATTGGGCTGAATAAAATGAATTAACAATTTATGTTTTTACTCGTTTTAAGGATGTGTGTATTTTCATAGGAATCTAATTATTCCAAATTACCCTATAATAGTCGATTTATTTTCAAATGTACCTAAGTTGTTGGTTTACATACTGAACTCTATGTAGAGCCGAGGAGGAGCAAGCGTCAACAAGGAATTTCCCGACTGTTCCATGCAAAAAATTTACCATTATCATGGATAGTAGCACGATTGATGATACTCAAAAGATTCTCTACCGAGTATTTTATAGTGAAAATTAAGCTTGTCTTCTAGAACTTTTTTTTCTGGAATGGCCTTCAAAGATATGTGTTCATTGTGCCCGGGTGCATTAAGAGGCAGACGACTCTGTCATTCTTACGTCCAAATTCAACTGAGATTATTTTAGTCACTACAAAGCAAAACAAACTTATTCATATATTCAAATGATTAAAAATGAACTGATTTTTTTATTTAGACCCCATTGATTAAAGTTAGAGATAGCATTAACATTAACATATATTTTATATAAATACATAGGAAAACATCAGACACTTAAGTGCAGCCTTTGAAGCGAAGATTAAGAAAAATGAACCCTCGTAATTTTACAAATAAACATGGTTTATTGATTGAGGATGAGGATGAAATTAGAGATGAAATTACGACTGAATTGGCCGAAAGATTCATTTCTAATAATGCACCGATTAACAATAATCCATATTTCCTAAATTTAATTGATCAGACAATTACTGAATCTGAAAATAGAATTTTAACACATCCTTTTTCAAATAAAGAAATTAAGGATACCCTATTCTCAATGACAGATGACAAGTCTCTAGGTCCTGATGGGTTTCCACCAGAGTTCTATAAAAAATACTGGGATATTGTCGGTAAATTAGTTTGCAAAGTTGTTCAATGTTTCTTTCATTCTGGTGTACTACTTAATGAAGTAAATTCAACTTTTATTGCACTTATTCCAAAAATTGATACACCTAGTAACATTAACCACTACCGTCCGATTAGTCTGTGTAATACTATTTATAAGGTTATCTCGAAACTTTTGGCTAATCGTTTGAAGCCTATCTTACCAGGTATTATTAATCCATTTCAAGGAGCTTTTGTTCAAGGTAGAAATATTCAGGATAATATACTAATAGCTCATGAGGTTTTCCACTCTTTTCATAACAAAAAGGTAACTTGGATGGATGGCTTTAAAGCTAGATATGAAGAAAACTTATGACAAAATAAGCTGGAGTTTTATTTGTATTATTCTAAACAAATTCGGTTTTGATTCCAGATGGATTAACTGGGTTATGACCTGTCTAACTAAAACTAGTTTCTCAGTTTTAGTTAATAATTTGTCGGGCCGTACTTTTCAAACTTATAGGGGAGTTCGACAAGGAGAACCTCTTGCTCCATATATTTTTGTATTGGTTATGGAACTATTAGGGAGAATGTTGCAACAGGAATCTTTGGAATGTGACCCTTTGGTTGGAATCAAACTTACAAATAACAGTGATCCTATTCCATTTCTTTCCTTTGCAGATGACACTCTAATTTTTGGACAAGCTGATGATTTAAGTCTTCATACGATTAGAAATCTTCTGAATACTTTCTCCAATATGTCTGGATTAACTATAAATTATAATAAAAGTTCTCTACAAGTTTCTAAAAATATTCCTTTCAGTAAAGCCAGTCCCTTGCTCAACAGCTAAATATTCCAGTTACAAAATCAATGGAAAAATACCTTGGTATACTACTTATCAGTGGCAGGGTTTGTAACTTCTTGTTTGATGAGGCGATAAGTAGCCTTAAAAAGCAGCTATCAAAGTGGAAATCTAATACTCTCTCTCAAGCTGGTAGATCGGTTCTAATTCAGGCAAACCTAAATTCTAAAACAAATTATTTAATGCGGTCTTTTCTTCTTCCAAAAAGAGTTCTACAAAAGATTGATCAGATCAACAAAAATTTCTTTTGGAATAAAATTCAATCGGATAACTATCATCCTCTTATCAGCTGGGAACATCTGTGTACTCCTAAAAAAGATGGTGGGTTAGGTTTTAAATCAGCTGAGCAAATTAATATTGGTATGCAAATGAAACTTCTTTGGAGAATTATGGCTAATCCTGATAATATTTGGTCAAAGGTTATTACGGATAAATATCTCTTGACAGAATCTCTAATGGAAAGAGGCAGTTTCAAAACCTCTTGGCAGTTTGGCAGACTTCTTAATATCAGAGATATTTTCTATAAAGGTCTGCTCTGGCTAGTGGGTAATGGGAAAACCATAAATGTATGGTCTGACATTTGGGTAAATGCGCAATATCTTCAAAACTTTCGAAATGATCGTAATCCTAACTTAAAAGTTTGTGATTTATTTACAAATACCAACTCTTGGGATATTGATAAATTAAATAGTATATTCTCCTCTCATATTGTTCAAGCTATTACTAATATCCATATTCCAATAATTGATATTCCAGACAGGTTAATTTGGATTTATAGTAGTGATGGAAAATTCTCTGTTAAATCCACATCTTCTATTTGTAATGCAGGGAATACTAAGAAAATTTCAGTAGACTGGATTTGGAAACTTAATATTCCTCCGAATATGAAAAATTTTATTTGGAAAATTATTTTAGATATCCTACCTACCACAACCCGTCTAAATAGATATATAAATAGAGTTCCTAGTACTTTCTCTCTTTGTAATTCTGATACAGAAGATACAAATCATTTATTGTTTAATTGTCGGATCACAAGATCTCTTATTCAAAATCTGGGTGTTAAGTTGGGAAAATGTTATAATATTCCAATTCTAACAAGTAATGTTTCGGAAAATATTTTAAATACTAGAGCTCTTAATATAGATTTTACAGACTTATGCCATTTATGGCATTCTGTTTGGGAACTCAGAAATAGAATTATTTTTCGCAATACTTCGGATACAGGTATTATCTATGCTCTAAATCAAACTATAGACAAAATATCATGTTGGAATAAACAACATGTAAAAACGAAGTTACCTAAACGTGTTAGACCTCCTGATAAATTAATTTGGAAATGCCGTCCTATAAATGTCATTAAGATCAATGTAGATGCCTCGGTGAAAATTGATACTCAATCGCAGGTTGGTTGTATTGTTAGGAATAATGATGGTCTAGTTCTTCGGATTCATAAATGTAACGTTAGGATGAGTTCGGTCATTCTAGCAGAAGCTTTTGCAGTTTATACAGGTATAAGACTAGCAGTGGAGATGGGGATTCGTAGAGTAATAGTTGAAAGTGATTGTGCAATCATCGTCAATGTCATCAATCAAGTGAACAATATACCATGGGAGGTCGCTCAAATAATCCAAGAGATCCATTCGTTAAGCAAAGATTTTGAGAGCGTCACAATTCAGCATTGCTATAGAGAGGCAAATGGTGCAGCTGATTTTCTTGCTAAATCTCAGTTGAATTGTACTTTTATTTTGAGTTCCTAATGTTGTGAGTTCCAGAACATCATCTTGCGAGATGATCATGGATGTCGTTAGTACATCCAATTTATTGCCTACTGTAAAAAAAAAAAGAAAAAAGAAAAGAAAAATGAAACCCAAACGCTCTCTTTCTCCAAAACACTCAACCATCTCCAGACGCCGCCGCCACCCTTTCATTGAAAACCCTAAACACCACTGCCACCACCCATTGCTCCCATGTTTCTTTCACCAGATCTGCCCCCTTAACTTCATCAAAATCCAAATAAAATCAACACCCCTACTCTTCCAATCTCCTAAAATCAAAGAGGATGCCTCAAAATCCAAAAGCATCAACCTCCATCTCCTCAAAAAGAGGAAAATAAAGGGGGCGAAAATCAATATAGGAGCTCGAAACTTCAAGAAAAGGAAAAAGACACCTCCATTTGGGGGCTGGTGGTGCCCGTCCCGGGTGGTCCTGCGACGATTGTGGGCTTGTGGTGGCGGCGGAGATCGGCGGTCCTGGGCTCTGTTCCTGTCTCTCTTTAGTGGCTGGGGTCGTGCCTCCCTCTCCCTGGGGTGCGTTTCCTCTCCGACGCCCTTCGGTGGCTTGGCGCTGCCATCCTGCCTTTCAAACAATCCTCTAAACTCAGACCTACACCAGGTACTTCTCAAACATCTTCAACTCTTTAAAAAACAAATGTACAAACCGAAAAACTTCAACCCTAAATTTCACTACAAACCCAGTAGATCGAACATCTACTATGACGAAAAGTTTGTGCTCGATTTTACCCCTTTTCAGGCTCAAAGATTAGCATGCAATGGGATCTCTCAACCCAACAGGCTAAGTGCTCGTAGATTTCCGCAAATCGCTTTCTAGACAAGCGATATTTTCGTCCTCCAAACCATACCGACGGCAGGATGGTTATGGGAGGTGCTCGCCTCCTTTGTCCAACCTCTCGGTGAAAATACAAACTCCAAGTCTCTCTGCAAGCCCACTTTTTCGCTATCCATATATATGATATTTGGCAGTATTAACGAGACCTATATTAAACTTAATCTCGAGCTTGATAATCTTATGATTGTTGTTGAGAATTCTGTTTTTTGGCAGCCTAGATTTCCTCTATATTCTTTTGTCAAATTAGTTAATGTTAAAAGGAATAAGCTTCTAATGTGGGTTGATTTGGAGCTGTCTACAGTTGAATTTGGAATAATTTCTAGCTGGATCATATATCTGTTGTCCCCTTTTTCCTTAAAGACTGAATTGCATGTTAACCTCTATCTCTGCTCGTTTTGCTGCAACAAGCCTTATGCTCGTAGGAGGTCCCATCTTTGTTCTTTTTTTGCTTGGGACCTTCTGTTTGCGTCTAATTACTCGGCCTATCCAATCTATTACAAATGCATTATTTCTATTTCCTATATGTGTGCTCTCTGTTGGTTTCGAGTTGTAGATATTGTTGCTATGTGCTCCTCGGGTCTGATTTTCTCTGGAATGATGGCCTCTCCTGCCCAAATGGATGGTCGGCGTCTTCTGTTTGGTGTTTTGAAGATGAACCATTTGATGTCTTCATCTTCTTAAGTCTTGCTAGGAGTTGGCAGTCTTCAAGTAGGAAGAGGAAGCACGGGTGGTTAATGCCTTTCTGGTTTGTCGTGCTTTTGGATGGCTGCCTGTCATGGTTACTTGATTGGCCATGGTGCTCGGCTAGATCTTCCGAAGGTGAGGCAGATGGCGCCTCGTTTTTTAAAAGGACTCTGGCTACTGGAAGGTATTACAGTTCTCTTATCAAAACTTATAAGCAACTCCCCACTTGTGCCCATGCTTACCTAGTGGCTGAAAGCTTACTCCAAAACATTGCTCAACCTTTACTCTCCCACCAATACATCAAACCTTGGTATACCCATCAAAGTAACAAACAAGCAATGACAAATGAAAACATAATTACAGGAAGCCATGTCCTGAGAATTGAGCTTGTTATAGCTCTCTTGAGACATCGGCTACTCCTGGAACCCAAAAATCACAATCCACTTCTCAAACTTAGGTGGAAACAACCTGATACAAGACATGTTCCAACAATTGTGACTAGACTAATGTCTGATGGAAGAAGATCTACAAGCAATGGAGATAACTCGCATGGAACCAACTCTCCTAAAAGTAAGTCATCATACAAATTTACATGCCCTTCAGGCAAGACTAAAAGGAAGTTTTATGATTAGGATTGGTTATTGGAACATCAGGGGCTCTAGACGCCCCTTACTATGGTTTGAATTGACACAAATCAGAGTAAAACACAAACTTGACATCTTAGCCTTGCCTGAAGCTAAAGCTATGAATCCACCAACAGAAATGCAAATGAAAGAAGCAGGTTTCCAAAAACTAATCTTTGTTCCATCCTGTGGCAGTAAGGGTGGGATATGGATCCTTGTCAAAAATGAAAAGGCAATAGGGGATAGCTCAATCTTAGAAAAAACAGATCGGCTTGTAATGATCAAGATGACCATTGATGATCTACCAATAGCAATAATGTTCGTCTACGCCCTGACGAATGAAAATGAGAAATCAGTATTTTGGCAAGATATCTTTTGGAAAACAAATAGTCATGGATACCCTATAATAATCATAGGAGACTTAAACGACATAGAAAATGATAATGAGAAAGTAGGAGGCTCTCCTCCGTCCACTAGTAGATTCATACGATTAAGACAGGTAAAAGAAGAGCTAAATCTCCATATTGTTCCGTTTATCGGATCACCCTTCACGTGGAGGAAAAACAAGAGCAATGTGGATAACACTTTCGAACGGCTTGACAGAGCCCTTGTCCATCAAGATATTTACATAAAATTGAAGGATTTAAAGATCCATCATCATCCCTTCACTTCATCCGATCATTGCCTAATAACTATAAACCTGGGATCAACCCCAAATGATAAAGGTTCCCCCTTTAGATTTGAGATGGCCTGGTCAACAAACCCGGAATATGAGAAAATCGTTAGGAATGTTTGGAACAATAAAATGCATGGATCCTTTGGTTTCAAACTAATTCAAAAACAAAAATTACTAAAACAAAAACACTAAGAACTGGTGCAAATCGCACAAACATAATCTTGATCGACAACTATCAATAGTAGATCAACAAATTAATGATCTACAAGAGGCTCTTCCTTGGGGCACTCTCTCAAACTCAGACATCAACAAACTAAATAGGCTAGAAAATAAGAGAAACCATATTCTAAATTTCAGTTATAAATTCTGGAAGCAACGAGCTAGAACTCGACATCTTCAACTAACTGACAAAAATACAAGGTACTATCAAACTAGTGTGAAAATTCGAAGTTGCCGAAACTCAACATCAAGCTTCACGTCAAAAGAAGGCATTTTTATCACCGATAAGAATCAGATCCAAGACCAAATTTCAAAGGAGATGGCAGAAAGGTTTATAAGCCCAAGGATACCGGAAGTGGATCCACAACAATTAAATTACTTAAACAAGGAAATAACAGATGACCAAAACAAATGGCTTATGAAAATCCCAACAAACAAAGAAATTAAAGAAACAGTCACTAGCATGGCAGAAAACAAATCTCCGGGCCCAGACGGCTATCCTCCAGAATTTTATGCTAAATACTGGCACATAGTGGGAGACTTTGTCTATAAGGCAATTAGAGCTTTCTTCCACTCTCGTGCCATCCTTAAAGAAATAAACCAGACTTTCTTAACTCTCATTCCCAAAGTTGAAAACCCAACTACTATTCACCATTACAGACCGATCAGCTTATGTAACACAATCTACAAAATCATATCAAAAATAATGGCCAACAGACTCAAACCAATACTCCCGACCATCATCAACCCTTTCCAAGGTGCCTTTGTGGAAGGTAGATCGATCCAAGATAATACTCTAATAGCCCATGAAATTTTCCATACGTTCCAAAAACAAAAAGGTAAAAATGGTTGGATGGCAATAAAATTAGACATGGAAAAAGCCTACGATAAAGTAAGCTGGAAATATATTCAAGCTTCCCTCAATAAACTCGGGTTCCATCCTCAATGGATCAAATGGGTTATGAGCTGTCTTTCGACAACCACCCTATCAGTCCTAGTAAATAACTGCCCTGGCAAACCTTTCAAACCCGATAGGGGTCTTAGACAAGGTGATCCTTTGGCTCCCTATATTTTCATCATAGTCATGGAAAACCTAGCAAGAGGACTATATAAAGAATCCTGCTTAGAGAATGCTCTTGTAGGTATCAAATTATCCCCGCAAGGTGACCCGATCCCCCTTCTAACTTTTGCAGATGATACCCTTATCTTTGCAAAGGCCTCCCACAAAAGCTTGGACACAATAAAAAATATGATCAACTCTTTCTCTAATTTTTCTGGCCTAACTATAAATTATTAAAAAACCTCCATCCAATTTTCCAAAAATGTATGCCAAACGAAAGCTTCCGACCTGGCTCGTCAAATGCATATCCCAGTAGCCAGAGGAATGGAAAAGTATTTAGGAATTCCTATCGTAAGTGGAAGAGTAAAGAACTGTGTTTTTTATGAAGCTCTCCAACAACTTAAGAAACAACTTTCTCTCTGGAAAGCATCCTCTCTCTCCCAAGCTGAAAGAGTAACCTTAATAAAAGCAAATCTAAGTTCCCAAACAAACTACCTCATGCAAAACTTCCTTCTTCCCAAAGGTATACTATCTAAAATCGACCAAATTAATAAAAACTTTTTTTGGAACAAGACCCAATCTAACAAACATAACCCCCTGATTAGCTGGAATAAAATTTGTTCTCCTAAGGATCAAGGAGGCCTTGGGATCCGATCAGCTGAAGAGCGTAACATAAGTCTTCAAATGAAACTTATTTGGAAAATTTACACTCAGCTTGATAACATATGGGTAAAAGTAATCAATGAAAAGTATCTTAGAAATAATAAAATCCATGATCGTACCTGAACATCCAAAATACATCCTGGCAATTTGTTCGGCTCTTACACCTTAGAGAAACCTTTCAAAAGGGCCTTCTTTGGATAATAGGGGATGGTTCAAATATTAATGTTTGGACCGACCCATGGCTCAAAGACATCAAACTAAACAGCTACAAATATAACAATGACCCTGATATGAAAGTCGCACATCTGCTGACTGTGGACAAAAAATGGAACTTGATCCTAATTCAACAACTCTTTCCTCCTCACATTGTCAATGAGATAATCCAAATACAAATCCCAGATTGGAATACGCCAGACAAACTCGTCTGGAAGCAGTGTTCTAAAAGTCGCGCCTAGGCGCTAGGCGGGACGGGACCTAGGAATTTTTTAGCCTAGGCGGTCCTCTAGGCGGAAATCCGCCTAGACCTCACCTTCACCCGCCTAGGCACCGCCTACACCTCTCCTAGTCCCGCCTAGGCATCGCCTAGTCACGCCTACTCCAACGATTATTCAATTTTAGCTTGTAAATATGTGATTATTTGACTTAGGGATTTTTTATCCCCCAAGTCGAAATGCATTTGCTTTTGAGTCGAACCTATAGTTTTGGATTTTAGGAGGTTTAGAGTTGTTAGTCAGATGCGTACTTTTGCGTTTATTTACTTAAGTGTGAGTTAAACACCGCAAATTTGGGTTTAAGAGTGATATTATGGATTATTATTACATTATATGAATTATTGAAAAGTATTATTTGTTAAAATATAAGAAATTAATCAAGTTTTCTCTAAGTCCGCCTAGGCGCCGCCTAGGCACCCGCCTAGCCGCCTAGGCGTTAGATGGTACCCTACCGCCTAGCGGCCGCCTAGCGCCTTTTAGAACATTGTCTGGAAGTATGATCGACAAGGTATATACTCTACGAAATCCACCAAAACCATGTGGTCCATGTCACAACTTCCACGTGCAACCATAGAAAATAACTCCTAGATTTGGAATCTTTGTATTCCTCCAAGGACACAAAGCTTCATATGGAAAATTATTGTAGATGGTTTAGCAACAAAAGAACGCCTAGATAAATTCTTCAATAGAGTCCCTGCAAACTGCTATTTGTGTGACCAAGGGGATGAAGATTTAAACCATCTCCTTCTAAACTGTCCGATAACAAAAGAAATCTTTAAAAAAATATGAACAACTAACGGGGGAAGCATTTCTAGGTCTACACAACTCTACAACAACTATGGCTGACATATGACAGATTAGGAAAACAAATACCCATTTCGAGCATATTTGTATAATATGGCAAACAATTTGGGAAGCTAGGAACTTCTCTATATTTAGAGGTAAGGAGTTAGACAACGTAGAAACACTAACAAGGAAAGCAATCAAGAGTATTACTGAATGGGAAAAAGCAAATCACAAAGAGTCAAATATACAACCAAATCCTAGAAAAAATTTTAAGAAGTGGACAAAACCCCCGACGACTATCTACAAAATCAATGTAGATGGCTCGGTTAAACCCTCGGGGGATTGCCAGGTTAGGAGTATTGTTCGAGATTGGATTGGGCAAGTTAAGGATTTCTTTCAGTGTAAAAACTGTCAGCCAAAACAATTCATTTGAAAAAAAAGTTACAAGGGGATCTGTCATCCAAACAGAATCCCTGGCTGTTTGCAGAGGACTAGAACTAGCCCTCACTAGAGGATGAAGAATGATTATCATAGAAGGAGATAATTTGGAGGTGATAAAGGGCATCACAAGAGCTAACCTACCTCATTGGGAGATCATGAGAACCATAGAGAAGATCTCAAGATTAATGAAGGAATTCACCTCGATTCAGGTGCAACATTGCTACAGAGAAGCAAATTCGGCTGCAGACTTTCTAGCTAGAAGTAGTAATGAATTCAATCCCTATAACCTCTCTATGAGTATGGAATTTCGTAACATCATCCATCAGGATGATCAAGGATGATCTTTTTAAAGACATCCTATATAGTTTGCCTACTGTAAAAAAAAAGTGTAGCCTTTGAAGCTTGATATGAATACCATCCTCCAAAGCGGTTATTACTAATAGACCCTAACGGGCTCTTTCAACTTCCTCTTCTAAACCGGTTTATTAAATTTTAAATGAACCCGTTTTTAAAATTTTAATTAACTCTCGACTCTTCAAACATATTCTTCTCATCACACAGGACAAAAGAGAGAGCCGCCAGAGAGTTGCCGACGGTGGTCAGGGAGTTCTATCCATCGGTCGAATGCACTAAGCCTCCATAGAGTTGTGTTGTTGTTGTTGTTCGCTGCCTCGATGATTCCCTTCTCTCGCGGCATCGACCCACACAAAAACAAAGAGCGCAGAGTCCTGGTCGGAGCGGTGGACCTCTTCGCCTTGTGCACCAAATCAAACCCCTCCGTGCTCGGAGTTAGGGTTGTGGTGGTCGTCGTCGGTGAAGGTCTCGGAGTCGGCGGCAGATCTGGAGGCGGCAGATCCATGAGCGAACGGAGGAGGAAGGTAGAGGAAGCCATGGGAGAAAGCTCGGTGAGGGAGACCGAGATTGGGAGAGAGAAGCGGAAGATACAGAATGAAAGGGATGTGGCGGACACGATGAATCCTCTCCAACGATGCCTTTGTCAGGTATGTTAACTCTAATTTATCAGTCCCTAATTTCTCCAATTGATCTTCTTTCTCTGATGAAATTGAGTTGTTTGAAAACTCTAAGTTGGTTTGATGGGCTAGCTTGGCAATTTTGGTTGCATTGATGGTTTCTGTACCAATTCGAACCTGAATGGGGTTGGCTTTGTAAATTAGAGAATAGTATGACAGACAGATAGTGAATTAGGGAATGGAGAATAGTATGACAGATTGACAGACAGTGAATGGAACCTCTAAACTAAGCAATTTTGTCAATGGAGCATAGTTGTTTGAAACCTCTAAACTACGCAATTTTTTTTATCAATGGAGAATAGTAGGACAGACAGTGAATTAGGGAAAAATTTGTCAATAAATTAGGGAAAACTAAACTAAACTATGCAATTTTGTGAATGAATATAAGAGTTGTGACACACAGACAATTTTGTCAACGAATTAGGAAAAGCTAAACTAAGCAATATGCATATATTTTTGGAGAATAGTATCAAAGAATCCAGAAAAGAATATAATTATGCGATGGACAATCAGTGTATTATGACTTGTGATGTAGAGCTATTGTACTCTTGATCTGTTGCGACTTCTGATGGACAATTTTGTCAATGAATTAAATAAAAGAGCAATTGTACCCTTGATCTGTTGTGACTTGTGATGTAATTTTTAGCATATTAGCTCAAATGGTAGAGCTATGTGTTTTTACACATCGGTGTGAGTTTGAATCTCACATAAGCTTCAAAAACTTGTCATTAAAGCTTGAATAAATAATCTGAAGCACCGGTTGAAATAGAACATTAACAAAAACTTTCTTCCAAATGTTGTGCAGAACTTACTTTAGCAAAAATCACTTTAAGAATACTAATCTAATACATGTAAATTACTTAACACCATGTTTTACTGGAAATCTTGGACACCAACATCTTCAAAATCAGCTGAAACAGTTTTCATGTAAACAATATTGTATTTGAGAATTAGTTATCAATGTGGGCAGCTGAAGTAGTTTTCATGTTCTTCTTATATGGAAATTTGGTTACAACTTGCGAATGCAGAAGCCATGGAGTTGGATTATAGTTATTAAATCATTTTATGCCTTGTCCAGGCACTTTTATTGATAGTCCTGTTATTTTGTTGGATGTGCCCAAAGAGATAGACGCGGTAGACACTACAAGTCACACCTTTACCCGTTGTTCCCTATTATGTTACCAAGTTGTTGTCAATTGCTTAGTAGCCCTTCAGGAGACATGGAGCGCAAAAGCAAGCCATTTTGAAGAAGCACCAGGTTGATTTAATGTTTACAAGAACCGGGTTCATAAGAGTAAATTGAAAGAGCCAATTTGGACTAATCAAAATCAAAGGACTGTGAGAGGGGATATATATGGGGACAGCTGATTCAAAGCCACTCTAGCACTAAAGCTTGCTGCAACCGCAGCAGGTCTTTCAGATGCAACCCCTCCCCCCAATCTTTAGAAGAGGCCACAAATGCTGATAGCAGAAAAACAAATATTGAGAAAAATTTTGAGAATGGAGGCTAGAATCATATGAGAAAATGAAGCAACTACTACAAATCTCTGAAAAATAAAAGATGTCATCTTATTAATGAACATTATTGAAGAGTATCAATAGAGTCAAGAGACAGGTGTATTTTATAAAAAGAACAATGATTCATTATCAAACAGCAAGAAACTGGAACACTCAGAAGAAGGGTTGCATTCACTTCAAACGAAATTTCATATGTTGAGGAAGGAGGAACCCTCGAGGCTCTTGATATAGCATCAGATGATACAAGAAAGACTATCTCTACACCGGTATTAACGTTTCCACAAGATTTCTCCGCTGAAGCCAACAATGATTTCACGGCTGTAGCAATTGAGGTAACCATTCTTGATTATGTCCCTACAACAAATTGAAGATGCTCATCAACTTGCATATCCAAGGCATCTTACATCCTCTGCTTTATGAAATCCAATATGCTCTAAGTCGAACCTACTACACCCATTCCTCGCTTCTTTAGCTTGATGAGCATTGGACAAAATTAATCTTCTATCCATCGCATCCTCCACCTTCATTTCGTCAATCTCAATTTGCCTCATCCTATTGATTGAAAACCCTTTATTTCCTCTGCAAAATTGATTTGAATTATTCCAATTAGCAATAAAAAAAATTTGAAGTATAGCACCGTAAAATTCTCTTCCTCCCAAAAGGCAATACCTGGTGGATGTGATGAATCATACAAATTTCAAAACAGTATACAATTTAGAATCAAGAAACTATATCAGCAGTTCAACACTTGATAAATAGATCATCTCAATTAGGTGAACTTAGCCCTTAAAAGGTTAGAAAGCATTTACCCGAAAATCTCCAGAGCAAGAGCCACTTCTTCTTCTTTTGGCGCTTCAAGAATTGGATTAGACAAAAGATTTAACCTGCGGTTTACTTACATGGATCAGAAAGTTCAAAAACTAAAATAAAATTTGTGAAAAATGGAACCCAACCAATTGACCAAGGTAAGAGAAGGGTGAAATGGGACAGAAATATCTTTCTTCTCTCTTGCCAAATTGTTAACATCTAAAACAATTAAGAGCTACTGAATTGAGGAAACGAAAAGTACACTATGCCTCAATATTTCCTAGTAGAATAAACAGCTAGATTAAACCTTGAAAAACTCAGATTCTATTAAAATGAATCTCATGAATCATGATCAATTATAGTCTCCTAAACTCAAGTAAGAAGAAGGTCCACTCATAAGAGATCTTCATGAAGAAAATCGATGATTCAAGTAAATTAAACCTTGAAGAACTCAGATTCTATTAAACTGGATCTCAGGATATAGAAATATAGTCTCCTAAACTCAAGTAAGAAGAGGATCCACACAGAAGAGATCTTCATGAAGACAACGGATGATTCGAGTAAAATGAATGAATCCTACAAAGATGCTGAAATGAAGTAGACTTTTAGCACTAAAAATCACACACACACAAAAAGTATTAAGCAAAGTAATGGGCTAATGAATAAAAAAAGACTGATACTTTGTATTGGTATAACCCTAAATTGTGAGTAGCATCCTGCTTCAGCAGCAATATAAGATGATGATCTAAAGAAACCGCACGCAAAAACAATTTTTATAAAGAGATTAAAAACAATTGCGACAGAAGGAATCCAAGCAGTAGGAGAATCAAAGTTCTTTAAATTCAAGATCAAATCTAAGATCTGATCAATTACCGCTTCTATAAAGTGCAAGACCAAGCAGATCTAGCAGCTTATATGACTCCTAACACAATTCAAACCCGGTCTTAAAAGAATCAACGGGAATTCAATATAAAACAAAGTCCGTGCTTGATCAGATCGACCATAATTAAGCAACTTAAACTCCAGTTCCAGATCCAAAAGCATCACAGATAATCGTTGCACCAGATCACGAGAAACAACTACAAGATCAACCAAAAAAAGGAACAAAAAAAGAGGAAAAAAACACAAACTATAAGCAAAATCCCTCAAATTAGATCAGAACCAATCGGAATTGACAGTTGAGGTAACAACACAAGAAATTCACCTCCGGCGAGAATCGGCGGTGACATGGCGGAGGTCATCAATCGAAGAACGTGGCAAGTTACAGAGGTAGATCCGCCATCGAACGCCCGTAAGATGAGATAGCCGAGAGAGCAACGACTCGGAATCCAAAGACTTGTCAACCCTGATCAACAACGGTCAGGATCATTCGATGTTCAGCTCAACCCCTCAAAAAACCTCAGAAATTCGAGCAAAAGCACGGAAAATAGAGATTTCGTGAAAGCAACAAACGCGAAAGTAAGAATTTTATGAGAAACCATAAATCCTCTAACAAATTATGAGGTTCAAATTAAGAAAATAAGAATTTTAATCCCTTGATCAATTTCAAATCCGGCAAAATTCATCAAGATCGAATCAAAACCCTAATTCCCAAATATAACCACCCCTATACAAATTCAAGAAACATACCTAATTCACCATTGTTGATATTATCGTCTCACCCGTGCTCAAATCGGCGCCAGTACCGAAGAAAATCAGAAAAGAATCGCTGGGTTTTATTAGTGCTTGTATCACCATAACCTTTGGTGGCGGCGGCCGTAACGTTGTCATCCCTAATCCGTTCATCTGTCATCATCGGTTGTCTATCTCGTTCTTCATACTAGCGTCAATCTTCAGCGAGAGTCTTCTCCCAATTGCTTCTCTTAGTTCTCTATTGCATCATTTCACCGCTAATACAGAAGTGGAGAACGGGTTGAGCAGTTGAAGAAAACGTGGGTTGAGAAAGTGGTTTCTTAGTTTGCCCAAAAGGTTGACACGTGGCTCCATTTTTTCTGAAGACATTGCTTCTGAAATTATAAGTATAAGGGGTGGATATGATCTACTAGTAAAATTGAAAAAGGGTTTTATTAAGGAAATAATTGCATTAAATTTTATTAGTTATTTATTTCTTAAAAAATTATATTGAAATAATATATGATAAATTTTATTTAGATCATTTATTACTTTAAAAAATTTATTAAATTTTATATTTAATATAACAGTGATAAAATTTAAAAAAATATAGATAAAACTATATTGAAAATATATTTTTTTTAAATTTAAAATATTAATAAGATTATAACTTTTATTCAATAAACAAATAGATGAAACAATATGCAAACCAAATTGTTTTTAAGTTTTACACATTATTACTTTATCAAATTTATTAAATTTTACATTTAAATTTATTAGTGGAAATAAAAAAAGATATAAAAAGTGTGGAAAAATACTTGTTTTAAATTTTAAAATTTAGTTTTAATAATAAATATAATAGATTGGATCCATAAATAAAATGAATAACTAATATGAAAACAATAAATACATAAATATTAGGGAAAAAATCCCTTGGTTGGAATAATAAAATAAATAAATATTTTTAAAATATGAAATAAATTATATTTTTAAAATATATAAATAAAATTGTCTCATGTCATGTTTGTGGCATGGATTGGAGTGCCTAGTAGTTGTAAAATTGACATCAAACATAATCAATCTTCCTAACTAAAATTAAATGCCAATATTTAGGCTACTCTTATATTTTTCTTTTTATTTTCTTTTTATCAGAATATGTTACAATAGAAAAGAAAATATGTTGCATTTGCAAAAGTGTTACATCAGTATAAATAATGTTACATCCAGTGTAACATATTTTGTGCTAATATAACAATTTGCTAATAAAAGTTAAAATCTGTTACAATAGATACATATGGTAACAAATTATAAAAATGTTACACAAAAACTGTTACATTAGGCCTTGAAATGTAGTAGTGTAGTTATTTACAATTAGTTCATAGCATTAAAAAATGTTGGAAGCTTTGGCCTTGGTTTCAACATGTTGGTTGAAGGTGAAGGGATGATTCAAGATTAATGTTTATTGGCTTGTTTTAGATTTTATACTGATTACTGGGATTAGGTGCTTGTGTATGTGTTAACTACGATCGAACTGGGTGCTTGATCCTTTTAGATACATTTTCTCTTTTTAAGTTATTTTGAAAAGTTGTTTGCTTACATACACTTCCATCTTTCTCTTAATATTGGAGCAGAGATAAATCCGGGGAGAAGCAAATGAAGAAGCATTTGTTGGCAAAGAAAGCTAAAAAGGATGAAAATTTAGCTTCAAAAAGTCCAAGGCAAACCCATATCCACCAAATGCTGCTATGCAAAAGCATGGATTATATTGATAATGCATGCCCTTAATATACATAATAGCTTCTTTAATCCTTTTTAGTTTTATGACGAGCTTTGTTTTAGTGTTTACAAAGTTGAATTTAGGTATATTTGCTCAGATGGCTATGGAAGACGGCTATGAATTCTGGTAGACTGGCTTAGTCTCTCCTTGTCTTTGATTTCAATCACTATGTATGGAAGATGGCTATGGAAGACGACAATGATAATTGAATGGTCCGATTAAAGATGGTAAGCGACTCTAACCATATATTTCTTGTGTTTTGGTGGTAGATTGATAATGTACCTTTTAGAAATCTTTTGTAAAGGATTGGGAATATACATTGTGTCTTGAATGTATTGTAATCTCATTTTGGTTGTAAAAAAATCTCTTTTTGTATATTTGTGTGTTAACATCTTAAGTTTTAAATTTTAAAAGGGATAATGGTGATAAAATTCAGTTGCCAACATAACATGGTGACCAAAATCGAAGTTGATAATTAGCCGATGCCGAAAGTGTAGAGTGTATTAGTAGGTGACATCAGTAAGGTGTTGAAGGTCTTAGTTAGTTATAGCTGTCAGAGTGTCAGTAGAGGCAATAAGGGGTGATGTTGTTATAACAACCCTCAGCTATATATATAGCCTAATGTATTTATAAATAGCCTATTAGCTCAATTGGTAGAGCATTGTGTATGCGCACAAAGATGTGAGTTCGACTCTCACATAGGCTAATGCGGAGTATGTGTTCATATCTCTATGGACTTATACGATTGAACATGGTAGGAAATATATACACTAGTGGCAGGACAAATTTGTGAATCTGGTAGGACAAATTTATAAATATCTATGAACTTATAAAATTATGAACTGGTAGGAAATATATACACTAGTGGTAGGACAAATTTGTGAATCTGGTAGGACAAATTCATAGGCTTATAAAATTATGAACCTGGTAGGAAATATATACACTAGTGGTAGGACAAACTTGTGAACCTGGTAGGATAAATATTTTTTTTGTGTTCTCGTCATCTCTGTGGCTGTTAAAGTGGAAAAAGTTTGGAATTAAAAGGATGAACTAGTACATTAGTTTCAAAAGGATGAACTACTACATTCTTTCTCCCAGGAAGCCTGCAACTCACCTTTGATTTTTTTCTGACCATCAAACTAGTGTTTTTACTTCACTAGATTACTTCACTAGATTATTTCTCACATAGGCTAATGCGGAGGAAATATATACACTAGTGATAGGACAAATTTGTGAACTTGGTAGGATAAATATATGATATTGGTATGATAATAATGTAATCACTGAAATTCCTAAGTGTAGAACTAAGTCAAAAAGTACGAGGAAACTTGAAAACTCATGGTAGGATAGATGGAAACTAATGGTAGGAGACAATAACGATATTGGTAGGATCAGCATGGAAACCCAGTAATTCATGTATAACTTGACACTAATGGTAGGATAGATGTACACTGGTGGTATGAATGTACGATATATCTATACTATTGGAAAAATGTAAATGCATAATTGACTTTATGAAAAAAATGAATGATGATGAATCTCAGAAAAGCAAAAGGAGAAGGCAGACTCCACAGGCAGAAACTGAAATTATATGAACCACAGATGCAAAAGCTATACATGGATTTATCATGTGTGATGATGAATCTCAAGCTATGGTCCCTATCCTGGATAAGGTTAGTGCTGCACTAAAAGACAAGATCCAAGTAGTGAAGATTGACACTCAGAAGTACCCAGCCATCGCTGACAAGTTCATGATCATCGTTTGGAGAAAGAAAAATGAGTAAAACCTAAACTTCGAAAAGAAAAGGGGGAAAGTGAGACAATGGAAAAGAAAAGGGGGAATCGTCCCTACCAGATTCACAAATTTATCCTACCATTAGTGTATATATTTCTTACCAGGTTCATAATTATACAAGTCTAGAGAGATTTATGAATTTGTCTTACCATGTTCACAGATTTGTCCTACCACCAGTGTATATATTTCCTGTCATGTTCATAATCGTATAAGTTCAGAGAGATTTATGACTTTGTCCTAACATGTTCATAAATTTGTACTACCATTAGTATATATATTTTTTGTCAGGTTCATAATTGTATAAGTTCAGAAAGATTCATGAAAACATACTCCGTATTAGCCTATGTGAGAGTCGAACTCACATCTTTGTGTGCAAACACAACGCTCTACCAATTGAGCTAATAGACTATTTTCAATGGGTCCTTATGATCGTCTAGGCATCAAGAAGTGATAATTTCGCAGGAAGCAAAAATAGCGCTTGGATTTGTAATCTTAATTTTCAAGTTCTGCAATTGATCAAAAAGAGAGAGTATAAATTTGTAATCTTAATTTGCAAGTTCTGCAATTGATCAAAAAGAGAGAGTATAAATTTGTAATCTTAATTTGCAAGTTCTGCAATTGATTAAAAAGAGAGAGTATAAATTACAAACTCTCTGCAACTGGTCTCGTGAAACCGTCACCTGGGGGTGGTTCTGTTATAAGAAAAAGGAACAACTACAAAGGATAGGTACAAGATCACTTACCCATCGCTGCCACTGCCACCGGACAAACTCCTTGCACTTTTTCAGGTATGAAAGGACATTTGTACACTATTGGTAAGACAGAAATATTCTATTGGTAGGATGGGGACTGTATCGTTTCCTGGGATAAACAGGTAACTTTTTTACCGTCCTTTCTGCTTCTCTCCTACTCTGCCTCACTTTTTGTAGAGCAAGTTATGGTGTTTCAGATCCTCCTCTCAAACTTATATATGTTCTTGGGGGACACCCAGCAATGCAATCATTGCATTTTCCCCTAATAAATGCTCCCCTCTTTCCCCAAAGGAGGAACCCTGTTTTGGCGCCAAAACTGCACTGACAGCCCGCCAAATCAGCTACAGTGAATCCCCTCCAGATTCTCTCCAAAATATCTCCAGGTATGGAAAGACAGGTTTAGCCTATTGGTAGTACCAATTCTTTCTATTGGTAAGATGGGCAGTGTACAGTTTCCTTAAATGAACAGATGATGCCTTTTGGTGCCAAATGTCAGTGACAGCTACAGTGTAGCTATAATGTCCCCCCTAAGGGTGTGCAGAAAAACCCAAAACCGAAAATACGACACGAAAACACGACAACACGATACGAAAAAACCCGAAACCGAAAAAACACGACACGATAATGACACGAACCGAGAAAACACAGTTGTAAACGGTTCGTGTTTGGGTCGGGCAAATCACCTTGTCGGGTACCCGACACGTACCGTTTAATTTTTTTTTATTATTTTAATTTTAGGTTGGGAAGTATAATACTAGTATAAATAGAATCCTATAAGCATCAGTAAACTCCGCTAGCCCAACTGGTTCCATGTAAGCACATTCACTTGGGTGTTTCAAATAGGCCGGGGTTCGAGTCCTCACACCTCCAGCCCTTCTCCAGTTCGCCCCTTCCTCCAGGCTCCGGTGCTCTCTCTCACCTTCTCACTTGCTCTCTTGCTTTCCGCCATGGCGCCATGGAAGAAGGTTCCATTGAGAAGGGCGGGGCCCAGTCGCTTCTTCTTCTTCTACAGTTCCGAGCCTCTCAGGCGCTTCTTCTTCTCCTTCTCTATCCCTTCTTCTCCAGTTTCGAGTACAGATCTGGGCGCCCTTGTTAATCGCCCTTCTTAATCGATTCTTCTTCTTCTTCTCCGGTTCTTCTCCAGTTCCGAGTATAGATCTGGGCGCCCTTCTGAATCGATTCTTCTTCTCCGGTTCCAAGCCTCTCAATCACTTCTTCTTCTTCTTCTCCAACCCTTCTACAGTTCGAATCTCTTCTTCTCTTCTCCAATTTGTGCGAATTTGTTCAAAGTAAACAACCCTAAATCTCGACATTGTGCCAATTTGTTCGAATCTATAGCGTTGTTGGTGTTGTTTTCCTCCTCCTTTAGGGCCTATGCAAATTTCTAAGTTGTTGTAGTGCGAATTTGTGATTTGTGCAAAGTAGTTGTATTCCCTTTCAATCGTTTTTAGGGCTTGATATTCTTCTCCGCCAGGCCATCTCTGAAATTATTTACTGTACAAAAAAAGAAGAAGGAAGAGCATCCGGTTCGTGTCGGATAACCCGGTATCCGACACGGAGCCGAATAACTTAACCGTGTTGGGTACCCGGGTTAAGATGGTTCGTATACGGTTCGGGCATTTTGGGCTAAACGGTTTCGGGTACCCGACACGATTAACCGGTTCGTGTCGGGTACCCGGATACAGGGGTGGAGCTGGGGGGTGCTCGAGCACCCCCCTGGCCGGAAAAAA
Organism: Persicaria maculosa; assembly: GCA_963922045.1. NCBI lineage: Eukaryota > Viridiplantae > Streptophyta > Magnoliopsida > Caryophyllales > Polygonaceae > Persicaria > Persicaria maculosa. The sequence continues at coordinate 35,206,646 of OY998259.1, read as the reverse complement.
AAAAAAAACAAAACAAAATATTTTTTTACATATATTTAGTATATTTAAGGTAATATAACATTTTTAAGTGATATTTGAAGTAGAACTGCTATCTAGCTCAATTGGTAAAGGGGAGGGAAGAGAATTAAATGGGTTTGGGTTCGAATCTCAAACTCTTCACTTTTTATTTGTTTTATTATATCATTATTCCACACAATTATTTAGGGATTTCTTTGTATATTTTTAGTTTCTCTAAACTATTTCAATTAAAAAATGCCATGTCATATTTAAATTTAATATTTTCCTTCAATATTGTTTTAAAATTAATTCTTCTTAATTTTTTTCCTATATTTTTTTTGTTTCTTTCAACTATTTAACTAAAAACTAGCCTATACCCCGTGCACTACGCACATGATTTTTAAAATTAATCGACTCATGGGATTTATAAAATTAATGTATACTTATCTTATTTTTTGAATGTTATCATATTAATCAACGCGTTTTAGATGATACGAGTTCAAATATCTTGTAGACTATCTATGCTATATGTAATTATGTAGTTATCATGTTGCTTAGCTTTTGGTCTTTTGTGAACAATTGAAATAGAATTTAGATTAAAAAAAATTTCATAAACAAAAAGCTTGAAATTACAGAATTTGAAAGGACACAATTAAGAAAAACAATCGAAGCTAAATTCATGCCCATACATGACAACAATGGTTGAATCAAAGCTAAATAGAAGCTATATAAAATCTGTATGCTGTCAAAATTCAGTAGTTGTAAATACGAAAATTGGAAGATGCTCCTCAAATTGACGTTGATTCTCCCGTGCCAATGTCAAATTAGTGACCTCAAAGTAGGAAGGATACCAAAGGATTACACTCCTTTGTACCAAAAACCAACATTAAATAGCGGGCAGAAACTATAGTCTCGACATACAATCCCCTCCATCTTAGGCGTGAATTGTGCACCACACTGATGCTTCAACTTTGCAAGTATACTTCTTTCATGATCATTGTTAGGACTCTTATTAAATAGCAAGCATAGAGATAGCTTTTTCCTGTAAGTAATTGGGAACATTTGCATTTAAAGATATATCCATGTTAGGTGACAGGATAGGAAACAAAAAATTATTGATTAAATCGGCTAACCTATAAAATTCTGGGAAGCAGTAGTATTAGAAAAGTTAGAACCTAGGAGTGAGAGGTCCCTAACATGGATTATTTGACATCATTTCTTAGTGTTTACAATGGAGTTTTGGGTTGTGTCATAAAAATCCTATTCAGATTCCAACCTTTTATCAGTGTAATAAAATCAATAAGGTGCTAAAAATCTCAAGTGTCACATACTTACAACCAGAGTGGATTTACGAGAGCACCCTCCGTTCCAAAATAGATGATCTTTTATGTTTTCTAGGTAGGCAGTTGTAATAATTTGTGTTGTTGACTTTTTAAAAGATTTTGATTGGTTAAAATATGTAGTGTGTATTAAAAAATATTAAAATTTATGAAAAAAGTTAGTGAAATAATGATTTTTTTTTAAAATGAAGTGTTTTATTAAAACTTGTGCATAAAGCTAAAAGCTCATTTATTTTGGAACGGATTGAGTAGTATCCACAAAGAGTCTTTTGCTGGCAAGCAATAAGCATAAACGACAAAATCAGTAACATGGTGTTTTAGTAACATTTACTTGTTAACAAACTGGATGCAAAAATGGTACGATGTCCAAGTCAGAAAGAGGAGAAAACAAATCATTAAAGAGACATAAGTTTGATCGATACTAGTCATACTAATAGTGTAATAGCATAACCTAATCAGATAAGCTCAGTTCATAAAAATTGTGAGAAAACATATCTATTGTTTTGATCCTAGGTAAGGTGACTTAAGTGGGAAATGCCACCTTCAAAATAAGAGCCTTTACCTTGTTTGTAAGAAGGAAGTAAATGGAAATGCCACCTTCAAAAAAATACAAAACTTCATTCGCGTGTCTATAAGAAAAGTACATATATCTTCCAAGCCCGGGTTCAAAAATTGGATTTAAATGTAACATGCGGATTTAATCTCGTGTTTCTATCGGACCTGCAATTTTTTAACATTTTGGTAAATATTTTAAAATCATGAACATTTTGCTAATTTATTTAATTGTGAATATTTTAAAAAAAAATCCTTCTTCTATGTGTATATAATGCAAATTAATTCTTCTATGTGTATATAATGCAAATTAATTAATAATACGCCTATATTCTTAACTTAATAAAAAAATAGTGTAGGCAAATAATAATCATAACGTACTAGAAAATTATTAAAATTATTAGTAAATTATTAAAATAGTTAGCAATATCGTTTTGTTAGTTTAAATTATTAGAAAATTACATAATACGACAATAAATAATACGATAACATCCGAAAAATATGATTAGTTTACTTAGATTAATTTAAAATCCCGTGCGTTGCGCACGGGTTATAGGCTAGTTTTTGTAAAAATCTTCTTAATAAGTATAAAAAATATTTTACGAAATTTTTTTAGCACCCCCTGAATTTTATCCTGGCTCCGCCACTGCCCGGATATGCACACCCCTACCCCCCTTCACCTGCTACTTTCTCATCTGGTTGCCCCAAAATTTTGCAAAACTAGATCATATTCTACCCCTAGCAAATTTCCAATATACTAGACTAGTTTTGCAAAGTTTTTTTTTTTGGTCTAGTTTTGCAAATTGACCTTTAGTTTTTTTTTTTTAATTAGGTAAAAATTCGAGACCAGACCTACCTGAACCTCGAAGGCCGACAAGTCGGTAGACGGAAACCGTCAAAAATAAACAAAAATACAAGGATGGTGCAACCTACAGGCAAAAACACTCTACAAAGCGAAACTAAATTACGGAATAATTGGCCTTTATTATATGTATATAGATAAATTGCGGAATAATTAATTAATTATTTTTTGTTGGGACAAAAAGAAAAGAAAGGAGAAGGGAAATCCCAAAAATATGAGGGAGGCTGGGATTTTAATTTTGTGCGAGAGCTGCAGAACTCGGTTTGACACCAACCGTCTTGAGAGAGGAAGAGGAGGAAGAGACCGCAATCTCCTTCCTTCCTTTGTTAATTATCTTCTTCTTCCTCTTGATTCGCGCCTATTCCTTTGATCTGCCCCCCTTGTCGCGATGAACCAGAAATCCGCGGTTTCCAAGGACCTCAACGCCAAGCACAGCAAGGTATCTCCTTCCCATTTGATTGTTGTTGTTACTATTTGTTTTAATTAGGTCATGTTTTTTCATCCCTTTTCCTTCATTCTGAGTTAAGGGATTCGAATTCCCGACAATCTGTTTGTTTGGTTGTTTTGATGTGCCGCTGGCAATTTTTATTCTTGTTATGGTGCGTGGGGGGTTTCCATCGCCTGTTATTCGTTTGCAATTTAGGTTTTCTGTCCGTCATGGTTTATCTGAAACAATACAAGACGGCGAAAATGGATATTTTTAGCTGTTGTTGTTGTTGTTGTGGTTGAGGCAGTGGTTATCTGATTTCCGGAGACATGATGTTGTGTTGAATCATTAAATTTTTTATGCTGTATGGATTCAATCTTATTTGACGAAAATAGCCGCTGAATCATGCTAACATTTTCTTGTTTTGATTGCGGAGTTATTCTAGAATATGGTATTTGAAGATTGATGATAGACTTTTATTGGTAGGATAAGCTTTGAGTGCCTCAAATGTATCTAAACTTGACGTTTCAGTTGGATACTTTTAGATTTATGACTTACCAGGGACCTTTTTTATGCTAAAACTTGAGCGTGGATCGCTATAAGGCCAGATCAAGGATCACTATTAGGCCTTAATACATACAAAAGGATGTCAGTAGTAATGGCAGTTCACAGGATCTCTATGCGGATCAGATTTACGGAAGTAAAAATGCTGAAACTAGAACATTGACTCTTGATTAGACTTGCTCAAGTTTCTCTTGTTTCTTTTGGTGTTTTACTTCTTTCACAGGGTTTGCATTTAACTTGTGATCTCTATGTGGTTTGTAAATTTGCCAATTTCGATTCCTATGGATGAATGATGGCTTTTATTCCATAGGTCTCACCTTTATTTTTGTTGCTGGTAGATTGAATTGAGTTGTCTATTCTTTTGGGGCTGGTGAAGTTATAATTAATTTCTTCTCTATCCAACTATCCCTCTGTCCTCCAAGAGATAGGCTGCTCCATGCTATCAGAGGTTCAAATTCCAAAATAGATGCTGTTATACCTGAGTGAGAAAAACTCTAGTTAGGGAGGATCCATTTCGTATAAATTAGGATATGATATTTACTGATGCTTTCTGTAGTGCCTTGTGATATTCTTCTTCAAAATGAACAATTGCATATTGAGGTTAGAAAACTCTGGAAGTTAAGAATTTCTAGTGGCTTGATTTATCTATTTCAGAAAGGCTTTTGATTGTCATGTCTTTGAACTTGTCACTTTTCTTTCTCTGGAAGTTTTGACATTTTCTTTGGCTTGATGTATCTATTTTCACAAAGGCTTTTGATTTGTCATGCCTTTGAACTTGTCATTTGTTTTTGGCCTTTAAATAGCACTTCTGAGCTCTTCACATGATTAAGTTTGTTATTTAACTGTTCTTTTTATTTTCTATCACAGATCTTAGAAGGGCTTCTTAAGTTGCCACAGAACAAAGAATGTGCTGACTGCAAAGCCAAGTAAATTTTATCAGAAATAAAATTAACTCGGAGCACATTTGTGTGTCTCGAATTTAGAACTTCTGGAATTGTTTTATCAGAATTCAGACATACAGCTCAATCATCTTTTCTGCAATGAGCCTTATTTGTGTCCTTTTTTTTCTCTCCCGGTTTTCTTACATTTCAGAAGAAAGAGTATATATATTCAAGATTCTTTCAAGTTTTTTTGGATTTATCTTGAACAAGCATGACCTCAAGGCCATTTTTAGTTCGTTATATGATCTTCCCCTATAAAGTTGGTATCTGAAAATAAGATATTTGGTATGCAGAGGTCCAACATGGGCGAGTGTGAATTTAGGCATTTTTATATGCATGCAGTGTTCTGGGTTTCACAGAAGCCTTGGGGTACACATATCTCGGGTACGTCTCTTACATGTTTCCAAAAAATATTTAACATGCTCTTCTTCAAAAAAGGGATAAAAAAAAGGGCTATATCTATATGATTTAGCTGCAGCAGTACGTGTGCTGGACTGCTGGCAGGAAGGGGAAGATTAATTTGTTGTTTATCATCTGAACATTTCCATGTACCATAGCTACTTGATGTTACATTTGATAATTAACTAATTATTGTTGCTTGTTGGAGAGAAATTCATCATGTTATAAGATATTGATTCATGAAGACTGCCGCCTTACTGAATATTGATGCAGGTCAGGTCGGCCACACTGGACACCTGGCTTCCCGAGCAGATTGCATTGATTCAGTGTAAGCTTTCAACATAGTGGTATTGGGTTATTGTCCGATAATATTAGCTTCATTTCAACAAGGAGAAGATAGTCCTCTATTAACATTTATCTCTTTATCTATATAGCAATGGGAAATGTCAAGTCAAACAGTTACTGGGAAGCAGAGCTACCTCCAAATTATGATAGAGTTGGGATTGGTCACTTCATTCGTGCAAAGTAGGACATTCAATTTCATGAAAAGCGAGTGATGTTCTTTCGTGGATATTCCCTTGTTCTTTTTGCTTATTGTTTTGATCTGTAAAATATCATTACCCTTATTAAAATCAGATTCACAGTTATTGATGCTATTTGTCAGGTATGAGGAAAAGAGATGGGTTCCCAAGGATAGAAAAACAAAGTTGCCATTAGCACAGGAAGATAACTTAATTTCTCACAGCCGTAGGCCAGAGGATGTAAATGGGCATGTACTTGATAATAAATCTATACATGCGTCTGGTGAGACAAAAAGTGCACTTCCACCCAGCACAAAGGAGAGCTATTCGAATATAAGAATCAATCTCCCCCCACCTCCTAAGGGGTCTGAGCCGGTATTCCTTCTTCTTTTGTGTCTCTGGTATAACGATGCTTTTCTTTTTTCAGTCATATTAGGGTTGTAATTTTTAATTGGACTAATTAATGATCTATGGTAGGTTATTCCTGTTACTAGACATCAACCTCAGTTGGTGAAATCTGAAGCAACTGCACCAGCAGCAGAAGCACCAAGGGAGGAAGTTGGTACATCTTCATCTGCCTTGCCTCCCAAGGCTGATATGGCTGTTGATCTTTTGGACATGCTTTCCATCCATGATGGCCCAAGTCAAAATTCTTCCGAAAGTGCTACTAACAATGATAGTGATTGGGCAGTGTTTGAGAGTAAGTGATACCTTTTGTATCCTCAAATCACATGTCGTGCTAATTGCCAGCTTTCTTTGCCCGGTTTGTATACAGATTTACAGAACTTGTGATATGTATATTCTTGTTTTAATGTCATCTTTTGGAATCCTTACAGATGCTGATCAAGAATCAACTTCTGCAAATACCGATTCGACTAATACAGTTGATAGCATGAAACGATCCGCTTCAGAAATTGCACATCTATTTAGTGATTCAGCTTCACTTGCACCTGCAACCCAGGAGAAACCCCAGAAAGATGTAAAGTTAGATATAATGAGTCTCTTTGACAAGGTTCGTCAACTCTTTTTCTATTGACTTTACTCTTTGCCTCCTGCCTTCAGAAATTTTGTTATCCTGTTACCTTTTTATTGAATGTCTTCTGTTGTCCCCATTGTGGGTTTTCACTTATGGCGGCATTTTTAAGCAAGATTGGCATACATTATCCTTACATCTCGATCAATGCACCTATTAACTGCATATAGCTGCTATTGTCATTTTGTGTATGTGCTCGTATTATCAGCTCACAGAACAGATGTGTACCGTGGATTTAGCAATAAAGCTTAGTCCCTGCTTCTATTGTTCTTTTACTTGTTGCTTTTGAGAAATGGCATTTAACATTACCATTGCAATCTCAATCTGCAGTCCAACATAGTATCACCATTTGCTTTACATCAACAGCAACTCGCTATGGCTGCGCAAGCAGCTCAGCCGCATCAACCTGGGGCTGCTGATGTTCAAAACCTGCCAAACGCCATTCATCAGGTTCCTGGGGTGACAGTGCCACAGATGATCCACAATGACATCCAAAAACTTGTCCAGGTATGCACTCTTCAGGAAGTTTCAAGTATTATGATTCTAGGCTAGGATGTATTATTGACCATCTTACGCAATACACTACTGAACATTAAACAGACAGGAAACTCCCAAACACAGCAAAATGCAGAGAGCTCTTCTTCTTCTTCACCTGCCAATGGCGCGAAACCCTCTGAGCATTCTTCTTCTTCAACTACCTCCACCGGACCAAGACAATCAACCGAAGATTACGACTTCTCATCCCTAACACAAGGACTGTTTGCAAAGCGCTGAACAGAGTCACCTTGGAAAATCCCAACATGGTGTCAATAGCATTGTTCATAAAATTATCTTGGTAGATATTTAATTAAGTTTATCCAAATTCTAGAAAGATACAAGGTATTACAAACAACCTCTTATCTGTACTCAAGAGGTCTTATTCAGATGAGCTGTAAATAGTACCCAAAAAAAAAAGGCTCTTTGTGATTGTAACTAGTAAAGATTTGAATAACCACATTTACTAGTGAAACGTATACATTACTTACAGTATTTTATCAATTATAATTTTTTTTTGCCTTTGTATGATTTATTGTTTCCTAGTGGAAAAGAGATTTTAAAAAATGATACTGTACTATACGTAGTACAATTTAATTACCTAAACAAATATCGGAAATAAGCATTTGCAATTTGCAATTGCAAGCGTGATTCAGAAAGGATCAAATCGAAAATTTGGAAGTTCTTCAAGCCGCCTCAGTGCGGTCCAGTAGGGGAGACACGTGGCATGACGCCGCCAAATATACGAAACGCGTCGTTTTGGTGTGACCTCTGCTCTTGATTCCGCCGAGTACTGAGTACCTGTTTCTTTCCATAGTCCCCCCTTACTGCCATCATCGCCTTCAATTAGATCACGCGATCCTCTCTCTCTCTCTCTCTCTCTCGCGTCTGCCATTTCAATAGCCCACCCCATCCTCTTCTTCCTTGTCGAAACAATTTATGTTCGGGATATTGGAACCCTAGCAATTTCCGCGCTTTTACCTCTTCCTCGCGTGGAGCTAAGGAGCTTCAGTTGCTTATTTAATCGGTTGAGTTTGATGTTTTTTAATTTCTATTATTTAATTACGTTGTGGTCGAATTCAATTTCAGTTGCTTGATTGGTTGATTTTCCTGTATTTTTTCAGGCTTTGGATTCTGATTTGGGGATTTCTGCAGGTAATTTATGTGGTATTGTAATTCGCCACATTTATACCAATTGTTCCTCCCTTTTTTTTTTTTCTGTTAATTTGTTTCTGCTTCTGAAGTTTGCTTCTTTGATTTTTCTATTTCATACCAGAATTTTTAATCCGCCTCTGGTTATCGATTAAGCGAGCGGTTCTGTGGGCCTCGCAGAGGCGATTGTTGGTGCGAAGATGATGTTTCCAGCTCCTAAGAAGCAGGTAGACCTACTGACTACTGTGTTTTTTTCCTCCCTCCCTCCATTTTCGGGCTGTTTGAGAGAGGATGAAAGTGTTCCATTGACGATTTTTTTATTTTTCGTGAGAGTAGAGAAAAAGGATTGTGTGCCATGCTAGATTGCTAAGTCCATAGGGTTTTCAAAATGTTGGTAATATCTTGAAATTCTTTTTTCAGTTGCAAAAATAGAAATATGGTACGCGTTGACAAGTAATTGTATCTAACCACATGCAGTGTGTGTGGGTTTCTGTGACATTTTAATTGCTCAGAAGAAAACTGTTGTGCATAATTGATCCAGTTCTAAAACAGCTCTGCCATGACCATCTTTATAGGAAAGTTTAGTTCTGTAAAAGCCATGGATAAAATTGAGTTTTCAGATTATGTGGTTGAAGATGAATTATCTCATGGTTAAACTTGCTGTGAACTATTGAAGAGGATATATGTAATGTGGCAGGTATTTACCCTACATTGGAGAGATATTGAATCTTAATATGGTATATAAGCACGAAGTTATTGCCCTACTGGCTAGCCTTTTGTGTTCGCCTCCTGCTTGAAATATTCGAAATCAGAGATATCTTTCTCCAAGTACCTTCAATTGGAAAATGTTGCTTTTATAAAATATACTCCGTAAGTCCGTATTTTCCTCTCAAGATTTCAGTGAGGTCTTTTAATTATTCAATTTGGATTCCTTCAATCGAAAAGAGAAGCGAAAAGGTTTTTGTTTGTGTTTTTCAGCCTTTTGAGGCTTGGTGAGTACTTTCCTTTATTAATGAAATGGAACGGCAAGGTGTTGAAAATGTTGGAAAGGAAATTTCTCATTTGAGATGGGGCATATTGTTATATTCTACTTTCTTCTGGTACAGCTACAATGGCTAAATTTCTTTGTTCCGTCCAGCTAGTGCGTGATCAGCCTGACGCAGGAGGTGGTCCATTCATGGATCGGATCAGTGAATTACCAGATGAAGTGCTCTTCTCCATCATGTCTTGCTTGTCAATCCAGGAAGCTGGACGGACGAGTGTTCTTTCTCGTAGATGGAAAAATGTGTGGAAGTTAATGATGAATTGGACCTTATCACTAGAAGGTATTCTCTTATCTAATCAGTTGGATGTAGGAGATCGAATCAGTGAATTACCAGACGAAGTGCTTATCTCCATTCTCTCTGGCCTGTCTATACGGGAAGCTGCAAGAACAAGTGTTCTTTCTCACAGATGGAAAAACGTGTGGAAGTTAATGATGCATTGGAGCTTAGCACTCCAAGGTACTGGTAGGGAATGAAATGCAACTAGACTTGGTGTGGAGGGTTGACTGGTTTCCTAAGCCTATATAGTATTGTTAAGTATGTATCAAGGCTTCTGTATTTTCTTAGTTTTCTGCTGTTAATATGTAGATATATAAGATGGTAGAAGGTTATTGTGGGGGTGAAATTTTATTTTGGGCTAGTTAGAAGCTATAATGTACTTAGTTCCTTTTGAAAGGTCATTCATTGTGCAGTAAATGAGGAGAGTTTATGGCATTCAAGGTGTAGCAATTGGAGAGTTTTCGTTGCTACAACTTGAAAGTTATGAACTTCACCAGAGAAGCAGTAGCTGTTACAGTTTGGAAGTGTAGGAACTGTTGGGGAAATTTCATGTTGGATAGTTTCGTGACTCTGATTTCAGTTATGGATCTTGCAGAAGGATATATGATATGATTATCAGGCAGAAATTGAGCGGTGAGAATGGCAAATATAATTTTATACGCTTTATCTTCTTCCTTCCAGCATGCATTTCATTGTCATCCGCTTTGCTCTCCTTGCTAGAAACCATGGTCCCTCGTCCTTTTGGCTGGGCTTCGGAATGGTCCCTGGTCCTTCCAATTTCAGCCATCATGGTCCTAACTCCCTAGTCAGTTGTCACCCATTGTTGGTATGTGGTCGCAATTGGTAGCTTCCTATCAAGATGGTTGATGGATTGCTCGATGTGGGGAGGATAGAGACTAGAGAGGCACTTATTTGTGAGCTGCGTGACCGTGTTCGAGGGGCAACTGAAGGTTGGCGATGAATTGAAGCTTAAGAGTGTTGAAGAGGGTGAGGGAGGCCACTCTTTGATGCCGGAGGTTGCCACCATTGTAACTAAAAAAGCAGCAGCTATGGTGTTCTTTCTCTAGTTGGATATGAAAATAAAAAAGGAAACAATGACACTTCTTAACTAACAGAAGGTGACTTTAATAGGCGCCGGTGGGCGGTGGCGAGGACTCGGGATGACAGGGCGCGCACATGACTCTTCGAATTCCCGGCTCCGCCTGCAACGGTCGGCTGTTTAATTTAGCCGTTGGGGATCATTTTTAAATCTAGACTGCACATGAATGACGAATACCTTGATGCTTTTGATCTTTATTACTTCAATTGGAGTACCCTTTTAGTCTTTTACCTATGTCAGTTCCCAGCGGAGAGTGGTGGGGACCACACCTGGATTGTGGAGCCCACCCCAGCATATATACGGTCATACGGACCACCTTCATCCCACTATTTCAATTTCTATGCGCTCTCTTTCACTTCCATCTCTGAAAAACCCTAGGTTTCAGACGGCGTGGGGAGGTTTTCCAAGGGCTTCCGAATCTATCCGACGAATGCGAAATGGCAACTAGCTCGATGTTGTCCATCAAAGTAGCTTTCATGTCCGGCGGTGTATTGCTGACGGCGCTTATGCTCAAGCTCTCGCTCCCAGTGCTCGTAGACTTCCTCAACTACGAGCTTCCGCTTCTGTGGTCAATTGCTGTCTCTTGGATGAGGCCTCCTTTCCTCTACCTACTCCTCAACTGCATTATCTTCGTACTCGTCGTTTCCTCTAAGCTCCAGCCCCCAAAATCTGAGGCCGACGACGGATCTGCAGTCGCTCCCCAGCCGGTTCCGATTAAGGTCCAAGAATGTGTTAGATTCCCTAATCTATCGCCAATTAAGCCTTTGTTTGATCGGATCGACGCATTTCCAGTAGGCTCGCCTGTGGTTTTCGGCTATGTTGACGATCTAGCTGAAGTGAAGGCCTGTCCGATCAGTCCGGCCGTGAAGACGGAGGAGGAGCGTCTAGATGGAAGTGAAACTGAGGCCGACGAGTTCGTCGTTTCCAGATCTAGTTGGATGCCTACGCCGAAGAGAGATCTGGCGGATAATTTTGCTTCCGGTGATAAACCGCTCCTCTCTCAGAGATTCTCTAATCGGAAATCCGTCAAATCCAATCCTGAAGGTATCTCCCTCTTTTCAATTGATTTGTTCTTTGTGGTAATTGCTGAGATTGTCAAACCAAAGATTCGCACATTTCAAACCATAATATTTGAAAATTCGAAAGTTGAATATAGCCGTTAGAGTGGGCAAAACAGTGAAAACTCAGCTTTTCCTTATTGGCGTTACATTGCAGGAGGAAAGGCGCGATTGGGAGTTTCGAAGCCGAAACGGCACGACACGCTGGAATCCACGTGGCGGACTATAACAGACGGCCGCCCGGTGCCGTTGACACGTCACCTGAAGAAATCGGAGACGATGGACCCGGCGGGGCGTGGGGCCCGGCCTGACAGCTCACCGGGCGGCTCACCAGCTCCCGTGATGAAGAAGGCGGAGACATTCAAGGAGCGTAGCACCACCAGCAACAGCTCGTCGTTGAGTCCGTCGCCGGGCGATGGCGGATCAGGGAGGACGAGGAGAGAGCCGACGCTGAGTCATGACGAGTTGAACCGCCGAGTTGAGGCCTTTATCAGGAAATTCAACGAGGATATGAGATTGCAGCGGCAGGAGTCGCTAAGCCAGTACAGGGAGATGGTTCGTCGCTAGATTTCATCCCGAATTTGGCAAGTTAGTTTCGTTTTTCGACGGAAATTTGGGAATTTCTTTTTCCTTCTCAGAGTGTTTGGGGGTTTTCGTTTTATTTGGGAATTTCTTCTTCCTTTTCAAACTTAGCCATATATGAAAAAGGGTGAATCGATCAACAATGTGGGAGGCTGTTTTTACAGATTGCTATCCCAATACTTTTGGGGTAACACAGTGAAGAGTGCAAATGGAGTTTGACTGTTCGTTTTGATGGAGGCCAAATTGTATGATTTGATTTTTCATGGAGGCCAAATTGTATTACTTGTTCCAAAGAGAGTGTTATATCTGATATTTGCGTCTCGGCAGAAAACTGATGAAGATAAGTAGATAACTATGAAATGAAACCAAGTTGATGAAGAACGATAAGAAAATTCGCTGAATACAAACAAGTTATAATGTGGGAAAAAAAACATTGCGCATCCGGGGAATCGAACCCCGGTCAGTACCGTGGGAGGGTACTATGATACCACTACACTAGATGCGTTTGCTTGTTTCCTTTTTCAAGTTTGAAGTATTAATCCTGGACCCAGCTGCAACTGCAAGGCAAGAGTTATCTAACTTGAATTCACCTCTATCACATAGTTTAGTAGGGGTGGGCGTGGAACGGGATAGGACCGGGATGAGGTCTGTCCCGCTTAATTTTTTTGGGATGGGTATTGTCCCTCAAATAAAAATAATAAAATATTAAAAAAACTTTAAAAAAAATATTTTTTCATAGTCCATGCTTCATAGAATGATATCACCATAATGTTAATACTCCTAGCAACACAATTTCATACAAAAAAAAACATTGCCAGCAGCACAAGCCTCATGTAGGTTGTAGCCCTAACCGGTTAGACCATCCACATCCCATTGAGTTTATAATCCTATTTATGGCCTCTACCCACATACGAATTTTCGTATTCACTCCGTCTATGTGTTTTTTTCACACATCCCACAATATAGCCTCCATCTCATTTATTTTTGTTGCGAGTTATTAAAACCTTAATTTTTCACATATAATTTATTTATAAAATCAAAATGTTATTATAGTTTATTATTTTTTTTACTATATACATTTCGGTGTAAAAAAATTAAAAAATCGGATATAATATTAATATTTCAAATTAAAAGAAAATTTGGAAAGAAAAAAAGGAAAAAGAAAGTAATGGGGGAGAGAGAAAGAAGAGAAAAATCAAATAGATTTGATTGGTGGGGAGGTGGACCCACACAATTTGCACTCTCTTAAAGAAAGGTGGAAATTTGAAAGTGTGGAAAAAAAATTGGGAAAATTACAGAAAACCACCCACTAAATATGAGCTTTTTCATATAACCACCCCTTAAATATAAAATTACAGAAAACCACCCGTTATATAGGTTATGTTAACAAAAAGCCACCCATACCCAGTTTCCATCTAAAGCCTGTCAAGTTTGTGATAAAATGACATAATTGTCCCTCCTTCTTTCTCCTCTTGAGGCATACAGTACCCTTCGTCTCTCTCCCACATTCGCTCCCCCCTCTACCTACTAACATCTTACAAGTTTAATTTTCTTTTTGAATTTGGTAGTTGGTAGGTGCAATTGTGCAAAAACAGTGAAAATTTTGAAGAAATTTTGTGTTTCATATATAATCAAAATCAGGCCCAAAATAACTCCAACACCCTCCAAGACAACGTCTTCAACCTCCTGCACAACAAAAAAATACATCTATATATAATATATGTGTTAATTTCCCTGGGCAGCTTAGATACGAGTAACTGTGAAGACTGCAACCTGATTTGTCCTCAAATTGATTTCTTAATCATTGCCCAAAATCAAATTAAGATATGTCATCTTCAACCTCCACCATCAAAAAGGCCAATTTTGAAATTTCAACCTTCCAGCCATCTAACTCCTCTGCTATCGATTCCAAGGACTCGAGCCACCACCACTTGTAATATTAACCTACGTTCTACAATAACCCTAACCATTGATTTCCCATTCGCCGTCATCTTCTTCATGTATGGCAGACCTTCAAATCTAACCCTCACCCACCTTCCTGTACACACATGTTAGATTACTGCCAAAAATTGAGAAATTTGCTAGATAATCACTCAAATCCAACACACAGCACAAAATTTGACCTTAAATCAACGAGATCCATGCGCCAATTTTCAAAAATCATGATTCTAATATTGATTTGGGATTAGAGGTTTTAAACTATCAAATTGGGGGAAATCCGATGCTAGTATATATGCAAGAGGCCCATTGGCAGTAATTAATGATGAGCCTTAGCGATGAACCGTTTGAGGTAATGGAGGCAAACCCAGAGAGGAGGGTGGGCTATAGGCAACGAGGATTTGGAGATAGCTATCAAATACAAGGGCAATGTGCAGGCTTTTATTTTTCTCATTAATTAATTATTTTCTTGTTAATAAATACTTAAATAGGGGTATTATAGGTCTTTTCACCTCAAATTGACGGAAAACTTGACGGTTAATAGGGATGGGTGGTTATTTGTTAATGGAACACATATAATGGGTGGTTTTATGTAATTTAACATTTAAGGGGTGGTTAAGTGAAAAAGCTCTTATTTAACGGGTGGTTTTCTGTAATTTACCCAAAAAAATTTAACATTTTTGACACTCAAAATACATGGGCTGTGGGGTGTTTTTTAGGTGAGAGTCTAAATTTCTCACATTTTCCACTTGGGATGTGGATGGTCTTAGAATTGAATAGAGATTTCATAATGGAGAAGAAATTGTTTTGTTTGCCTCCTATAGCCCTAATCCCCCAACAAGCCCATAGTAATTTTTTTTTTATTTTCAGATTGCTTACAAGCCTTGTAGTATGGTTGTAACTTGTGTTTAAAATAACTAAGTATATAATTAAAAATCACTAAATTTGTAAATTTTACTACTACTAAAATTAAAAATCTCGTCCCGTGTATTAAATATAAATATAAACATAAAACATAAATATAAATATAAATGTGTGTGTGTGTGAAGGGATCGGGACGGGATTCACTTTTTTTTCCTTAAATCCCACCGGGACCGGAATTTGCGGGATTTGTGTCCACCCCTATAATTTAGCTCTCACTCGATTGCCTGAAACTCTTCTCTTATGTAAATAAACATATATTATTAAAGACAACCGTTATTACAGTTTTAACCACATTCTCACATTTTATAAGCACCAAGCTCGTGTCTAAGCATGTTCAAGTGGTTCAATCGAAGAGGGCCCAAAATTTTAAGGGTACATTATTAAAAAGAGAATGGTATATATATAATTTGATGCTGGCAATTGACAACAAAGCTTTCGTGGCTTGGTGGAACTCTTTGTTTAATAAGCCCATATTCTTCCGCTTCTACCATGGTTCGATTCCCAATTGGGCCCTTTTTTCCCCTAGTTGTTTAGTGTGTGTATACTACTATACCTTAGCCTAAAGCCGCAGCCTTCGCTCTGTTGCCAACGAGGATCCATCACCACCGCAACAACTATAGCTTCGACGGCCTGATATGCGTGCTCACCGCACACTCTCACACCAACATCACTGGGAGCATCACTGCATCAGGCCATCTCATTGCCACCATTGCCATCTCGTTCAATTTTTCATATGACCAGCCAAATAGCCAATTGAGATTTCCTTTGGCAAGTTAAAAAAAAAATTATTATATGTTTATCCAGTTTTCAGCTTCAGATATGCAAGGGTGAGGTGAGTTAATTAATTGGAAAAGAGTGCTAATTAATTAAAAAGACTTGCACGTTGAAATGGACGTGCAATTATTAAAGAAGAGGATTTGCGGGATCCGGATCCTCTCCTTATATTTGCTTCCTAATATTTACCTAATGAATTGATCTCATCCGTCCAAATAAATCAATGGTTAAAATCTATTCTACCTAAATTAAAATCAATTATCTTCTAACCCTCTTGTTTCTCTGTGTTGAGAATTCCTCGTAGCCCTCTTTCCGTCTCCGTCATCCAACCCATGTGTTCTCTTTGTTGAACTGGTTAAGTTCTTATCGTAAGGTTTGTAAAAATCTTTTGGTCAAAAAATTAAAGGATCAATTTCACAATTCAGACGGCAAGGAGGAGGATGTGTTTAGACTCGATGGAGTTGGAAGCAATTAATTTTAAAAACATAATCTATCCACCGGCCGATGGGGAGAAAAAAGATGACTGCTAGAGTTGGAATATGGAGTCCTCTATAAGAGGAAGATGGAGTTGGAAGCAATTAATTAATTTGGAACAAATTAAGAGAACAACAATCCATAGTTTGATAGCAATTAATTTCGAAATCCTCTTTACGGGAATATGGAGTTGAAAGCACATATACTCTCAATTCATGGTGAATGCGGGTGTTCCCGGAGGGTTCGAGGTCCCAAGACTCACCGGCGGTGGTGCCACGACTAGACAACGGTTACAAAGAAATTTTTTACGGAGGAGGGCTGATAATGTTTCAGAGAGTGACGCTTGAAGAGATAGAAAAGGGTTAACTAATTGAATTAGGGTAATTAAAATGGATATAAATCTTGACCATTGATTTATTTGGATGGATGAGATTGATTAATTAGGCAAATATTAGGCAATAATTATAAGGAGAGGATCCAACTCCGGATTTGCGGTGTATCTAACAACACCCTTTAATCATTCTAATTTATCTTTTTTTAAAAAAAAACTTTTACAGAGAGCTAACATGAAAATAAGATGTTGATGAAATTAAAAGACTTTTTACAAATCTCATAAATAATTTTTTAAAAAAATGCAAAAATCATAATTAAGTTTACTTTTTTTTTAAAACAACTAGGGAACTAAGGGGGGATTTTTTTTCTATTTTCCATCATTTTAGTTGTACCTATCTATATTCTATATATAACTTTAAATCAGAAGACTTTTCCTACGTGTCTTCTGCACCTCAATTTTAGTTATTTCAACCAATAGCAATTTTTTTTTACTTTTATATCCTCTTAATTTTAGTTCCAGTTTCTAAAAACAATCTTCTCTCCACCGTATTCTAGGGTTACTCTACTTGCCTCCTTCTATTTGCAATGGAACCTGATTCACATCCTGTTGTAACTACTTCAATTCAATCTCTTTCCTCTATCAATTAGTTTCTTCATCGATCGATCAATGAAATCGCGCATTGCCTGATTCTGTTTCAGGTGCTGGGCTCAGCGCCGCCAGCAAAGGACACCGATCGTGACGGCTTACCAGCAGCGCTACAGAAGGCAGCGGAGGGGAACAACAAGACGGTGATAATCGCGGTCAGCAACAAAGCCTACGTGGAGTGGATCGACGACGATCAGCCGTCGGACATGCTCGACCTCTTCCTCCAGAGCTTCTGGCTCGGCGAGGGGACTTGTGTTTTTTGGTAATGGTTAATCTTCTTCTAGATACGATTGTGGAAGCAACGATCCAAAGGAAGAGCAAATCAGCTGCTTCTGATTCTCGAATCTCATAATCAAATCTCTCACACACACAATGATTAAACTTGATCTTGATTGTTCTCACTAGAATTTCTCTCCCTCTTAATTCCTCTTTGTTCTATTCAATATATATTTTTAAAATTCGAGTGTGGTTTTGATTTGATTTTATTTTATTTTAGTTTTGATTTGCTTGTTGTTGCTTGTATTGTTATCTATCTATAAAATTCACTGATTCCACAATTTGAGTAATTTACAGAGATTATATTTGAGTTTGAATTGGTGAAAACGTAAAAAAAGTTATTATCCAGTTACTCAACGGAAAAAAAAGTGAATGATTGGTGTACTTAGATGTCAATTTTGGAGTATAAAAAAATAAAAATGGAAAAATAAAATCAATTTATTACTTTAATTTTTAATTTTTATATCTTAATTCTTAATTCTTAATTTTTTTCTATATTTTTATCATATCTTACCTTTTTATCTGGTTTTTATCATTTTTATTTTTTTTCCCCAATGACATGAAAAGATTAATCTAACTTAAAATTAAAATTTAGATACAATTATTGTAGAGATATATAAAACTTTGGGCCAAATTTCTTCTAAAACTTTTATCTTTTGTAGATAATTAAAAAAACGAGTTTTATCTTTAAAATACGATAAGATATAGGGAAAAACGAATTTTTAATAAGTAAAATTTCAATTTTAACAATTATATTTTTTTATTATTTCAATAATTGACTCATTTTTAATTTATTATGAAATATTGATATTTTTTTCACACTTCTAACATTAGGAACATCAAGAATCCAGAATTAAAAGTATAACTTACCTACAATATATAATGATTTTTATTTATTTTTTATATAAACGCGCCATGGCGCGGGGATTATACTAGTTCCAATAAACACTCAATTCAGAATATTAAGAAAGTAATTATTTTATTAAAACTTGAATGAAAAAATAAGTATAACATCTCAACCAACATATACTGTGTATAATAATTGCATGTCAATAAATAGATTTTTTAAAATCATTAATCGAAACGATTTAATTTAAAATTTTGCACAGGGCCCCCTAAAATGGTTGGGACGGCCCTAATAAGCACCGAATATGATTGTTAGAGTAAGATAATTGTAATATTATTTTAGTATTGAACAACTAAATCTAAAAGAGAAAACGAAGTAACATGATATAGTGGTTTTTTTGGTTATAAAACTAAGTGTATTATTATTGTTATAAAATTATATTATTTGGATAAATTTTTCTATGCTTTTGGATTTAAAAAAAAGAGATTGGACAGCGTCTATTTTGAAATTAAAACTCCAAACGAATATAATCATCATTGGTATAAAAATGCTACTAGTAGTAAAACTAGTGGATTCTCCAACGAGAAAATAGACAATTATGATTGAAAAATTATACTAATACCTTTTTTTTTTATTCGAATATTAGTACTAATTAATTAGCGTGTGTTTGGCAACAACTTCCAAGAGGTTCCAGAGGTGGAAAAAAAAAGCTCTTCACCTGTGTGTTTGGCATCAACTTTCCCAGGAGTTGAGGGAGTTGCAGGTGGAGGTATGAGGAGTTTATTTTCGGTGAAAATGGAAGCCCTCCCCCTGTAGCTTCTGGAGTTTATTGTGAAAGGTGCCAAAAAGTTGTTCACTTTTGCCCTCAATCTAAAATCGCCCAAAGATCAGGTAATGCCTCCCTCCTTTGTTCTTCCCTCGCCCTCCATCTTCCTCATCCTTCTTCTTTCCATCGTGTTTAACATTTTGGGTTGAGATTGAGCAAGGCAGATCTGGCTTTTGCCTTCCAAATATGTCTACCGTTCATGTTTCAATGAATTTTCAAATGGAAAGGTTAGGGTTAGGGATTCGATTGGGGTTCTATTTAGGGGATTCGATTAGGGTTCCATCTTGTTGCGAATCTGGAGATGTTGGGGGTTAGGGATTGCAAATATGGAGATGGGGTTAGGGATTGTGCTCATATCGCATCTCACGACCATGGTTCCATTTTATTCATTGAATGCATTTTTTTGTTCCGTCCACAAGCATGTCAGACACTTCCAATAGTTGGTCGAGTGGTTGTCCCGAAAAGTACCCTTGAATAAGAGGGGATGAGCCTTTCGCACCGTATCCTAACAACAAACCCTAATCTCACTTTTTGTTACTGCTTTCCTGCTTCCATTGACTTCTTTATAAGCTAATGGTGCTACCCTGATCCTACTTCTCACTGTGACATGAATCTTGTAGCCTAGGGGAATACACCATGCATAGTAGGTATATTAATCATTGTATGAGCGCATTGCTGTCCAATTATTTGATTAGTATTTCTAATGGTGCTAAATTGGTAATGGGTGTTGTACTGTTAAATTTCTAATGGTTTCTAAGCATGCTTCGTTTGGACTTTAATATTCCTTCTGTCATCTGATTTGCAATGGGCAGAATACAGCCATGAGCAGGAAGTGGATCAACCAACTCAGGTTATTGGCAACAATCACGACAACCTAGTCATGGCTGCAGAGAATGATGATGCAGCCAGTCCACATAAACCACTGCTCCGTTAGATGGAAGAACTCAACATGGATCTAACTAAGCGCCTCTGTGAAATGGAAGACACCATAGGTCATCGTGATTGAGAGTTCATGAGGGTGACTGCCTTGAACTCATAACTTACGGATAGGGATGTGGCACGGAAGAGGGAGTTCACGAGGGTGAATGCTGAGAACTCAGAACTTACGGATAGGGTTACGACACTCAACATCTACGTAGTTAAAATATGGCTGGAGCTTTCTAATTCCAAGGCTCGTGAGAAGAGGTCTCGTACCACAATCATTGTGATGGTCTTTGTCTTCCTTCTTGCTTTTGTGAAGAAGGAGTTGCCTACTCTTTGTGAATAATGCTATTTTTTTTTGTCTACTTGGATGTGACTCATGCCTACCATTTTGTCGGTCGGTTAAACTATGTTTGGGTAGGATTTGGTGTAACTACGCATGGCTACTAGTTCGTCGTAAATGTAGGCTTTTGTATATCATGTCCTAGTTGCAGGGTCTTGCCATTCGTAGGACTAACATGTAATGTCATAGTCGTATGCTTTTGTATCGAAGATTGTTGGTTACTCGTTCACTAGTAAGCCATAACTCTCTTTGATAACTAATGATTTCTGTATATGACCATCTGTACTTATGGTAGTATCTAGGTAAGTAAAAGATAGGTTGAAATGCCTTTACTACTGTTTTGGAAAGGCCATGTAATGCAACCTTTATGAAGCCTCTTGTGTCATTTTCTTTGTTTGTTTGATGGAATGAGATCGATCATTTGACAATGTCATGCTACAACAGTAAAAAAATTCCGAAGTTTTTTATGTTGTCAGATGTGTTCTTGCACTTCGACATTGAATATGAGATAAATGGATCCTCTGGGCTTATTTTTTTTGATAAAATCCGGGCTTATTAATCTCTACTTAATTTAGTTTATTTGTATTTTCGAGAAAAATATAATGGTTTTTATTACATACACATGTGGATGTATGCTTGAAAAAGAAACAGTAGCACTAATTCAAAACTTGAAGCTCCAAAATGAACACAAATAGCCAAGCTTCCAAACTTAATCACAAATGACATGACACTTCGATTAATGTCATTGTATCCTACCAAGCAATGCACATCCTTGTGATCTTCCATTTCCCCTTGAAAATGTCGAATGTGCGCTCGATGGCTCCACGCAATGATAAATGCCTCGAGTTGAAGGCCTCCTTCTCATTTGTTGCAGGCTCCTCCACAAACGCACCACGATGATACTTTGTCTTCGGGTAAGGCACCATGTACCCCTCCCAATCTAAGTATCCCTTGTCACACTGATAGTATCCTCCTGTACGTTCGAGATCCAATGTCATGCTACAACGACACTTATGCATTCTCTACAAGAAATCAAAGATACGAGAACATGGACACACAAACCTGTAGGAGGATGTGGGAAGTGCATAGCGGGAGTGTTCATGGTGTGGACAAAAACACGAGCATTGTGGGCATTCCCCTCCCACCCGACGGAGATGAAAGTGAAGTTGAGATCAAAGTCACATACCGCCATCATATTGAATGTCGTTATTCCCTTCTATCTCTTATACGACACCTGTTGATCTCGAGGGATGCATGCTTGTATATGAGTCCCGTCTATGACACTTATACAACCCTGTTTGTCTCTCCAAAACAATAGAGTCAATATGCAATATGAGTAAATCAATATGCAATATGCGATATGCGATCTTAAGTCTTAATCGTCACAGAAGTACCCATATATGATCATAACTTTCACAAATCAAGAACAGGTTGCAAATCAACATTTCCCTAAGCCGATGTCGGTTTTTTTAAAATGAAAAAAATATCCAATGATTTTAAACCTAATTTATGGGTGAAAAAAAAAAGCCAGAGACATTGAAGTAAAAGTCTCCACACTCAATTTATGGGTGAACTAAGGGCCGGAAAAAAAAAAACAGTAAACACCATTAATCACTCAAATTGTTTGTTGTTACTTAATTATGGAACTAGTGTAGTACCATTCTTAATGGTTAAATTGGGCTAATTTTCTTATAACTTGCTGATTTTTATCAATTGGAAACTTTTAGCAATGACAAGGGAGGAAAGATTGTAGCCTCAAAAGGCAACACACGAAATTGAAACGAAAGAGTTGTATGTCTTGTTAATGCAAAAGCAAACCTCGCAACAAGTTCAGACATCTTGAAAATTATTGAAGAAAGCATGACAACAAATAAGAAAAGTAGGACATTAAAGGGAAAAATATGTAGGACATAAAATATAGAAGGTCATATTGACTATGCAGCGAGTGAGTATGAAAAATAGAGGAAACATGAGGAGTTCGAATAGGTTAGTGATCCAACATGATTTGAGTTTTATGAAAATGTAGCAGGGTAGAGAGAATAATATGATCGAAGGGTGTTTGGAAGGGAAAACTGAACATGATAATTTAGAATCACTTGAAATAGAAACCAAGGATCAAGAGTAGCGCTCGATTGAATAGATCAAGAGCTCAACTGAAATTCCTGTTAATGATGTTATGATGTCTCACGAAATCAGAAGATGTTGATGATGCAGGGAAAGATGGAGGGTTTGAAGCCCTTCCACACTCAATTTATGGGTGAACTAAGATTAAAAAAAAAAACAGTAAACCCCATTGATTTTGAACCTTGGTAGCATTGTCCATTGAAATACCAATTGTAGACGTACCTTAAAATACCAATTGTAGCGATTATCGTTTTGTGTTTGTTGGGGGACGTCTCTAAACAGCGAGTCTACTGGACGAATCACATCCCTGCATAGTCCATTGAAGCCATGTCCAAAAATCGCCTCCAACACGTCACTTATGCATTCGCTAATCGTTGAAGACGATCGTTGGCATCTTTCGCATAAGTTCCGTTGGAATTCTCCCCATGCGTTCACGAAAATGGTGACTTTTTCCATCACCGACAAGTTACGAGACCGCGCAACTCATACCGGTGTTGAAGCTTTTCATACAACGTAATGAAGACATGCTTTGACATATGAAAGACTTGGACTGACCTTAGATCGGTGGCGTGGCCGATGATGGCTTTGACCCATATATCACAAGTGTAAGAAGAGATGTAGCAAGGGACGTTCACAACATGCTTGTATAGTAGTGCTTGGCGCACAAACTTGCTTGTTGTTGCAAGAGGAGGAACATGATAATAGCTAATTTACGGTGACGTTTTCGTTCACGTTTACGAGCTGCATCATATATCCATGCCCTACTCCTTGCAATCCCAAACAGGCATGTTAAGCGCCAAGAACTTCACAAGGCATGATTGCATGCCATGTACAAAGAAAAAATGTTCAATAAATAGGAACACATTGCATATAACATTGCAACAACAAAAAAAGATGTTCAACAAACAAGAACACATGTTCAACACAGATAGGATAACATGTAGACAATTCCTACGACCTTGAAGAAAGCCATAGAGATAGGTGTTCGACAAAGAAAAGATGTTCGATACAGAAATAGATGTTCAACACAGAAAAACTAAAATGCATAAAAGCAACAAGCCACAAAGGACCATAACGCAAAGACAAGCTGTTCGTTCTTCTCACGATGCCACTGCATCCAAGCAAGCCTTGAACTGTTTTTCGACATCGCCAAGAAGAACGTCGAGGCATGGTCACTTTTGATCAACACATCAACTTCATAGTACCACAAAGGACTACCATCAACAAACAACACCTCATCAACCATGAATGGAAGCACGTCCATAACCCTCTGAGCATGTACTTCCGTCTTGTTCCAAGACTCTTCATCTGCGCTTAGCATTTCTAAAAGTTTGCTTTCTGTTTCCTCGACCACTTTCACATGTCTTTGATACAGGGAAGATCCTGTGGACTGATGGTTGGATCGTTTCATAGTAGTGTGAGTGGATACGGATCCTGCAGCTCGCTTCCCACTCGGCTCTGGGCATGCCGTGGCAACTTCGAGGGTGGATCCAGCCCGGTTGAGAGGGATTGACTCGCTAATCCCTCACACTATATTCTGGAAGCTTGCGTCAACATTCCCATATTCAGTAGCAAGGTTTTCGAAATCATCCCCCAAATCATACTCGCTATCCACTGGTTGCCCGTCGACATATCCAAATGCTTCAGCGCTGGCAAAGGTCTGTGGTGTAGGCGCAGGTGCTGAATCCATTGAGGGTGCCACACAATGTTGCCCTGTGGCAACATTCCCTTCATAGATTTGGTGTCACAAGTCCTCTAGGTCCGGTGGGATTCCCCCCTTTTTTGGAATTTTTATAATTTTCATTCTCCTGCAGAAACAATGTACATAAGATGATCAACAACTCAGCAGAGCACATATTAATGACAAACAAAGAAAAAACACGACAATACCTGAATTTTCTTCTCCAACCACTCCTTACTTGCAGCGGTGGTCCCAGTGGCGGGGTCCTAACCAAGACCGATCTCACCATGTTTCAAGTCCTTCCATTCCCTCCAACGTTCTTTCATATGGGTATGCTTGTTCTTCAAAGTTTCTTTTCCACACTTCTTGCTGGTAGCTTCCTCAAATTGGGTAGTTAGTTCAACCCATCTATATTGCTAATCTCGACCATACTTGTGCTGATATGCGAGAAGTAGTTCCAAAAACTTCCTCATCAATTGATTAGACCACAAAAACGATTTGTCCTTTGAAGGGGCCTTGTTGCTTAGTGCCATGTTTACTAAAACACCACAACATTAATTACACAACACCAATAGCTATGAATATATAGGGTCCCCTGTCATGTACACGAGTTTTCCAAATTGAAGTGAAGGTAAATGACATAGTTGACACCTTCACTTAATAGATAAGTCAAAAAGGGACAAAAAATTCTTGTTTGAGCAACACAAAATGTAACACCCTCGTCCCACATTGGATATCATAAGGATGTTGGGAGTGAGTTATAAGTGATTCAGACCCTATCCATGTCACAAGAGCTCTTCCTTTTCAAGCTCCAAGTGGGAACAATGGACCTAAGAGGGCTAGGTGGCATGGGATGGTGGCTCTTAAGATTCTAAGTCTTACAGATGGTATCAGAGCCGACTCTAGGGTCGGAGGTGCTCCGATAGTATGATTGGTAGCTCGAGTACGCTCCTCTCGGAGGGCAGTCCCTTGGGCCTGACGGGGTCGTCAGTGCTTTAAGTAGGGGAGATTGTAACACCCCCATCCCACATTGGATATCATAAGGATGTTCGGAGTGAGTTATAAGTGATTCAAGTCCTACCCATGTCACAAGAGCTCTTCCTTTTCAAGCTCCAGGTGAGGACAACGGACCTAAGAGGGCTAGGTGGCATGGGCAGACACCTCTTAAGATCTCGGGTCTTACACAAAATTCTTGTTTCAGCATCACAAAATTCTTGTTTGAGCAATGGGTAGATGAAATGGTGTAACCAATTCTCGAATGGGTTGCAGCAATGGACACAAGTTAATTAAATATCTATGCAGTTTTAATTCTTTGAAGACACTCAATACAGACAAAGAACAACAGTCATCGTCATCCCGTATGAGAAGATTTGAACAACAAGTTGATTGAAGTTAAGGAGCGGAAAGATTTGAACAACAAATTACCTAAGAGGCCAACAAATCCAGTGCGAGACAGAAGCCACACATAGCCAAATTTTGAAGACAATGCCATGAATGCTTCTTGAAATTAACGACAGCAAGACCTTCTCATTTAGGGCAAGATCGAAATCGAAATAGCAGGGATCGAAAGTGAGAGGGTTTACATCTTCCTTGCCAGGTTGCAGCGAACCACACCAGCGACGGCGGCCTTTGAATGACGTGTGGAGGAGCAGCAGGCCGACATGGGGTTTCGGTTGGTGAAGAAGGCAATTGAAATGTTCGTTCAGCAAATAGAAAGGAGGGGGTAGGTGAGTCTTTATTAATAAGGGGGTGTTGTTAGATACACCGCAAATCCTCCTTCTTAAACGTACGCTCATTCCAACGAGCAGCCATTTTTAATTAATTAGCACGTTTTTTTAATTAATTAGCACATTGCAAACCTGCACGTCCATTCCGACGTTCAGATTTGTGGTGTATTTAGTTTCTCCGTTAATATAGGCATTTTAGTAATGTTCACCATAAAGGCATAAATACATCTCACAAACCTTATAACCACCAAACACCATTCAAATTTTTTCAAGGTTATTTAAAAAAAAACGCTCCGCCTTCCACACCTCCATAATACACAAAAATAATCTCCACCTCCTAAAAAACACATAACCCCTCAAAAAAAACCTTTTTCCAAACACGCCCTTAACCTTGACTTTAATAATAGTAGTAAAAATTAATTGGGGTAGCGAAAAATAGTATCACTCTACGATGAGTTGCGAATAATATCAAATATCCCTTATTTATAATGATTTAAAAATGGGCTCATACTCGGCTCGTTTAGAAAATGAACGAGATCGAGTCGAGCTTTTTTTCGAGCATTAAACCACCTTTAAGTCGAGTGACTCGAGCTTTGAATCGAGCTTAAAAATGTGCTCATAATCGACTTGTTTAGAAAATAAATGATCTCATGCCGAGTTTTTATCGATTCAAGTGCGAGCCTATCAAAGTCCGACTCGGACCGATGACTGGGGGTCATGTGCACGGGCGCACATGCGCTAGTAGCCTAGCACACAAGCCGAGTGGGGTTCTATTCTAAAACCAATTGGCAATAGAAGGAGTAGCCCACCGACTCATATACTAGGGGCTTGTTGTGTTCAACTTTCCGATGTGGCACACTTTTGGTCTCATTCACATCTCTAACACGCCCCCGCAAGTCCAACTAGGAATGACCATCTAGTTGAGACTTGGACAACTGGGTAACCCAGACCAGGATCGACACGGGCCGTTAGGCTAACCGCTCTGATACCATATCAAAGTCCGACTCGGACCGATGACTGGGGGTCGTGTGCACGGGAGCACGTGCATTAGTAGTCTAGCACACAAGCCGAATGGGGCTCCATTCTAAAACCAATCGGCAATAGAAGGAGTAGCTCACCGACTCATATACTAGGGCTTGTTATGTTCAACTTTCCGATGTGGGACACTTTTGGTCTCATTCACATCTCTAACAGAGCCAAGCTCGAGCTACTTGGCTCATATAACACATCTACTCTTGTTTTCGGGACGAAAATATCACCTGCGAGATGGGGAAATGAATCAAAAACCTCATCATAAACCATTCTCTTTCCCCCAATGTGCTAGGCCTCCTAATCATCCTTCGTGAAAATTCCATTGAAGAGATTCGGAACAATTTGAAGGGGATTCAATTGATTGTGCAAGCACCGCAGTCCGTGTCGCTGGCGGGGTAAATCTCCCTTCAAGAGGTGTACATGAAAAGCTTTGCGGAATCTCGGTTTGTCGATAGGTCGAGCTCGCCTTTGACTTCGATGGTTGCTATCAAGGAGAGCTTGGGGCAAATGAGTGTTCTAGAAAAGGGCATTTGAAATTTTAATCTTTCAAACATTAAGGCAAGTGACAGATCTATAAATATTTTTAGGAGGGGACTCAAATATTTTCCGAGATTTTTTGTATGTATGTATGTTTGAAAAATATTTTTTTTGTTTAAATATATTAGAAAAAACTTAAAATTGATGCTTTAAATAGTAATTTTTAGTAGAAAAAATTAAGAAAAAAAACAAAAATTATATTAAAAAAGAGAACTTTTTTATATGTATATATAGAAAAGAAAGTTTTTGTTTAAATATATTCGAGAAAACGTTAAATTTGTTATTTAATTAAACATTTTTAGTAGAAGAAAATTAAGAGAAATAAAAATTGAAAAAAAAAGTGAGGCTAATGAGGTTTGGAACTCATGACCTCAAGATAATAAATACTCCTCATTTCCAACTAAGCTAAGACGTCTTTGTAATTCATTACTTTTTTTACCAGAAAAGCTAAGTTCATCGCTAATTTTTACTATCTCTACTGCACCATGTTGTGGAGAGTTAATTACCCTTAATCATTTCAAACCCACCGCAATACGGTGCGGTAGAGGTCAATTGATGATTTTAATCCCACTGCATAAAAATGTGGTAGGTTGAAATGAATGTTAAATAAAACAAGGTGCATAACAAAACAAGAAAGTCATGTTGGCCTGGCGGTTGGAGCGTTGTTTGGGATAGACAAGTCTGAATTTTGAGTCCCCAACAACGGGCTTAAAACACTTGTGAACCTAAACGGGCCCGAATTCTCCAACTCTAGCCCATTTCGTAAACCAAACGGCTAACCCATTGAACCCCATCCACATCTTGAAAAAAGTGGAATGCGAATGCGAGGATTTGAACACAAAACCACCATGCTCTCATCTATACTCTATACCACTAAGCCAATGACTACTTCTTATTTATGAGAGATGGCAAGTCTAAATTATTTCAAATTATATATTCACATCCCACGAAATGACCCACCGCACCATAGTGCGGTGGAGTGTGTCAATCTCTCCACTCACCGCAACATACAACGGTACTTCGTCTCAATCTCCCCAGCCCATCGAACCATATAGCGGTGAGTTCATTTATCCGTAATTAAGTCACCGCAACATGATGTGGCGTTAGCGGTGGAGGTAGTAAAAATTTACAATTTTTTTTTCTTACGCTTTTCTTCAAAGTTAGGAGGGCTTCAGCAGCCCAGGCCCCTTCAATCCACCATTGATTAAGGCCAACTTCAACTTGAGGCTAATGCAACGTGGCATGTTGTTCTCCACGTGCCTTTATTTTTTTAAACTAACGGATGTCTTTGTTATCATTAAATACTTCGTGAAATTTTCATAAAAAAGGGGGCTTTCTATTCACATGGCCACATCTTGCTAAACGCACAGTGGGAAGTGCCGACTTCAAGAGTCGGTGTCAGCGGTTGGTGGCTCAGGCTTGACAAGGGGTGCTCGTATGCTTTTGGCTGCTTGACGGGAGTGTTGTTAGGAGTGCCGACTTTGGGACGGTGATGGTGGTGGTTGACTGCTTGGTGTGGGATGTGCGGCTGGCTGCTTGGCGTGGGTTGCCGACACTGGGAGTTGGCGGTGGCGGTTGCAGTGGTCATGCGTTTGGGGATATTTTCACCGAGAATAGTAGCTCCCCAAAAAGTAGAGGACAATTTGTTTGAAAAGAAGAAGGAGAGGACATTTATGAAATTTCCCAAAATCTTGGTGGGAAAGAGATTTTAAAACACGCGCCACCTGACGTCATTCGTCAACAGCCCGGCGAAACGGGAGAGAAACATAGTCCGATACTACTTTGTTTTTTTTTTTTTTTTCGCGGATGATTGCATGAAACTTAACATTTCGCGAATTCCCTAAATTTACACCTTCCTCTTCTCCATCTCCCTCCCAATTTCTGCATTTCATGTTTTCAATTCTTCATCCGAGTTCATCTTAATTCATCCCCTTCCACTTTCCACTAGTTGATCCTCCTCCTGTCTCCATATGAATTCCTTTCTTTCCCGTTTTCAGATTGAATCCCAAACCGTTTCCAAGCATCGATCAATTAGTCTCTATCCGACGCGAATCTCGAGAAATCGGTGGAATTTGCTTCTGATTTCGTTTCAATGGACCAGTTGGAGATTTAGGTTTTCAAGGATCGTTCACTCGCCTCGCAATGCCGTTTGATTTTTCGTCTGGAAGCGAGGTTTCAATCTGAACGGTGCATCTCTCGCTTAGATTTTGAGGTTCTCGGCGTTTCCTCCCTCCGATTTCTGTTCTTTAGTTTTTTTCTTCGAGGTGAAAGCGAAAATGCTGTCGCCGACGTCGAGTTCGCTGGAGGAGATGTTGGAGAACATCAAACGCCGGGACTACAAACCTAAGGATTTACCGCCACCACTACCGTGTCGCCCGACGTCGAGAGGCCGGTTGCCTCATGCTCTCCGATCGTTTCCGATGAATTTCAGGATCAGCGAGGAGGAATCGGATGGAGACAGCAAAGAGAGGAAGAGGAGCTCCGACGATGTAACTGTAGAGAGTAATGATAGTTTCTGCAGGAAGAAAACTAAACTTGAACAGCTCAACGAAGACTCTCCGTACAATTATCTTGATTCGCAAGAGAACGCCGCCTGCGAGAGGTCCGGCACCGTCGCGGCGGCCACCTCGACTTCTCGGCCGGCGCTGGACTGGGATTTCATAAGAAAGGTCAAATACAATATCGAATTCAGACGGAGATTTTTTCTCCTTTTTAAAGTTTTTATTTGTTTTTCCAAAGTATAGTCAATTTGCACCGAATATGCCATTGACTTGTCTTTCAAGAATTCCGGAAAGAGTCTGATCCTCGGAAGTTTGTGTTTCAGAAACTATTCAATTGGTGTCGGCTTTCGAATGGGCAATGGGAGTCTGGAATTATACAGTCAACATCAGGAGACGAAGCTTCTGTTCGGCTCGTAACAGGAAAAGTGAGTGTGTTATGTTTATTTGGGCGTTCGTAAGAAGATTTACACAGCAATGAATTGTTAATTTCCGTAGGTTGTCACGGTGTTGACAAGAGACCTTTTGCCTGCGAACCCGGATATCCTAGATGGTGTGGATGATCTTATACAACTAAGTTATTTGAATGAGCCCTCTGTGCTTCACAATCTGCAATATAGATACCATAAAGATATAATCTATGTGAGTTTCATGCTTTCTTATCATGGTATGTTTTTAACTGTGTAAGGTTTCTTTACTTATTTATGTTTGTTTTTTTGGTATTGATGATGATGCTGTTTAGAGCAAAGCTGGGCCTATTCTGATTGCTGTCAATCCCTTCAAAGATGTGCAAATATGTGGCAGCAATTTTATCAACAGGTACCGGGAGAAGCTTGTCGATATCCCTCATGTTTATGCTGTGGCTGATGCAGCTTATGATGAAATGACCAAAGGTCTGATGGAATGTGCTGCATTGCTGTACTCTTCAATCTTTTTTCATTTCCTGTTTGAAGGAGCTATCTTCATTTTTTTTTTCTTACCCTGCAGATGGAGTGAGCCAATCGATCATTGTAAGGTGTGTTGCTTTTATAACCAAAACTGTAAATCGTAATGTGCTTACTGAAGTAGATTATAATTCTTCACCATCATAACTTTGATTTTCATCGGATGTGAAAGTAGTATAAATTTATGATTGTTTTCTCAACTTTTTGCAGTGGGGAAAGTGGTGCCGGGAAAACTGAAACAGCAAAAATTGCAATGCAGTATTTGGCTGCTCTTGGTGGAGTTGGAAGCAGGGTCGAACATGAAATTCTTCAAACAAGCTGTATATTGGAATCATTTGGCAATGCAAAAACATCCAGGAACAATAATTCTAGTCGATTTGTGAGTGAGAGTCTGAAAGATACCAACCATCCTCAGTTGAATGCTTCCCTTTGTGTCCTTGTTTTTTAAAATATTTGTTTCGTTTTGGTTTCGCGAGTATCTACATGATTCTTACAGAAGTTAATTTTTTTTAAAAAGTTTAATTACATGTGGTCTGTATAACTCTGGAAATTTCCTGCTGTCAGGGGAAGTTGATTGAGATTCACTTTAGTGACACAGGAAAAATGTGTGGTGCTGCAATTCAAACTTGTATGTTATATCAAGCAGAATGTTATTCAGAATCACTTTTCTGTACAATTCACTGACCTGGGTCATGGAATCTCGTTTGGTTGTTGTTGATCTGGCAATCCCATCGATAGTCCTACTTGAAAAGGTGAGTGCTAGCTCACAAACCTCCAACCCTATATGTATTATCATGATCTAACTTGATGTTTATATTGTTGTTGTAGACGAGAGTAGTTCAACTGGCAAAGGGGGAGAGATCTTATCATGTCTTTTATCATCTTTGTGCTGGGGCCCCTCCTATTCTCAGAGGTCGTTTTTAGCCCATAGCTTGATGGTGCTTTTGCATGTATATTACAAATAAGCATGGACGACATAAATTCATAAAATGGAAATTTCTTTGAAATTTCATGCAAGTATTAGTTATGCTATATGTAATTTAAATAAATTCATAAATTAAATTTCTTGCTCATAATATTTGTCGTGTCTGCTATTGCAGAGAAACTGAACATTAAGGCAGCCAATTGTTACTATTATCTTAACCAGAGTGATTGCCTTACAATTGATGGTTTTGATGATGCTGACAAGTATAATAAACTCATGGTAACTTAGATGAGGAGATATTTTTCCTATGTACTAAATGAAGCCAAGCCCTGTTAATATACTGTGTTGCATGGATATTCCACTGATATTTCATTATTTAATGACTTTCAGAGAGCCTTAGATATTGTTCGGATCAACAAAGAAGATCAGGAGAGTTTGCTTTCAATTCTTGCTGCTATATTGTGGCTCGGAAACATAAAGTTTGAGGTTGTTGACAATGAAAATCATGTTGAAGTAGTGGATGATGAAGGTGTTCATCTATAATCTATTTTAGTTACATTCGATGGATCATTTGTGCACCGTGCTTATATTAGTAAATAATTATGGAAAAGCTTCCATAGAATATGGCTGCTTGAAGTATTGAACATTTTGCTATACTAACTGAGAGGTAGCTCTCTATTATGGAGAGTTTCTATACTTGACGTTATCATTATCCTGTTTTACATATGTTGTGTCTCATCTTACTAGATTGAATGATAAACCTCTATAAATTTACGCCTTTTGTGAGTTTATTCTGGTTCTTTATCCACAGCTGTTGCCTCTGCTGCCCATTTGATGTGGTGTAGTGTGCATGACCTTATGCAAGTTTTATCAACTCACAATATCAATGCTGGCAATGATAGTATTGTAGAGAAGTTGACAATGCAGAAGGTCCTTTCATCCTCTGCCATCTCTGCAAACACATCCCAAGTTAGCTACATGCTTATATCATGACTTGATTGTTTTCAGTTTCCTGTTTGCAGGCCACAGATTCCCGTGATGCCTTGGCAAAATTCATTTATGCTAGCCTATTTGATTGGCTTGTTGATCAAATAAACAAGTCACTTGCTGTTGGTAAATCGCACACACGGAGAGCAATCAGTATACTTGATATTTATGGGTTTGAATCATTTGAGGTATAATAGTTGGTTTCACACACACAAAAAAAGCTGTAATCTTTTAGACTACACAGATTGAGGGATTTCTATGCTATTCCATACATTTCTCACTTCTGTCTTATAAATTCCATTTTCAGAGGAACAGTTTTGAGCAGTTATGTATAAACTATGCAAATGAGAGGCTGCAGCAACATGTCAACCGCCATCTATTTAAACTTGAGCAAGAGGTTAGATGTAACTTTTAGTTCGATTAGCATAACTGTTTTTATTTGTCTGACCGAACTACTGAACATTTGGAATTGAAAAAATAAGTGCACTTTGGCAGAATGTAGGGTTTATAGGTTGTGCAATATTTGAAAAACTTGATTCTTTTTCCCTTCTCTGATTCTCAGAATTATGAAGCAGAAGGAATTCACTGGACAAAGATTGATTTTGAAGACAATCAAGCTTGCCTAAATCTCCTTGAGAAGGTATCTGTCTATCAAGGATCCCGCTTTATGCTATGTGAAGTGATCATGCTACATCTTCTGATATGTTTAATTCCGAATTTCCCACAACTCTACCAGTAGATTTGATAAAATCTTATCCATTAAAAAGTATTTTGTTACTTAGTTTTCTTTTACTGAATCATTTTTAGGAGCACTCTTGAGTTTGATGAGATCTACCCAAGGGACTGATTTAGTTAATGAGCAACTAACTACAGTGTCCATAGTTAATGAAGGAGAGAGAACCCTTGAGTTTGATGAAAACTCTAGAAGTGATTATTTCACTTGTCCTATGTTTATACCACATTTGCATACCGCATTTGCATCTCACTCTGGAATTTGTTGAAGTTGCTTTCTACTAGAGAAAAAATCTTTTTCCCTCACAGCACGTGGCATTTTTTAATGAGTCAATTGCATTCTCATTTAACTGATCCGCAATTTGCCTTTGATAACGTTTATTATGATACAGAAACCAGTTGGGCTGATATCTTTACTGGATGAAGAATCAAACTTCCCAGAGGCAACAGATAGGACATTTGCAGACAAGCTAAACCAACACCTCAGTTCTACTCCTTGCTTTAAAGTGGGAATAGATGGGAGGTTCAGCATTCGTCATTATGCTGGAGAGGTTGGTGTATCTTGAAGAATGATTGAACTAGAGCTATTAAAAATAACTGAAACTCTACTTGACCTAAGTTTCTTGTGGATTGGATTTGCACTCTATCTCTCTTTCTGATGCTTGTTTGAAGTAGGCCTCAGTCAATCTTTAGTTTCAGTTGGTTTTGGCATTTTATTAAAATATTTTGCTATTGTTAGGTCTCTTTTTTTTTTTGGTGAGCACTATTGTTAGGTCTCTTATATACATCTATATACAACTACTCCATTATTCACTTTCTTTGTTAAACATGTGATTTATGTCGTTTATGACTTAACATTAACTGAGGTGATTGAACTTAGCTAACAATTTGAGGTCCAGCAGGTTTCATATGATACAAGTGAATTTTTGGAGAAGAATAGAGATCCATTGCCCTTTGAGTCTATCCATATACTCTTGTCAAGCAGTTGCTCACTTCTTCGGTCATTTCCCTCAAAAATTCTCAATGGTCAGTCTGGCATGACCGGCTACCAGAAGCAAAGCGTTGGGACAAAATTCAAGGTACTACAATGTTAATACTCCCTCCGTTCGGCAAAACATGTCGTTTACTATTCATGCACGCTTCTTTAGAATGATAAAAACTATATAAAATATTCATTTTTTTATAAATTTTTTTTAACAATTTTGTACTTATTAATAATAACTACGAAATTGTTAAAAAAATTATTTAAAAAAGTAGATATTTTATATAGTTTTTATCTCATAAAAAAACGTGCGTGAATAGTAAAGTGACATGTTTTGCCGAACGGAAGGAGTAATAATAATATGAAATCCTCCATTCTAAAGGGTTGTCACTTATGGGGAATCTGAAATGTTTATAGAGACAATCACATTCATGAATTGAGAAGTTGGATTGTTGAACCTGTTTAATGCTTGTAAATTGTAATGCAGGGCCAGCTGTACAAATTGATGCAGCGTCTAGAATGTACTACACCCCATTTCATCTGTTGCATTAAACCAAACAGTAAGCAGCTTCCTGGCATATATGAGAAAGATCTCGTTGCACACCAGATCAAGTGTTGTGGAATTCTGGAAGCTGTTAGGATTGCAAGATCTGGTTATCCTTCCCAGAGTACACATCAAGAGTTCGCACAAAGGTATCAAGCCTTTCTGTAGGTCTTGGTTATTATTGAATTCATCTAACTTCAAAGAAAGACTCACACATCCCCTTTTATGCATGCAGATACGGGTTCTTGCTTTTAGATAAAAATGTACCTCAGGATCCTTTGAGTATTTCAGTAGCTGTTCTACGGCAACTCAATATCCTCCCTGAAATGTACCAAGTAGGATATACAAAATTGTATTTCCGGACAGGACAGGTGACTTTCCAAATTGATTTCTTTCTTCTCGTTACTCGACGCAGCTTTACCAGTATTCCTTCAATACAAATTAATAGAATCAGATCTAAGAGAAATATGTGATAAATATATTAGTATGCAAATAAACAGAGCTGCTTGTGAATGAAATTCCGGCTCCATAGAATGGCATATTTCACTTTGTTGTCATAATAGTCGGACAAGCCTTGCTGCTGCCTTTTTTTTTATGGAACTGCTAGACAGTTTAGGTAATCGTATCACTTCTACACAAGTCCATAATAATATCGGATATTGCATGCAATTGAACACGTTGATGTTTGCTGATTATATCGTAAACAACTAACCTTTCCAAGTTTCCAACAGTATTAGGATTATAGTAGTAATCTCCTCAAGTTATTAGAGACAGGTTCTATTGATAATAATGCTAATGCTCAAACTAAGCAAAATTGTATTTGATGGCTGAAAAGATCTAGTGAAACCGCTTTTTTCCTTCCTTGAAACTTTTATTATGTATCATATCGTTGCTATTTACAGATTGCGGGACTAGAGAATAGGAGGAAGCACCTTCTGCAGTCTGTGCTTCGCGTTCAAAAGTTCTTCCGGGGCTACAAGGCTCGTGACCAGTATCTTGAATTTAAGAAAGGAGTAGCCATGTTTCAATCCTGTACTGCCTATCTCTTCTTTTTTATTCTCTTTTTGTCCTCACACTTTCTTGTACCATCATAAGCATCTTGAATTTTACTTTATAGAGATGTATAATTACTGCATCCCTTGTTCCCTCCTGTAAGGACTCCCCCGTGACCAAGAGAATTCAACAAACATTTATGATCGGTTTTTTCGCCTCTTTTATGTCTGAGGTTTCTTCTAATTTGCACTCATGATGCAGTCATACGCGGTGAAAATGCTAGAAGGAACTGTACTTCATTGTCCAAGAAGCAAAAAGATGGTAGCCGCTCACAAAAACATAGGCATAAACGCAGTATTTCAAGGGATAAGCAGCCGAAAGCTGTTGATAAGCAGAAAGCAGTTGTGCATTTACAATCTGGTAACTGGATCTCTTTGTTTCTATGTTTAAATGATTTGTTTGACCAAATCCAAAACCCTCAAGTTTCAATAATCTTCTGCAGTAATACGGGGAAAGTTGACTCGGAGACATTTGGATGACAAGATCCCAGAGAGTATGAAGCTGGAAACTGCAGTTACTGGCGAAAATCCAGAAGCTGAGGTAGTATTCTGCAATTGCAACTTTTCAGGAACTCAATATCTCTTATACAGTACAAGATAGGCTCTTCCTCTTCTGTCATTCTTGGGTGTTAAAGTTTGTATAAAACTCATAAATTCGTCCGATCTTCAATTTCTATTATCAGGTTCCTCCAACCGTGACACAATATCAGAAACAGCTTGTGAATGGAGAAGCTCCTACCAGCCAAAAGGAAGACCAGTCAGATGTAACACAAACAAATAATCAGGTTCAACCTTCAGCTGTGGATGAGCTCAAACGACGGCTTGAAAAGTCAGAAGCAGCCTTAGAACTGAAGGAAGAGGAGAATGCTGCACTTAAACTACAGTTGAAACAATATGAGAACCAAATATCAGACTACGAAATGAAAATGAAATCAATGGAGGAGATGTGGCAGAAGCAGATGAAAACTTTGCAAGTAAGACTCGTTACATGTTCTGTGTACAAGCTTGAAATTTTTTTATCTACACAATTGCTTGATTACCGTTGCAGGCGAGTCTAGCAGCTGCTAAGAAGTCTCTTGCTTCGGAGAATGCTTCAGGGCAAATGGGAAAGTCC
This sequence comes from Persicaria maculosa, assembly GCA_963922045.1. NCBI lineage: Eukaryota > Viridiplantae > Streptophyta > Magnoliopsida > Caryophyllales > Polygonaceae > Persicaria > Persicaria maculosa. The sequence goes on along the minus strand of OY998259.1, from coordinate 35,169,082 downwards.
GAGTTATCGCCATTACATTCCCCTCGCTATTATGATTCAGAAGACAATTTGTCACCAGCCACTACTCCAACTCCTGGTACAAGCACACCTAATAAATCACCTTCAAATTTGATACCAGGAACTGGTAGAGGAAGAGAGTCGAATGGCACCTCTACTCCAGCAAATCAGTTGGCCAAGGAGTTTGAGCAAGCTCAGCAGAGATTCGATGAAGACGCAAAGGCCCTCCTTGATCTCAACCGAACAGGTGCTAGTCCCGACAATGAACTGAGGAGGTTGAAATTCAGATTTGACGCATGGAAGAAAGATTACAAGATCCGGCTACGTGAGACAAAAGGCGCACTTCAGAAACAAGGCAATGCTGAGTCAGACAGAAGAGGCCGAAAATGGTGGGGCAAGTTAAGCCAGAAGAAGTTAACATGAATTCCAGGATTGTCATAGTGTCACACAAACCACATGTTGCATGGAAGTTCACAAGACCAGCTCAGCCATCTTGGGCGATCTATGAAGCGATTCAGCAGCAGTCTAGAGGTTGCCCTTGCCCGTAAGTCGTAATCAGCAGTGTATGTTGATGATAATTGATACACATGTTGCATGGAAAACTCGGCCTTAATCAGAATATATGGGGAATGGTATGAAGATATACCATCCACAGAGGTGCTCCTTAATGTACATATTCCGGTGACTGAACCCCAAAATCAATTGGGTTTTTATCAATAGTAAGAGTTAACATTGGCTTCAAGAACACAAGTGATGTCCATGTTCTTCCACCACTTCTTTCATTGGTAAACTGATTCTCCGTGGCAAGTCCGCCAAGCCGCAAACAGCACACACCTTATCACTTAGCCGATGATTGAATACTCGGGTGGTAAAGTAGCCAAGCCAATGTTACAAGATACGGTAGGAGAGAATTATACATTATTTGAAAAAATAATGTATAAATAAAAAGTTAAAAGTACATTGTGCGGTGAGCGTGGATCGAACACGCGACCTTCAGATCTTCAGTCTGACGCTCTCCCAACTGAGGTATCCCCGCCTTGTTGAATAGTTGTATTCTTACTGACTATATATCCACACATGAAAATACAAAATTCACGTTTCCAAATGACAAACGCCTATTTCTTATCTTTCTAGAAAATGAATCACCAAAAAATTCTAAATTTTGCACATTTAGCAGTTTTTATTAAAGATTTTTCCACTATGTGCCCAACAACCCAAAAAAGAAAAAAAAAAATCACTTTTAAAAAGTGCATTTTCCTAGTTTTAATGAATTAGCCCTTAATTGATTGTATTATTGATGATTCTGTCGTTGTTATTTATACTATGGACCCAATTTGATTGCATTAGGAACTTGATTGCTGACGATATAAATGGATGAATGAATGGTTTACATCGAAAAAATTGCATTATTCGATATGGTCGACACTGAAAGTAGAACGTCTTTCCTTTTTTAGGTGCCTAATATGCAACGTTACAAAAACCATTAAATCTTTAATTAATCAGAAACTTCAATAACAAATCAAAACAAAACAAAACAAAACAAAAGAGTATTTTTTTGGTGATCACTTGTTCCAAGGGTAAGATACAAAGATGAGTGCTTCATAGCAGCTCTGCTGACATCTCCCAACCCAAATCAGTATGAATTTGATTACTAGCTAGTATTGTGTTTTAGATGGAAATGGATATGTTTATGACAGATGTTGAAGTGCATTTGTTCTGAATTTTGTATACTATGTGAAAACAAGTGAACAAATTCAAGGGTTTATCTTATTTGCAGATGGCAAATTGATCTTGGTTTTGTGTTTGAGGAAAAGAACAAGGAATCTAGCTGGTGGAAAGTTCATCAAATGGTGACAAAACCCCCCAAGGATTATGGACCAAAGAGCGAAAACGAACCACGAAAGGACCCGTGAAGAAAGAACAGTTTGTGGCATACATAAAATCACATGAATTATCCCTTCAAACTGAATTTAAGACAATGAAAATGCATAGTTTTTGTAGAGTAAATGGATGCTATCACAACCGAAAAATTTGACTCACGAAAACGCCTACATTCCATTCTGAAGCTGCCATATATGTACTGCATATCATATTGTACAGACTAGGAAAGATCCACAGGATAATGAAGAAGAGATTGATTGAACTAGAGTTGTAAATTTTGATCTGCTAATTAAATCAACAAGACATGAACAGCTGAACAAGCTGCAAGCAGTCGGAAAACTGGCAAGTAGTTTTTTATGCTTTGAGGGTCTCCAACTCCAAGGACGGTAGCTGGTTGTCGTCAGAGCCAGCCGAGCCCTTGAAGAGCAGAATCGCCAAGCTGCCAATTCGGAAATAGATGAAACATCCATGGCAGTGTGTTACAAAGGATCCAAAATCCATCCCTACTATACACTGCCATCCCTGTCCATAGGCCTTGTCGAATTCCTATATCCAAAAACACAACTTTTCCCTAAGATAAGATTCTACACCCAAAACTAAACAACGCTTTGAGATCCGGAAACATATATATTATATATGATACCTGTTTAATGCAGCGGGCGATCTCTGTGGCCTCGGTGACATCATAGGTGTCGAGGGCCTTGGCCGCTAGATTAAGAGCGTCTTGCTGCATCGTTTGACGCATATCAGTCTCGCCTATCACTGCCTTGCCTTCTAGCATTCTGAATTTCTGAAATCTACAAGATAAACTACCTAACTGTGTTTGTTTCTGAATGAGTTTCTGTCTGGAGATAAAATTAAGGGCAAGGAAATGATGAGCCATTAAGCCAAGTTCTATATATATGCTAGGAAATAAACAAGATTCCTAGAGGATTAGCCTCATCCAGTATGGGTAACAACAGTACAAAAGACCCTTTATTGTGGTCCAAAATTTTTTGCTTGTAGGTAATGGTCATCTCGACCGATAATCCGAATCGGACAAAATGCAAGACCTTTTAAGATGACTTAATAGTATATCCTGATCAATGATTGAAGGAGCTTGTGTAAGAAAACAAAACCTGTGAGAAAGCGTTTTACCCCTTATTGGGACTACCAGATGCATTACAATCTACAATAGGAACTTGCAAAAGTTCCTCACAAAAAGGATGGGATGAAATGAGGAAGACGACACAGAAACTTGGATTTGAAAAAAAAAATGTATGTTCTTGGTGAAATCTAGTACAAAACACCCATCAAATATATATATGAATCATCAAGTTTCCCCTTATTGACCCACAAGGGGTTTATAAATATGAATAGAGACTGCTAAGAAAGAAAGAAAAAATTACATCAAAACCCTGAACTCAAAAAACCCCATCCAAAGTAACAAAATGCAGCGTGTATCAGAAAAAATGAATAGAACACTTTCTGCAAACAAATGTAATGTGTCTGTCAGCCCTCCAAATTGCCTTCCTCTTTACCCTTTTTTTTTTCCTTCTGTATCTACACTCACATTTACCCTCAGCAGCTCTTACAACAGGCAGTAAGTACCGAGCAACCGCCCAGTTGCAGTTTGTTGCCAAACCGACGATTTTTTGTTCCTTCTATCAGTCGGGGCAACAACAAACAGCCTTGGGATTTCTGGGGCGGATTGCTTTACACATCTTCAAATTCAAGAAAAATGAAAAGAGCGCTACTTCCTTACCTTGAAATGTGGTTTTTAGTCACAATTCAACCCACAGACTTCGAGCACGATACCACCTTTGGCGGTGAAGGGGTTGATTCTGACCCATAAGAGCGAGAATATGGAGGCGAGCAGAATAGACCAGACGACGATGATGGTGGGGACCCCGTTTTGTCTCCCCATCAAACCCTTGAGGAACGGGTAGAGATGCATGATCACCCACAAGGCAAAGAACAACCTGCCGAAGAGCGGACCCCAGGATTCGTAACCGTTGTTAATGGCGTCTGAGATTCCAACAATGACTCCGATGACATTTATAATGAGCAGTGTCAAGGGAGCGATCAAGAGGGATGTCCACTTGAACAAGTAGAGCTCGGAGTATTCTCCATCATCGGCTGCCTTGGATGTGACGGTGAAGTTGGTGTTGACACCAGCCAGAACCTTGAGAAGACCTTGGAAGAGAGCGAAGAGGTGAGCTGACACACCACCGATGACCCAAAACTGCTCGTTCCTCCACCAGTCATCTATTGCGACGTGCCCCCACCCCATTTCTAGAACACTTGTCACCGCAATGGATATGAAAAGCCCCATGAAGAGAATACTTGCATAGATGCTAATCTGTAAATATAACCACACAGAACCAGCATTAGACATCACCAAAACTACTACTGAGACAGTTCAAAGAAAATTCATTTAATTCTAAAAAGTGAAGGGATGGATTATTACCTCTGGGACAATGAACTTGCCCGTTAAAAGACAGACAGCAGGAAGAGTACAGTAGACTAGCAAGGGGATTGATGTCAATGGGTAGACAACAGAGTTTATGTATGAAAACCGTTCCAATGGCTTTAGACCTCCATTGTAACCGTACCATATAGGGCAATGCCTGCTCAGGAAAATTTCGACAGATCCCAAGGCCCACCGAAGCACTTGGTGGAGACGATCTGAAAGATTAATTGGAGCAGACCCCTTAAATGCAGGCCTTTTGGGCATGCAGTAAACTGATCTCCATCCATGGCAGTGCATCTTAAAACCAGTCAAAATATCCTCCGTGACAGAACCATAAATCCACCCAACCTATCACAGAAATAAAAGAAATTAGCACGTCACTCAGATTTCAGTGTAGCATGAAACATGAATCCGTGTAAATTGTAACTACAGTCCAAGAATACAGTAGCAAACCTCTTTTCCCCATTCTGTTTTGTCCTCGTAACCACAGCTAATGACATGAATGGCTTCCTTCAAGAGCGAAGCTGAACTTGCACCCTGAGGAATTCCACCATCTTCTAGAAGTGCTGAAGCAATGAAAACTGGGGACTGTCCAAACTTTTTCTCAAATTTTACTTGTGGCATAAGAGTCGACTTCTCACTGTCTATTCCTGCAAAAAGATATTCCAGTCAGTTCCATATGTGGCAAGAGTAAGATAAATAGATAATTCACATGATAACACCTCAATTGTACTGAAGATTCACTCACCTTCAATTCCCTCCTCAATGTTTTCAAGAGCATGTATTTGTTTTGTTGAGATCTCCTTTGTCTTAGGCTTCTTGTCGTTTCCCTTGTCCTTGGATTTTGATTTTCGGTTCTTCTTGCGGGATCCAAAGCAACAACAGCAGATGCACCATTTTGGCCAACAGTTGCATGTCTTGCCTGGGGCTTTCTTCTTTTTTGGAGCGTCATACCCATAAAGCGCTTGCCTACGGAAGCAACAACCAGTACCCACATAAATTGGTCCTTGAATGCCATCAAGCCCCTTCATGTTGATCTGTTCACAAGGAGAAGATATTTGAGTTACTTTTTCCAATCAAAGCATATTCATATGATAAAACCAAGGGATGAAAAAGTAATTTCACTTACATCAAAGAATACAACATTGCGGTTGGAGTAACGATCATGCCTATCAATACCATCAAACCTCTGAGGAAACTGGACATAACAGATCTTCTTTCCAGATATGGGGTCCATCATGAAGCACATGGCCTCACGAAGTGCCTTGCTGTTGTTAATGTAATGATCACAATCAACATTGAGAAGATATGGAGCATTTGATAGGATTGCTGAGACTCGGATCTGAACAGATGAAATCAAGCAATTAGACTCCGCGACTATGAATCATTACCAATTATGACAGAATAGCAAAAGACGAGAGAACTCTACCAAAGAATTCATGGCACCAGCCTTCTTGTGATGTTCAAAGCCTGGCCTCTTCTCACGAGAAACATAAACAAGACGGGGTAACTCATTTCCCTCAATATCACGAACACCGTTTTGCCCAAGAAAAACCTGTTGGAAAATGGAAGACTCTTTATGAAGTACAAAACCTAAAAATGATGCACAAAACTTAATAATATTCCTCCATCAGCATACTATAAAGGGTCCCAGATTAAAGTACCTGTATCATTCCGGGATGATCCCTGACATTGTTGCCAGGCCATGGAGTCCCATCTTGCATTGTCCATCCTTCTTCAGGAACCTTCTGTGCCATTGCAACCAGTCCATTGATACGGATTTTGAACTCTTCATAATCTCTCTGGAAAAATGGAACACAACAAAAAGTTCAATCAATTGGAGAAGGCATCAACAAAACTCTCCCCTAATATAAGAGCAAAAACACTGAACATGTTAATGCAGATAGAAAAAGACCTTCATGGCACGGCGCTCCCTGACAAATGCAGGATTCACTTTGTCTTTCAAATAATCAACCTTCTGAGAAAAATACCATTCAGGTGCACGGGGTTCAATGCAGTACTTTTTGCAGAATGGCACCCACTTCCTAGCAAACTCGGATGTCTCGGAAAGAGCTTCAAAAGTAAGCATTGCAGCACCATCATCAGAGACGTAGCAGGAGACTTTGTCTACTGGATAATCCACAGCAAGGATGGAGAGAACCGTGTTTGCAGTGATTAGTGGGGGCTCCTTCATAGGATCAACAGTACTCACGAATATATCAACGGGAGCCAATTCAGACGGTTTCCCCTCTTTCTCGTACCTAAAATCAATTTTGACATACCAGTGAGTTGCAACTACCACAAACTAAAATGACTAGTAACACGTATGAACTGATAGGAAGTCCAGGAGATGTATACCTTAATGATAAACGATCCAGGTATGTTTCTCGCTCAATTGGAAACCACTTTGGAAACTGATCAAATATCCATGAAACAGCAAACCAAATTTCACAAATGACTGATATGAGCCAAAGGGCAAAGGCGTCCTTCACCGGATGGAGAATTCTATAATTGAAGAAGAGGCCAAGGATCACAAGCCGAAGAAGGATTACAATCCTGTATGGGTTTATCCTGCTTGAAGGAAGAGGTAATTTCCTGGACAAAGGCTGCCTTCCCTCGTCCATCCTTAAAAACCAGAAACAAGAAAGCATCCATTAAATCTAAGATATAATACTGCTTGCAGACTTGGCCATATCACATTAACATAACTATATTTCAAAAACTAAGCAGCTTTATAGTTTACTTCCAGTCATTGCATTTTCCTAAAGAGTATCAACTATCTGCCACAAATCATCAGTTATTCCAATATCTGAAAGAGAAAATCAATCTCACTAGTGATTGAAATTTTCGTTTAAAAAAACCCATTTGATTTGAAAAAGATGTCCTTCATGTATTCTAGGTAAACAAATTCAGATTGGTAGATACTCAGCAGCATATTATTTGCCTGGTCATCTTTCAAGGAAAAAAAATTATTATGAAAGACAAAAAAATAAAAAGGACATGCCTAATGCATGCCATAATCTTCTCATATACAAATGAACAAAGGACCTGGCAATCAATATAATAAATTTATGACTAATTACAAGTTCTCCAGTCATTTATAATTATTTGCTATCTATTCAATTTTCTTCAACTATACTAAGAAGCTGATCATTTTCTCACACAGCTGTCTTACGATATGTTGGCATATGCTAAAGAAAGCATATCATCATGCAAAACATTTATCAAAGAATGGAAATTTCATGCTTTAACTCGGTCAAATCTTAAAATCAATAGTAAAGCAAAAATGATAAGTACAGAAGAAAGTTATGAAGTATTGACTAGAACTAGTTGCAAACTTATAAATGAAATGGTTTAATGATTCGAAGAAAATTCAATCAAGGGAGCATACATGGGTAGATCAGGATCATCAGGCTCGCCAACTCCACCATTCTCTCCTTCATGCTTAACCATTTGAAGCCTCTCATTCTGGCGTTTCTTCCAATCTTCCATTCTATCCTTCCAAGCAACACTCCCATAGCCATACACAGCCAAGTCTTTCTTAGGATCCATTGGTCTTGGAGGCACTACAAGATTAATCTCAAGATTTAGAATCTGCATAAATATATTATCTAAATTGACCCAAAACAAATTCAGAACACCTAAGATTGATTAAGAATCAAATAGACCTACATGACATGGTAGAATCAGAATATGACATTGGATGAACCTTCTTCCCACGGCTCATAAATGGAGGAATGATAAGTGCATGCTTATCAGGTGACACTCCGGCATCCTTCAGAGAGAGAAAACAAACACTATTAGCAAAATTGACCCTTTGACGAAACAACCAAGGCAAAGGTACCCAAAAAACGAAAAAGATGAAATTGCAAGATAATTCTACCTCCTGTCCATAGGTTAATAAGGGAATCTCGGAAGCAAGTGCAGCTGAATCCAGCTCTGCAGGTGTCGTGAGCCCAGAGGCAATGGATGAACCACGGCCTATGTTAAGTCGGGAGGAGAGCATTGCCTCAGCAATGTTCTGAGGATCCCTTCCATTGCTAGCGTAATCAAGCTCATTTTCAATATCATCAAAATCATCCTCGTCTTCATCACCTTCAACTCTCGGGCTTCCTGAAATTCGGAAATGCAGGGACTAAGACCAATGTCTTACCCGAAATATGAGAATTAACAGGGTAAAGGGGGAGAAGTTGAGAGAAGTGCTACCTTTGATACGCTTGTACCGAGTTTTGCATTGAGGGCAAGCTTGATTTCCCTCTCTCCTTTCATACTCATAGCAAGGTCTACACACGGGAAAAGCACATTCATTGCAAGCAACAAATGGCTCTCCGTCCACTGTAATCTCTATCTCATCATTACAAATCTGGCAACTTTGCCCACTTAGCTCCTTCACAGATGTCACCTGCAAAGCACAGAATTAAGAGAGTGAGTAACAGATCTAGAAACTGAAAGTGAAGCAGTAGATTACAAACATCACACACAGTCAAAAACTTCCTCTACCCTGTGAATTCAATTGGGTACCAAAGCAAGTTCTTAAGCCCACAAAACTTGGTTCTCTCTAGTCTCTTGGGAATAAACCCATGGAAAATCTACTAACTCATGAAACTCAAATGACAGTGTAAGGGACTGTCAATTACGTAGTAGAAAACAGGAAAGGTAAGAGTTTGCCAAAAAAAAACAAAAAAAACATCAGCCATTACTGGCCCTGAAAATCAACCTCTATTATTATTACTATTAGAACAAAAGAAATTATTTCCCAAAAGAAATGAAATCAACGAACAGGGAAATATTCTTAGGAGACAGATTCAAAAGTAGGAAAACACAGGAAATAGGGTAATGTCCACTTTTAAGCTGTCGGTGGAGCAAATCGGTTGTCTATAAACCGGGAAAAATCAAGGGAATTTGAACAATACAATAGTAACACAACAAGATTATAACCAATTCTGCTGCCTCAATCAGTACAAATCGAGGCATCCAAAAACGAATCAACATGAAAAGGAGGAAATCTGGAGGGGGGGTTAGGACTTACCCTTCCAATATCATCAGCATTGATAAGAACAAACTCGTTTCTGTTGTGGGAGCCAGCAACAAGCCTCCCTTTGGTATCCATTCGGCGCAAATAGGAACCACTCGGACAAGATTAATTCGCCAAATCTGAGAGAAATTAGAGCTGTTTAGAGGAAGAATCCATGAAAAGCCCAAAGCTTAATCCGAATCCTCCCTTGTTCTGCGCCTCGCTGAACCCAACCTCACATCAGACCTAGAGAGAGGGAGAGAGAAATGCGCCCCCAAATATAAAATAGGAAACGAAAGGGGGCGAAACAAATCAGAGGCGGAATATAAAGAGAAATGTGGATTCTTTCCTTTCAATAGGGGAGTCTCACTCACTCTCTCTCTGTAAAACTGGAAATTGAGGGGTGAAACCAAACACGGGGGGTTGAGAGAGATAGCGACAGTGTGCGTGAAGAGAGAGAGAATCTAAAAGGGGGAGTGTTCGATTATTCAACGCGTAAGCCAGAAGGGACAAAGAGAAAGAGAAAGAGAGAGAGAACCGACACACATGGAGGCAGAGATAGAGAGAGATAGGGAGTCTACATGTGCATTGGATGGGTATGGTGGAGAGAGAGAGGGAGTAGATCTGAATAAAATAACACGGTAGAGGGGAGGAAGTGGGTGGTGGGGCCCACCGTGCTCCGGCGAGGGCAGGGCGGAGCTACGGTGGCGATTGGGGGGAAGGGAAAAAGGGGGAAGGATTAAAGAAGGGGGGATGTCAAATCAAAGAATACAGCTACTCGTTTCGCCATTCCCTGCTGTCTCTTACCCTTTTTGTGTGGGGATGCTTCCACTCTTCTCATCTAAAGCTGGAGGGTAAAATGGTCCATTTTATTTAGTCTGTTAATGTCCATTTATTTTATTTTTATTTTTTTAAATTAATATCCATTATTTAATGTTCTAAAAATCTTTACTGTTGATATAAAAAAGTTACTGTGAGGTTCAATAATAAGTAACTCTATTTATATTTATAATCGTGTATGTTACCTCGTTATACCTAAATATAAGTTTTTCAATGGTAAGTTTATTCCACGTGTCTGAGTTTGTTATCTTGTTGCGTAATTTTGTCATAATTTCTAAAAATATTTAACGAGTGGTTTTTTTTTCCAATTATTGTAAGACCTTGTTTGGTTATTCAATTAAAAACTTAGGAAGTTCAAAAATTCAGTAAGTAGGATAATTTTCTTCGTTTGGTTAAATTTCACAAAAAAAAAGAAAGACACGGAAATTCAACTTCTCATGAATTTCAATTCCTCCAAGTTGGAGAATGTTAACTTACCTAGGGAGACTAGGTAAGTTCAACTCCCTCCCTTTTTAATGTATTTTTCTTTGTTTTTCTATTTATATTGTTAAAGATCAAAATTCAACCACAAAACTTTGCTTAGTTCTCGGAAAGTATATTTCACGGGAATTCAATTTCTGGGAAGTAAGTTCCCGAGAATTGTACTTTCCACAATCAACCAAACGAGCCCTAACATAAAAGTTTTATTTATGAGGAAAAATTTTGATAGGAGTGAGTCTACTCGATTAACAACCCAGGCTAATTTCTGTTCTTGTTGTATGTTGAGCTACTCATGTCCGACGTTAAAATGCTCCTACAAGGAGTTATCGACCTTTCTTTTTCTCATGTGCCCTAGGATGGAAATAAAGTGGTTGATAAGGTTGCACACATTTGTTGCTTTGTCATGGGACGAGAGATTTTCAATGATTTAGGTCTTCAGTACCTCGTACGCAAGGATGCTATCTATATCTTCTATATACCTTTAAAAATTGTGTTCTAAGGCCTCTTAATGACTCTCAATTAACATTAATAACTCTCTCACCAAATATTAATTCATGTTTTTTGTTTGTCCTTTTATTTGAGTTAGATTTTTTACAATTGCTCATATAGTTATTTTCTTGAATACATGACCCTTAAAGTTTATAAGGAATTTCAAAATCACATATATAGTTTGAGCTTTTCATCAATTAAATATCATTATTACAATTTGATTTGAAAATAAAAAATTACTTTTTTATGTTTTTTTTGCAATGCTTTCAATATTTTGAGCGAAATGATTTCTATTTGATTTTAAAATTAAAATATCTATCTATCTATCTATCTATCTATCTATATACCTTTAAAAATTGTGTCCCAAGGCCTCTTAATGGCTCTCAACATTAATAACTCTCTCACCAAAGATTAATTCATGTTTTTTGTTCTTCCTTTTATTTGAGTTGGATTTTTTACAATTTCTCATATAGTTACTCCGTATTTTGTAAGGAATTTCAAAATCACATACGTTTTAGCTTCTCATCAATTAAATAGCATTATTACAATTTGATTTGAAAAAAAAATATTTTTTTATGTTTCTTTTGCAATGCTTTCAATATTTGAGCGTAATGATTTATATTTGATTTTAAAATTAAAATATAGATGAGAAAAAAACTTAACAATTTGATTTAAAAATGAAAATAAAGGCATACAACATACATTGCCCTCATTTTGAACTTTTATTTGTTTCAAATTATGCTCAAGTCCATGAAATAATTTTTATTTTTTTAAAAAATAATTCTACAGTTAAAATTTAATAATTATTTTTGAAAAAAATTGTTTATTTTATTTTCGATTTAATTGAGTTTTTTCCTATTATTTTTTTAAAAGAAAAGATTCATTTTCCTATTTATTGCTAATGTAAAGCTTGAGTTAATATAAATCTTTTTTTTTATTTTCATATTAAACGGAAAATAAAAACAACCTACATGAAGTTTTGTATTCTTGAAAATTAAATGTAAGTGGCCGGTTGCAACATAAAAAGATTGACTAAATTCTTTGTGTTATAGCTCGATAAGAATTAACAATTAATGTATGACCAATTGTATTCTTGAAACTACAATGGTCTTATGTCTCCCCAATTATTTTTTAGTTAATTTCTCTACCTGGACACCTATTCCATTTCCACCTTTATATATAGTGATCAAATTAAAGTTCCAAGTAATTTGTACTTGGAGATACATTAACTTTCTTCATCCCACTTTTTTATTTTTTGCGTTTGTATGTTAATCTTCGGCCTCTCTTGGTGAGATGAACAGAATCTATATGCAACTAAATGTGTTACAAAGCTACAATCCAAGGTATAACATTAATATATTGTTTATATATGAGGTGTTTTCTCACTTAATTTAGTTATAATTCAAGGTTCCATCTATTAAGTATTTTTTTCCTTTCAAAATGAAATATTGACTTACTTTATAATTTGTAGATATTAAATCGAGGTGATATATATGAGTTTAAAGTGATGATCGATTATTTGATAACTATATAACTTTTTCCTATCAATTTGTTTATATATGTAGATCATATTATAACATAGTTGTCCATAGCCTTATTAAATATGATTGAGGAGATCGATCAAGGAGCCTTTGGATCGAGTTTGGATATCATATTTCAGCATATAGTATGAAGATTTCTAACTAGAAGCTAGGGGCTAGCTTGGTAAGGAACTCCTTAACCGTAAATCTCATCATATTAAGGTGCATGCAATCATTTACTTTTTTTTTTACTTATAAAAAATACCATACTCAAAATAATAAATAGCTTAAAAATATTTTTAGATACATATAAATGGTTATAAATAACATAAACGAACATATAAAATAAAAAAATTTCTGCATTTATGCATATGGTTTAGTTTAGTCAACAATGTGATAAATATTTAAAAAAAAATACGATATTTAATAAAAACCTCTTCAAAAACATGGACTTCCACATGCTCATAAGTCTCAACAACTTTATTAAACGAAAAAAATTTCAAATTGATTATTTAATTAATAAAAATATTATATATATAATATAATCCAACTCCTTTTAAAAAAATATTTTAAAAATAATTTTTGGTATTTTATTTAATTAATAAAAATATTTTAGTTGTAAAATAAAAGTTGGTGCTTCAATTGAGTGAATACCTTATATTATATAAGGTGTTTTTGTTTTTAAAAAATTAAAAACAAAAACTCGTAAAAATGAGTGAATACCTTATATTATATAAGTTGTCTTCTTGAAGAAAAAAACTCATAAAAATGTAAAGATTTAATAAATAACTTAAACCAAATTATCAAGTATATAAAACCAAGATTTACTATTTGTACACATATACGGTTTAGATTAGTCAACGAGGATATAAAATTAGCTCTTAAATATATAGACTTTTAAAATAGAAAAATTATATTTACGTCCCGTGCGTAGCGCGGGTATGCCTTGGCTAGTTGGTTAGAGTTTTCCTGTTCCCAAATTTTTACCTAATAACAAAATATTGGGAGGGGGGTAGGCCGAGCTTAATGAAGTAGCTTGGTGTCATCAACCATGGAAGAATACACAGCTCGGGCAGAAATCAACCGAGGTTAATGACGTAGCTTGGCAAACAGCAAAGAGATGTGTAACTGTGTTTGTACGCGCGACAATAAAGGTTGAAGTTAATTTTTTATTTCGGTGAAATATGACGAGATTAAGTACCAGAGTTGACTCAATGTTTAGTATTTGGATGAACTTTTTTATGTTTTTTTTTCATTTTCTATCGGTTATATTCATAAATATTTTCTAAAATTAAAAGGGGTCTATTGTTCAATTTATATGATTTCGTCTTGTCAACGGACGTTTTAATATCTTGTCAATAATATCTTTGCTTTTAAGCCTTTTTAACATTTACTCCGGTTTCACCAATATCCACATATTTACTTTTGTAAAAAATACAACTTCATCAACAATTACAAGAAAATGGTGCATTAAGATCATCCACAATGGTTGTGTGCAAATGTGTATTTTTAGACTTTTTTTAGCTCTATTGCTTGTTTTGACTAACTCCAATGGTTGTGTGTAAATGTCTAAATGTGCATTTTTTTGACATTTTTGAGCTCCATTGGTTGCTTTTGGGGTGTGCAAATGTGCACATTTGAGCATGTAATGTTCAATTTTGAGCACATCACCTCCCCATGTGCAAAAACTTTTTTAATTAGCAAGACAATTTTATTGGTGTGTTTTTTATGATTTTTGTTTTCTTTTTTGTTTTAAATTAATTGTATTTGAAAGGTGTGTAAAAAATACACATTTGACCATTGGAGCAAAATACCAAAAAGTAAGGTGTATTTTTACACACCTTGTGCAAATGTATACATTATAGACAAAACCATTGTGGATAGTCTGAGTGTGTGCAAATGTATACATTTTAGTATGTGATGTGCAAATTTGAGCACATCATCTCCCCCATCTGTATAAACTTTTACAAAAAGCAAGAACATTTCATTGGTTTATTTTTACATGATTTTATTTTCCTTTTTGTTTTACATAAATTGTATTTGAATGATGTATAAAAAATTAATGCACATTTCACCAATGGAGCAAATTACTAAAAAGTAATGTGTATTTTTACACATCTTGTGCAAATGTGTACATTTTAACCAAAACCATTGTGGATAGTTTAAGAGGCATAGGCACATGGACTGACCAACTTCACACGGATAGTATTCAAGTGGCATACAGTGGCGATAAAAAAAAGTTTTGATAAATGCACCATTAATTTTTACTTGATACACCGTTAAACCTCGTAACTTATTGCAAATTAGTTCTACAACAAGGTACGAAACTATTTTTAGATACACTAAAAATTTAAGACAACCACAACTTCTTGCGGAAGTGTTTTTTTTAATAGGCATGAGAACTCCGTAACATTTTGCAGATTTCCCATATTTAATTTCCCTTTTTATTTTCTCTGAATTGTTTACGCTCCTCAAAAGGTACTCTACAACAAGTTGCAAATATTTGCGGTGTATCTAGGGGGAGGGCTAAATATTTTTTTAAATATTTTTTTTGAATGTATAAATAAAAAAATATATTTTTTCAAAAAATATTTTTGAAAAACCCTGAAATTCGTGATTTAAATAATCAATTTTAGTAGAAAAAATTAGAAAAATAAAAATGATCAAAAAGTGATAATTTTTATATGTATATATCTAAAAGAATTTGTTTAAATATATTGAATAAAATCTTAAATTTTTTATTTAATTATGCATTTTTTGTAAAAGAAAGCTAAGAGAACAAAAATTGTAAAAAAGTGAGGTTACAATGGTTTGAATTGTAAATACCCACCATTATCAACTAAGATTTTTTTTTTACGATTTAGGTTTGAATTCGATATGTCAGACAAAATCATTGTTTGGTAAATTAAAAGGGTGAGTGATCGTCAGATGGGTTCACCGTTATGGTACAATAAAAACCAGATGATACAACAGAATGAAAAAACCATACAAGCTTGGACAACACACCATTTATTTGTTTAAAAAAAAAATTATCCTTAACTATTTTTTTTTATAAAAAAACAAGTAAAAGTTTGTTTTTACTCATTTTTTTTTCTTTTGGACTAAAGGATCGAGTTTTAGTCATCTCAAACCCCCTAAATTCGAGTGGTTTGTAAAAATATTCACAAAATATAAAATATTTACCAAATTATTTAGTGTTTGAAAGTTTTTACAAAAATATTCACTAGGGTCCCACTTGTCTTTTATAATTTCCCATAAAAAGCAAAAATCATATAAAATCACCATATCTTTTTATAATTTGCATTAATATCCTTGTATGTTACGTATTTAGTTTATAGTCCGCATTAAAAATTTATAATTAGAACCTTGATCCTGCAATTTGGTATCAGAGCCTAGTTAATTAAAAATAGTCTGTGTGTATCTATAAGACAATCTGGATGTGTCTACTAATTGCCCCCATAAGACTTATCCTCATGCTTTACATTTAGATATAAACGATAAGCATTTTGGAGCAATTTTAAATGCCATTTCGGACCAACTTATAGATCTAAAACTCGAAGTTAAAAAAATTAGAACAATTATATATTGAGATTAACAGTAAAATATTTAAGACTGTAAAAGAAACAGGCGAAGTACATCACTCAACAAATCTAAAAGCCATTAACGAAATTAGCCATCAGATAAGCTTAACATCAGGAGGTGAAATTAAGAAAGAAGATCCTTTTAAATATAGTTACCCATTTAAAAAATCCAAAAAGAAGTTTTCTACTAAATTAGATAATATAAAGAACAAAGCGACTGTAGAAAAAGAAGACCAAGACGAAAATCTTAAAAATGAATCACCATCCACTTCGACAAACAAGGAGATTCAGCACTAAGTTAGATGATCCAGAATGGAAGTTGAAATTACATAAACAAAAGGTCATTGAAACCAACTTTATGAACCAAGAGGTCATGAGCGACGACGAGTCTGAAAAGAATTCGGATGAAGAAGCTGTATATCAACAAATGGGATTAATTAACCTAAAAGATATGGAAAACATTCCCATATCTAAAGTCCAAAGAAGGTTAAATGAAATTTTAAGACAAAGAAGGCTGAAGGAGAATGAACCTGTAGAACAAAATGAAGCTAGAAGACATTACAGAAGATATGAACATGGTTCAACTAGTAATTACAGACCTAGGTTAAAGCCTAGAGAATTTCTGGAGAAGAAGGAAAGATTTGGAGTAAGCATTATGCCAAACCATAGACCAAATCAAAGAGAAATTAATCTAGAACCCATAAGTGAAACAGGTTATAAATTAAACCTAGATGGTGTGAGGAATAGGCGTGAAATTATAGAGTTCTGGAAGAAAAGTATGATGAGTGTATTAAACATGAATGTAGGTTGGAATTCTTCTCAATTCCTTAATTACATAGAGCATGGTTTCTATGGATGTATTGCCGACTGGTATGGAGCTATTGGCGATGACCCAAAACAAGAGCTTATGAATTTAGCAAGCCCAGTGACGATGTTCACATTAATATGTGAATTAATAGAAGACGAATTCATTGGAGAAAAAGAAGATGAAGATAAGGCGGCTTTAAAGTGGCAAAGAACCTTAAACAATCTTGAAATCTGTAACATGAAATATGTTGACAATTATATCACAGAATTCGAGAAGTATTACTATAAGATAGGGGAAAACAGCACTAATCTGCAAATGTTCTTTGATAAACTTCCTGCCCCAATTTATGAACAAATAAGTGAAGAGTATCGAGATTTAATTAAAAATGGAGATAAAGATACTCTTGGTAACAGAATTTCCTATGTTAGGAAATGGGTCGAGAAAAAATGTCGAGACGTAAGAAGCACCCAAAGAATGAAAAAACAATTCTTAACTTGTTGGGAGACGCCAACAGAATGGGGATGTAATAATAGAGATTATCAAGGAAAACGAAACTACAAGAGAAAAAGTTTCAATAAACAGAGAGGTGAAAAATATTATAAGAAGTATTATAAAAAACCATTCTCTAAAAACAGAAGGTTTTTCTAGAAAGCCTCGTTCTGTCCTGAGAAAAAGAAAAACTGCAAGTGTTGGGCATGCGGAGAATCCGGTCATTATGCTAATGAATGCAAAAACAAGAAGAACAATAGATTAGCAGAAGCTCTAGGTAGTTTGGATTACATCGAACTATCTGAAGATGAAGCAGTAGATCTAGCCCTAAGAAATAATAAAGGGATAGTAGAAATAATAGAGGAAAAGCTTGAAGAAGAAATAGAATCTGAAAATGAGTCAATAGAATGTGAAGAGATTAATGAAATGATGGAAGGAGAATCTCCTAGTGAGTTCTCTGATGAGTATGAAATGACCACCTTAGCTCAACTTCAGCAAGCTGAAACCTCTATTGATGAGGAACAAGTTGAAGAAATGACAAGATCAGGGGTGGATTTCCCGATCATCGCTAAAGAACAGTTTGTTAAAAAATCATTATTCTCTAAATATGCTAAGTATGTTTGCGAAGAAATGTCTGGAGATGTAACTGTCAAGAATAATGAAAATCAAGCAACTGAAGTTAATCTAATCAATTGGGCAAACATTCAGAAACATAACAAAGATAAAAAATTTAAATATATTTTCATATGTGGCATCCAAGTAATAATAACTCCATTACAAGACTATGGAAAAGATGTGCAATGCATTAATTTTGTTTGTGACATTAGGCATAAAAAGTTTAGTGATCAATGCATCAGTGGTATAGTCTGTAATTTGAGTCAAGGAGCAGTTTCTTAGATCTGTAGACCTAACTATTATGTTAGTCCAGAAGATCATTATGCATCTAAGTTCTTAGCTATAAAATTGTTAACAGAAGGTATTAGTATGCATAAGGGAACTTGTCCTTTACAATTAAAATGGAAGGTAGTTTATAAACTTGAAAATACTACAAATCCTCCACAAAAGTGCCATATAGTAGAAGCTGAGAAACACGAGGTGGTAGGTCCAAGCAAAGAAGTTGTACCTGTTAAGTTAAGACCTGATCAGATAAGACTTAAGACTATTTGGATAAACGCATTTGAAAATTCTACGGGTACTAGCAGTAATAAAGTTTTAACCATAGATGAAGAAGGTAGAATCCATACGAATGTTAAACCACCAGCCAGTCTCTCTAGATGTCAAAGTTTATCCAGAAACACTAGTTTTAGGATCAATCCTAATCTTAGTATTACTCCAAGGAATCAGGGAGCTACTACAAGTAAAACAGACAAATCGTTTGTGGTAGATGAAGACATAGTAAGCATGATAGCGGCATTAAACAAGAGGTTAGAAAATAGAATTATAAAAGAACCACCTAGACATAGTATAGACTTAGGTTCCAGTCAATTTAGGGAATCGATAACATCAATTCCTCCAAAGATTAGAGAAAATCAAGAAGGATCAGCTAGTTTCGAACAAAAAGGAAAGATAATAGGATACCAAACTAAAACCTTTAGTGAACCTATATATGAAAATGATCCAAGGATTAAAGATTTAAAAGAATCTCTCACAGATTCTTTATTTGAAGAAGAGTTAGGAATGAGAATGGAAGTAATAGACCTCAGACATCTCTATGGAGATAATATGAGAGTGGAAGAAAGCTTTGAACATGTCAGTAGAGAATCACTAAAGAAAAATTATAGGATTACCAACCCTAATAGCATTTATATCCCGATAAATATTTGCTTAGAAGGGTTTAATAAATATGAATTATGTGCCTTTATAGATACTGGATGTTCAGTATGTTTTGGTAAGAAGGCATTATTTTCTGAGTTCATTTGGCAGAAGTCTCGTAGACCAATTCAAGTAAGAATAGCTGATGATAGTATTATGGTCCATTCAGAATTAGCTTCTAATGTACCTATCATGATAGGAGGAGTCCAATGTGTGATTCCTACACTCTGGGCTACTAATCAGCCATCACATGGTATGTTAATTGGAAATAATTTCCAAAGACTCCATGTTCCAGTAACTCAGCACTTAGACATGATGGTCTTCAACATTAATGAAGAAGATGCTTGGGTTAAAAAGATTAAACAAGCATATACACACCAAGCAATAGAATTTACGCGCACTAAGCGTGGTGAGGAATATATTCTTCCTACACAAAGAGAATTTGCACTATCTATATGTGAAGTAACATTAAAAGATAAAATTCTTAAACAACA
This sequence comes from Persicaria maculosa, assembly GCA_963922045.1. Classification (NCBI taxonomy): domain Eukaryota; kingdom Viridiplantae; phylum Streptophyta; class Magnoliopsida; order Caryophyllales; family Polygonaceae; genus Persicaria; species Persicaria maculosa. Next base: position 35,149,225 of record OY998259.1, on the reverse strand, counting down.
AGAAAAAATGTGTAAGGAGTTATATTCTGAAAATCCTTTAAAGTTTTGGGAAAAAGATAAATCATTTGCTACCATAGAACTAATAGATCCAAAAGCGGTCATTAGAGTAAGACAAATGGTTTACACTTATAGGATCAACAAGAATTTAAAGAACAAATTGATGAACTCTTAAAAAAGGGTTTAATTCGAGAAAGTAAAAGTCCTCATTCTAGTCCTGCCTTTATGGTCAGGAATCATGCAGAAGAAAAAGAGAAAAAGCTAGAATGGTTATCAATTACAAAAAGCTTAATGATAATACTGTTTTTGATGGATATTATATCCCTAATAAGACAGTTTTATTTAATAGAATACAGGGAGCCACTTGGTTCTCTAAAATGGATTGTAAAATTGGTTATTGGCAGGTAAAAATGGATGAGAAAAGTATTCCACTTACTGCATTTAGTGCTCCACAAGGACACTATGAATGGGTAGTCATGCCCTTTGGTTTGAAAAATGCACCACAAATATTTCAGAGAAGAATGGACAATGTCTTTGAAGAGTTTAAACATTGCTGTCTTGTTTACATTGATGATATCTTAATCTTCTCTAAAACTATAGAACAACATAAGCATGACTTGAAAGCTATAACTCAAAAATGTATTGACCATGGAATCATTTTAGGACAGAAAAAATGCATTTATGCTGAGCCTGAAATTGAGTTCCTAGGATTAAAGATTAAAGCTGGTAAAATTATTTTGCAAGAACATATTCTAGAAAAGGTAGAAAAATTTCCTGATGAAATCAAAGATAGAAAACAACTAGAAAGATTTCTAGGTTGTTTTACTTATGCTTCTGATTTTATTAAAGATCTAGCCAAGTTGAGAAAACCTCTACAGATTAAATTAAAGAAAGATCAAGTCTGGAGTTGGACTCAATTAGATACTAAAATAGTCAAAGAACTTAAAAGAAGATGTGAAAAACTTCCAATATTGACTTTACCCAATGAAGATGATGAGTTAGTTCTTGATACAGATGCTAGTGATTATCATTGGGGAGTTGTTTTAAAAATAAAGAAAGATAACAAGCTTTGCAGATATAGCAGTGGCAGCTTCAACAAATCTGAGTATAATTACACTGTCATGGAAAAGGAGATTCTTGCAATTTATCGTGGAATCCAGAAGTTTATAATCTTCTTAGCTCCTAAACCTTTTACAGTCAGAATAGATTGTAAAGGAATATTGGGTTTCATAAATAACAATCTTGATAATATGAAAGCGTATGGGAGACTCCTGCGTTGGCAATTAGCCCTTAATCAATTCACTTTTACCATTGAACATGTGCAGGGATCAAAAAATTCTCTAGCTGACAGCTTAACGAGAGAATTAGCTGATGGATCAGAGAAATCAAACGTGGTGGGAAAATCCGCAATGGGTGTTCCACCCATGGGATATTAATCTCTTAGGAGAAATACGAGGATACCAAGGATGGGTTTCCCCTCCAAGTTTTCATATTTCTGTTGATTTTGGAAGATTTACTGAGAATAGATTCCGTTGTGGACTCCTACAAGCGAGACACAGAGCGGTTATACGAATGTTAACTCTAGAAATAATTATAAAAGTTCTTCAGCTACCTACTGAACTCCAGGAAGACATATGTAGAAGATGGAGAATGAGAGATTTCGACAACTTCTACTGGATGGTAACTTTGAGAGATCACGATACTCCAGCAAGGATAAGAGAATGGTGTAACCATTTCTGTGTAACCACTGGCGCTGGATTGGGAGGATTATCATTACCCATCATGCCAAATGAAGATGCAGATTACTTAAAATGGTGCAAATATGGAATGTGCAACGGAATCCACAATTACAGACGACCATGGCCAAAGAAAGAAGAAGAGAGCTTTTTGTACAAGTATTTCACTAAGTTCCAGAAGGAGGTTTTCCTCAGAGCAGCAACATTCGAAAAAATAGAAAACATAGATTGTTGTCGTGTTATCAGTGCCTGCATAGATGTTAGCCAGGGAAAAACCCGGCTACCACATTACATAATCTTCCTACTAATGAGGGAAGATTACTGGTACGTGACAGATCCAGTAGTGGAACGAAGAATCGACGTAGTAAGACATACTTGGGAGGCAAGAGCAAAAGGATTCTTTTACATCGACTACTACATCACCAAGTTCAGAAAGACAGATTGTGGGATATTCAAAGTTGGAAATACAACCTTCATCGTAACTCCACAACTCAATCCATTAATGCAGCAAGCCATAAACAGGACCGAATCCATCAATCTTTACTTAGCAAAAATAGAGGCCGGTCACTTTTTAGACAAAAGAGGGCACGAGAGGATGATCGATTTACTGATTGCATGGGATCGAGAATACACTGAAGGATTAATGCTTGATCTCGATCTAGACAATGATCAAGATCTAGAGTTTGATAATACTCTAGATCTAGTTCAAGATGACGACTTGGAAGCCAACATGGGTGAAGAAGGGGTCTGGAACCTGGACGAATGCAGCTAAATTATTGAAGAATCTAGTCAGCCTTTACAGGCTTTATTGAGTTAGCATTGTGTGCTTTTCTGAGTGCTTTTTATTGCTTTCTGAGTAGAGGCCCATATGTCGGCCATTTGTAAAAGAGACGTTGGAAGGCATCCAATGCTCTCTACTCATCTCTATAAATAGAGCCATTCTCCAACTTCTCAACACACAATTTCAGAGAGAGAAAAACCATAGGAGAAGAGAGAAGAAAGTTTGTAAATCAGAAAGAGAAGTAGAAACGTTTTGAATTTGAGTAGATTGGTGTTTCCATCACTCTAAAGTTCAAAACCTTTCAATGGATCTTCTGATATGAGTGTTAAGTGTGTTTAAATTTTAAGTTAAAAGTGCTTGTGTGTTGTAATATTTCCCAGATTCAATAAAGTTTGTTTTTAAGAAAGGGAAAGCTACTTAATTGAACACTATGTTTTGAATACTTTGTTTTCTTGATTCAAATCCCTTCACCCTCTCAAAATCAAAACCAAAAGCTAGAGACTACGGTCTGAGGTAGGAAACAAAACAGATCTGTGCTCAATCTGGACTAAGGGAGGCCTGGTTGAAGGTTAGCCACCTCTAGAAAGCCGGAAGCTAAGGAACGTCGGTGGTCCAGTGTAACTACGTATGGGTCAAACCTCTTTAGTTTGAAGTTTTAGTTGCAGAGCGTGGTGGGCTTAAAACTATAGAAAGTTTATTATTCATAATATAGTTAGTAGATTATGGTAGTTAGTACCACCAAAAGTCATTTATAAGTATTCTATATTGCATCTTGAGTATTATTGTCAAAAACTAGAAAGTTAAGACCAATTTTGTAATTTAATATAAAGTACGGGTACCTTTTAAAAATTCAAAAGTAAAAAGCTGAAATCTTTGAATATTTTTGAAAATAGTTTGAAAGAGTGAATATTGTAGTAATTATTTTAAAAAACGTGAATATTTTAAAAGAAATTTCCCTAAATTCGCCATTGTTGTTATATACTCCGTATTTATTTTATTAAACTATATATTCATGAATCATGAGGATATAATTTTATAAATTGTTGTGTGGGGATAAGAGTCATAAATAGGAGAAAGCAGAGTATTTTTGGGAATTACTCAAAGGGAGTGAGTCGTTGTATATACTCGGTGATTGCCCTGTGTGGCCGTTAAGGGACTCACTATCAGTAATGACTTGGCAGAGTGTGTGTGGGCCATCTCCCAATTTCACACCACCACTGTAATTTACGCGGAGGTTGAATTTCTACCGTCTAATTATTGGAAATCACATACAAGTGCATGTGTGCAGTAAATTAGGAAAACATTCAAGGACCAGTCAGACCTGACTCAGTGAGAAGATGATAAAATCAGTAGACGGCGAACCTTTAAACATACAACGAAAATAAAAGATGCAAAACAAACAAAGACAAATATACAATTCCGGACGACCAAACGAACCTACCCCTAACTGAAGAACACAAGCAAACAGATACACATTAACTTTTAGGATAACGAACAAAAAACAACACGTTCAAACTGGCTGAAGCAAGCAGATAGGATATATAAAACACTAAAAAGGCATAGTAACGAACACATAAACACACACAACCAACATATTTATGCATATAAAATACGCGATTTCGAAAGAAAGAACACATAAACAAAAACCGACCCCCCCCCCTCCGAACAAAGAGAAAAAATGGTTAACCCTGATGCAAAATTAAAATAAACACAAAATAAGACAATGCATACCAATGCTGCTGTCTAATGTTGTCATAGATTTGATTAAGAAAAGAAAAACACGAAGATCAGCAACAATAACCACCGAATTGACGAGTGCTTGATTTGCAAGAAGAGACGAAGACGAACACTGAACGGAAGCGGGAGTCGAAAATGGAAGAAAAACCGCACACATCCTGCCTTATATAAAGGAAGGATATTTTTGTCCAAAACAAAACCGGATGAAAAGGATGGACAGATTGCAAATTAAATTAAAAGGGTGTTGTGTTGCTATTTCTACTGACATATTTTACTGTATCCACCACACCCCGCCCTCTTGAGTCACACGCCCTCTTGAGTCATAGATGTGTAACTCACGAGGGGCATAGTCTATTTTTTTATATAAAAAAAAGGATATGTGGTATATATAGTAAAAGAGGTGGACAACTTCTTAATTTGAGCTTCAAAATGTGCCTTCTACGTAAATTTTCTCATTATTTATATATACGCATAAAGTTCGAGATCCAAATCTAACACAAAATTTAGGTTACTATATTGCAATTTTTTTCAAAAAATCATTTCTTATATATATTAATCGATATTATTCTCTCTTTATAATTGAGATGATTGGAGTATTTTCATAATCTCAATCAAAGTATATAGCTGATTGTTATGTAGCATAAAGGTATACGTAGATTAAGATAAGATAATATGGAGAACAAAGAATTAGTTAACCAATTTTACTTATCCGGTGGAATTAATTAATTGATTGGAAGGACAAAAATAGTTGTTGCACCGTATTGTCATGACTCATGAGGGAACATATATACCTACCGGGACATTTTGTGCATTTTTTGTATTAAATTTTGAGCAAATTGTTTACTAAAAATAACTGAATATTATATGATGTATCATGTAGGTTACAATAATAACGGAGCAATTTCAATTTGGTATGTGTGATAATTTGATTGTTTATAAAATAAACTTTTAACTTCATCCATACATTTAATAAACTTCGCCTCGATCTCTACATTCGAATTAGATATTACTATATGACAACTAAGAATATGTAACCATTGCCCCTAAGCAAAAATAAAATTCGATCAGCATATTATATACTGAATTTTATAAACTTTACAGTTTCCCGTTGATAGTTTCAATTTGATATATTATAAACTTTAATTCAATACCCAAATAGAAAGTTATATATACATGTTTTTAGATTAAGCAGACACAAATCCTCCTAAATCAAAATTACTTATATCTTTTAATTAAACTTTATACTTTATTATTGTATAATTAAAAATGAGTTTCGATGAGAGTTTCGAATCGGTAAGCTATATTGAAATATTTTAGCACAATCTTAACTAACACGCCCTCGCAAACTGATGATCGAGGGAGAACAAGCAACTTTGAATGCAAATTTTGAAATCGATTGGTCCCAACCGCCTTGGTAAAGATGTCATCAACTTGATCAAGAGAGTGGAAATGACGAACAATAAGGTCACGCTGATCAACCACCTACTCACGGACAAAATGATAGTCGGTCTTGATGTGCTTAGACCGCTGATGAAATACCGGATTAGCTGAGATGAAGGTGGCGCTCAGGTTGTCAGAAAGTAGTATCGTGGCATGAGGAATGGAGACAACCACTTCCTTGAGCAGTTCCTAAAGCCAGATGAGCTCGACTGCAGTAAAAGCAATAGCGCGGTATTCGGCCTCAGTGCTGGACCGAGCCACGACCTTCTGCTTCCGAGAGGATCAGCTAATGAGATTTCCTCCGAAGTAGATGGAAAAACCATGCTAGGATCGACAGTCATCGGATCCGAAGGCCCAACCTGCATCTGAGAAAGCCACCAAACGACGATCCTGCAGATGCTGAAGGCGTAGTCTAGTTGAGAGTGTGCTCTTGAGGTAGCGAATAATTCACTTGACGTGCATTAACTGTCAGACTCTATTAACCGCATAAGCGATCTCCGTTCGAGTAATGGTAACATATTAAAGTGCACCAATAATGCTGCGATACAAATGTGGGTCAGAGAACGGGTCACCATCCTTACGACGACGAGAGTCAGGTTCAGCTGGGAAAGCAATCGGGCGAGCACCAGTCATAGCATAGCGATCCAAGATATCAGCAATGTACTTTTGCCAACTGAGGTAGAGACCAGTGGTTGAATGCTCAACCAGAACTCCTAGGAAATAGTGTAGAGGGCCGAGGTCTTTGAGAGAGAACGTTCGATGAAGGTTGGAGACAAAGGCATCAATGAATGGGACACGGGAGCCAGTGATGATCATATCATCAACATACACAAGAACATACACAACATGATGACCCGCCTATTTTTATGAACAAGGATGAGTCAGAGACGCAACCAAAGAAGCCATGTCGAATGAGGGTTGCACGAAGCTTGTGAAACCAGGCCCGCGGAGCTTGTTTGAGGCCATATAAGGCCTTTCGGAGTCTATACACATGAGTGGGCTTGTCAGAGGCCTGAAAGCCTGGTGGTTGCTCCATGTATACTGTTTCAGCTAGATCACCATTGAGAAATACGTTGCTAATGTCAACCTGTCTCAGAGGCCAGGCATTAGTAACCGTTAAGCTCAAGATACGGCGAATAGTAGTAGGCTTAATAACTTTGAATGTGTCAAAGTAATCGGCACCAGCTTCTTGATTGAATCCCTTTACCACCAAATGAGCCTCGTATCGGTCGATAGATCCGCCAACCTTAGTCTTGACCCTGTAAACCCACTTGCAACTAACAATGTTAGCATCAGGAGGCTTAGGAACTAGGTCCCAGGTCCCATTAGTTATTAAGGCATCATATTCAGACTTCATAGCATGCTACAATTGAGGGCTAGCTTTAAGGCTTGGTGGAAGAATCGTAGTTCTGGGTGAGCGAGGAGAGCAAGGGGGAGCGTGTATTTAGTGGTAGTAAGAGCTTTGGGCTTCAATTTTTTGGTGTGAGCACGAGTGGTCATGGAATGAACGGAGGTATCTGACGGACGAAATCATCTGGGAGCCATTGGTGCAGCCTTGCAGGGGGGAGTGGGTGGGGTGTCGGTGGTGCTTGAGAGCGAGAAGGAGTGAGAGATTGGGGTGTGGGTGGGGTGTGGGTGGTGCTTGAGAGCGAGCTGAAACCAGACCTATCGGAGACCGAGGGTTGTGACAAGAATGGTGCCTCAGGAGAGAACGAGGATGAGGACTTAGGGGAGGAGTCGGGGTTGGTAGGGGAAGTTGCCAGATCAACAGAAGGGCAATCGAGAGGGATGGGGAAGCTGCCGATGGAGCCAAGTATAAGACTCAAGGTCTCAAGAGGCGTCAACCCATGCCACATATCCCTCTCAGATCCGTTGTTCTTACTTGGAGCCTGAAAAGGAAGAGCTCTTGTCACATGGGTAGGGCTTGAATCACTTATAAATCACTCCCAATATCCTTATGATATCAGATGTGGGACGGGGGTGTTACACCAAGGAGGCTGGTGAAGTACCAAGGAGAGTTGTCGAGGCAGCAGGTGAGTGTGCAAAGTTATATGGGGTGATGGGAGGGATCGGTAAGAGAGTTGAACTAACAGGGGATGATGGTGAGTCGGCAGCTCGCTAAAGAAGAAAGATGGGGAATATAGAAGTGACGGAGGATTCAAGAAGGGACATAGGAGAATGTGGACTCATCAAACACAACATAGCGAGAGAAATAATATGGTCGGTGGGAGAGTGAAGACAGAGATACCCCTTGTGTGTGGTGTTATATCCTAAAAATATGCATGAAAGAGATCGAAACTCTAGTTTGGAGTGAGTGTAGGGACGCAAGAAGGGATAGCATAGGCACCCGAATGACTTTAAGAAACCATAGTGAGGGACCTTGTTATACAGTTCTTTGAAAGGGAACTTGTAATGAAGAATAGGTGTGATTGTCCTGTTGGATAGGTACACAGATGTATGAACGGCATATTCCTAGAATTGTTTGGGTAAATGGGCATGCGCTGTGCAAGACCCTTCTCAACAATGGACCGATTTCGACGCTTAGAGGTGCCATTTTGTTCGGGCGTGTAGGGGCAGGACACACGACATTTTGATGAACAATTGAAACGTAGAATAAATATGAGCTTTACTAGACAAGAAATAAATCCAAGTAAACTTGGTACAATCGCCAATGAAAGTAACATAATATTTTTTTTCTTGTCAAGGAAGACACTGGAGAGGGATCCTACACATCCGAGTGAACAAGATCAAACGGATTGGCAGTGGCGGAAGTTCGACTTGGAAGGGGCAAGCGATGACTCTTGCCCAACTGGCAAGACGAGCAAATAGAGGCCAACTTCTGTGAGGAGATAGGTAGACAATGACTCGAAAGCAAGCGACGCAAAATGGACTCATGAAGATGAGCGAGCCGGTGATGCCATCACTCAGCCGAGGCACGCTCACCAAGAAAGATAGATGGACAGCTAAGGTGCCCAGGTTGACGGGGAAGACAATATAGGCCATTTTCAACGGTTCATCTTAGAAGCGTCTAACCCTGCAGGTTCTTGATATAACACATGAATTAGCATGAAATTCAACATAGGCATTCTTATCCCGACATATTTGAGAGACACTCAATAAATTTCTTCCAATTTTTTGAACAAATAGGACGTTATTTAGTTTGAGGGACTTGGAAGCATGCGGAACAAAGAGAATAGAACGCCCTAAACGAGTAATGAGAAGGGACATACTGTTCTTGACAATTAGGTTGTCAGAGTCATTGTAGGTGGAGTGCGACTGAAAAGTGTTTAGGTCGGCAGTGATGTGATTGCTAGCCCCTGAATCAACAATCCAGGGATCGGAAATTTCGGACTGAGAAGCTACAGAATAAGTGGCCTTGGCAGAGTTATCAGAACGAGCGAGGGCCTCTTAAGCGAGACGGTGAGTTAGGGAAAATAAGACAGATTAAAGCATTGAAAGCATTGAACGCCTCATGACCGGTTTTGGTGTAGATTTGGCATATCGGGCGAGGAAGGTTCGCCGACAACAGTAGATCCAGAGTGATCAGATTGAGAGCGATCAGCGGATGAGCGTCCACGACCTCATCCACGCCCGCGACCACGCCCCTGGGTTGCAGCAACATTAGCCGTGGGTTGCTCGATGTCAAGGGTTGGGCGAGAGTCTTCCTCCAGATGCTGCTCCTCTTGCAATAGGTGGCCTATAAGTTCATTCGAAGACAGCGGCTCTTTGGAGACACCAACAACAGAGCGAAAGGATGAGTATTGGGAACCAAGACCGAAGAGGATGAAGGTCACAAAGTTCGAATTAAAGATGACGCATAAGCTCTCAACGAGTTCATCAGCAATAGCCTGTCTCTGCTGCACATAGTCAAGGACAGACAGATTACCCTTCGTGAGGGTCTGGGTTGATGCCGGAGATGCATCTGGCGAGCACGGGTTTGAGCGACAAACATCCGAGTTCGTAATCTAATTAAAGCTGAAAAAATGTATCTATATAAACTCTTAATTTAGAAGAGTTTAGGATGATGTGTCAATATTAGAGGCATTTTAGGAGTTTTAACTAAATTTTTTTTTTTTGCCATTTTTCTTGGATTTTCTTTATTTCTCCTTTTTTTCTTCTTTTTCCTTTAATTGTCCTTTTTCCTTAATTTTACTAACTATTGGGCTTAATTCAAAACATTGAATTCAATCTAATATAACTATTGGGCTTAATCAAATTTATTTACTAATTTTTGGGCTTAATTCAAAACATTGAATATAACTATTGATTATGACACATCATATTTAAACAATGTTATAATGATATTGATATTATTATTATTGAGTAATTTAAAATATCTATATTTATGTATTATACTTTGCATAAGATTTTTATAAAAATAATTTTCTGAAATAATTATAAGATACATTAATTGTAAAGTTTTTTTAATTTTTATCTTAACATTTATTAATATTTTATAATATTTATATATATAATATTTTAGTTAAAAAAAACGCGCCATGGCGCGGGAATCGTACTAGTTTTATTTTAAAATTATAAAAGTTGCTAAGAGTGTACGGGAGTTTTTTTTTTCCATAAGCGAACACAATTTTTTTTTTATAGAGACTCAAAGGAACCCATTCCAACTCCAAACTCCTTGTAACGATCGTACCAAACGCACCTTAACACGGATGTGGATCCTCTGGTCCACTTCGTGGCCCCTTTGATGATCCACAAAATTATTTCGAGTATAAATAAACATTGAAAAAAACTCAAAAATATATTTTTAGATTCTTTAGCCTTATATTGATGTTTATAAAATTTTATTATACAAATTCATGTTTTAGAAAATAATAAAAATTATTTTCTAAAATAATCGATATTTTAGTTATGTATATTTTTAAAATGTGATTTTCATAATAAAATTTTATAAACATATCAATAAAAGGGTATAAAATTTTAATTTTTTTTTTAATACTCCGTATTTATTAATATCTAAAATAATTTTATGAACCGAAACTATGGAGGTGGACCAGAAGATCGACATCCCCTTAACACCTGTGTTTTTTACCTTCTCTTGGCATTATTTGCTGATTTGGATGGCCCACCGACCATTTAATTTAATGGTACTCGTATTCATTGCTATCAGTGACATTCATCAGATGGGAACACCATTCAATATGCAGTAGGTACGCATCTTCAAAATGAATACAGTACACACTTTGAAAATTAATTAACATTTTTACTTATATATTTACTGAATATTACTGACTAGATATTTTAAAATCTTATACGATCCTTGAGAAATGAAAGGTTGAATGATTGGAAAGAAAAACTAACATGAAAAATGAATTAATTGATCAAGGAAAACAAATTGATTATCTAGAATATCTTATATTTTTCTAGTTATAATTCTCAATATTTTAAGGGTCTTGTTAAATACACCGTGATAACTCCACTCCCTTGATGAAAATCGGAATAGGTCTCAAAGACCTTGACAGTCTGTTTGTGTCAAAGGTCTTGAAGCTTTAGCAGTGTTGATGAAACACAAAACCTGTTCTTTATATTATTATGCTCGAATATTATTTTATGATATGATATGCTTCCATATTATTATATATTAACTAACCTTTCAGGAAGTTATTTGAATTCTATATCCTTCCTTAAGCGTTCAAGATTGAGAGAATTCGAATTGGAAGATCATGGCGTCCAAGTTTCCAAGAATCGAAGATCTCGAAGATTGCCATGATCAAGCCTAGCCGTTGAAGAGAAAGATTCATCTTTGGAGGCGTCGATTTGTTCTCTATAAAAAGAAAAGGAAGAAAAGAAGACAAACACATCTGTTGAATACAAGCTTTCATACACTCAAGCCTTCAAGCGAGATTTGTCTTCTTCGTGTGCTCTCTGCTAGTCCTTAAGAGTTTGTTATTTCCGCACTTGGTTCGATTGTTTAACTTTTTGATTAAGGTTTTCAGAGAAAAGACTTAGTTTAATCTCAAAGGGTTTTGCACGAGCTTCAAAAGTCTTGAGACTATCTGCGAAAAACCGGCATACTCTATTCAACCCCCCTTCTAGAGTATTTCTATATTACTTTGTTTTACTTTATCGAACCTTCAATTGGTATCAGAGCTTTGCTCACTGCTTTTGATCTAACAATCTTGTGAGTTTTCGATCATGTCTGGTGAAGCAAGCGGAGGATTTGCACAGGGAAGGTCTACCAGCAGACCACCACTCTTTGTAGGAAACAACTTTGTCCACTGGAGATCATTGATGAAGATGTTCATCATAGACCAAGATCTGAAACTCTGGAACATTATAGAGAATGGGCCAAAGATTCCAGAGAAAGACGGACCAAATGGAACCAAAGTCGCAAAGAAGGAGTCTGAATACATTCAAGCGGATCTTGAACTCGTCTCCAAAAACTACAGGGCTATTAACTTACTATATTGTGGTCTTAGCACTGATGAGTTTAACCGTATTTCATCTTGTAGGTCAGCTAAAGAGATTTGCGACAAGCTGGTCGTCACCTATGAGGGAACTAGCCAAGTGAAAAACACCAAGATCAGCATCTTCCTTCGAAAGTATGAGCTTTTCAAAATGAAGTCTGATGAGTCAATCAAGGCCATGTTCACACGATTCACAGAAATCACCAACAACCTTGACTCTCTTGGCAAGAGCTTTACAAACGTTGAGAAAGTAAGGAAGATATTGAGATGCCTCCCAAAAGAAAAGTGGGGTCCTAAAGTAACAGCCATAGAAGAAGCTCAAGACCTCACCACTCTGCCCCTTGATGACTTGCTTGGGAAGCTGATCACACATGAGATGATTCTCAATGAAGACGATGGAGAACTCCCAGCAAGCACTGAGAACTTGGCGCTCAAGTCTAAGAAGGATGAGCCCAAATATGTGTCTGATTCTGATGATGAGGACGATGATGAGAATGATCCCTTTGATCTCATTACAAGGGGTCTTTCTCGAATCTTCAAGATGAAGAAGCAATTAAACAACAAATATGGATCAGAGTCTTCTAAATTTCGAGGTAAGTCTCAATACAACAAATATGACAAGAAGACTAAACCTTTGTCTTATTTTGAATGTGGTGAAACAGACCATCTAGTGAAAGATTGCCCTCAAAAGACGAAGAGCCAGTTCAAGAAAGGTGATAGATGGAAAAAGAAAGCCATGGTGGCAGCTTGGAGTGATTCCGACTCAGGTGACTCAAATTCCGATGATGAAAAGGCCAATGTTTGTCTAATGGCCTCAGAAGATGAATCCCACGATAAAAAGCTTGAAGCAACTGTAAGAGAACTTATGGCAAGTCCAAAAGAGGTATTATCGGAATTCCTTTCTAATATGATTGCAAATGAAGAGAAACTTATTGCCCAGACTAACATTCTTATCAAGAGAACTGTGGACCAGGAAAGAACTATTGAGGATCTGTCTATGAGGGTCAAAAGTCTTGAAGCTTCTTATTCAAGTCTTGACATTAAAGTCAAGATTCTTGACTCAGAGAAATCTGAACTCAAGCAAGATCTCTCCTCTCTAAGAAGTGAACATCATGACTTAGAGAACGAGAAGATCTCCCTGAATAATAAGATTCAAGACCAACAGACAGCCCTCATAAGTTTTACCAAATCCAAAGGCACTCTTGATAGGATGTTGGGTGGGCAACAAAGTTCTCTAAACAAAAGTGGTATTGGTTACAATCCAAGTTTTTTAAAGAAGCAGCACATTACCACCTTTGTGAAGGCAAAAGGAAGCAGAACCTCTCCCATATGTCACCACTGTGCTAGAAAGGGACATGTAAAAGAGACCTGCCCCTATAGAAGAAAGGATCCATATATCATTCGCAATACATTTCCTGTTTATTTGAGAAAAGAACGGATAACACAAGTTTGGGTCCCAAAAGGCACTATTTTACCAAATATGGTTTATCCCAATAATGGATCCAAATTTGCTTATTGGTCTAGCCACAAAGGTTGATGTTTGTTTAGCAGGAGATCACTAAGGTGAAGGAGCACAAATGGATTATTGATAGTGGATGCTCGAGGCATATGAGTGGGAAGAGCTCTCTCTTTCATGATCTAAAGGAGCAATCCACAGGAACAATCACTCTTGGTGACAAAGGAAAATGTGACATCGTTGGTATTGGTAGCGTTGGGAGTGATTCCAACCATAGTATTAAAAATGTCTATCTTGTGAATGGTTTAAAGTATAATTTGCTTAGTGTTTCTCAATTATATGATAGTGGTAACAATGTCAGATTTAACAAGAAAAGATGTCTAGTGTGCAGAGAAGATACAGGTGAAGTTATACTGACTGCATATCGTTACAACAATATATACGCCGTAAATGATGATCAAGTGGCACAAGGAAGCTTAACCTGTCTAAAGGCTTTGACGGACGATCCAAAGCTCTGGCACAGGAGACTCGGTCATGTGAGTCCACATACACTACAGAAGCTTGTGTCCAAAGGGCTTGTAAGAGGGCTACTTGAGATGGACTTCAAAGGTATTGATATGTGCAATGCATGCACACGAGGTAAACAAACACATAGCTCTTTCAAACCCAAAAAGGTTGTAAGTTCTTCTAGACCCCTTGAACTTTTACATATGGATTTATGTGGTCCTATGCGAGTCAAATCTCCCAATGGTAAAAGGTACATGCTAGTCGTTGTTGATGATTTTTCTAGATATACTTGGGTTGCATTTTTAAAAGAAAAATCAGAGGCCTTATTTGAGTTTTCAAAACTTTGTAAGGAGTTGCAAACTTAAAGAAACGAGCCCATAGTGTCAATTCGGAGTGATCATGGTAGGGAGTTTGATCAACTTCAGTTTGATTTGTTTTGTGCTAAATGTGGCATCTCCCATAACTTTTCTGCTCCTAGGACACCTCAACAAAACGGGGTTGTGGAACGAAAGAACCACACCTTAGAGGATATGGCCAGGACTATGCTTTTAGAAAATACATTACCTAAAACCTATCGGGCTGAAGCTGTTAACACAACTAACTATATTTTGAATCGCTGTCTTATTCGTTCCATCTTAAAGAAAACTCCTTATGAACTTTTCAAAGGCCGCAAACCACTTATATCTTATTTTAAACCCTTTGGCTGTACTTGTTTTGTTCATAATAATGGAAAAGATAACCTTGGGAAATTTGATGCGCGTAGTGATGAAGGTATATTTCTTGGCTACTCCACAAGTAGCAAAGCTTATAGAATCTTCAATAAAAGGACCCAGTTAGTTGAAGAAAGTATACATGTTATATTTGATGAATGCAATGACGGTTCTTTGAGGGAAAGTGTTGCAGATATAGATCTTAACATCCATGCAGAGAACGAGGAGGGTGATGATGCTGCTACCAAGAACACAGAGAAGAGGAACATGCAGGAACAAATTCTCAACACTGAAGAATTGGCCCAAGGTGTTGAAGATTTGTCCAAAGCCCTTGGTTTCCAATCCAACAGTGCCGAAACGTCAGAAACTGCTGAAACTGAACCAAACAGGACCACGGAGTCAGATGTACCACAAATCAATCCTACTGATGTGACGAATCAAGGAGCTGAGACTAACAAAAGGAAATTCAAATACTCCTCATCACACTCATTAAAGGATATCATTTTTGACCCTACATCTAGTGTTCAAACTCGTTCTAAACTTAAAGATCTTGGTGCTTTTCACGGGTTTGTTTCTCTTATAGAACCCAAGAAGGTAGATGAGGCCCTTTAAGAGCCAGATTGGATCATTGCTATGCAAAGTGAGCTTAACGAATTTGAAAGGAACAAAGTCTGGACCTTGAAGCCTAGGCCAAAGCATCAATCACTCATTGGCACACGTTGGGTATTTCGAAACAAGCTAGATGAGAATGGTAAGATCGTGAGGAACAAAGCAAGGCTTGTTGCTCAAGGCTACAATCAAGAGGAAGGTATTGACTACGAGGAGACTTTTGCTCCCGTAGCCAGGCTTGAAGCCATTCACATTTTATTAGCATTTGCATCTTTTATGAGCATAAAGTTATATCAAATGGATGTCAAGTGTGCTTTTCTTAATGGTTTCTTAGAAGAAGAAGTTTATGTGGCTCAACCCCCAGGTTTTAAAAGTTCGGAATTTCTCAATCATGTTTATAAACTAGACAAAGCGCTTTATGGTTTGAAACAAGCCCCAAGAGCTTGGTATGAGCGCTTGTCAAAATATCTTTTAGAAAATGATTTTAAAAGGGGGTTGATCGACAAGACTCTTTTTATCAAGACCAAAGGAAAGGACATTTTGGTTATTCAAATTTATGTTGATGATATATTATTTGGTGCTACTAACACATCTTTGTGCAAGGAATTTTCTGACATTATGTGCAGTGAATTTGAGATGAGCTTGATGGGTGAACTCAACTTCTTTTTGGGATTACAAGTTCATCAATCCAAGAAAGGGATCTTTGTCAACCAAAGCAAGTACACTAAGGATCTCTTGAAGAAGTTCAAGATGGATCAATCCAAAGCAGCCAAGACACCCATGAGCTCAACATTATCTCTAGATCAAGACAAGACTGGGAAGAGTGTCAATCAAAAAGAGTATCGAGGAATGATTGGATCTTTACTATATCTTACAGCTAGTAGACCTGACATCATGTTTAGTGTTTGCATGTGTGCTAGGTTTCAAGCTGATCCTAAAGAATCTCACCTCGTGGCTGTGAAGAGGATCTTTCGATATCTCAATGGCACTAAGGAGCTTGGACTATGGTACCCAAAGCAAAAAGATTTTACATTAATCGGATATTCTGATGCAGATTTTGCAGTCTATAAGGTGGATAGGAAGAGCACATCAGGATGTTGCCAATTTTTAGGAGCATCCTTGATCAGTTGGCACTCAAAGAAACAAAACTCAGTCGCTCTATCCACTGCAGAAGCCGAATACATAGCAGCTGGAGCTTGTTGCTCCCAAATCCTTTGGATAGCTCAACAAATGCGAGATCTTGGCATCAACCTCAAAGGCATTCCCATTAATTGTGACAATACAAGTGCCATCTCCATTACAAAGAATCCTGTTCAGCATTCAAGAACTAAATATATTGATGTAAGACATCATTTCATTAGAGACCATGTCGAAAAAGGTGATGTGTCCATTTCCTTTATTTCAACTGATTATGAATAGGCTGACATTTTTACTAAGCCTTTGGTAGAGGACAGGTTCACCTTCATTAGACGAGAGATTGGGATGCTTAACAAGGATGCACTTTCGTAGGGGGAGCTTTCCCTTTACGAAAGATAAATTCTGCTCAGTGTCAAGACCTTTGAGAATTATGTCAAGGTTTGTGAACTAAATGGTAGATTACAGATATCGGATCACATATATTTGTTTAATATCTTTTTAGATAATTGATCAAGTATATTTTTAACGGATTTTAAAATTCTATTTGTCACATATCCGTTGAGATATTTTTGGAACAAAATAATTTTGGATATTTCCCTCCTATTTTAAAATGGTTAAGAAAAAGATTTGAATTTTGAATTGGAATTTTTCAAATTGGCAATGTTATGATTACTATCCTTGGAACTCTAAACCCGTCCAATCAACTACATCAACTCACTCTACTTAAACCCAATTCCGTACCCGACTCCCTCACAAACTCAGACTTATCCAAACCCTCCCAAATCCTCTTTCTTCAACCTCTCAAACTATCCTGAAACCCTAGTCGATTACCTCCATGGCTCCTAAATCAAAGAAAGCTTCCACTCCCAAAAGACTTGGCGCCACCCCCAAGGGACGCCAGGCCACTGCCACCTCCCCTACACTTGAACCCACTCCTCAAGCCATCGTCTCTGCTGTTGTCCAGAGCACCATCGCTGAGAGCACGACTACTGTAACCAAGGGCTCTCAAAAACGCTCTGCTAAGAAGCCTCTCAGTGCGAAGTAGAAAGGGAAAAAGAAGGTCATCGCTGAGGAGGTGGATGAGGAAGAGGAAGAGGAGGATCTCGACGCCATTCTGGAAAGGGATGCAGCCAAGGAAGCCGAAGAAGAAGCTTTAAGAAAGAAGAAGGCCGAAGAAGAGGCCGAGCAGGGAAGGAAGCTTGTCGAGGAGGAGGCTAAGAGAATCAGGAAAGAGGCCGAGGCAGAAGTTCCCACTGAGGAGGAACCAGAAGAAGAAGAAGAGGAGGATGATGAGATCGGTGATGACGAGAATGCTGAAGGCGACAACAATGAGGGGTCCGCTGAGGACTCGGGGACCGAGAACGAGGAGGAAGAGGACCCAGAACCTGTTGCCTCTCCTTCTCCTTCTCCTCCTCCCCTGTCTCCAAAGAAGCGGAAAGCCCCGGCATCTGTGAAGCCTCCTTCTCCAAAGCGCACCAGGAAGGGCACCCTCAGAGGCTTTGAGGCGCCTGCCAAGAGAGCTGCTCCAACAATTGCTCGTAGAAAGAATGCTGACCCACCCGCCTACATCCAGGTAAACCAATCCTTACCCTCTTCATGGTTTGAAAATGCTGAAACGGCTGGAAAGTGGGTAGATGAGTTTCGAACTCGTAGGATTTGTTGTTCCGACTTTTTAGATCTTGAGTTCTTTGAAGCTTTGAACTTACCTTGCATCTCTCTACTCAAACAATCCCCTGCCTGGACCCTTCTCAACCTTGAATTTGTTTATTATCCCCAACTCACCCACCTGTTCTACATAAACCTAAAAGCCAAAAACAATTTCGACGGTTGGTCTTTGGAATCCATCGTCAAAGGGGTTAGAATCTCGTTCAACTCCATTGACTTTGCTGATTTCCTTGGCCTACCTAGACCTTGTCCACTCTCTCCCGAGAACCCCACAAAAGAACAGTGCATCACCCTTGCTCGATCCAAATATCTCCTACCCGAAGCATCCACCAGCTCCTCAAAACAGCTAACCCACTCATCCCTTACCTTAGAGGCAAAAATTATCTTCAACATCATTGTTCGTTGCCTCCTACCCCGTCTTAACTCTGGCTCGCTCCTTACTGATAATGCCATGGTCCTACTTTACCGAATCCTAAATGGCCTTGACCTTGATCTGGCCAATACTATTCTTGGATCCATGGCTCATGCTAGAAAAGCCAGAAAAGGAACTCCCCTCCCCTTTTCCACCATTTTGACCCATATCTTTAAAGCTTCTGGAATCAATTTCAAAAATGAAGAACAACAGCGTCATATGGGAAAGTTCGACTCCAAGAGCCTTGAAAAGATTGGCATCACTCGGTCCCCCCAAGGGACTTGGAGTCTTGCCTCTCCTTCAAAAGCTCTTCCCACTGCCTCAGCCGTTGATGAACGCATGGACAACCTGGAGTTGGGCTTGGAGGAAGTTCGCCTGGATCTCAAGAAGCTGCACAAGGAGTTTATGACGGAGATGAGCGGGATAACCAAGCTGTTGCAAGGTCTGTGGACGAGGCTCACTGATGATGCTCCGGACGATGAAGCTTAACCCTACCCTACCCTAACCTATCCCTTAATCTGAAACATTGCTGGTTTTTGGAAACTATTTCAAAACTTTTGGTTACTGTTTTACCTTCTCCTTTGTTGAAAGACAAAAAGAGGAAGATGATCTTGTGGTTTAGACCTTGAAAACTTTTTCAACTGCTGTGAAGGTCTTGGAAGACCTTGTTTTGTTTTCAGTTGGATGTCTTTCATATTTTCCAACTTATGATCCAACATTTGTCTAACCCATGCAGGTACTTAGTTCGATTTTGCTTTTATTATGTTTGCCTGACTAAGTTGCAGGGATGCACAGGTTTTGTCTTTCATTAAGGGGGAGATTGATAACTCCACTCCCTTGATGAAAATCGGAATAGGTCTCAAAGGCCTTGATAGTCTGTTTGTGTCAAAGGTCTTGAAGCTTTAGCAGTGTTGATGAAACACAAAACCTGTTCTTTATATTATTATGCTCGAATATTATTTTATGATATGATATGCTTCCATATTATTATATATTAACTAACCTTTCAGGAAGTTATTTGAATTCTATATCCTTCCTTAAGCGTTCAAGATTGAGAGAATTCGAATTGGAAGATCATGGCGTCCAAGTTTCCAAGAATAGAAGATCTCGAAGATTGCCATGAGCAAGCCTAGCCGTTGAAGAGAAAGATTCATCTTTGGAGGCACCGATTTGTTCTCTATAAAAAGAAAAGGAAGAAAAGAAAGAAAAGAAGACAAACACATCTGTTGAATACAAGCTTTCATACACTCAAGCCTTCAAGCGAGATTTGTCTTCTTCGTGTGCTCTCTGCTAGTCCTTAAGAGTCTGTTATTTCCGCACTTGGTTCGATTGTTTAACTTTATGATTCAGGTTTTCAGAGAAAAGACTTAGTATAATCTCAAAGGGTTTTGCACGAGATTCAAAAGTCTTGAGACTATCTGCGAAAAACCGGCATACTCTATTCAACCCTCCCTTCTAGAGTATTTCTATATTACTTTGTTTTACTTTATCGAACCTTCACACCGCAAATGGTATTTAGGGATTTGCATGTCGTTATTAATGTGCGACACGTCGTTATTAACGTGTAAATGTGGTGGGTGAGATCGAAGTGCATGTCGGCCTGCATGTTGCTTTCAACGTGCAAGTCTGCACGTGACTAAGAACGTGCAAGTATGCACGTCATTAATGACGTGCAAGAATGCACGTAGTCATT
This sequence comes from Persicaria maculosa, assembly GCA_963922045.1. Lineage (NCBI taxonomy): Eukaryota > Viridiplantae > Streptophyta > Magnoliopsida > Caryophyllales > Polygonaceae > Persicaria > Persicaria maculosa. The sequence goes on along the minus strand of OY998259.1, from coordinate 35,128,920 downwards.
GACGTGCAAATTGTCCGATATAGGGTTGAAGGCTTAGGGTTGGGTTTAGGGTTTAGGGTAGGGTTTAGCGTTTACGGTTTAGGGTTTATGGTGAAGGGTTTAGAGTTTAAGGTTTAGGGTTTAGGGTTTAGGGTTTAAGCCATTCTGAGCCTTGGTGAGTTTTATTGGCAAGTGAAAATTAAATGCTAAGCATTTATTTTTAACACTAACATCAATCAACGTGGAATAAAAATCAATAATTGTTAAGGCTTTCATTCGGATAATATGCGAATAATGTTACAAGGCACGGAAAAAAAAGACTTACATCCATAATTGTAATAGACTCGTGGAATAAAATCTAGACAAAGTGTAAAGGGCGACGGGAATCGACACGTAAGGCTCGGAATCTTTTAAACTGAGCTTCAAAAGGAGCATCCCATCCTTCGACGCTCGGTTGATGATGTGCAACCCATTATGGCGCAGGCAACGGAATAAGAGCGTTAGGACGCAGCCAGATCTATGAGAACGGAAAATTAGAGTCAGAGTATTGACATATAGATGAAAAATAAGAATAGGTAATATAAGACGTTTGAAGTCGTACCGCGGAAAAATGTTCTTGGTTTCCGATGCAGGCTAAACTAAGGGTCGTTGATTGAGGGTTGTTACCAGGTGTCGACGAGGACATGGGGAGACATTTGAACGGATGATGTCAAGCTAGGACGACGAGAGAAATCTGATATACCGTTGCAAATACTAAACCCATGATGGGGAGCTCTATCCAACATCTCCTATCACCATGCACGGGTCTCGCCCATCTCTGGTTGTCGACGAACTATTGGAATATGTACCCTCCCATATAAGAACCTGCGTAGAGATCGGCGTGTAGCCATAATGACCGTCTCCAATAGTGTCCCTAACACCCTGAATATGTCCGAGCATGAAGGGATCAACGTTGTTTTGACCCCAGTTAAACCCTCCGAATACATCATCACATCCACGTCGAGCTGTGGTCACTTGTGGACGATGCCGAGCAGCATGTGCTTCTTCTCTTTCAAAATTTGCCCTGAACTTCTCGTATGGAAACGGATTGGTTCTGCAGGCATTCCTCGACCCCCGAGGCCCCCCTTTCGATCGGACGCTTGCAGATGAGGGTGGGTGGAGGTCACCGTCGCATACATTGTTGGAAGTCATGTATGAAGATGACAGTTCATACGGGAGTGGGGTGTCGTCGATGTCAGTCCATGACAAATCCATCCAGAACGGATGGATCGCCTCAGCGGGTATTGGAGTACCGGAACTGACGTACCCCTGAATCTGATGGACACAAGGAATCCCGTAACAAACCCTCCAATGTCGGTCCGTGCATTCCGGAGGAATCTTTTGGTATACGACATCCTCCCACAACTTGTACAGATAGTCGAAGAACTTTTTGGAGATTAAAGTCTGTACTTGATAAAAAAGGTTGACTTTATGCGACCTCGTTGGCCATTTGAGTCGGTCGATCTCTAAAGCAGTTTGCACCTCATGTAGTTGACAATCATTGACTCTATGGATTGCATTTATGACGACGCAGAAGTCACCAGTCGATGAGTGAAGTGCCTCTTTGAGAACCTTGTGTTGACCCTCAACTCTGTACACAGTTTCACGTAAACATTGAGAACCTTGTGTTGACCCTCTTTGAGGTGACTTCTGCGTCGAGAGCCTTGTGTTGACCCTCCGTGGTACTCATCGACTGGTGACTTGTGTTGACCCATACAAGGTCGGAGTGACCCTCTTTGATGTGTTGACCCTCTTTGAGGTGACTTTTGATGAGCAGTGTTGATGAAACACAAAACCTTGACACAGTTTCACATAAACATTGAGAACCTTGTGTTGACCCTATTTGAGGTGACTTTTGAAGGGCACCTGCACCCCATGCAATGTCGGCCGCTCGGGGAATGTCCCATACAAGGTCGAACATCCTCCGTGGTACCCGACTCTACGACTTGTCAACAAACAGAGTCGCGGCGAGAGCGATGGATAGGTACACCAGGGCCATGAATCGCCTCTGCTCAGGGTCATCTCCTGGCTGCCTCCCTCCCAAGAACATGCCCAGCACGCCGTCAACGGGATCGTCGTCGACGAGCGGCCCGTGTCTCGCGATCCACTGGTCCAGCTTCGTCAGCAACTAATTCATTAGTTACCTTGCAAGCCGTTTGAATGTTATCATATTAGAGTTTGTTTATGCTTTTTAATGTCTTTTAATATGCTCATATTAGACTTGTTCATTCGTTTATGCTTTTTAATGTATTTTTAATGTCTTTTATATATTGAAAAACTATATTATGAAAAATATGCACATAAAATAACATTAATGTATTTTAAATGTCTTTTAATGTCTTTTAGATATTGTAAAAACTATATTACAAAAAATATATTTTAATGTCTTTTAATTTCTTCTAATGTCTTTTAGATAACGTCTTTTAGATACACATAAAATAACATATAACTATAAAAACTATATACTATAAACAATTAACGGAAATTTCGCCTGGTAACCCTTAGGTTTAGCCTATTTCGCGTGGTAAACAAAGGTTTAAGATATTTCGCCTGGTAACCCTGTGATTTCGAAATCATTTGTCTCACGCTTACAAGTTTGAATTTGTCCGATAATTTTGTTTTAAATTTATAAGAGGGTTAGTATTGTGGTATTAATAACTATTGTGGAGGCATTTCATAAAAACCAATAAGTTGAACTATTCTTGAGCGATTCATCAAACAGGAGAGAATCGCACCTCGCGATGCAGAAGGGAGACAGCGATTGCAGAGGGAGGGCAGAGGCCGGCGGCGAGTAATTCCAGAGGGGCGGAGACAGGAGGCGAGTGGCGCGGCGGTGGGCAGGCGGTGACCGGAGCTGGACGCAGGCGGCAACTGGTAACTCCGGGCTAAGGTGTGTTTTCTTCTTCCGAAAATTTTCGGTAGGTTTTTCCCCAAATTTCAAAATCACATCTATCAAATTACTTCTTATTGAGTGGGATTAGTGATCTAGATGTGAAATCCAACTCAAATCATGGCTTGAAGCTTCCAATTTCGAATCATAAATTTTAGGGTTTTGGGATCCGAAAATTTGGGGGTTTTTTGGTTTAGGGGTTTTTTGGGGGTTATTTGGTTTAGGGATCCGAAAATTTGGGGGTTTTTTGGTTTAGGGGTTTTTTGGGGGTTATTTGGTTTAGGGATCCGATCTGATATGCTATTTCATCTTCCCCGTAGATAGCCTATTGTTCAGACCAAAAATACAATAAAATAGATAACCTATTGAAAAGCATCATATGACCAACATAGGTGATGTTTTGAACAAATAATATTTCATACTAAGAATATAACAATCTGTTTATATTTCATGAGACAACTAATGATTTCGTTTTTTCCTTGTTACTTGCTATCTTAGTTGAAAAATCTTCGGAAATTTTGCCATTGAGAATAGGCGAGTGGCGATGTCAAAATAGATGGAAGTGCTGACTGCTGATATTTCCTCCACTTCTGCAAAAAAAAGTGTCTAGAAATGAACTACTCTATTTATATTTAGTTGCTAAAAAAACATATCAAATTTAGATTGTTTGAAAGTTGTAAAGAGAGTGGTCATTGAAAACTAATTGCTCTTTTTGTCATTGTGAAGATAAACCTATCAGATTATATAATTGAAGAAGATATATAATGTAAATGATTGTTGTGGAATCATGATTTGCAGATTATGTCTTAAGTTTATGAAAATATGACATAACTTTAGTCGTCATTTGCTCTTTTTTTTCTGTCTCTGCTAGTTAGATTTTTGTGCTGCCTTTGCAAGACTCAGTATATGAACTACAATGTGATTGAGGTTGTTTATAAATCATTTGGGGAGAAACACATATTAAAAGGTGTAAGCTTCAAGGTGAGGTTGTTTCCCATTTTGTATTTCATCTGAAGAAAGGAATGCAGGTAGTCTTTTTGGTGACCTTTACAGATTAGACATGGAGAAGCTGTTGGAATAAAGAGACGTGGATTGATTAGTGACGAGGTGTTATGAGGGCTTCGTATTGGCTTCGTAACTACACTAAAATTACCAAGAACAGAAGTGATTTATTGTGCATAGTTTATATACCAATTCGTAATTGCTTGCATTGCAGGTCTTTCAGAGTGCAGCATTATTTGATTCTTTGATTGTATGCGAAAATGTTGGTTTTATTCTGTAAGAGAATCTCTCAAGCCTTGAATCTCATCTCTGCATTTTATGGTGCTCTGCATTTTATTGTTGTGAATGGTTGCATCGATCAATCTGAAAGAAAGAGAAAAAAAACACTGAAAAGCTTCACCATTGGTCTAGGTGTGGTTTGTGATCACCTATCATTAATATGTTTTTAGCTAATTATAAGCCTATTAGCTCAATTGGTAGAGCGATGTGCGCATGCATAAGATGTCGGTTCGAATCCTGCATAGGCTAATCTCCAATTAAATTTATGACTGTACTTCTATTATGATTAGTATTGAAAGATTTAATGATTACCAAAACTCATTTGTAAATATATGATGTGTGCAATCAAATTAGTCATTCGAATTGATCTATATTCTTAGGTTGTTGGTGCGACAGTGAATTAAGATTTTTCAACTAAGATAGTAAGTAACAATGCAATATCTAGATAGCCTATGTGGGATTTAAACCCACATCCTCGTGCCTAGGCACGTTGCTCTGCCTATTGAGCTAATAGGCCAATATATTCAATAAAACCTCTTTGATTAGATGTTTCTAAAAGAAAAGACAGCATCCAAAAAGAATATCAAGATATTTATGAGATCGATCAAAAATCCCATACAATCTGCATTCAAATAATCAACAAGATGGTCCATAATAATGATCAGAGAATCATAATTTTAACACTTAATCCTCAAATCACAGCCAAGAATTAACAATTTTTTAATTATCAAATATAGATAAACATGAAAAATCTTTCACTTTTAAGTTTAATTGTCTTCCATAACTGTCTTTGTTGCGTTCAGACACGGTTCTAAGAACGGCCGACAACTGGTGATAGCAAAGAACCCTTGCCATTCAAACTTCATTTGTTCCATTGCTTGAAGATTGACCACTCATTAGATCACTAGATTTCTGTAACAAAAAAAATCAGCAACATTGGACCATCTGAATCATGCTATGAAAATATGAGCAATTCTGTTTTGGGTGGAATCGAAGAAATGGTAAAGACTATTCCTAGTCATTTCTTTCATCCCTTTTCCTTGCAAAGGTGAAAAACATTCTTATATCCTTGACAATTTGATTTAGGACTCACATGCAGCATGTACTCAAGAGACGGCATAGAAATCCCTTGCACTGACAGTGATTGATTTAGGACTCACATGCAGCATGTTAGATCATAAAATGCTATTTTGACATAGCAATTGAAAACATTAACCAGTTGCTGACTGAAAAGTTAAAACATCAACATATTTTAGAATCTAGACATAATGAATCATGCTATGAAAACATGAGCACTTTTGTACATTATGAAAGGAAAAAACGAAATCAAATCAAGTAGAAAAATTTATTAGTTGTCTCATGAAATATAAATAGATTGTTATATTCTTAGTGTGAAATATTATTTGTTCAAAACATCACCTATGTTGGTCATATGATGCTTTTCAATAGGTTATCTATTTTATTGTATTTTTGTTATGAACAATAGGCTATCTACGGGGAAGATGAAATAGCATATTAGATCGGATCCCTAAACCAAATAACCCCCAAAAAACCCCTAAACCAAAAAACCCCCAAAATTTCGGATCCCAAAACCCTAAAATTTATGATTCGAAATTGGAAGCTTCAAGCCATGATTTGAGTTGGATTTCACATCTAGATCACTAATCCCACTCAATAAGAAGTAATTTGATAGATGTGATTTTTAAATTTGGGGAAAAACCTACCGAAAATTTTCGGAAGAAGAAAACACACCTTAGCCCGGAGTTACCAGTTGCCGCCTGCGCCCAGCTCCGGTCACCGCCTGCCCACCGCCGCGCCACTCGCCTCCGGTCTCCGCCCGGCCCTCTGGAGTTACTAGCCGCCGACCTCTGCCCTCCCTCTGCAGTCGTTGTCTCCCTCCTGCGTCGCGAGGTGCGATTCTCTCCTGTTCGATGAATCGCTCAAGAATGGTTGAACTTATTGGTTTTTATGAAATGCCTCCACAATAGTTATTAATATCACAATACTAACCCTCCTATAAATTTAAAACACAATTATCGGACAAATTCAAACTTGTGGGCGCGAGACAAAAGATTTCGAAACCACAGGGTTACCAGGCAAAATATCCGAAACCTTTGTTTACCACGCGAAATAGGCTAAACCTCAGGGTTACCAGGCGAAATTTCCGAACAATAAACATATAATAAATATTTCAATTAATAAAAACTATATTAAAAGAACTATAAACATAAAATAACATAGAAACTATAAACTATAAAACTATATTATAAAAACTATATTAAAAGCTATACTATAAAACTATAAATATAAAATAACATAACAACTATAATCTATAAATTATAAAAACTAAAAACTATAAAAACTATGGTGTCGTCTTTGTCTTACGAGGATTTCTGCTTTCCGTCTTTTTGGCGGCGAGACATCGTGTTACCAAGTGCTGTCCCATGCGCTCGCTATCCACTTCTCCGCGCCGGGCTTCCTTCCTCTCGATGTTGTGTCCGCTTGTTTGCTTGGAGTTTGGGGTTTTTTCGGGTTTGCTTTGGGTGTTTCTTTTGATGTATTCTGTGATGGTATTTCTTTCAGATCTCCGTGATCTCATCATTCGGGATGCTCTCAAGTTGGCTAACCACCACCCGAATTTTTACCTTATCAATATATATACTATAAACTATAAACATATAATAAATATTTCAATTTATAAAAACTATATTATAAAAAGTATATTATAAAACCTATAAACTATAAACTACTCCATCTGTTAATTAAAACATGTCGTTTACTATTCATACACGCTTTTTTAGAATGATAAAAACTATATTAAATATTAAATTTTTTAAAAATTTATTTTTATAAATTCAAAATTAATAGTAATAAGTATGAAATTGTTTAAGAATATTATTAAAAAAAGTTAATATTTTATACAGTTTTTAACGCCTAAAAAAATGTGCGTGAATAGTAAAACGTCAAGTTTTAATCAACGGATGGAGTATAAACATATAAACCTATTAATATAAAATAAAATAATTAAATAATTCAAATAACATATCGGTGGGGTCGCCACCTCCGCCGCTTCGGCGACAGTAATATGCCATGCGTCGCCACCTCCGCCGGCGCCAGGTCCGGCACCACCACCTCCGCCTCCGGCTGATCTCCGACCACCACCTCCGTCGCCACCGCCTTTGGCGCCTCCTCCACCACCTCCGCCACCGTCTGCACCTCCACCGCCCCACCACAACCACCCTCCACCGCCACACCCTCCACTGCATCCACACCACCGCCTACATCCCCACCCTCCACCACCTTCGCCACCGTCTGCACCTCCACCGCCCCACCACCACCACCCTCCACTGCCTTCACCGCCACACTCTCCATCGTAACCATCTCCGTCTCTCTCTCCATGGACTCCACCTCTGCCTTCAGCACCACCACCTTCGTCTCCATCTCTAGCTCTCTCTCTCTCTCTCTCTCTCGTCGATCTGTAATGGGAGACGAAGGACAACATTTTTTCGTTTCTAAAAAAAAAACGTGCCTGCACGTCTGCACATTGGGTGGACCATCCAATCTGCACGTTAATTACGACGTGCAACCACGTTGTAATTAACGTGCTTGTACGTCGTAATTAACGCGCAGATTTGCGGTGTATATAGTTTCCGCTTATTTTAAATGGGAGAGTCTTACATGGTATTCTCAACAGAACCTCTATTACTTCATGGACATCAATGATCTGTGGAGTGATGGTATTCCATATTTTTCTCTTGGATGCCATCAGTGCCAGGAACACTTTGCGGCTAAGGCTTCTAACTTTTCAGTCTATCACTAGTTTAATCTCTATTATAGATGTTGTGTGTGTGTGTGTGTGTGTGTGTGTGTGTGTGTGTGTGTGTGTGTGTGTGTGTGTGTGTGTGTGTGTGTGTGTGTGTGTGTGTCACCAAATTTCAAGGGTGAGAATATACTAACCAAGTGCAGGCTTATAATGAAGACTATAAAGAGGAGTGAAGGAGGTTTGTCAGGTATGGCCTTTTTTACCTTTAACTGCCTCTATGAATCCTCTAAACAAATCATCTGTCAACCTCTGGATATCTTGCTTTCCATTACCTGTGTGGATGCTAGAGCACTAATGTGTTGCAAGACAAATAAGAAGAATTAGCTGATAGAAGAGCAACCAAGGAGATCATGTATACAACTTCTTACCACTCTCTACGAAAAACTTAAGCTTTGCCCCATGGAAATCTATGATTTCTTATGGGCTGTAAGTTGCCCCAACCTTACCCACAAACTTTATCAAGCCAAAAGCACATTCTACTATAGCCTTGTTCAAAACAGATCTCTCACAGGTAAAGGTAATCAACTTACTCATCAGCAGCACTAGAACAAGAAAAGGCAAGCCAAATCTATCCACAACAGAAGATGCAGAAGAGAAAACAAATCCATTGGCACAATAAAGAGAAGCTCAATGAGAACTATACTGATCATTAAGATGTTTAAGCTCCCCTCTCTCAGCAAAGAAATGAATTGTAATCTTAAGTATATTAATTTACTGCACTGCAGTCTTCACCCCAGAGTCCATCAAAGATTTGGTTACCTTTATAAAGGAATTTTATGGTTAATATGGCATACTGAAATGTTAGAGGCACTAAACGGCTACTTCTGTGGCAAGAGATCAACCACTTTCGATTTATAAATAATATTGATGTCTTAGTCCTTACGGAAACAAAATCAGAAGTAGCCCCATCTAATATCCAATTGAGGAGCTCTGGATTCCAGAAAGCCCTCTGTGTCCCATCTATTGGACGCAAGGGTGGAATCTGGTTGCTATATATTCAAAACTAAATTTGATGAGATAAGTAGCATCCTTGAATTGAAGCAAAGAGTTGTAGTAATAAAAGCAACAATAGAAAAACACGAAATTATCCTAATCTTTGTCTATGCTCCATCTGTTGAAAATGAGAAGGATGAATTCTGGCATGATATCTATGATACTGTCAACAAATACATGCTCTCCATTTTCATCATAGGTGATCTTAATGATATAGAATTGGATACATAAAAAGTTGGAGGATCTCTCCCTAACACCAATAGATTTAGAAGATTAAGATCTATCAAAGATGAACTTGGATTACAAACCTTACCGTTCTCGGGCTCGCCCTTTACATGGAGGAAAAATACATCCTCAAGGAACAACACTTATGAAATACTTGACAGAATTCTATCCCATCAACATATTCTAAACTGGTTCTCCAATCTCTGCATCAAACATCACCCTTTCTCTAGTTCAAATCATACTCCTATCTCTCTCCAAATCGGCTCCCATCCTAAAAAAAAATGAAACTCCGTTTAGATTTGAAATGACATGGACTACTAATGAAGCTCTTGAATTGATGATTAAAAGAGTATGGAGTAATAATATGAATGGTTCCCATGGGTTCAAGCTCATTCAAAAACAAAAGCTTCTTAAACGAAATATTAAAAAAATGGTGCAAATCTAATCCTAACAATATAACAAAGCAACTTGCCTAAGTGGATCTTCAAATCAATGCTCTTCAAGACAGAATGCCATGGGGAAACATATCTTCAATAGAAGAAGAGAAGCTTGCAAGGTTAGAACACAAGAAATTTTGACTTCTTGAATTTAATCATAAATTTTGGAAACAAAGAGCTAAGATTAGACACCTCCACCTGGGATACAAAAATACTAAGTATTATCATCTTAAAACTAGAATTAAAACCACTAGAAGATCGACTAGATCCTTTACTACAAAACAAAATATTTTACTAATAGATCAAGATCTAATATCGAAACACATCACAAGTGAAATGGCGGAAAGATTTATAGGTAATAATCAACCCAGAATCTCCGCGAAAGATGTTTGGAATATTCAAGCTCAGATAACTCCGGAGGAAAACAATAAGCTAACTTCTCAGCCCTCTAATTTGGAAATAAAAAATACTCTCTTTAGCATGGCAGAAGATAAATCCCCAGGGCCAGATGGATACCCTCTAGAGTTTTATAAACGATACTGGGATATCATAGGCCAATCCTGCTGTAAAGCCGTGAAGGCCTTCTTGCACTCTGGCCAAATGTTATCTGACATCAATCAAACATTTATAGCTCTCATTCCGAAAACTGATAACCCAAGGTCTATAAATCATTACAGACCTATAAGCCTTTGTAATACGATCTACAAGATAATCTCAAAAATTCTTGCTAAGCGTCTTAAACCCATCCTCCCTAAACTCATTAATCCTTTCCAAGGTGCCTTTGTTGAAGGCAGATCGATTCAAGACAACACATTAATAGCTCATGAAATCTTCCACACCATCCATAAACAAAAAGGCAAGAAAGGCTGGATGGCCTTAAAACTAGACATGGAAAAGGCTTATGATAAACTAAACTGGAGTTATATTCATGCAGTCCTTGAAAATTTTGGTTTTCATCAAACTTGGATCAAATGGGTTATGAAATGTATCTCTTCCACTTCGTTCTCTATTCTAATTATTCATATTCTCGGTCCTCAGTTTAAACCTAATAGGGGTATTAGACAAGGTGATCCCCTTGCCCCTTAACTTTTTGTCCTAGTTATGGAAGATCTTTCTAGAGAATTGCATAAAGAAGCCCTCCTAGACGATGCCTTAATTGGCATAAAACTAGCAAAAAATGGTACTCCAATTCCTTTCTTAACATTTGGAGATGACACTATCATCTTCGCCAAAGCAGCCCATACCAGTCTAAACACAATTCAGAACATTATAAACAACTTTTCCAATCGATCTGGCCTCACTATTAACTACAACAAAAGCTCTCTAGATTGCTCTAGAAATGCTAATCCAAATTTCACCCAACGATTTGGCTACCCATATGGGCATCCCGGTGTCTAAAACCTTTGAAAAATATTTAGGAACTCCCCTTGTCAATGGTAGGATTAAAAATTGTGTGTTTGATGATGCAATAGACAACATGAAAAACAACTTTCTAAATGGAAAGCTTCCAATTTACCGCAAGTAGGTAGGACGAGCCTTATTCAATCCAACCTGAGCTCTAAAACCAATTATTTAATGCAAAACTTTCTTCTCCCAAAAGAAATTCTTAATCAGATGGATCAAGTTAATAGAATTTTTTTTTGGAACAAATCCGCATCAGACTCCTATATACCCCTCATCAGCTGGGACTCAATTTGTAAAAGCAAATCCTTGGGAGGCCTTGGTATTCATAAGGTTGAGAATCTCAATATCTCTCTTCAGATGAAACTTCTGTGGAAAATCTATAACAATGAAGAGAGTATATGGGAAAGAATTATAAGAGAAAAATATCTCAAACAAGATAGCATCATGAACTATTGCAAGAAAGAAACCTCCTGGCAATTCGGAAGACTACTTTCTCTAAGGGAAAAAATTGAAGAAAGCCTACTTTGGCTAGTTGGTAATGGTTCGACCATTAATATATGGAAGGATCACTGGATCCCATCTATTAGTATATGAGATCGTATGATCCTAACATGACTGTAGATTCATGAATGAATGATAGGAAACAGTGGAAAAAAGATGAAATCAGACAAATATTCCCACAAGATATTGCTAGTAAGATTCTACAAATGAAGATTCCTCAATGGCATACAGAATATAAGCTGATTTGGAGACCCGATACGGAAGGAAACTTCACTACCAGGTCAGTAAGGAAAATCCTAACTCCTACACCTCAAAACATCCAATCTCAAAATTGGTTTTGGAAATTGAAACTCCCTCCAAGAATCAAGAATTACTTATGGAAAATCAAGATTGACGGTCTACCTACGGAAAATAGACTAAATAGATATGTAAATGGAGTTCCAAGCCAATGTTCTCTGTGTAGCCAAGCAAATGAGGATGCAACTCACCTATTTACTAGTTGTACCTTCACCAGAGAACTCATTGCCCAGTTTGAACAAGTTTCGGGTATGTATTTTCAGGGCCTTAATTCTTTAGAACCTCTGCATACAAATTTAGAGAAAATCAAGGATACTAATAGTAGATTTGAAGACCTAATTTTTATTTGGCAAGCCATATGGGAAACTAGAAATGATCAAATTTTCAGGTCTAATAAACCGGCAGGAACAACCACCATTGTTCAGAAAATCAAGCAAAACATTAAGGACTGAGACATGGAAGGAAGTGAAGGAAATGATAGCAAGAAGAAAGGAAATAGGAGGGCAAAAGCCAAATGGACGAGACCCCCAAGGACTATCTACAAAATTAATGTAGATGGTTCTTTTTCCCATTCTGGCAAAAATCAGGTGGGAGGAATCATTCGTGATTCCGAAGGACAGATCATTGATATTTTTTTTCAAGAAGTCAATGCTGGATCTATCATCCAAACTCGAAGAATTCAATTATAGAGAATGGAGAAGTGAAAATAAAATTATGGACTCCAAACTGAGCCATACTTCCACGACGTCTACTAGCTTGGCTAATCAGTTACTGTTATGAAATTTGTACCACAACAAGAAAGACAAAGTACACCAACCCGCAGACCCACACCCTAGCCATACCATTGCCCAATCAAACCCCAAAAACCCATCTTGCACCCTCAAGGACGATAAAAAGATCGTAATAGGCTACCAAAAAGGTAAGCTAAAATAGAGGCGTATAAGACAGGACTTAGAATAAAAAAAGAACAACAATAAACATGCGCAGAGGCAGGAAAGTAGCTTAGAAAACGAACTCATAAGGCTCAGAGGGCTATTTTTTTCCTTCAGGAAATCAAAGAAGCATTGTTACAATGCTATATGTCAGAGAGAAGCAAGGCCAAATCTGACTGCTGATATCGATTTTTTTAATAGCTTGGCGAGCAAGGATAATTTTTTTTATTTCCTTCCAAAGAAACCAAGAAACAAAGAAGCGTTACAACAACGCTCTGGCACTAGAAGACGGCGACAGAACCAACTCCAAAAGAAGAGTAGTGAGGATGAGACGATGGCCATGAGAGGAACCTAATGGTGGTGCAGTAGGCGACGGCAACAGGTTCTGATGGTGGCTTGTTGTGAGGCAGTGGTGAGCCCGGAGCGGAGGTATTGGTGGCGATCATGGCAACCGAGAACCGTGCGACGGCGGGCAACAAGTCATAAAGGTGCTTCGTTGTGAGGCAGAGGTGAGCCAGGAGTGGTGGTGAGCCGGAACCAGGAGGACGGAAGGTTCTGATGGTATATGGAAAAGGTGGCACCAGGTTGGGGGCGATACGGGTGAAGACCCTGCTGAATATGGAGAAAAGCCCCATGTGTGGTGGTGGTGGTGAGCTGAGGTCGAAAAGCGAAATCGAGAGAGTTGTTGGTGGGGGCGGCACCGAAAGAAGGCGGTGAGTGGCGGCAAGAAGCCAGGTGGTATTGGTGAATAGATGGAAAGGGATGAATAATCGGATGGGCAGATGGAGCAGTGGAAGAACCTGGTGAAGTAAATGCCATGGAAGGCAAAAAAAAAATGGAGGCGGCGACAAAAGCCAGACGGTGAAGCACAATTTTTTTAAATAATGCTAGCAGGAAAACCTGCAACAAAAAATAAAGACGCAATAACATGTCGAACTCCCATACAAAAAGTGGACCTAGAAAAAATGAAGATCATCCAATCGAAAAAACAAACAAAGAACCAAGTCAAACACCATCATAGTAGCACCACTTATTAACGATACAACATGATTTGAACTTCTATAGGTAGTGACGACAAACTCTAAAAAAATGATAACTACAATGGAGGCTATCAGCAAGGTAATGGTTATGGCAACTACCAAGAACCTTTCAATCGGCAAGGGGGGCAACAGGCAAGGCCCCACCAACAATTTGAACCTCGACAGGGAGGCCAACCACAATCCAATGAGGCTATTGAGGATCCAATACAGAAATTGTCACGGTTGGTCTTGAAGGTTGAGAAACAACAATCAGACCGGATCACAAATTTGGAGAATCAACTGAGTCAGCTCATTCAGGTCTTAAGTGCGAAGGAGGCAAACGATTCAGGGAAGCTTCCATCGCAAACGGTTGAGAATCCTACAGAGAATGTCAGTGCAATAACGCTTAGGAGTGGCAAGGAACTGATTGTCACATCTCAAAAAGAGGATGAAGAAACCATGGACGACGAAATAAAGGTAAGAGATGAAGAGGACGGACGCTGCACAATGCGGCGGCCGCAGCAACCATGCGGCGCCCTCGGCATAACAATGGAGCTACGCCCGCCGCCAGTGCTCCCATCGACCTATCGGTGCCAGGCACGTTTTCTTCGTCTTGTTCCCCTTCTTCTCCTTCTTCCCCTCTTCCTCCTCCTTCTTCTTCTTCTTCTTCTTCTTCTTCCTTACCTATGGAGACTCCAAAGCCGGTTCCACCTTTTCCGGAAGCCCTAAAGGATACACGAAGGTATGAGAACGATAGGGAGATCTTTGAGACGTTCAGCAAATGCGAGGTAAATATTCCTTTACTCAAATTAATTAAGAGCATTTCTAGATATGCTAAATTTTTTAAGGAATTGTGCACCATCAAGAAGAAGCAAAGACTGAAAAAGAAGGAAAAGGTAAGCTTGAATGAAAATGTCTCTGCTATGTTGCAAAGGAAATTGCCTGAAAAATGTAGAGATCCAGGTATGTTTACAATTCCATGTGCAATTGGGAATACTAGATTCAAACAAGCCATGCTAGATCTAGGAGCCTCAATTAATGTTATTCCCTGTAACATGTACATGTCTTTGGGTTTGGGTGCTCTGACTGAGACTGAGGTTACAGTGCAACTTGCTGATCGATCACAAATCAGGCCAAGAGGCGTTGTTGAAGATGTTTTGGTTATGGTGGATGATTTATTTTTCCCTGTTGATTTCTTTGTTTTAGATATGGAGCAGGGAGCCCCTGAAACACCCATTATACTAGGAAGACCATTTCTGAAAACTGCGAAAACGAAAATTGATTGTTGTGAGGGTCTCTGGCAGGTTTTAACCAATTGCAAGGAGGTTGAGTTCTACTTGACATCGCATGAGAACCTGTATAGTGAGGCTTACCCGGAGTATGAAGAATGGGACCGTAGAAGAGATTTTCTCAGTTATTTCTACCCATGGGTAAGAACGACCGTGATGTTTCATTGAACAAATTGCATGTTTGTTTTCCCAAAACAAAACTCTAACATGTTATGTTGTATAGGTTTCTAAGTTGCATAGATATGGAGACACCTACTTGAAACCGGAGGTTCTGAACTTGGCAAAGGGGCCACTACAATGCAAACTGTATTGGGCCTGCTCTGTCAATGGGGTGAAGTTTGTGGCATGGGACAAAGACAAAGATTTGAGAACACAAAATTCAGGGGTGATGGTGGAAACTTCAGATGCTATGTACTATGGGGTACTTGAACAAGTGGTAGAGCTGATATACGCTACTTGTATGCCAGTTGTGTTGTTTAAATGCAAGTGGTTTGACACCGACCCTGAAAATAGTGGAAGCACCAAGGTAGATATGGGTTTGCTCTCTGTGGACATGAACAACAGTTGGTATGAGGATTCCCCGTTTTGTCTGGCATGCTCGGCGAGACAAGTGTTTTACGTGGATGATCCAAAGGCGGGTGATACTTGGAAAGTAGTTAATGTGATGTCCCATAGAAACGTGTATGATCCTCAAACTCTAGCAACTCGTGGAGATGATCTTACCAATGAGGTGGAAGAAGCTAGCTTATCAGGAGATTGGCCCGGTGATCTATTTCGAAAATTTGAACCTCGCCATTGATCTTGAAATGGAGGAAGAAGAAGAAGAAGACGATGATGATGAAGATGAAGATGTAGATGAAGATGAAGATGAACATGAAGATGAAGATGAAGATGAAGATGAACAAGAGGATGACGAAGATGAAAATGACGATGACGAAGGTTGATAATGTCTTCGGATTCCATAAATCACAGATTGTAATCGTTGTTTTTGTGAGACATGGCGGTTATTTTCGTATGTGTATGACATGGTTGGTATCATGGCTTCTAAGACTTTTTTTTTTGGTGCAATTTGTCATTAAGTTATGGTAAACAGGGCAATAACACATGCAAAGTGCTCTTTTTTAAAAAATCTTTCAGGCGACGGAAAAATTAAATTGCCGTCGCCTGAGATTATTCAGCAGACGAACTTATTACTAGTACGTCTCCCCAATGGAAAAGTGAATTTCTGCCCCATTTTGGCTCGAATAAAATTTCATTTCCCACCTTTATTTTCACCAAAATTTGAATTTCCGCCAAATTTTCAGGCGACGGACTAGTTAATTTCTCGTCGCTTGAGATGATTCAGGAGACGAACTTCTTATTAGTACGTCTCCCCAATGCAAAAGTGAAATTCTGGAATAAAATTTCATTTCCCCCCTATTTTTTCACCAAAATTTGAATTTCCGCCAAATTTTCAGGCGACAATTTTTTTTAAATCTCCGTCGCCTGAACTTGTAGGATTTTAGTAACTCGGACTCCTCCCCTAACCCTTAGCCCCAAATCGATTTCGCAACTCTCTCTCTCTCTCTCTCTCTCTCTCTCTCTCTCTCTCTCTCTCCGCCTCTCCTCTCGTCCCTCCTCCGCCTCCTCCTCTCCTTCGTGCTTTGTCCCTCCCTCTCGTCCCTCCTCCGCCTCTCCTCCGCCTCCTCCCTCTCGTGCCTCCTCCTCCATTGACCTAATCTCTCCCCATGCCTCCTAAATGGCGCCCTGTGAAGGGGAAAAAGAAGCAATCCTCGTCCACTCCGGCCCCGATTCCTCCACCTCTGCAATTACCGGAGCCCTCGCCCTCGAACTCAGCGGCTTCAGCGCCTCCGGCCTTGACTCTCCCACGGCCATTGTCGGCGCCAACCCAGTAGCTACGTCATCAGGCGAGGCCCCTCGCTCCATCCGTTGTCGTGGTTAGCACCTCTCTCTCCCTCTGTCAGATTCTGTAACATTGTATAAGGATTTAGGGTTTCAATTGTATAATGATTTAGGATTTAGGGTTTCAATGGTATTATATTTAGGGTTTCAATTAGATTTAGGGTTTCTATTGAAAGAGTTAGGGTTTCCAGTTGAAGCTCTGTGATTAATGTTGTTGTGTTGGTTCTGTGTTGGTTATGTGTTGATCTTTGATTTGGAATTGTGTTTATTACTTCGTGATGCTCTAGATATACTATTTTAGACTTAGTTTTATCACAATATGCTGTAAATTTGGCTATATCACCATGAAAACGTTTTTATAGTCTCAGACTTGAAATATTTGACTTGTAACATGTTTTTATAGTCTTAGACTTGAAATATATGTATCACTGCCATGTTTTTATAGTCTCAAAATTTTCTCTCATTCCATACCATTTTTTGATGTCTGGACTCTACTTGGTACATGCCACACTTCTGTACATGTAAATTCAATGTTGCTCCTATATACTCTATGGTTGCCTGGCTAGAAGTGTGTCAAAATTCATGTTGTTTGAGATGATCTTATGTATGTATGATTCAACTTCAACATATTCTTTTTTTGAATTCATTTTTGGCTGATTGCAAAAGCTTTAAGTTAGGTTCCATGTTGATCTACCTATTCTCAATACCTAATACCCTCTTATCAGCTTCATCAAATAGTCTTATTATTTGTTTGCCAATCTCAACTGTCTTATTTTTGTCTAATGTTATTTAGCTCAACTGTCTTATTATCTCAACTGTCTTATTATTTATCTCAACTGTTATCTGATATGTTCTTATGAATTTTAGGTAAATATCGTACCATCAAGAGTCACAAAACAGCACTTCTCAAGGCGGCAGCAGGGAAGAAGCTGAAGATCGAGTGGTCCTGCTTCCACAAGGGGCCTGGCCTCAAGCAACTGCATGACACCTTTGTCCGAGACATTGGGTGTGCTATCAGGGACAAAGTGTCGATGCTTGCATCAACATGGACCAAACTAACAAAGGAGTAACAGTCCCCCGTAAGAGATTACTTGGAGATAGTTTACTTTTTTTATTATCTTTTACCTAAGTACTTATTACTTATAAGTACTTTTCTGTGTGATCTGTGTGATCTACATATATCTTTATAGTTTGATTTATCTATTTGACTGAGATTTAAGATGAATATCTCCTCAATAATGTGGTTTTATCTTTATAGTTTGATTTATCTATTTATCTATTTGACTGAGATTTATCTTTATAGTTTGATTTTTCTGTGTGGTCTGGATAGTTGATATATAAAAAATAATTTGGTTTTGTGCTTCACATCTATTCTGCTCTGAATTTTTTTTTTCTTGCTTGGTTGTTGCCTATCTTCTGTCATGTGTGGATGTACTATGAGATTTGTTTGCTTGCTTCACAATATGCTTATCTACTATTGCTTTTCATCTATTTGCTCTGATTTTTTTTGCTTGCTTATCTACTATGAGATTTGTTTGCTTGCTTGGCTGTTACTTTTTTTTTGTTTGCTTGCTTGGTTGTTGCTTATCTACTGTTGCTTATCTTCTATTCAAATATTTTTTTTCTGATATGGATGTGTAGATGTACTATGAGATTGACCCTGCAGTTGACTCATACGTGGAGAAGAAGAGCGGAAAAGCATATGGGGCCTGGAAATATGATTGTCATCAACACTTCCTGGAGTGGGGGGGCGTGGACATACCACTTGAGTTTGTCGCTCGCCCTGAGCAGTGGCGGTTCTTGGTCAGTGACTTCACAGACGAAGCGAGAAAGGTAATTTCTCATTAATTCTCTAACTTGTTTTTTTATTCGCCGTTTATCTTATTGTTTAACACTTGTGATTTCTGAATGACTTTCTTTTTACAGGCCCTGTGTGAGCGAAACAAGCAAAACAGGACCAAGAACCCGAACCCCATGAATCATCACAATGGGTCCAAGCCCCTGAGCTTTTAGAGCAGAAGAGCTCATTGTTAAGGAAAAGCATCCGGCGGCATGGGTTAAGACAATCATAGAAGCCTCCGAGAGGTGTCCGGGTGTGCAGGATGGACTGGTATGACCAAATTATTTTTTATATCCTACTGTTATTATAAATTCATTTCATTTCATTATTTCTGTTAAGGAAAAGCACCAGTAGGTAAATCCTACTATTATTATAAATTCATTTCATTATTTCTGTCAGGGTTAGTATAAATTCCTTTTAGTGTTATTATAAATTCCCTTCATTATTTGTTTGGTTTTACTTATACATTCCTTTTGGCATCTTAATTAGTACATGCACCAACATTCACCCAAATTGCGAGGAATAATTTCTGCTTATAACTTTCACAATCACCCCTCAGTTTGCATTCAAATCAGCAAGCAACATCAAATAAAAAAACAAAAACAAAAATGCAGTAGATTGAATTGAAACAGATATCTGACAGATATTGACATTTCATTGTGCTGTTATTCTCAGTTTATGCAAATGTTATGGGAAATCATTATTTCTTTTTGTGTTGAAACCTAAATGTGTTCATTGGGGACTATGGCCAAGAATGTGGAAGCAGAGTATTGCTTTAATACCCTGCCTGCAAATAGCTGGTTTATAGAATTTTAAACTAAAAGTGAGATGAATTGCATCCTCCAAGAATATGGGAGTGTTACTAGAGTTGAGTGGGATGTGAAGGGACTGAACTAAGTTAGGTATTGTCAACTAGGATAATGCTTGTGACTTTAGATCTTCTGTCATCATGGTATCCTTGAGTTTGGATTTGCCTGACTGCCACTGATTTTGTCATTTGATCAATCTTGGCTTCTGTTTGTTTTTGGAGAAAGTCATTTTCTATTTTTGTTGTGTTTTTTTTTTTAAATCATTGTGGTGTTACACTTACTTTTTTGGTTTAAAATGCAATATTGATTTCTTTGGTTTTACTTATAAATTCTATATAATTATTTCTTTGGTTTTACTTATATATATTTTTTGTGCATACATGAACTTGTAGGCCAAATTGAAACGTCGTCTTGATGAATTCCTCACTGTTGGAGAAGGAGCAGAAGACCCAAGCCAAATACCACCCCTCTCTGTCGAAGAACAAACAAAGATCATCTTGGAATGCCTTGGGGAAGGACGAGGAACAGAAGTTCGAGGTATAGTTCAATCCCACTGATTTTATTTTTGTTTTACAATTTTCAGAAGTTCTAACAAGATTTTACTTGTTATAATTCAATCCCACTGATTTTACTTATAGTTCATAACAAGATTTTATTACAAGAATGGGTGCAGTTGGAGATTTTACTTATAATTCAATCCCACTGATTTTAATTATGTTACTTGTTATAATTTTCAGAGGTATAGCTCTTATTATGTTTTCAATCTTTTTTTACTTACAGCTCTTATTATGTTTTCAATCCCACTGATTTTACTTATAGCTCTTATTATAATTCAATCCCACTGATTTTACTTATAGCTCTTATTATGTTTTCAATCTTTTTTTTTAAAGGAATGGGTGCAGCTGGAGAGCGGCCTGCAAAGAAACGAGGGGGTCCATGGACAGCAAGGGCTGCAAAGAGGGACAAGGAGCTGGAGGAGGCGAAGGCTGAAATTGCAAGGTTGCGTGAGAAAACCATCCAAGCCGAGGGCAAGAATGAGCAGCTGGAGGAGCGTATGGCCAGTATCGAGAGGCTCATGATGGGCATGTTGGGTGGTCAGTCCAACTCACAGCCGTCTGTCACCTCTGTGGTGTGTTCTCAGGCTGTCCCTTCAGCCGCAGCTTCTCCTCAGCCCTCCAACAACTCAGGTGGTCGTCCAACAGACTCTCAGCCCTCCCCCTAGCCGAAATAGGTAAGGATGCCCTCCTCATATATATAACTAAGACTTGGGTTTGGTTTTTTGTGAAGTTGTGTAGTGTTTGGAGAAACTTTTAGAACTTGTGTATTGTGGCTTTGGAACTTGTACTGTTTGGTGAAACTTTTTGTGAAGTTTTTTGTGAAGTTGTCTGGATATTTGTCACATACTTTTGGTATGTTGGACAAGCTTTAGGGTGGATTACAAGGTTTTTAATTTGATGGGTTGAATTGCTTGTGATTGTGTTGTTGTTGAGTATGTTGTTGTTTGTGTGATTGTGTGTTGTGTGTGTTGTTGTTTATAAAGTTTAGGACAGGAGCACAATGTGCTATAAGGTACATTCCAACAGGGGGCACCTGCCCTATTAAATTTTATTTTTTTAAAATCAAAACAATTCAGCCGACGAACAAACAATATTACATCGTCTTATTAATTAAAAAAAAAATTTAAGCCTTTCAGGCGACGGAATTATATAAAATTTCGTCTCCTGAACACTCCAGCTACGGACATACAACTGAGAATGCATCTTTAGACTTCACTCAGGAGACAAAATAATTCTATGTCCGTCTCCTGACACTATCTAGGCGACGAAACATAAAGGAAAGGGTCATCGCCTGGATTCTTTCATAGCAATATGGACCGACTCCGGCGACGAACATATGACACTAAACTCGTCGCCTGAGTCTTAATGGGTGGGCCTCGATGGCCCTTGGCCTCTGACAACATCATCAGTCGACGAACACATTTTCCGTCGCCTGAGTTAACTCCACCGACGAACATATAGATGCTCGTCGACTGAATAGTGAAAGGATGAAAGTCATCGGACCACAACTCATGCGACGGAAGTTCGTCGCCTGAGTTGTCAGAGGGCGAAAATCCCATTTCAGACGACGACTTTGATCCGTCGCCCGAAAAGCTATCTGGCGTAGTGATATATGAAAGCAAGACATAGAAAAATAAACACATACCATTACAACAGACTACCCCTATCAAATCCATGCTCACATTTTGGTGATCCAATTATCTTATTATTTCGTTGGGTAGTTGGTAGGCACTACTTATAATTAGATAAACTTGTGTGCTTTGCAATCCTAAAATTGGAGTAATTATTAGCTAATTAGAATGTCTTAATTAAACGTGGAATCCACGTGGCATATTCCTTGTGGGAGTCTTTGAACCCTTTTTATCTAGAATGAGCCGATCCCTAGCTGCTTTTTTGTGTGTATGGGTACTTTTTGCACTCCTGGATCACCTAGTTTCCTTACTGTCGAAGTAGTTTATATTAATAGGCCATTTTCGGTCACTTTCCATACACTCCTTCCTTGTTACACTTACACATATATAGGCTCAACTCAATTGCTTTGTGTGCCTTTGCCTTTTCAAGCAACACCCTCACAGAATTTGACCAATTGCGACTCTGCATTTGTTCATACCACTCGATATCCATACTCATCCATCATATCTCATGTACCTTTGCTCTGCCAGGTGATTTTACCCCTCTAATTATGCAAACTAATTAATTTAATTGCTTTCATTTCTTCATTAAGTTTAGAAACCAATATTTTTTGTTCTAAATATATTTTATATGTCATTAAAAAAAAAGATACACGTATATTAATGAAAAACTTATAGTATCAATTTTTTTTTACTATCTATTAAGGTCATGACGTCCCACAACAACTGATAAGGATTGAAGAAAAATATATAAAAAAATTGTCAATTTTATAATCCAATGTTTAAAAAATGTCAAAATATAAAAAAAGTTATATTTATAAATAGAATTTGTAGAATAAAATGGGGAGGTTTATGCAAATTGCATGTACATAATAATAAATAAGATTGCATACCTTGACTATTATGTAAACAAAACTTATCTCACTCATATTATAAGTCTTTTAAATCTCATCCGTAAAGATATTTTTTAAAAACAATGTTCTCGACCTCAATATTCTATTTTGAATTAGGGTAAACTATAGAAAACTACCCATTAAATATTAATTTTTTCACTTAACCACCCGCTAAATTTAAAATCATACAAAATCACTTGTTAAATGTCTGTTAACAAATCGCCACCAAGCAAAAATATCCATCAAAACATTATTAGAAATGACTAATTTACCCCCACTTTTAAATCAAATTTTCTTTTCATATCCATTGAAACACTTCATACTTATAAATAACTGAAAATAAAAAGTATTTTTTTATCCTACCGTCATAATTCATACACCAATTGACCTTGAATTTTCTAATTTTCAATAAATGTACATCTAATATGTTCAGATATGCGGATGTTCAATCCCTCAAAAATAAATATATTGGTCATTTATAATATATTTTTTTTAAAAATCTTGATAGAATTTTATCATGAGGGGTGATTTGTTAATGATTAGTTAATTGAAAATTTTGATATTTAGTGGGTGGTTGACTGGTTGTTTTGTAATTTACCCCTTGAATTATCTCACGGGAAAAAATAAATAGAGAATGAGATGTGGGGGGAACAGATTGAAGACACGTGGAAACAAAAAGGCAGACACACTAGTTGGGGGTCCTACTCTTGGATCAAACTCGTCAATCATGAGGCGGTGGGTCCCAGTCCAGCCCAATGGGCCCCAAGATAAAGCCTCAATGGCAAATGTTGCACTTGCAGGTGGGTGACAGCTTAGCTTTAGCCCTCATTGTACAGTAAAACGTCGGTGGAAAACGACGCACTCAAACAAAGTAAGCTCCCAAACGACGCACCTTGCTCGCATATGCTGATGCTACGCATCATACTATTATATTATATTCACAAATTATTGATCGGTTTGAATATAATTCGACAAAAAAAACCAAACACGGACCAAAATCAAACGGCCCACTCCTCCACTTGTGATACTATTCTAATTTCATAAATATCCTGCACTTTATCTTTTAATTTCTAATTGGTGTGTGATTTTTAACTTCCTGCTAAGTGGAACCGGCGAGAGTGGCGCAGTGTAGCATCGCCGACAGAAGGGGGAAACGATGATCCTGTACGTGAACGAGGAGAGCGCGTGATAAACACGCGTGGCCAGCTATTGCCAGGGTGTCCCTGACGTCACTAACTATCCTTATTAATTTCCCTAGGTATTATGTGAACACAAGCTACTCGAATTTGACTCATACTTGCTCGAGTATAATTCGATTCGAGCTCGTTCATTTTCTAAACGAACTAAGTATGAACATATTTTTAAGCTCGCTTCAAAACTATGCTCGTTCAAATTAGTCTCGAATAGTTCGAATCAATATCAATATCAATCATCAATCAATCATCAATATCAATCAATATCAATATCAATCAATCAATCATCAATCAATATCAATCAATATCAATCATCAATATCTAATACTAAAACAGAGGCGTGGAAATCCTATGTGGCGGGCTCTGGTGCGATTCGCTCACGTGTCGTTCTGTGGTGCAATCTGGCCGGGTTTTTTGACACGTCAATTAATGATGATCCAATAAATTTTAGCCACGTTAGATGATAACTCCATCTATTTATGCGTGTGTCATCACATGTGTCCATTTTAATTAATGATTAAATTAATTTTTATTATAAATATTCAACCCCTTATCTTACAAATCTCATCATTTTACCTTAAGTTATTTTTTAAATATTTTCTCTTGAGTTACTTATCTTTTAGTCATTAAGATTTGTTGTGTTAGTTTATGATAACTTTTTCCAAAGTATTTATTTAATATATAAGGAGATTTGTAATCTGCATTTAATAATCAATATTACTATAGAAAATAATATAATTAATGTGACTTCACCAATAGCATTAAGTTTTAAATCTTAAAATTTTTAATATAATATTTCCATATCATTATAGTTGATAAATAAATGTTTATTTTGTAAAATGGTAAAATATGAAATATCATAAAGAAATAAATTTTATAAAATAATTAAACTTAAAAGATTCAAGTTTACATATACTGATATACCCTAGCTTTTAAGTCAAATTTATTTCAATACTTAATTGTAATAAATATAATAAAATAATATAAAATTTTATGAAGAAACCAGCCGCGAAGATCGCGGGTAATAAGACTAGTTTTATAGAATTTCTAAAATTTCGTTTAAGTTACGGTATAATGAGCAAGTAGAACGGCTTAGAGCTCGAAAAAAACTCGACTCGAGCTTGTTCATTTTCTAAACGACTCAAGTATGAGCACATTTTTAAAATCGAGTCTAAATTTAAGCTCGGCTCGAACTCGTTCATATCCTAAATAAACTAAATATGAACTAATAATACTCGGATCGTTAGAGTCGAATAACCGTCCTAATTTCCTTGTTAATTGTAATTACTTTTCTTTTTCTTTTTGTTTTTTTTTTCATAAAGATCAAGCAAGCGCCAAAGCCCAGCCCGATAACCACAATCGGCCCATTAACGAATATCATCAGCCCAATTGAGCAAAATGAAACGATGGAAATAATTAATTTTTACAATATCGATTATACAAATTACAAAGAGATCATGCACACGAAAATAATGATGCTAAAAAAATAAAATAGGAACCATGTTCTATTGAATCGAACAACGGGAATGAACAGCAAATAGGTCCACCGTGATGAAGGCGGTGTCCGTGGTGGCCGGCTTATAGTTATTGGTGATTGGGGTGAGGAGTGTAGTGTCCGGCTTGTGGATTGGGGTACGGGTGGTGAGTCGTCGTCTGGTGGCTGGGTTGCTGATCACCATCATCTTGGTATTGTTGGCGGCGCCTGCGACCACGTCGGTTGTCCATGTTGTCGCGGCGGCCAGCCTTGGCTTTCCTGCGGCGCATGAATATGCACAACCACGGTATCATCTTGAATATTTTGAGATCTCAATTAATTGAAGTTAAAATTACGTATATGTTAGAGTAACGAGGCCGGTTATATGTAGATAATAGAGATGTTGCGTAACGAGGCCCATAGTTGTTACTTTTCAAAAATCCATCCAAATTGAATTTAAGGATATGAAATTTGAGGGTCAATCGTTTGAATTGTATGCATATTGAAAATGAATGGATGTGAGGAATTTAAATCATGCCTGAATTAATTTAGTTTGATTTGAATTTGAGGTACGCGTTAGGCTGTGAATTACGGAGTACTGTGTGATACTCGTATTAATTTAGATCATGTGTAGGTGGGCACATCGTAAGTGTGATGGTCCCGCGCCCGCGGTCTATATCGCATGAAAATCAAAGTCTGAATAGGTAGGGGCCAAGGGTTGAATATTATTCAAATTTTGAACAAATCTATATATTGTAAGAAATACTAAAATTATAACCTTTATATCTCTCATTCATTGTTCATCACGTTGATCAACCAATAAAGATTGAGAAAAATAAATAAAGATTGAGGGGAGAAAACAATTTTTGTATACTTATGTTTAGAAATGTTAAAAAGATTTATATTTTTATAACAAAATTTAAAGGTTAAAGGCCAAAAGAATTGATGTTTTTACGGATGGAGTAGTATTTCTAGTAGTTTGAATCGATGAGAATGATTTTTTTTTAGATCCTGCTGACTATAATCTCCCCCCAAACACAGATGCATGGCCACTAACATTAGGAGTTGGTGAGGATGAAGCACACATTGCCTTAATGTCAATGCTCGAAAGAAGCTTGCCTATAGTTCCGGTAGACTCGTCGGCGGCGAGGATGAGTGCCAATGTAAGCAGCGGTGGCAATAAGTTCATCTGCATCAAATCAGAGATTATCAGTACCAATATAATCGATTGATGCTTGATCAACGTTGCCTCAAATATGAAACTAACTCAAAAACATTCTTATGTGTATTTGAAATTTTATTTTTGAAGTGGTTCAAGGTTTTTATACCAAGTAGTTCAGGGTTTTTAAACCAAGTGGTTCAGGAGTTTTATAACAAATAGTTCATGGTTTTATACCAAGTGGTTCAGAGGTTTTATACCAAGTGGTTCAGAGTTGTAAACCAAGTGGTTCAGAGTTTTTATACCAAGTGGTTCAGAGTTTTTATACCATATACCAAGTGGTTCAGATGTTTAACTTTCATGAACCACTTCTTTATAACTTAATGAATCACTTCTTGATAACTTCATTATCCAATTCTTGATAACTTAATGAACCACTTCTTGATAGCTTTATTAACCACTTCTTAAAGCTTCATGAACCACTTCTTTATAGCTTCATGAATCACTTCTTTATAGCTTAATGAATAACTTCTTTATACGTTCATGAAACACTTCTTTATATGTTCATTAACTACTTCTTTATAGGTTCATGAACCACTTTTTTATAGCTTCATGAACCACTTCTTTATAATCTTTGAACCTTGTGAATCACTACAAATAAAATGGCTGAACCATTGTGGAAAAAATTGTTGAACCACTGTGAATAAAATTGATGAACCATTGTGAATAAAATTGTTGAACTACTGTGAATAAAATTGCTGAACCACTGTGAAGAAAATTGTTGAACCAATGTGAAAAAAATTGCTGAACCACAGTGAATAAAATTGTTGAACCACTGTGAATAAAATTGCTGAACCAATGTGAATAAAATTGATGAACCACTGTGAAGAAAGTTGCTGAACCACTGTGAAAAAAATTGTTGAACCACTGTGAAGAAAATTGCTGAACAATGTGAATAAAATTGCTGAACCAATGTGAATAAAATTTCCGAACCACTGAGAATAAAATTGTTGAGCCACTTAGAGTAAGAGGACTGAACCACTAAGTACTTGTGAACCTTATGAATCACTTATTGTTAATTTTTTTTTCAACAAAATATATACAAAGTGGATGTCTATGGGTAGATAAAATTAAATTACACCCAAAAATATATTTTTTATTTTTTTTAATAAGTGAAAATGCCAAAAAATAATTTTTAAAAGTCCATGTCAAGCATTTTTATATGTGTACGTAGCTTTTCTAATTAATTAGCAAGTTGGGTAGCTTTTCTAATTAATTAGAAAGTTGGGTGGATAGGCGCGTGTAATTAATTAGTTTTGTGTTTTAATTAGCGCGTGTCCAACTGAGAGTGGGGATGTTACTAATTAATTTACATGTGTGTTACTAATTAATTCACTTTTTGACACTTGGACCAATCAAATTGCTTCTTTCCTTCTCACTTTTAGAGTTGTGTGTACCCGAACCCAACCATATATATATATATAGGGTTGGGTTCGGGTACACAAAACTCCAAAAATGAGAAGGAAAGAAGCAATTTGATTGGTCCACATGTCCAAAAGTGAATTAAAAATATGGGACACGCGAGACTCTCCAATTAATTAGTAACACCCACCCAAATTAATTAGTAACACCCTTACTCTCACTGTACACGCGCCAAATCAAAACACACTAATTAATTGCACGCGCCAATCAACAACGCCTACTAATTAATTAGAAAAGTTACGGAGACATGTAAAAGTGTTTACATAAACTTTTAAAAATCATTTTTTGGCATTTTCACTTGTTAAAAAAATATTAAAAATATATATTTGGATGTAATTTAATTTTATCTACACACAGACACCCACTTTGTATATGTTTTGTTGAAAAAAAAAATTGACAAGTGGTAGTTCAGCAATTTTATTCACAGTGGTTCAGCAATTTTATTCACATTGGTTCAGCAATTTTATTCACAGAGGTTCAGCAATTTTATTCACATTGGTTCAGCAATTTTATTCACAGAGGTTCAGCAATTTTATTCACATTGGTTCAGCAATTTTTTTCACATTGGTTCAGCAATTTTTTTCACAATGGTTCAACAATTTTTTTCACAGTGGTTCAGCAATTTTATTCACAGTGGTTCAACCATTTTATTTGTAGTGATTCACAGGGTTCACAAGTTATAAAGAAGTGGTTCATGAAGCTATAAAGAAGTGGTTCATGAACCTAAAAAATTTCACATTTTTATAATTTAATTTTTTTAAAAATGATATTAAATATATTAAAATAATATGTTTCTTGAAACACTATTCTTTATTTGATGAACCATTAGAATTTATTTCATGAACCACTACTATTTAATAATTATAAAATTTTCATTCTTCTTTTACTTTCTTTTAATGTTTATTTTTAATTAATTAATTAATTAATTAATTAATTTTCTTTTAAAATAAAATGGTTCACTAAACCAATCTCTATTTAGTCACCGAACCTCTCTCTATTTAGTCACTGAACCTCTCTCTATTTAGTCAATGAACCACTTAACCAATCTCTATTTAATCAGTGAACCACAACCAGTGAACCACACTAAGTGAACAACAACTAGTGAACCACACCGAGTGAATCAGTCATAACCAAATCCAGTGAACCACACCCAGTGAACCACTATCTATTTAGTCACTGAACCATTCTCTATTCAGCCACTGAATCACTCTCTATTTAGTCGCTGAACCACTCTCTATATACATATTCAACCAGTTATTATAAAATTGATGAACCAATTCTATTTAATTCATGAACAATTATGTGTTTAGTTGGTGAACCATTCTCTTTAATTAAATGCACTGAACCATTTAGATAATTTCTTGCACTAGTTTCTATCAATTAATCACTTGGTATTGAAACTCTGAACCACTTGTTATTAAACCCGGCCTGAACCACTTGGTATAAAATCCATGAATCACATAGTATTAAACCCTGAACCACTTTGTATTAAAATCCTAAACCTTTTGACATAAAAGCCCTGAACCACTTAGTATTAAAACACTTGCAAACTCACGTACATCTCACGTGATATATGATTATGCTACCATATAACACATGTATTAATATCCATTTTGCTAATTTCACTTACTTAATCTACACACACCGCTAATACAACACTACGACCAGTTCACGTGCTAATTAAAAGTATCTATTTTACTTTTTAATCGAGATTTTCAACTAAAACCTACAGTAGATTTTAGTTGCACATCTGCCTGTGACACCGTTGCCGACGGTTATGAGGATGATGTTGTTGGCGGGGAAATAAGGGAGGACGTTGGAGCCGATCCATTGAGTCGCCTGATTTGGATCGTTCGCCAGCGCCGGAATGTCGTCGTTGGCGGCTCCGATTACAATGCCGATCCCGGTATTAGCCAGGGCCTTTAGCATCGCCGGATCGGCTCCGTACATCCTGACCTTGGAGATGGAGGTGGACTGAATGAGCTTAACCGTCGCCGTCGCTGGAGGGAGATTGTCGGCGACCTCGCCGTAGTTCACTCCGATGAACGACTGCGCCTCTGCGGGGACACATCAAAGACAGATCTAGAAGGTTAGAGAGAGAGAGTTAGCTTTAAATTGAGGCAAGAGAGGTAGAGTGATCGATTCGATGGAATCTGATTGAAAAGTAGAATAAAAGAATTGATACAAAGAGGTGCTTATCGACAGGGCGGCGATCACGGCCGACAGGGCGGTGATCACGGCCGGAGAAGAGAAGGTCGCAGTCGTCGACGCCGTAATTGGAGGTGCTGAAGAAATCATCGGCGGCGAAGAGGAGGCGGAGTAAACGGAGCGGAGAGGAGTGAGGACGCATGAGAAGGGATTTGAGGAGAGAGAGGAAGCAGGTGTGAGAGAAAGGAAGGGAAGCAATCCAGCGGAGAAAGCGCGTGAGATTGATTTGGATTATTTAATTATTCCTTTTTTTTTAATTCAATCCGTCCAATAGGAGAGCTTCTTTCTTTCTTGGACCGAATGCTTCTCACGTGAACCCTCCCCTATATATATATATATATATATATATATATATATATAGAGGATGGTTCCGGTGTAAACACCTCTTAGGATGTAATTTATAAACAAATTTTGACCATCAATTTTGATTGAATGGAAGGTGGAGATTAATGAATGAATAGTAATTTAACGTCCGTTAACTTACTCCGTTAAATGGCCAATCCACTTTTCTTTCAATGGACACTTCTAGCCCTAAATCCCGACCAATATCTCTCTATCGGGGTTTTTCGCAGCCTCCTGCCCTCGATAACTCCTCTCCTACCTTCGTTTCTGCATTAGATTCCCCCAATTTCATCTCACTGTGCAGCAATCAGCCTCATCCTTGCCGGTTTCAGTCTTGTGGTTGCCCATCTCTGGTGTATCGC
The DNA here is from genome assembly GCA_963922045.1 of Persicaria maculosa. Classification (NCBI taxonomy): domain Eukaryota; kingdom Viridiplantae; phylum Streptophyta; class Magnoliopsida; order Caryophyllales; family Polygonaceae; genus Persicaria; species Persicaria maculosa. The sequence goes on along the minus strand of OY998259.1, from coordinate 35,097,959 downwards.
GCTCTGGCGAGATCTCCCTGGTTTCCGTCGATCGCCGGTCTCTCCATATGGGTGCGCCACCGTTCACCGCTGGTCTTTTGGTGCGCCGCCGGTCGTCTCCTCCTCTTTCTTCTTCACCATTTCTCCAGCCTCTTCACCACTTCCATCGTTCTTCGCGATACCTCTCGGTGAAATTCAGGTAACCCATGTGATCCCTCTCCTTTCAATTCGCAGGGCCTATAACTTGATTTAGAGTTCGATTAGGGTTTCATCCGGGGGCTTACTGTTAAGGTTCAAATGTTTCTAAATTTCTATTGGACCCTATTTTTATTTTTAATCTCAGATTGTTAGATTCCAAGACAAAGAATCCCATCAGATTTTCCTTGAGCCAGAGGGTCGAACTGTGCCTGACCTATATGTCCAGGTATTCTAACTGTAGTTTGGAGATGATGCTTTAACTACATCCTTTTTTGTTTGAAAGTCTTGTCTTTATCTCCCAATATTTAAAAATGGTTTGTTTATTTAAAAAAAACTTGTTTAATTACAGGATTTTCATCTGGTTTGCCTGAGAGACTGCGGCTGCGTCTGTTAAGAACACTTCCTGGGCTTGAGAACTGTACAATGCTAAGGCCTGCTTATGCTGTAGAATATGATTATTTGCCAGCATACCAGTGCTCCAGATCACTTATGAGCAAAAAGATAAAGGGATTTTTCTTCTCTGGTCAAATAAACGGGACAACAGGCTATGAGGAAGCTGTTGCTCAGGTTCTTTTTTTTTTCTACCGAACTTTTGAGGGGCCTTTGTTAAGCTTAGGAATTTACATTTTGAAATCACTTTTATCTTATTTTAGGGCATTGTTTCTGGGATTAATGCTGCCAGACATGCAGAGGGAAAGTCTCTCATTGTTTTGGAGAGGGAAAGCAACTACATAGGAACTTTAATTGATGATTTGGTTACCAAAGATTTAAGGGAGCCTTACCGCATGCTAACAAGGTAATCAGAAAACTGCAATGCACGCTTACATTATTTGGAACTTGACTAGAATTTTGGAAACTTGTTAGCATGATAGCGTCTCATCCTCAGCAATCAGTTAGTGAATCAGATCCATTCAGTAGAAAAGGTAAATTAAATAGGAAAACGGAAAGATGCAGTTTGTTACCAGCTATTATATATCCCTTTGAACAAAAGGACTTTTCACTAGCTGAAGGTGTTCATATAATCATATCTTCACTGAGAGTTACAAATAGTGTAAAACGTAGCGTGTTAACTTGCTAATTTCTGTCTTCTTGAACAATTTTCAACGTGAATGCGTGATTTTCAATTCAAAGAACCACTTTGTAATCAAGTCTTTTGCTCTACTTAATAGTAACATTAAAAAAAATAAAGACCACTTTGTAATCCAGTTGCTTTGTTTGAGCTCCCTAAACTATATCTTTTGCTACATTAGTACTCTGTGAAGCTTACTTGAAAAGCCATAAAAAATGTGTTGGTTTAATCATTCCCTCTCTTTTATAGAATTAGACTATCAGAGACTAGGTTTCCTAATGTGATTGTTGTTAATCTTTCTTGTTAAACAATTTAGGGTTTCAGATTGTATTTTCCGATCTCCACTAATTCCTAAATTATTGCTTTGTGTTGCTTAGTCCACTACATTGAAAAAACATGAATAATATTATTTCTTCAATAGTTTGATTTGCTTTGTGTTACTTAGGCCACTACTTTCAAAGTACAAAAATAATCTTAGTTTTCATAGATTATAAGATTATTTGCTTGATTCACTTGCATCTTTGATCTACTAAAACCAATTTCCTGTTGCAGCGTATGTAGAAGCTGTTGAATTGTACCTAGAGCTTAGGAGAGCAATTGTAGATCTGCTGCAGCAGCACTGGTGATGGGAGAGGAGCTTAACAAGCAAGCTGATTTCTAATGGGAGGAAACTATGTTTCGGAGATGGGATTTGGAGACTCAGCTCCTGGGGCTAGGCAAATTTACTTGACATTCCCTGCAGATAGTACATTTATGGAGGAAGATGTGTCTAATTACTTCAGGCAACACCTTACAGACAAGTATCTTTTGGTTGTTGCTTGACACCATTACCTGCTGAAGTTTAACTTGAGAATTGTGCTTCTAATGGACCTTGATTGTTCTTTCTTCGTGTTTTTGAAGGAATTTTTGGTGGATTATTTTTGCTGGTACGTGGTTGAAGTGAGAGGGAAAACTATGCTAGAGTTATTCCAATGTTGGTTCTGAATAGAAGTGGAATCAGTTCTTTCAGCTGTGTTGCTTCACTGATCGAGTGGGCACCCTATAGAACAAAGAAACATTTTGCAGTGTGAAAGCCCTTCTCTTCCCTTCTTATCTTGCTTAGCACATTTAGGTGAGAACTTTGGCTTAATGGCTTCTCTTATTCCTTTTCATTGTGAGATTTGAATTTGTTTCGTAGAGATTGACACGTGTCAGGTTGGTAGGTATGTGATGTTAGGTTGCTATCACCCGGAAACTCTTAACTCTTAAGTATGTTCTGCTGTAATTTCAACCCTGTCGTGTCTGTCCTTGTGTGGCAATATAGAGAAATACTTCCACAACTTGCTTATAACCTTTTCCGAAGGGAACATTTGCAGCTGAAAATTCGGCTATATTTTCAATAATCACCAAGAAAGTACACATCTTGACATTAAATTAATGTTTTTCTGCAAGCATTGGCATACATACACATCTTGACATTAAATTAATGTTTTTCTGCAAGCATTGGCATACAGTGTGGGATGGTTTGTTATCTTTCATTTTGTTTGTCAGAAAGTTGTTTTTAAGTTGGAAATGTGATTATCTTATTGCACCTACATAAATACGGAGTAGTTGTTTATAATATTTTTTGAAATGTTTATTTAGGCTAGCTTAAAATGATTTAGCGACGCACAAAAAGTAATTCAATTGAGGGTAGCTTTAAATGGGAAACGATGTCGTTCGGGTATGATTTACCGGTTCGATTGGTAAAATGAACCCAGTCTGGCCTCGTCATTGTTTTCTCTTCATTTACTGAATCTGTATTTTTAGGGGCCATTTTCCTATATGACATTTTAACTTGGTTATTTTATTTATACTGAATCCTCACTGTGCATTTATTGTAACTTTTAGCAATGAAGTTTTCATCATGAAATTTTCTGAAATCTGTAATCTGTAAAGCTGTGATCTGAAAAAATGTAATCTGTAATCTGAATCTAAAAAACTGCATTTGTAAATCTGTAATCGGTAAAACTGAATCTTTATGAAGCTAAAATCCGTGAAACTGAATATGTACTAAGCTGAATTCTAAAATACCGAGTATGTATGAAATGTTGAGTATATGCACATGATTCATAGATTAGATTTTTTTTTTGTATGTTATCTAGGAGATTGTGAGAACACTCAGTGCTGAGAAGAAGTTCTGTATGATTAAATTAGCTATATATTTGTGCTGCTTCTTCGTGGTTATTGTCAGGTAAGCAACTTTCTGTTTAACTTTGAATTTTTTTTTTGCTATATTCTTGAAGTGATTTTGTTCTATAGGGAATATAGTCAAACAAACCCATTCCCCATGTCATCTCTGTTTCAAGCATGGACAAGATTTTTGACGTGAAAAACAAATATGACAACATATATAAAGATACATATAGATATAGAATGAAAATACGACAAAACCGCGCGCGAAAGCGCGCGGTTATCACCTAGTTTAAAAAAAAAAAGATAAAACACTGACCTCTTCGGCGCGTGTATCCTATAGGCTCTACGTACTATTTTTTTTTTTTTTTTTTGGTTTTTATCTTACCGTTTCTTTTTTTTTGGTTGGCTTAAATCTTACAGTTTCAAATACTTCTATTTAACTCATTTGATTTCTATTTTTTTTTTTTCGCTTTTTCCCTTTTTTTACATTTATCGACCTTGTAATTGTGATAATTATGGATAATTTAAATTTATTCGGTTAAATTACAAATATTATTCGTATGTAAGTGAACGATATTCCGTTAAACGTAAATTGAGAGACTATTCAGTTAAACTTCAGAAATTATTCGTATGTAAGATGACGATTGTGTGCGTATTTATTAGTTTTGGGGGTTAAGAGAATAATCAACAAAATTGTACATTATTCGGTGAGGTTACAAACATTATTCAAATGTAAGAGTAAGTTTGAAACAATTATCTATAAAAATTATGGTTCGATGAGTGGTTTTGAGAGATTATTCGGTTAAACTCAAGAAATTATTCGTATATATACATGCAATATTTTTGTCATGTTTTCTTGAGTATTTGGGAATGCATGAGTTATCCATAGTAATAATCGAATTGTTCGTTACTATCTGATAAATTATTCGTAGAAATGTCTACATTTTTCGTTGATATTGATAACTTATTCGAAGATATAACTAGATTAATGATTAATTATTTTTAAGCTTTTTTTTATCCATTATTCATTAATATCTTTAAAATTATTCATATCTGTGAAATTATTTTTAAGTTTTCTTTTATCCATTATTCATTGATATCCGTAAAATAAAAATTGGTGAATAATTTGCTGGTATTATATTATATATTTGTTTTCTTTAAGTACATTATAAGAAGAAGCCGGTTGAAAATTTTGAATAGTCTTGGATCTCCAACACCATTTACGATTATTTTTTTACAATAAAACCACCCACTTTCTTATTTTCCAAATTATTTAAAAAAGAAAAAAAAAAGAAAACCTCCATTTCAACAAATTTCACGCGCAGTGTTTTTTTTCCAACGAGAGTGGGTGGGTATTGGGTGTGGGCCCCATGCTTTTTAATTAAAAATAAATAAATATTGGGGATTAAATCATCACCATCCATTTCACACCATCCTAAGGCTCATGTTTGTTCACAAATTGTATTATAAGGAGTGTTTACAAATGATCCTTCCTCTATATATATAAAAACTATCAGCATGTTTGTGTGATTTATATTCCAGTAATGCATTAGAGCATCCGTTATTCTAGGTATAGGCGTATTATATGTTCTCAGCGAGGTCTTAGGGCCTACATGAGAGGCTCGGTTTGACTTCGTGGTTAGTTTCAGGGACCCGCTCCCTTTTGGTTGATGATTTGCTTTGCTTCAATGGCGGGATTTTCTCATTAAACGAGAGTGTTAAGAAGACTTCACACATCTTATCTTACAATTTGACTTTACAAATATTTTGTTTAAGTTGGTCATTTAGAGACAATGTGTATTTATTTGGATTCAAACTCGTTTTTGTTCCATTGTGAGTTTTGACTAGTTGAAATAGAACAGGTTCCTGTGCGAAAGTACAAAATCATGTTGGATTATTTGACCGTTTTGAGGGTTTGAAATCCCCTTTCTCTTGAATTGCATATTTGCATCACTTAATTCTCAAGACATGAACAGGGTTATAACTTGAATAACATCAATAAACGTAGCTCGTACTTGAATTACAAGATCTAGCAAAGGGATAATCTTTCCCTCTAAACGTAACCCAAATTTTAAAATCTGGACCGTTATAAAGACAAGGACATCCTCATTCACCATCTCAATCTCCCAATTACATTTCTATAAGCTTCTAATAGAACTAATAATACTAAGGTCCTATTTGGCATCAAACTGCATCATCAGCCAGCTTTTTGAAACTTTTGGTTTTAATATTATATAGTTTTAAATAAAATAAATGTAAGATTTTAGTTTAATTAGATTTTAAAATTGGAGCTTTTCAACTGCTACTCACCCAAGCTTTTCAGAAATTTTTGTTTTCTATTCACAAGTTTTCATCAACTACCCTAATAGCTAGGTTTACCAAACATCATAGTAACTTATTAACATATATTTATTATAAATAATCCATCAATTTCAGCTACTCCAACAGTTTTAAATTTCTAACTAGCCCCCAACGATTACAATTTTACCAAATATCGCCAAGACTAATAGACTATCCCTTGACCCATATATGTTAGATGTATGAAAAATTAGTGGGAGGCATTAACGTTAGATTTCACTCTCCCACGTTATCGATTTGACCAAAATTAAATTCTAAAATTTGAACATTAAACAAGCCAATCAATCAAACTAACTCTAATTTTATCCATCACTATCATTGCACGATCATGTTCACATTTTCTGCCCCCTTCAATCAACCAAATTAAAAGACACGGTCTAGTTGCATTATTTTTACAGATAGCTACACAAATAATTCTTATAGATTAAGGCATAAGAAATCATATACATAAGTTGACCAAAAAAAAAAAAAGAAATCATATACATAATGTAAACGACCCACTATATATACAACCCCATAGAGCCAAGATAAGATCACAATCACATTACTTGTATCAATTAGAAAGATCAAAGATAACATATCCATGGCGGACGGAGAGAAGCAGCACCACCACCTCTTCCACCACAAGGACAAGGACGATGGCCCCAAGGACCCCGAGAAGGAGTTGAAGCACCACAAGCATCTCGAACTCCTCGGCGGAGCTAGTGCTCTCGCCGCTGGTGCTTATGCTCTGGTACGTACGTACATACACACATACATACATATTTTGTTAAATAATGGGAATTTCAGTTTGGGTTTTGATGGATCTTAATTGATTAATTATGTATATACAGCATGAGAAGCACAAGGCAAAGAAGGACCCGGAGAACGCGCACCACCACAAGGTGGGGGAGGAGGTGGCTGCCGCGGTGGCGGTGGGTGCCGCTGGCTTCACTTTCCATGAGCACCATGAGAAGAAGGACGCCAAGCATGAGCTCAAGGGAGAGAAGCACCACCACTGATCCAAATCCAATGAACCCACTTATGTATCAGTAATGAGTTCTGGTTGTTTGTACTTTGATTTGCTCTTAAATCCTGCCTACCTGTTTATTTTGTTGTGTGTGTTTTGATCGAGTTCAACTTGGTTTCAAGCTGCCCAGCAAATTATCTACAGTATGTACTTTGAGGGAAAAAATATGATAAATAATAGTACAAGTTAATATTTACACGCATTATACCAAACCAAACAGGTATCACAAGGTTAGAAAATGAGCCCGACCGATCGAACCCGACTAAGATCAATCAAGTCTAATGACAGTGTGTTGAGGTCGGATAATATCCTCGTCAATTATATTACATACCCAGATGAAGTCTTAGTCGTGTAATCGAGTATAACATTACGCGATAAGATTATAAAGCTTTTGTGATGATTATATACCAATTAGGTATGAACTGTGTGACTTAACCTTGTTACATAAACTTGAGATAAGTGGAAAAAAAGTGCCAAGTAAGTGCTCTTTATCCTCTGCATACTCAGTAGTACGCAATGTTTTAAATCATGAAATAGTGTCAACAAAAACTTTTGTCAATGAACAAATTTCACGGCCATCAACAGCTACTGCTTGGCCTGCAGGGAGGTTTCAATCCGCTTTATCATCTGTTCTGCAGTCAGTGCACCTTCCTGGCATCATCCATTGGCAAAATGAAACGGAATGTGTTAGCGATCTCAATAGAAAGATCATCAATGACCCAAAGATCAGATTTCAATTGATTTGCTTGCACTTTATGAGAAGCTGAGTTGAAATGGCATCAAACTAACAGGGTGATTCAGATAGGTGAAAGCGAACTCAACCTCAACAAAACATGAGAAATTGAGAGTGTTTTACTTACAAAGCGATCAATGGGCTTCCCGTCCTTGAAAATGATGAAAGTAGGCAATGCCTCGATTTTGTACTGATTAGCAATGGCTGGATACTTTTCAGTGTCGATTTTTACCACCTGGATCGTGTCTTTCAGAGCAGAACTAACTTTATCAAGGATAGGGACCATAAGCTGACAAGGACCACACCTGCAAGCCGAGGATTATAATGCATCTGGTGTCTATTGCAGTATTGCACAGGTTATATGAGTATATGACCTAGATAAGAAATTCTAGGAAGCCTGAAAATCATTCACCCCCACACAATCCAACAGATGTGATATGAACATAGCCAAACTACTAACTAATAATTCAATGTTGGAGCCTGAAATGGCGATGAAATAGGAAACTTGCATTGCAAAAACACCCCATCAAGCGAACGATGCATTGTTAGAGGACATAAAAAAAACACTTTGAATGATGAGGAGACTCACCAGGTAGCGTAGAAGTCTACTAAAACCGGTTGATCTGAATTTGCCAGCAACTCATCAAGCGAAGCAAACGTCTGGTTTTTGGCTTGAACCTAAAAAGATTATTTGAGAAAATACACTGAACCACTATCTAGGCTAATACTCCAAAAGTATAATCATGAACAGATCAGCACTGTTACAGTGATAGCTAAATCATTTCCTGTGATAATAAGCCTATAGATAGTGCAGCTGTTTGAGGTTCCAGTTCAATCTCATGTTCAAAAACCAAACCTAAAAATCTAAAATCAATTAAACCATAAATTCGCTCTTTCCCCAATCCGATGCCTCAACCTAGCATTCAGTGCCTGAAAGTGAAATTCCACAAGAGAGGAATTGATCCCAGTTGACCTAACCACTATGTTCATATAACCAGGAGATGTTGCAAAAGAACCCAAGCGCTATACAGAGGAATCCGCTACAAAATAAAATCTCATCCAATTTCGAAACGCGATTCCAGTTATGTTAAATAAAAATCCGCTTGATTTCAAAGTATCGCGGAACTTGACCCAACTATCATCATTTTGATTACAAATGGACGCAATAGGTTAAGCAATTAAATCAGCAATGAACTGGAGAATCTGTTACCACAGGAAAAGCTCGGGAGCGTGAGGGAAACATGGAGATATTGCCGCTAGTCCGGAGGCGAGGACTGAGATTCCAAGGACATTGCTGGGGCGAAACAGAAGAAAACCTGGCAAAGGAAGAGGAAGAGGAAGAGCTAAAACAAGTCCGGTGTTCAGAATTCAACGGCCGAAGCGCTGCCGCCGGTGCAGATATCGCCATTGAAGTAGAGAGAGGGAGAAATCAAGCGCTAGAATGAGGGTGTAATCCGAGAAAACGGGTGGAGGAGTAGAGAGAGAAATGGAGGATTAGGAAGAATGAACCAACCAAACATCCAAACCTCTTGTTCGTCGTGTTATGCTTGAGATTGTTCCGGAAATTTGGGGTATAAATATTTTTTTTAAATTATTTTTTAGATCATCTCCTACTAGGGATAAGGGTCCGTTTGGCAATGTACGTAGCTTTTCGAAGCTTTTGGTTTTAATAATTTATAGTTTTAAATAAGTTAAATATAAGATTTTAATTTAATTAGCTTTTGAAATTGGATTTTCAACAGCTACCAACCGCAAGCTTTTCAGAATTCTATTGATTTTTCTCCTATTTGATCAGCTAGTTTGTATCAGCTACTCTATCAGCTGGGTTGCCAAACACCTTACTAGCTTATGAAAAGTCCAATTTAACATATATTTAACACAATTAATCAATCAGCTTCAGCTACCCTATCAGCTTCAGCTGCCCCAACAGCTCCGTGTTACCAAACTGACCCAAGTCTGGTAAAACGGAGCTGACGAGGTAGTTGAAGCTGATATGATAGCTAAAGCTGATAGATTAATTGTGTTAAATATATGTTAAATTAGAGTTTTCAAAAGCTAGTAATGTGTTTGGTGCAAACTAAAAGCTTGTGGTGAGTAGCCGTTGAAAATCCAATTTCAAAAGCTAATTAAATTAATATCTTATATTTAACCTATTTAAAACTATAAAATATTAAAACTAAAAGCTCCGAAAAGCTACTTGCATTGTCAAACGGACCGGACAGCTACCGTCCCTCTAAAAAAAATCTCTAGAATAGATAAATAAATTTCATAATCTCTAAAAAAAATTTAGGGAAAATGGCAGAAAATCACCCCTTGAATATGACTCTTTGCAGAAAACCACCTCTTAAAATTAAAATTGCAGAAAACCACCCCTTAAACCCATTTTGTCTGTAAATCACCATCCACAACCTTTTTTCCGTTAGCTTGCCATTAAAAACGGTGAAAAGTCATTTTTACCCCTCCCTTTTAATGTTATTTTAATATAATAACATACCTTTTTCTCTCATTAAACGGGGTGGATAAATAGATTTTATTAATTTATTTCAATTCATACATTTTTCTCTCATTAAAATAACATTAAAATGGAGGGGTAAAACGATTTTTCACCGTTTTTAATGGCAAGCTAACGGAAAAAAAGGTTGTTAGAACTGAACCATCAATTTATCCACCCCGTTTAATGAGAGAAAAAGGTATGTTATTATATTAAAATAACATTAAAAGGGATGGATAAATAGACTTTATTAATTTATTTCAATTCATACATTTTCCTCTCATTAAAATAACATTAAAAGGCATGAGTAAAAATGACTTTTCACCGCTTTTAATGGCAAGCTAACGGAAAAAAAGGTTGTGGGTGGCAATTTATAAACAAAATGGGTTTAAGGGGTGGTTTTCTGCAATTTTAATTTTAAGGGGTGTGGTTTTATGCAAAGAGCCATATTTAAAGGGTGGTTTTCTGCCATTTTCACAAAAATTGATGGTTCAGTTCTAACATTCTTACAATTTTGTACATTTATACGTTGTAAATACTCTCTATTAGTATAAATATTAAATTTTAAAAAATAATTAATTAATATCTTTTATATATATATATATATATATATAGCTTCTTAAAATACATGTTGTAAAGTCTAAAGCCTTATAGTTTAGATCATAGAGAGTAGAATACTTTTCTTTTCTTTTTTAAACTCTTGTGCAAATTATAAATCAATTATAATAAGAAATTAAATATGTATAAAACACGGTTCTTGGTCATGTCTCTGAGAGATTGAGATCTTGATCACCGATATTCTTCTCTTACTGTTGCAGTTCGTCTCGACAAGCTACCTCCACATCTACAAATAAGTCAGCAGATGTGTTGACCATGTGGCCGGGCTTTTCCAGATGACTACATCGCCAATGCCGCTTCAGGATAGAAAGCTTCTTGTGTACATCCGTTGGGATGCTATTGACGGGTGGGTTAGCAGGGGCTAGTCTAGGACCGGACCTGAGATTTAAAAGGCCTGAGGTGAGATATTAAATTGGGCCCTTAGTTCATATAATAATCAATTTATTTTTCTACAAAAGCCCCATTAACTTACATAAAAAAAAAATTAGTGAAAGTGTTGATTTATTTCCCTATTTCCATACTCATATAATAACATTTAGGGCTCGTTTGGTATCGATATCTAGATATCAAGATATCGGTATCGATATCAAGATATCGATATCGGTTGATATCTTGATATCAAGATATCGGTATCAGTATCAAGATATCGATATCGGGTGATATCGATATCAAGTGATATACCCCTGAAAATCAGTATATCAAAATAGCACAAATTTGATATCTTAATATCAAGTGATATCGATATCTGGTCATATCAAACACAGATATTAGAAGATATCACTTGATATCTTATGGGATATCAAACACTAGATATCGATATCATTTTAAGTGATATCGATATCTAGCCATACCAAACACTAGATATCAGATATCGGAGGCTGATATCCGATATCTGATATCTAGATATCAATACCAAACGGGCCCTTAAAGTGTGTTGAATCTATAATTATATATATAATTTCACAGATTTATGAATGAAACAAATTATTTCAATAAATTACTCTAAGAAATCAAGTGAATATTTATATAAAAAAACTCCACCAAATTAATTTAACATATTTAATTTTATTTTTACATGTAACGATGGAGGCATAGTCTTCGTTTCCAATCCAATTTGCCTTTGTCCTATTGGGGAGATTGTATTCTTACTGCAACCTATCTTATCAACAGAACACCACTACCATCTCTTAATTTTCAATCTCCCTACTTCATTCTCTTTCACAAAGAACCTGATTACCATCTTCTTAAAACCTTTGGTTGCCTTTGCTTTGTTTCTACATATCCTCATACCATTGATAAATTTTCTTCTCGGTCTAACCTTTGTGTTTTCATTGGTTATTCCTTTGGGAAAAAAGGTTATATAGCACTTGATCTCCAAACCAAGCAAATTTATCACACCAAGGACATTGTTTTTCATGAGTCTCATTTTTCTTTACATCATACACCTCCACCTTCTGATGTTTTGTTGTCTACAGTCTCTGATGTTGATTTTGATCTTATTTTTACACATATTCATACTTCTTCAACTCCTACTGCTCCTTTACCCCTCACTAAGGATCCTTCTTCATCAGTCATACTTCCATCCAGAAAATCTTCAAGGACTCACAATCCTCCAGCTTACCTTAAGGATTTTGTTTGCAACTTAGGACCTACCTCCACTGCCTTGATCAATGTGGTATCTTCTTCTTCTTTGCCTGTTTCTCATCTTGCTGTACTAAGCCATATTTCTTCTTACAATGAGCCATCCTCTTACAAACAAGCCACCAATGATCCAAATTGGATTTCTGCTATGAATAAGGAAATTGATGCTTTGACTGCCAATCCTACTTGGGACATTGTTCCATTGCCACCCGGTAAAACTCCCATTGGGTGTTGTTGGGTGTTTAGAGTTAAGCTCAAGTCTGATGGTAGCTTGGAGAGGTATAAGGCTCGGTTAGTGGCCAATGGTTTCACTCAAAAGGAAGATATTGATTTCATGAAACTTTTTCTCCTGTGGTCAAAATGACCACCATTAGAACTCTCATTGCTGTTGCTACATCTAAGAAGTGGCCTATTTACCAATTAGATTTCAACAATGCTTTTCTTCATGGTGATCTTCATGAAGAAGTTTATATGTTGATGCTTGAGGGAGTTCCAAATCCCAATCATCATGTCTGCAAGCTCAAGAAGAGTTTATATGGCCTTAAGCAAGCCTCTAGACAGTGGTTTCATAAGTTGACCTCTACTCTTCAATCTCTCAAATATGTCCAGTCCAAGAATGATTATTCTGTATTCATCAAGCATTGTGCATCCCACATTACTATTCTTGTTGTCTATGTTGATGACATATTAATCACTGGTAATATTGATACTGAGATTGCCTTCCTCAAGAGTTTTCTACATACCACTTTTAGCATCAAAGACCTTGGTCATCTTAACTATTTTTTGGGGATGGAAGTCACTTCTTTGCCTGATGGTTATGCAGTCACTCAGTCTAAGTTCACCAAAGAACTTCTTCTAGATTCCGGCCTTGCTTCTCAGGCTAAGCCAGCAGTTACACCCTTGCCTCTGCATCTTAAGCTCAATGTTGTTGATGGTTATCTCTTGGAGGATCCCACCAGTTACCGAGCTCTAGTTGGCAAGCTCAATTTTTTGACCAACACACGACCTGATCTTTATTATGCAGTTCAAACTCTTAGTCAATTCATGCAAAAGCCACGTTCTTCTCATCATGATGCTTTGATGCACACTTTGAGTTATGTTCAAGGCACTGTTGGTCAAGGCATCTTACTCAATGGTTGTTCTTCACCTGCTCTCAAGGCCTTCTCGAACTCAGATTGGGCTGCTTGCCCTGTCACTCGGAGGTCTGTCACTGGCTACATTGTTTTTCTTGGAGCTTCCCCCATCAGTTGGAAGTCTAAGAAACAATCGGTGGTTTCTCGTAGCTCCTCAGAAGCTGAGTATAGGGCCATGGCGAATGCTGCTACTGAAATCACCTGGCTTGTTCGTCTTCTGCAAGATTTTAGTGTTGCCTCAATACAACCAGTTACTTTGTTTTGTGACAATTGGTCTACTTTACAGATTGCTACCAATCCTGTGTTTCATGAGCGTACGAAACACATTGAAGTGGATTGCCATTTCAAATGCGATAAGGTCATGGAGGGTTTGCTCAACTTGTCCTTTGTGACTTCTTCAGAGCAATTGGCCGATGTTTTGACTAAGGTGTTGCCTTCCCCACAACAAAATTTCATTCTCTCCAAGCTGGGGATTTATCATCCACCAGCTTGAGGGGTGCTATTGAGGTTACTTGTTGTGTTTAACCAAATTAGTTACTTGGTTGTTGTAATTGTCTGACGTGTGCAATAAGATGGAAACACTCTTGTATAAATAGAGCTCATTAGCTTGTAATTGGGATCAATTCAATACAACAATGCACATTTGCTTCTTCTTCCTTCCATTGTAACACTTTATTCCCTCTAGCGTGCAAGAGCTTCATTCTAATGAATGAGAGAGTTAACCTCTCAAGTAGTCATGCATTGCTCGATTCAAATATAGAGCGTTGAATCCGATTAAACTGAAGTAGGACTGGAAAAAAAAGTTTAAAAGACCAATTATATGGATATAAGGATATAATAGATGGGTATAATAGTATGCTCGTTAATCTCATTAAAACAAATGTGAAAGATCTTAGAATGGCAAGTGTTGTTGAATTATTCTATACTAATTTCACTTCTTTCATTTCATCATGATTTTGTTTGATGGTATTATACAATACAGTATATCCTATGAAAAGATCATACAATCAACATGTTAGGAATTTAGTGGTAATAAGAATAACGAGCGCGCAGCGGAAAGAACGGAATCACAAATAGAGAGAGTAAGGCAAGATAGAACACACAGATTTTTACGTGGGAAACCCGAGTACCGGGAGGAAAACCCACGGGCGGCAAAAGCCAACAAATCCACTATCAAATAAGAAAGAGTACAACGAACCTTGTAGGAAATACAAGGGGTAATGGACAAAACTCTCTGTTTACAATATAGTGGAATAGAATGTGTTTGTATGATGAAGGCTTTGTGTGAAGGCTTGGATAGACTAATGTGGATGGAGCTTGAATGGTGTGGGATGATTCAAGGGAATGATCCGCCAAGAGACTAAGCTTGAGTCTCTATTTATAGGGATAATGGCTTGGAGGGCAAGACATAAGTAAGAGCATGAGCAACCATGGGTTTTACCTACCTTAAGATTGCTAAAAGGTAAGCCCATGGTTGTGGGATTTACCTTAAGGTAAGGGGTGGGAAAGTGTTACCTTGGTAGAGAGAGGTAACCTCTTCCCTTTTCTAATTTTTTTTAATGATAAAGTAAGATATTCTCTTTTCCATTTAGATTTAATAATTGTAATAGTGTTTAAAATGAAATAAAACTATATTTATATTTCATTATTTTTTAAAATAAAATATCTCATTGGTTTAATTTTATTTTTTTTCTATAATTTGAGCCCAATTTTACCATATATATACCCCCATCTTGATCTATTGTAGGTGCACCTATTTTCTTAACTATGGATCACAATAATCCAAATACTCCACTCATTCCAAATATGCCTTTTAATCCAAATTAATCTTCTAAAAAATCCTCAATTTCAAGTGATGTTACAAATGCTATAATCCGAATTTATAGGTAGTTCGATTAGTATTTACGTATGTTATAATGTTTCTAGTTTTTTTTTTTAATTTTAATCTAGATGTAATAAAATATATTTATATTAACTACTTGCTATTTTTATTTATTTATAAAATTATAAATAAAAATAATTTACAATAATATATGATGATACACATATAATAAAGGGAAAGATATATATAAAGGAAAAGAAAAAGTAAAAATAAATTTGAAAAGATATAAAAGAGATTTCTCATGGTTGTAGATGAAACCTTTTAGAAAGAGGTAGAAAAAGTGAAAATTATTTTAAACAAAAAAATAAATGAGTTGTCAAGTTGTGATAGGAAGATGAGAAAAAAAAAAGAGGGAAAGAGGTTACCCATGGTTGCGGATGGTCTAAGCCTAGAAAAATCTAGAGACTTCATTAAGATGACAAGGGCAATAGAATTCTCTAAAGAGTAGTGGATGATTTCGAAAAGAACCACATTTGACTCAAGGAAGTGAGAAGCTTCTAGAAGCTCTCAAATAATCCACCTTGATGATAATTCCTTGAAAATGTAAACAAGCTCAATCAAGATTAACCAAGCCCAAATGAGGATTTGAATGCAAACCCAACACAACAATTTATTTCAAAAAATAGATAAAAAAAAGTCATACAAACCATAGGAGATGGAAAGGGTTTGTTTTTCTCATTTCATAAACTTTATTAGTCATTGAAAGAAACAAAAATAGCTTTTGAAAAGGTTATACACAAAAAATGTTGAAATAGTATGTAACATGATGGTGACAAAGGGCAACTGTTTTATTCTTTATTACTTTTACATGAAATGCTCATAGATGCAAAATTACCAATGTACCCAAAGAAGTTCAGTAGTAACACATCAATGACATTGGTTCACTATCTCTACACTGTATATCCTTCATGGCTTCTTTCTCTACAAGTCGTGTACTCTTCCCATCAGTGCATCAAAAACAGGCAAACTCTTTATGTGTGTATCTACAGCTCGTCAGAGTGGTCTCCGGAGATGCCCAAATCAGCAGCAAAGAAGTCATATAATCCACCACTGCCAATGTCATCAAGAAATCATTCTGTTAATAAAACAGAAGTTATTTCCATCTAACACTATCTCCAGGCAGTCTTAGCAAAGGAATCAAACCAAAACTGTTAGGGTTATGGCTCAGAACTTGGGAGGTTTGTCACAATTTTCAGATATCCAGCCAATTTGCCGCTTTTCGTTGTCGTAGATCACCAGTCTGTCCTGCACAGATACGTCTGCAATGAACAGGAAAGACGAAATGTCAGCGTATTACAGATAATAAGCTTATCCACCATCTTCAGGTGTGCAAATTTAAGCTCCTCATTTTGCTTTGTTTTCTCACCTCCAAGCACATTTAAATCTCCCAGTTCCGCCTCACTGCCGTCTAAAACCGCCAAGCAAACATTGCCCTTTTCCTGGAAATGACAGTTTTTATATTATTATCAAGATTACCAAAAAATTTCATCAATTCCACACTAATATGTATGGAACTGCTTACATTAATGATAAGATAATGTTGAGGTAGCATCTCCAACACTGCCTTTTTGGGATTCTTGAAGCGAATCGCTAAAGGTTTGAAGTAACTTCTGACATCGTTAATTGATTTGAAGGGTTTTGTGCCTTTCCAGCATATCGGGAGGGTCTTATCCTCAGGTGCATTGTTTAAAATTTTTGAGTTGATATTCTCGTTTATCTGCATCAGTTTAATGTCCATTTAATTCTAGGTACAGCAAAACCAGTTAACCAAAAACAAATTGTAGGCTGTACGATTTTACCATGGATACCGTACTCCTGTAAGCTTCTTTATTCAAGTATGTGAATGTGCTTCCACTGTCGAAAATAAATGACAGGCCGTTATTCATGACCTTCTGCCCATCAAATTGTAGTTCTGCTGGCCCGACGGTGTAGTACTTCCTGAAAATTATCCGATATTATAAGGTCATCAAAGCTACTGGATGGAGTCAACAGTTAGAAATCAGACGAATGAGTGCATGATATAAGGAGGCTTACCCTGCTGAGTTTTTCAACATTGGTACCCAAACAACACCAGAAGGAAGCTGATTACCTCCCAAAAAGAGATAGCCACCTCCTTTACTACTAAAGCAGTGACCAAAAACATTTCGCGTCACTCCCATATCTTGTAGTTGTGACAAGATGCTCGATTTAGCATTGCTTAAGCCTAGAACTCCATCTACATAAGGGGCATGATTTGCTCCAGTTTCTTGATCATAGCCACACCTGTAAGCATGAATGAAACACTTTTAGACAGACGAATCATCAAATCTAACATGCTCTAGCACTAAGTTGTTTCCAGAGACACCAGAAAGTGCCAATTGTTCATGGTGCATTGAAAAGCTAAGCTATATCAGACAGCAATGTCAGCAGGGTAGAGATTTAATCACCCGAAAGTAAGAGACAGACTAATATCCGAACGGTTTGTCAACTGTAGGTGGAAGTAATCCTTCAGCAATACGCCTAGAGACGAACCATGATCCGCATACTCAATCTCATAGTCGCACTGGTCAGCAGGGTTATGGCAAGGGTAGTTTGAAGGGTGAGGAACGAAGGAACAAAAGGGGTCCTTGCATAACAAAATACTTTTGCTAGGCTTGTAAGGAGCATGTGGACCCTGCATTCATTGACAAAACATCAAAGCATGAATTACCCCAAAGCAGTCCCAAATTGAAGATGAATCAACTCTAGGTTATGGCATACCTTGACACAATGGGCACAAGGGGCATCACACTGAACCCAAGTAAGATCACTACCAGTATCAACATCAAGATAAAATGGCTTAGGCGGTTGGCCTATGTACAGGATTGCGTAGAAGTATCTGCACGAGAATCAAATGGCATTCAATCAAATCATTAATCCCTTCCAAGTTTCAATCACTGCAACTAGGTTAGGGTTCCTTCAATTAATAAAGAAAGACACAAATTGGGGAAATCTTGAATCCAACTTGGAAGATTCATAATCAAGATTCAAGAACCGAATGAAATCATGGAAAAGAAAGCATACCCATCGGGATAAACTCTGCCACCAACGGGGAACACGACAGTAGATCCCGAACTCTTGCTGCCAGTTCTCTTGAAGGCTTTGAGGCTCAGAAGCTCCTGGGAATCGGCAGAGCCCATAGCCAGGAGAAGAGCAAGAGCACAAGCCAGGAACCTGAAAATCCATGGCCGATTGTGGATTCTTTCAGTCGTCATCAATCGATCGATTGCCTCTCCTGATTGTAGCTTCCGGGGGGGAAACAATTGTTCAAAGTTGAAACTGAAACTGAGAGTGGTGAGGAAAAAACAAAAAAGGCATATAGGGAAGGGGAAGCCGTTGATCGAGAATCGAGGGATTGGAAGTTGGATTTGGGGGTAAAGGGGGCCTACAATCAAACTCCAATTGACAGAGGCAGGTGGGGGGTTGGGTATTAAAGGGTGGGGTTTATGATGCAACGCTAAATTGCTAATGCAGCAGTGAATGTAATCTGTTCGACGAAATGCCTCTGAAAGTCCAAACAAGCAAATTCGCGGCAGATTCCAAGACGCGGTACAGACAGAGCCGTGCGGGTCCCATGTTTTTGGTAGGTAGTAAATCGCAAGCCAAATTCTATCAACCCACTCTATGGGAACATAATCCTCTCTATTTGATAATTTGAACGTTGTTCAATTTTAGGTAAAATTGAGCTAAATAACCTCAAATTTGGGAGTATTTGCAAAAAATACCATTAATATTCAAGATTGGGTAAAATTAAAATAAACTGTTTGACGGGTTTTATATAATAGCTTTATTATGATCACAACTTTTTTTTTTACAATAATTAACATCGTATAATGACAAGAGGAAAACCTATCGTTGTTCATGCCAAATAATACTAAAACTCACAACTAGTATAGTGTGTAAGCAAGAGGTTGATCCATACGAAAATCTACTCAATTCAAGTGCAAGTCTAATCGCAAGTAAGAATTATGGGGGGTTTTAGTGAGAAAAATATCCGCCTTTTATCAAAGCGGAAACAAGCAAACAAAGTAAATTGTGTTTAGAATGCAATAGAGAAATTAGGTTCACCTACAATTTATCACTTCGATTGATGAATTCGATCATTGTTTCAGCCTCTAATTCTTGTCTTTTCCTATCAATGTCCTTGTCCAAATCTTAGGTAAATTACTAGTCTTACGAGTAATTCTTATCTCTAAATAACCCTAACACGGTTAAGATTTAACCTAGAGATAGCATTAAGAATATGAATTAACCAAGGTACATGCAATATCAAGCTACGAGTCGATATTTAACATGTATTCAACTCCCTATACATCTCATTAGTCCTACGAGTCCTAAAGGGAAATGATTGCTACTTGGGTTAAGGTTCGCTACAAGGGATCTGCAAAATCATAGCAATTAAATGAATCTACTCTAACTAGTTGATCAGGCCTAGGGCTGGCACAGTACGGTACCGTGGGAAAATTTCGATTACCACGTACCGTACCGATACCATTCGGTATGGAAATTTCCCTACCACGTACCAACCAAAATTGTCGGTTACCGAAGTCTGGTACCGTGGTTACCGAAGTCAAGTAATCAATCCAAGAGTTTGTTCTCTCGTTAACAGTTCAAGTGCCTTAAACAAAATCAAATGCCTTAAAATCAAAAATCAAATGAATAATTCAACGGTTTCTTCTCTCTTTAATTAACAGTTCAAGTACCTAGATTCAACTTCTTAACATAAATCAGAACAATTAAAGGATTCAACAGTTTCTTCCCCCAAAGGCGCGGGCCTCGCGGCTTGAGCAGATCCAACTCAAGGAGGTCCGAGGCTCGCACCTCTTCCTCGTGCACCCCTTTTGCTGTCGGTGAGTCTTCCCAACGAACCTCGACTGGTTTGAAGCGAGATCGAAATGAAATTTCAGATTGAGAGAGATCGAGTGATCGAAGACTTCGATCGGTTGAGTAGTTGGTTGAGAGCGAGTCGAGACTTGAGAGAGCCTTGTCCTGCGTCGGTCGTGGGCGGAGATGATCGGAGATCCAATTGCGGCCGCTACTTGGCTTGGATGAATGGATAACCTAGGGCTGGGCGGCGGGTTCAACAAGAAGAAATAAGCCACAGTAGGGATTTTAGGGATGAGCCACTATTTTTTTATAGAAACAAATACAACAGAGAGATACGGTGGGGGGATTTAGGAAAAATTTTTTTTTTAAATATATATATCTTCGGTACCACGGGATTTGAATTTTTTTACCGTGTATCGTACCGATAATGGTCGGTACCGAAGTTTCGGTTACCGATTCCTTCGATTACCGACTACGTGGTACCAAACTTTTGTTGGTACGGTTGGTAATCGGTTGGTACAGTAAATTTTGTACCACCGCCCAACCCTAATCAGGCCAGAGAGAATAAAACACATTTAAGGAATTAAGTACAAAGAAGTCAAAACATTCAAATAGGAATAAAATCTAGATTAAGAAACTCACAATTCAACAATCAAAGATCCAAACTGTAGGCGAAACCTTGAGAGTTTATTTGCTCATGCTCAACGACGCTCTCTCAATAATCTCTAAAGTGCATAAGGTCCATGAAAGAATAACCTAGAAAAGTCTTTTAAAAGCCTCCAAAGAGTCGACCAAAAATAACATAAAAAACCCTAATTAAATTGCGGTTATGATTCAACGTTTCTGTAAAGGCCGCGAGGTGGCCAAGCGATTGCAAAATTGTTCGTCAGAGTTTCGGGACGCGGGGCGGCTAGCTTGGCCGCGGGGCGGCCATACTGTTCACAACGATTTTACATCTTCGAATTTGGTCTCGATGTCAACATGAAAGTTGTAGACCTCGAAACGAGCTTTCCAACACATGCTTATAATAGTCAATCGAACAATCGAGGCTTCCAGAAAGTGCGAAACAAATTTAGCATGTCTGGCGACAATTTCTGCTAACTTGTTCTTCACTTAGCTCCCGAAATTCGACTCCGCTCCCGTTCTCTTCACTTTTCTTCCTCCACTTGAATCTTCCTTCATCCACGAGTCTCCTCATTCCTCGTCAGATCCACATCTACCTGAAATTATCCATAAAATTGCATAGATTCCGACTCTACCAACACCATAGGTAAACATGTAATTGTAACTAAAATGTGCACTATTCATAACTAAACTATACCAAATGTAATATATTATGCACTACTGATCATGCCCTATCACATAACATCAATCAACACTGACTATATTTATAATTGAAACTTTTAATATACATAATATTTTTTTGGGTGGGGGAAATGAGAGCAACAACCCTCAAAACAACATCAAACCAACAAACAATATGGGCTACGTGAAAGGAAATCGAAGAGTAGTCTTTCTCCTAATGTCTTCTTTAATACGAAAGAGAGTCTCCGCAGGAGGATCCAAAAGCAAATGAGAACCCAAAGGAAAGAAATGGGCAATCGTGGCGACAGAGTATATGACATAGTTCGTTTCCCTGTAGATATGTCGAAGCTGGATCTCTCAGTTCCGGTTGAGAAAGCCTTGGCATTAGTGAACCGGGTTGTTTAATATACATAGTATAAGTTAGTGGAAGAAGAGACTTGACTATAGCCTTGTACTCTGTATTAGACTACTATTGTACACAACCCTTATGGTGTATCATATGAAAATCGACGAATAATCATGAGAAAGTCGACGAATAATTTTTGTGTACACTATAAGGTATGTGTACACCATAAGGATTGTATACACTGGAACCAATATCTCTCTATATAACATTTCATAGAGTTTAGCTATTTTTCCAACTACAACTTGCACAATTTGCCCTAAGGTTTAATTTAGTAATATTTTTTTAAAGGATAGTTTATGGTAATTGTTGAATATATAAAAAAGATAGTATCTCACATTAATAATATAGTGTATCCAAGCTTTGCATATAAGTTGGTGGGCTACTCCTCCTAATGCCAATTGGTTTTAGGAAGGAACCCCATCGGTCTTGTGTCCTCGGTTTGATTGGCGCATGATGCGTTTAGACGTGTGACCCCCCACGTCATATGGTCCATATGACCCATTGGAATTTAACAGCAGTGCGACTCGGCTTTGTTGATCTCTCATGCAGATTTAACAATTTTCATATGAAGATGATTTATATGTGCTGGTCTAACATGATTTGAAATCACTCAAATTACCATTGCTTTTTTTTTTTGAAAAAAAAAATATGGTGCGGATTTTATAAAATTACAAAATATATACTCTACATTTAATTTAATTTTTTTTGAACCGGAAATAATTTGGCTTTAGGGGAACCCTAAGAGCCAAGGGCATCCACACGGATGAGAGAGCAGAGCAAAGAATCGTCAGGGCTAATATGGTTGTGCATGGCAAAGTTCAGATGCGATAAGCAGTCCGCAACTCGGTTTGCCTCGCGATAGACATGACGAATCTCAACTGAAGAGAAGAAACCCAACGAGACTAGACTATCCGAGACAATCATTTCAGAGTCTCCCGTAGGCTTCCCAAGACCTTTTAGACTATTGATGATGGTTAGATTGTCTCCTTAATTCTATTTCCAAATCGGTTATGTGTAGTTCTAGTGCGGTCATGATACCTTTCCAAACCCCAAAACTTTCAGCTCCCGCAACGGAAGGGATTGGGCAAGGACCAAAACCAAAGAAGGTCGGTGTACCATTATGGTCTCTGATTATAAAGCCATAGGAGCTAGATCCAGAGGCTGATAGGGCTCCGTCGAAATTAAGTTTGTGTTTCCCAGGTGATGGGGGTTTCCATTTTGTTTTTTTCCCTTTTTGGTTTGTTTTCGTTATGTTTGTTGATTGTGGTTTTGTGTTGTTGTCAGGGTCTTCATTGGTTTTTGTGGATTTCCATAGTAATATTTGATCTTTGATAAAAGACTTAATACATCTCACATCCGGATGAATATTGTCAAACAATGTCTTGTTTCGAAAGTACCAAATTCCCCACCAGGCAAAGGCAAGCATAGCAAAGCGATGCATGCCTATGTTATCTTTGATATCTTGTATTATGTCGTAATTTATCTTTATGTACAAAGCTGGATCAATCAAGATTATTGTGTCTCTTGCAAAAGGACAATCCCACAATAAGTGTAGAATATCTTCAAAACTGGAGTCACATTGTGGACAGTTGGTCGGGATACCTAATCCTCGTGATGCTAGTTTGGAAGTGGTGGGTATGCCATATTCTTTGAAATCTTCCAGAGGAAGGTTTTAATCTTTGGTGGGATATCAAGGTCCCAAATCCATCTCATGTTTGATTTTTGATGTTGTTTCATGCTACTCATCATCTATGGCTGATTTGGTAGAGAACCAGCTCTTTCTGCTCCATTTCCAATATAGCCTATTCATATCTATATCCTTGGGTATTGGTGTCATTTTAATGTCATTAATTACTTCTTTTGATAAGTTGTGTTCCACCAAGTTATTTAATTTTTCAAGGTCCCAAGTCTTGCCATCCGTTAAGAGCTGCTTTACAGTTGTGTTGGTTTCAATTTGTTGGGGATGTGACACCATATTTATAAGAGGTGCATTGTGATAGCATCTATTTAGCAATGATTATAGGGCATGTTTGCATTGGGTTTAGGGCCTTTGAGTTGAGTATTATATATATTTTTGGCCCTTTTGGTTTGGTTTGGTGGAATCGGTGTCTACCGCTCGTTTGTTATTATTTCAGGTGTTTTTGAGTGGTTTTGGTGCCAATGAGAGAGCTAAAGGAGAATGACAAACTTCAAGGCTTTTTGGTGCACTTGGAAGGCGTCAAAGATGAACTAGGAGGGACGGAATCAAGGATATGGAGCACCGGAATCGTGACGAGCTTGGCAAAAGACAAAGAAGTAAGGAAGCCCAGACACTCGGCCGAGTGCTCCAGACACTCGAGAAGTTATAGTCTCGAGTGGCCTCCAGTACCTTACAAAACCAAACACTCGGCCGAGTGCCTTGGACACTCGAGATGTGTTATGCCCGAGTGTCGCCCCCTGAACCGTTCAAATCCGACTGAGAGGTCCACTAGAGATCAATCTTCCGTTTTTAATTTATTTTTATTGAGGGGTATTTAAGGGACGTTTTTTAGAGAACCTGCAGGGCCGAAAAATCTGACATTGTTGAGAGCTATTTGGAAGCTTTGGGAGATTGGAGATTCTTGGACATACTTTGTTCGATTCATCAATTCCTGGTAATTTTACATTGTTGTTTCTGCTGTCCAATGTTTATCTTGCCTTCTATGATTGAATCAAGCATGAACTTCTCCATGAGTTGCTAGATTTCTGGTTCTAGGGTTGGGATATCCCGACAATGCGGAAATAGGCTTGTTCTTAGTATCTCTCGAATGATTTCTGAATTAGATTGTGCTTTAATCGTGTTGTGCTTGTTCTGATTGATGCGAGTCGATTAGATCCTATTTAGGGTTTGAAATCGAAAGACGAGAAACCTAAATTGGAATTTAGATGGTGATTTGAGACCGAAAGGCGATCAGGATCCATCAGAACTACACGATTAAACCCGAAGTTTATTGATCGAAAGTGAAATTAAGCTTCCTGAGGATTTATAGGTTGTCATAGATGTTCTAGGCAATTTCGATATTATCCGGAGCCGAAAGGCGAAGTTAGTATGATTATTGCCTAAAACTCTACGAACTTAAAAGGCCTAAATCGGTTGCTTGAGCCCGAAAGGAGAATTGCTAACCGATTTAGGCACATTCGCACTAAACCCGAAAGGTGATGCGCGATTACCTTAGATAACCTATCTCCACAATTTGATTTTGGAATCACTCGAGCGAGAAAATATTTTATGCCTATTGATGATGCATTGTTAGTAAATCCTTAATCCTAGAACGTCTTCCATATATATATTTCTCAACACTTAATCGGTTTTCTTGGTTACTTTATACACATAAACTCTCAAATCTGCTTGTTACTTTTGAACTTGGTCGAACTAGCTCGAAATTACCGTCGATACTCCTCCGGTCCTTGTGGATACGACACTTGATTACTACAACTGAACCCCATACACTTGTGGGTGTAGGTTCTTAGCCTATCAAGTTTTTGGCGCCGTTGCCGGGGACTGGTGCTAGTATCGATCGTCCTTTTGACGACTAGTTCTCTAAGTTCTTTTTGTTGCTTTGATTTGTCTTTCTTTTTGTTTTTGGCCTCAGGTTGTGCTTTGAATGCGAAAAAAGAAAGACTCTACCAATCTATTGCCTTTTGATCCTGAACCTGAACGCACATTCCACAAAAGAAGAGCTGAACAACAAGCTGCTAGAGCTGATACGATGGCTGATGCAATCGCCAGATTGGCAGAACTAGAGCGGCAAATGGCTCAAATAGATCAAGAAAATGCTGAACTTCGACAACAACTGGCTGATCAACAATTACAGCTTGGCCAACACCAAGGGCCGGCAACCCTAGGAGAGCGGATGGATCCAGCTCAGTTCCTACCACGACCAGGTGTTGTTCTTCCTGCTTTAACACCCGCTAATTTTGAGCTAAAGCCTGCACTGTTGAATATGATAAGGCAGAATATGTTCAATAGGCTTCCTGCTGAGAGCCCTCATCAGCACATATTCACCTTCAAAGAATTGATGGATATAGTGAGAGTTCAGGGTGTCGCTCCTGAAGAGTTGTTATTGCGATCATTCTCCTTCTCACTTGCAGGGAAAGCTAGACACTGGTACAACTCTATCCCTGCTGGCACAGTCACCACTTGGGAGGAACTGTCATCTGAATTCCTGAATCAGTTCTTCCCGCCAGCCAAGACTGCTGAGATGAGGCGGAAGATAAATTCTTTCGTGGTTGGAGATGGGGAGAACATCCATGAATCGTGGGAGAGATTCAAGGATCTTTTGTTTGTGTGTCCTCGCCATGGGATATCAAAGCTGAATCTTTTGGAGATTTTCTACAAGGCTGTCAGTGACAACATTAGAGTGCTTATTGACTCCTCATCTGGAGGAGAATTTTTGGAAATGGGAGTTGACGATGCTTGGGCATTCATCGAGAAGACGGCTAAGAGATGTGGGAAATACTCGCAACCCAGGGCGCTCTCTACTGTAAAAAGGGATGCAGGGATCTATGAGGTGGACGCTGCAACTTATAAGGATGCTAGATATGACTCATTGGCTGCTGAAATTAAACGTCCAGCCTCAGTTATGGAGAAGTCCTTGTCCACCAAGGAGGTGAGTGTTGCGGGCTCTAGACCGGTGCCATGCCAGTTCTGTGGATCCCAAGATCACACTATTTCGGCTTGCCAGATCGACGCCTCCCAAGGTGATGAAAGTCAAGAGGAGGAAGTTGGCTACATGGGCAACAACTACAATAGGGGTCAAGGGTATAACCGAAACTTTAACAACTACAACCCTCGAGCGAGGGACCACCCCGGTTTCTCCTATGCCAACAAGCAAGATGCAGAAGGGTCGCCTCCTGGTTTCCCACCAAAAGCCCCACCACAGAAGGACAAGATGGAGATAATGATGGAACAACTTATGGGAACCGTTAAGAGTCTAGCTGAAGAAGTGCAGAATCTCCCTAGGGGGCAGAAAATGCTTGAGACTCAAGTAGCTCGGCAGGCCAACAACACCTCTAGGCCTGCTGGTCAGTTTCCAGGGAAAACAGAAGATAACCCCAAGGGACATATTTCTGCTGTGTCTCTAAGGAGTGGTAAGCAATTGGAGGATCCGAGTCCTTCCGAGCCAACTGGAGCTCAAGAGAATGCTAAGGAAGGGGAGAAAGCTGCTGAATCGGTGACAGAGCCACCATATGTCCCACCTCCTCCTTTCAAGCCACCGCTTCCATTCCCACAAAGGAAGGCTCAAGCTCAGATTGAGAAGCAATACAGGAAGTTCTTGGAAGTGTTGAAGAAGCTCTATATCAACATCCCCTTCACCGATGCTTTATCCGAAATGCCCTCTTATGTGAAGTTTTTGAAGGAGATCCTCTCCAACAAGAGGAAGCTAGATGAGTGTCAGACGGTATTCCTTAATGAGGAGTGCAGTGCCTTAATCCAAAACAAGCTGCCACCTAAGCTGGAGGACCCAGGTAGTTTCATTGTCCCTATTTCTTTCGGTCATGGTCCTGATTATAAAGCTCTATGTGATTTGGGAGCTAGTACAAGCTTGCTTCCTCTCTCTATTTGTAAAAATCTAGACTTAGGAGAGCTTAGACCTGCTAGGATGCAGTTTATTATGGCGAACAGGTCCGTAGCCCACCCCGCCGGTATCTTGGAGGATGTTCCTATAAAGGTGGGTAAGTTCTTTGTACCTGTTGATTTTGTTGTTTTAGATATGGATGTCGACATTCATTGTCCTGTTATTCTTGGAAGGCCCTTTTTGGCCACTGCAGGTGTTGTGATTGATGTCCGGAAAGGGACTTTTTCCTTTGAAATAGGGGATGAGAAAATTGTGTTTAACCTCCCTAAATCTTTGAAAGCCCCTGTTTTTGAGGATGAATGTCACAAAGTTGATGTAATAGATGAAGGAGCTCAAGATGTCATGACGGAGGTGATTGAGCGAGACCCTCTAGAGCTATGTCTTATGGAGAGTGTGACTGATGCTGGTGATGATGAGCTACTTGCTGAAGTAGTTCAAGATTTGGAAGCTGTCGTAGAAGACCCCGAAATTGTTTTTGAGGTTTTGCAAACAGATGAAAAAGACTTGGGAGTTGCACCTAAGCTGGAGTTGAAGCCACTTCCTTCTACTTTGAGGCATGAATTCTTGGGTCCTAATTCCACTTATCCTGTGATTGTGAGTGCTAGCTTAAGTCTGGATGAAACTGAAAAGCTGTTGCATAAGCTTAGATTGCATAAGAAGGCTATAGGCTACACCATTGATGATTTGAAAGGGATTAGCCCCTCCATGTGCATGCATAGGATTTTGATGGAGGATGATCATAAACCCACCCGAGAGCATCAAAGAAGGCTTAACCCTAACATGAAAGAAGTTGTGAAAAATGAAGTGCTTAAACTGTTAGATGCTGGTATTATTTTTCCTATTTCTGATAGCAAATGGGTTAGTCCCGTTCATGTGGTTCCTAAGAAGGGAGGGATGACTGTTGTCAAGAATAATAGGAATGAATTGATCCCCACTAGGACTGTTACAGGTTGGAGAATGTGTATAGATTATAGGAAGTTGAATGCCTCCACCCGAAAAGATCATTTCCCCCTTCCCTTCATAGATCAGATGCTTGAAAGGTTAGCTAAGCATTCTCATTACTGTTATTTGGATGGATATAGTAGATTCTTTCAGATTCCTATCCATCCAGATGATCAGGAAAAGACTACTTTCACTTGCTCTTATGGCACCTTTGCATATAGGAGAATGCCTTTCGGTTTGTGTAATGCCCCTGCTACTTTTCAGCGTTGCATGATGGCCATATTTTCTGATTTCATTGAGGACATTATGGAAGTCTTCATGGATGACTTTTCTGTGTATGGTTCCTCTTTTGATGCTTGCTTGTCTAACTTGTCTCGAGTCTTGCAGCGTTGTGAAGAAGTGAACCTTGTCTTGAATTGGGAGAAATGTCATTTTATGGTAAGGGAAGGTATTGTCCTTGGTCATTTAGTTTCTGACCGTGGTATTGAGGTGGATCGAGCTAAGATAGATTTGATTGAGAAATTACCACCCCCTACCTCGGTTAAGGGCGTTAGGAGTTTTCTAGGCCATGCTGGCTTTTACAGGAGGTTCATAAAGGATTTCTCCAAAATTGCTAAGCCTCTTTCTAACTTGCTAATGAAAGATGTTACTTTTGATTTTTCTTCAGAGTGTCATGAATCATTTTCCAGGTTGAAGGAGGCATTGATCTCAGCCCCTATTATGCAGTCTCCTGATTGGGATCTCCCATTCGAGATAATGTGTGATGCCAGCGACTACGCAGTTGGGGCCATGTTGGGTCAGAAGAAGGATAACAAGCTCCATGCCATCTACTATGCCAGCGGGACTTTGGATGAAGCTCAGAGAAATTATGCCACAACAGAGAAGGAATTGCTTGCTATAGTCTTTGCTTTTGAGAAGTTTCGGTCTTATCTAGTGGGTGCTAAGGTAATTGTGTATACGGATCATGCTGCGATCCGATACTTACTGCAAAAGAAAGATGCAAAGCCGCGTCTGATTAGGTGGATCCTTCTTCTCCAAGAGTTCGATTTGGAGATTAAGGACAAGAAAGGAACGGAGAACCTGGTTGCTGATCACTTGTCTAGGTTACCGCTGGAGCAACTAGAGCACACTTCATCTGAATCTCCCATCGATG
Organism: Persicaria maculosa; assembly: GCA_963922045.1. Classification (NCBI taxonomy): domain Eukaryota; kingdom Viridiplantae; phylum Streptophyta; class Magnoliopsida; order Caryophyllales; family Polygonaceae; genus Persicaria; species Persicaria maculosa. The sequence continues at coordinate 35,068,446 of OY998259.1, read as the reverse complement.
AATCTTTTCCGGATGAGCATCTACTTGATTTCGCCGCTGAGATATTGAGCACCACTTCTGAGGTACCATGGTATGCTGATTTTGTGAATTACATTGTATGTAATGAGTTGCCGGGTGATCTGTCATTTCAGCAAAGAAAGAAATTCTTGAAGGAAGTTGTGCATTATTATTGGAGCGAGCCATACCTCTTTAAAAGGTGCTCCGATGGGCTTTTCAGGAGATGCATTCCGAGGGAAGAAGTCCTTAGTGTCATCAAACATTGTCATTCTCTACCAGTTGGAGGTCATGCTAGCACCTCCAAGACTGTGGCCAAGGTATTTCAATCTGGTTTCTATTGGCCTACTATATATGTTCAAAGATGTTAGGGAATTTGTTGTTTCTTGTGATGAGTGTCAAAGGACAGGGAATATTTCGAGGAGAAATGAGATGCCACTGAATAGCATTTTAGAGGTTGAGTTGTTTGATGTGTGGGGAATCGACTTTATAGGACCATTTCCATCTTCTGGGCCATACAAGTATATACTTGTGGCGGTGGACTATGTGTCGAAATGGGTTGAAGCTGTGGCAACTCCCACTAATGATGCTAAGGTGGTCACAAAATTCATCAAGAATGTGATCTTCTCGAGGTTTGGAGTTCCTCGATTTCTGATTAGTGATGGCGGTTCCCATTTTATTGAGAGAAATTTTGAGGCTTTGCTGAAGAAGTATGGGGTTCATCACCGAATTGCAACCCCATACCATCCTCAAACGAGTGGGCAAGTAGAGGTCTCCAACCGGGAGATCAAAAGCATCTTGCAGAAAACTGTATCTCGCTCCCGAAAGGATTGGGCGACAAAGTTAGATGATGCTTTGTGGGCTTACAGAACTGCTTTTAAGACTCCGATTGGTACTACTCCGTACAAGCTGGTGTACGGAAAATCTTGTCATCTCCCCGTTGAGTTGGAGCACAAAGCCTATTGGGCGATTAAGACACTAAATTTGAATATGAAGCTAGCGGGAGAAAAGCGGCAATTACAGTTGCAGGAGCTTGAGGAGCTACGTTTGGAGGCTTATGAGAATGCCAAGATTTACAAGGAGAGAACTAAAAAGTGGCATGACAAGCACATCTCACCTAAGGATCTTCAAGAAGGCGACCTCGTCTTACTCTTCAACTCGAGGTTGAGATTGTTTCCGGGCAAGTTAAAGTCGAGATGGAGTGGCCCTTTTACGGTAAAGAAGGTTTATCCACATGGTGCTGTTGATGTTTGGAGTGAAAGGACTGGCGATTTCAAGGTAAATGGGCAAAGGTTGAAGAAGTATTTCACCGGGCATCCGATCGAGAGGGTCATTTCCGTCGACCGTCTTGATCCAAGCACTTGAAGGTGATGGAAGGTCGGCTTCAGACCTTAATCCAGCGCTTCTCGGGAGGCAACCCGAGGTAAGTCTTCCTTTCGGTTGGTTTTAAAAAAAAAAAAAATTGGTATTTCCGGAAGGGAGTAGACCGCCACTCGGTCGAGTGTTTATTCCACTCGGCCGAGTGGGATCTGCCCAGAATTTCACATAAAAAATAAACAAAATCAGTTTTATTTATTTTTTATTTTATTTTATTTTTTTCTTTTCCTTCTTTCTTTTTCTCTCCTCCTTCACTCACCCTTCTTGTCCCAAACTCGACCCTCCTGTGGAACGCTTCTGCTCTCACTCGTCTCTTGTTCTCTCACTCACTCGCCCTCTCACTCAGCCCCACCTCACCGGTGCACCTGTCGCTGCCACAAGCCGGCGCCGCCTCCCAGTGCTGCCCCGCAGCCGCCAGCGCCGCCCAGACGAGCCGCCACTCCCATTCCTCTCTCTTTTCTCCATTGCTAGTCTCTCTTTTCTCCTCTTTTTCTTCACGAACTTGGTAAGTTTCCTCCTCTTCTAATCTCTTTTGCTCAGATTCGTTTACTTCTTCAACTAATTTGAGGTATGAGTGGTTGTTTTGAGGAATTAAAATTGTTAGGGTTTGTGGAGATTGAGTTGGGGAAAATTGGGGTTTTGAGCATTGGATGAGTTTATAAGTGAATTTGTGCTTGTGCATCTCTTGAGCTTGTTTGTTAATGGTTAATGTGGAAATGTGGTTGAATTTTGAGGAAATTTTGATGAATGTGGTTAAATTTGATTGTTGGAGGAGATGAATGTGTTGTTGAATTTTTCCAAGTCTTGTGTGCATTCCAATAAATCTTGTGGCTTGCTTGAATTTTATTGAGCTTGAGGGTGTTCTTAGGGTGATCTTGTACCCATGGTTTACTTGAAATTCTTGTTATGGGGTGGGGTGAAGTTCACCCCACCCCATACTTAAATGAAACATTGTCCTCAATGAGACCAGAAAAAGTAAAATGAGATAGGGTACTCACAATTTGGTGATTAGCGCGGAGGGCAAGTGTCTAGAAAGTATCCGACTCGCCCTCAACCGAGTCATCAGCAACCTCATCATCCTCTTCTTGTCGAGACTGCAAGTTGCGTAGCTGGGTGTCGATAGCATTAAAGCGCCCATCGAAGTAAGATTGCAGCTGGCCGAATTGGTAATCAAAATAAGCTCTATCACTGGTAAACTGAGGAGGCTCACTCGGCGCAGCGTCCAGGTAGTCAGCAACGGCTAGGGCACGAGAGGTCCTAGAGGGCCCAGCAGCATCAGAAGGCTGCGCAGCTGCAGCACCGTAGAGAGTGTCCAAGTGGGCTGAAATCCCGTCATACCAGTTGTGTGCATTCTGGACCGTCAGGTGCGGTGGAAGGGGGAGCGGTAAATGGCGCTTCGCCGTAGGCCTATCCTTGCAGAAGGCTTGCTCCCCGTTGAACACAAGAATCTGACAACGCTCTAGCCCCTCAGATAGAGTGGTCTCATGAGGAGCTAGAGCATTGTCAGATTCTTGTGTTCAACGGGGAGCAAGCCTTCTGCAAGGATAGGTCTACGGCGAAGCGCCATTTACCGCTCCCCCTTCCACCGCACCTGACGGTCCAGAATGCACACAATTGGTATGACGGGATTTCAGCCCACTTGGACACTCTCTACGGCGCTGCAGCTGCGCAACCTTCTGATGCTGCTGGGCCCTCTAGGACCTCTCGTGCCCCAACTGTTGCTGACTACATGGACGCTGCACCGAGCAAGCCTCCTCAGTTTACCAGTGATAGAGCTTATTTTGATTACCAGTTCGGCCAGCTGCGATCTTACTTCGATGGGCGCTTTAATGCTATCGACACCCAGCTACGCAACTTGCAGTCTCGACAAGAAGAGGAGCATCAAGAGGACTCTGACGAGGAAGAGCAGAACGACTCAGATGATGAGGTTGCTGATGACTCGGTTGAGGGCGAGTCGGATACTTTCTAGACACTTACCCTCCGCGCTAATCACCAAATTGTGAGTACCCTATCTCATTTTACTTTTTTCTGGTCTCATTGAGGACAATGTTTCATTTAAGTATGGGGTGGGGTGAACTTCACATTTGGTGTACTATTTGTGTCTTTTTCCTCTTGTTTTTCGTTTCTATTAAGAGTCTGCACTTTTATTATTATCGTATTTGTCATGTGTATATCTTGTGTCATGTATATATTTTTATGAGTCTTGCTTCTTTTGAACTTTTGGACCTAAATCTGATTCTGGAATGTTGCGGTGGTTGGAATATTTGATGATTGATTGAGCATTGAGCTGATGCCTTGTTTGACTAGATAACATGTATATCCTCTTGCTCGATTATGTGTATATCTCGCCTCATACTTGAATACTCGAGCTTGTCACCTCATTATTGGGTTTATGTGCACAAATTAAAATATGATTGAGGCAGTTTGTCATCCCATTTATTCTTACCTACCCTTGCATTTGACCATCTACTTGGAGCCTTCTGAGTCTTAGAAGATTGTTTCTTTGGTAGCTCCACAAGATTTTCATAGCCCGCTATTTGCCTTTACCCAATCCGGGATTTTGGGTCATGATAGTGTGTTTTGTTGTGTGGATGTGCTTCAAGTATGAGATGATTTCTCTTGATTGTGATTGAAACGGAAACAAAGAAAAAAAAGAGAAAGAGAAAATTCTTGGGATAAGAGGAGGATAAAATTCACTCTTTTGCAAAAGTCAAGAAAGAAAAAAAAATACGGTTAGTAATCGATCCTGCTTGTGGAGAATAAAATTCACACAAGGAGGAAGAAGTGCAAAGTGAGATGATCAAGACACTTAGTAACCGGGTGCATTCATCACAAATGTTTGTACTCGCGTAAAACGGTGTCGAGGCTAGAGAGTGAAGAAAAAAAACAATTAAAAAGAGAAGAAAAAAAAGGAAGGAAAAACAGAATTTTTTGATGTGGTTGACAAAAGCGAAGATGAAAAAGTTGTTGTGATGGAGCTTGTTTGATGGATTGGTATGAATTCATTTCTTTGAAGTTGGTGTTTCTTCCGGTTGTTCTCGTATGATCCTTTTTCCCGGATTTTAGCACCAAATGGCCTAAATTTTTCCATACCTAACTGTTTCTGCCTTAGCCCCATCATAACCTTATAAAGTCCTCATGATTTTGTTGTGTGCACAATTCCAAGCGTTGGAGATTTCTGAGATTGTTCAAGCTTTGTGGATGATGAGTTTTGAGGTTGAGATTTGAAGAGCTAGTCAAACTTGGTTGTTGGCTATGATATGCTAAGACGGCATTCGTCGAATATTTTGAAATAGTAGATGCTGTTTTGTGATTATTGTCTTAGTCTTGCTTGGGGACAAGCAAGGTTGAGTATGGGGTATTTTGATAGCATCTATTTAGCGATGATTATAGGGCATGTTTGCATCGAGTTTAGGGCCTTTGAGTTGAGTATTATATATATTTTTGGCCCTTTTTGGTTTGGTTTGGTGGAATCGGTGTCTACCACTCGTTTGTTATGATTTCAGGTGCTTTTGAGTGGTTTTGGTGCCAATGAGAGAGCTAAAGGAGAATGACAAACTTCGAGGCTTTTCGGTGCACTTGGAAGGCGTCAAAGATGAACTAGGAGGGACGGAATCAAGGATATGGAGCACCGGAATCGTGACGAGCTTGGCAAAAGACAAAGAAGTAAGGAAGCCCAGACACTCGGCCGAGTGCTCCAGACACTCGAGTAGTTATAGTCTCGAGTGGCCTCCAGTACCTTACAAAACCAAACACTCGGCCGAGTGCCTTGGACACTCGAGATGTGTTATGCCCGAGTGTCGCCCCCTGAACCGTTTTTCTTCTGTTTTTAATTTATTTTTATTGAGGGATATTTAAGGGACGTTTTTTAGAGAACCAGGGCCGAAAAATCTGACATTGTTGAGAGCTATTTGGAAGCTTTGGGAGATTGGAGATTCTTGGACATACTTTGTTCGATTCATCAAATCCTGGTAATTTTACATTGTTGTTTCTGCTGTCCAATGTTTATCTTGCCTTCTATGATTGAATCAAGCATGAACTTCTCCATGAGTTGCTAGATTTCTTGTTCTAGGGTTGGGATTTTCCCGACAATGCGGAAATAGGCTTGTTCTTAGTATCTCTCGAATGATTTCTGAATTAGATTGTGCTTTAATCGTGTTGTGCTTATTATGATTGATGCGAGTCTATTAGTTACTCCTCCGGTCCTTGTGGATACGACACTTGATTACTACAACTGAACCCCATACACTTGTGGGTGTAGGTTCTTAGCCTATCACATTGCATGTCCAATGGTCCAACTAGAAGTTTATGTTCTGTCTATTTCCAATTGACCAACGGATTCCTTGTTTGAATAAAGGTGTTAGTTTAGTCAACTGGGTCCACTGTCAGGAAGTGGCCCCCCTTTTGTTATAATTTAGAAGTTATTGTTTTAGATATTTAAGTTGTAAGGCTTAAATATATAAAACCAGCAATTTAAGCTGGAATCTGCTAAAATTTTCCATAGGAATTTAAGTTGTAAGGCTTTGTTCATATCTTCTGATGTACGTAGACCCAATCCTCAATTGGATTTAGATTTGCAGATCTCAAACCAGCTGATTAATGGTTTGTGGTTTGGCCTCTTGTTCCAAAGGAAATTTCTATTTATTTTATCGAGTTCTGTATGTATTGATTTTGGTAATAAGAAACATTGCATCAGGTGCAGTGGTTTGGCAGATAAGGTTGTTTTTATCAGAGTACAATGACCAACTTGGGAGAGACCATTAGCATTCCAACGCTGGAGCTGAGCTTTAGTCGTATTTATTAATTCTTCAAAATCTGCTTTGATTGTGCGACCACTAATGACCGGGCATCCAAGATAGTTCCCCTAGGTTAGTTGTATAGGCAATTTCCAATTCATTACCGATAAGCTGGTTTTGGTATCTTTCTACGTTTATTGATGTTTGAAATTGAGATTTATACCTATTTACTCTTTGATCTGAAATCGATGAGTATTCCGTAAGTATGTTGTTAATCTGATGACATGTTGTGAGTGTTGCATAAGCAAAGATGACAATGTCATCTGCAAAGGCCAAGTATGGAATTCTTGTTCCGTTTCGTGTTATTCTTATTCCTAAATGACTTTGGGCTTTTGCAGATTCTAGTTGTAATCCCCTACCAAGTATTTCTGATAGAATAAGAAATAGGTACGGTGACAGTGGGTCCCCTTGTCTAAGTCCTCTTTGGGGTGTTACTAATTATGTGGGCTCGCTATTTACCAAGGACGAGTATGTTACTGTAGTTCTGCATTCCTTGATCCAACCCGAGAATCGATCAGAGAAGCTAAATTTGTCTAAAAATGCAAGCATGAAGTTCCAATCTACCAAGTCAAAAGCTTTTTTCATTTCTAGTTTTACTATCATCCATCCAGTGGATCCTTTTTTCTTCGAAAAAGAATGAAAGATCTCATTTGCGATTAGAATATTGTCTTGTATGGCCTTTCCTAATGTAAAGGCACTTTGTAGTGGGTTAATTATTTTGGGGATATTTAAAATCTTTTCATTTGGTTTCTTCTCCCTCGACCGATTCCACGAACCAGGTTTTGATATAATTAACACCAAACTAATACGGAGTAGTCAACATTGATCTATAAATAACTAAATAAATAAAAATTGGTGGCATACACTTTTGATTTGGATTTATATATTGGCACCAATAGTTATTGACATGCGTTTTTGACTAAAATGATCCATACTAAATTACTAATGTTATTTCATCATGAACGACATGAAGTATTACTCTCATTATACATTTTATCTATTTATAAGATAATTTTAAATAAGTTATATTCAATGCTTTCATACTTTAGAAAGGATTTACGATTCAGATAAAAACTTAAATATTTCAGACAAAATAATACTCCATCCGTTAACTAAAATATGTCGTTTTATTCAATGCTTTCATACTTTAGAAAGGATTTACGATTCAGATAAAAACTTAAATATTTCAGACAAAAATAATACTCCATCCGTTAACTAAAATATATCGTTTTAGTATAAATCTTGTTAAGAAAAAATGTCATTTTATGTATTTTGTCATCCACTTTACAAAATTACCCTTGTAGTAATTAGATAGTCGTTAGTAATAATTAGGGGTATAAGTGTATTTTTATTTGTTCTCTTAAATAGTGTACATATTTTTAAAATGACAAGTTTTAATTAACGGAAAGAGTAGGAATTTACTAGGTTTGCATCACATGCGATATCTATGGATTTACACCACTCCCATTTTATAGAATGTATAATGTAAAAATTCATATCAATAATGTACAATGTAAAAAATGTCAACTAAGATCTCATTTATGAACTCGAATGTTTAAGCATTGCTTTATAAGAACACGCTATTGACCAACTCTGCCTAAATTTTCTGCCTTCGACGATGAATTTTATGACATATAACTAATGATGTATGTAATGTAAGTATGTGGACATTATACACTAATGTTACAATGTGATGAACTGGTGACACATAGCTACTAAAAAACTCACTCATTCTAGCCAAAATGATGATGATGATGATGATGATGAAATGAATGAAATAACACAAGCTAACTCACAAGAAAAATGTGGGGGCAAGATCTGTACAAGCAACCATTCGGGGGCGAATGAAGCCTATGAACACGCAAGACCACACAAACTCCCAATCTTTGTGAAGAACCACTGCAAGCTGTTTGGACCACCATCCTCCAGCGAGGGCGAAGCAGGCAGTGGTAGCTCGGGAGGTAGGTGTCTGTGAAATGCATCAACTGCTGCAGCAACACCGTCTTCATTCTCTATTAGCTTTGCTATTTCCATTGCCCGGGCCTTCACCTAATGGCAGCGGCGCTGACTTGTTAGAACCATGTCGGATCTAGTTTCGTACACATGTATTATGATTGGGCAAAGAAGTGATTACCTCTGGCTGGAGCATAAATCTTATAGCATTTGATAGGGCTTCGACGCTGAGCTGATAAATAGGTATTGGTTCTGGTCCGAGTCCTTTCTCGAAAATCCTATCGGCCCAAAAGAACTGATCCCCGAAGAATGGTACTACTGTTGTTGGACACTGCAATTTAACATTAGATTCAATAAGAATAATTGTGAAATCATCGTGTTATTGCAGTTAAAGCACACATGCGTATCAGTAAATTAATTGAACATACCCCAGCCTTTAATCCAGTGGCTGTAGTTCCAGCACCACCATGATGAACCTGCAAATTCCAAAGTGTTATGAATTGAGCTGTTGGATTTTGTATTTTTATTTTTTTAAATGTGGATACGTGTGTTTCGTGTCAGATGTACATATACATGATACATGAACTTGGAAAGCCAACTCACTAAGATAAAACTTACCACAGCAGAGCATTGTGGAAAGAGCCAATCATGAGGGCAGTTTTCAAGAAGGAAGATGTTGTCCGGTACATCTGAAACTGTAAATCACGCAACGCAACTCATTACACAACTTAATGAATTTCATCAAGAAAGTACAAAGATGCAAATGTAACCAAAAGAGCGTATAAGCTCAGGAAATTCAGGAGCCAGACAGGAATGGAAGTTAAAGTAAGACCATATACAAAGCTTCAACTCATGGGATAGGAAAAGGAATCTTTTGGGTGTGTATGGAATGATATCAGAGAACTGATAAAGCACCACAAATAACGGCTAAGATGTGCAAATCCGAATGTTGGCACACACGAATGCCAACAGGCTGCAAAAATGTGTATGGACTATGGAATGAGTGTAGGATATAATTTAAGATGTTAATAAATCCATGCAACATGTAGTTGAGGATTCCATTAGCAACAAAGCCAACTAGTTGAGGTCAAATTGGCATAAAGGTGGTCTGCAAGAAGTCATATGATCAAAGCGAGACGGAGACACTTACGTATACCAAGGTCCCCCCAGCCGCGGTCAAGAATTCCCCGCTGTCCTGTCTCTTTTAAAGCTTCCAAAATTATCGCTGTAGTTTTCCTAGGATTTTCCAGTGGCTGTACAGGAAAACAAGTATACTTAATATTAGACACTAATTAGTCAGGCCATAAACACCAGAAGAAAAAATTACCCTTGCTTCTTGCAATAAATCAATACAAAGAAGGAAGCTATACAGGAAATTGAGGGAAGCTCGTAGCTTCATACACACTATGAATAACTCACCTAAACAAGTACAGCATCCCTAAACTTGTATTCCTAGTCAGTCGGATGTTGACAACAAATTGCAAAAAATGTCTAGGAAGTACATAATTACAGAACAATTGAAAGTAAAACAAACTTGCATTTCTTTGCTGTACTATACTACTATCTACAGAAGAAAGAGAGAGTAGAGGATATTATTTTGTGGAGAAGAAAATTTACCATGCTCCCGAACCCAATATATATTGGTTTTGGCCCTTTCTGGATCCACTCAACAAAATCTTCTCGAGGTTTATACTTTGATCCAAGATTGAGGAAACAATAACCAACAACATCAACTAGGGGGCCCCAATCTGTAAAAATTTTACAGTGATACTCAGCATAATGGCATTATTCAAAAATAAAGTCATGAACTAGGAAAGATGGATTTATTTGCAATAGATTGATCATACAGCAAAGAAATGGCATCAGCTATAATTAACCCATAAATTATTTTTATTCTAAATGGAGAAGAAATTTCCTTTTCTTTTTCCATTTTTTTGGTCAAAGTAGAAGAAATTTCTTACCTTTAGGCTTTGGCACCACATGGGGGCTCCAAATGTAACTTGTTGGCAAGTGAGATATGGATTCACGGTACATACTGAAATATGCAATAGGAGCCAGCTTCAATTTTCTTTTTCTAAAGTCATTGATATAGCTTCGTATGCCCCACCATATCAACAACTCAACAATTATATATGAAAGCTGCACCATTTTCATTTGGATGATAATGGAGGAAGAATGAGTTAGTTATCATTTGCATGATAATCAAGGAAGAATGAGTTAGTTCAAGGAAGGAAACAGATAAATTGATGAACCAGAACTTACCCAATTGCCAGCACTAGGCACACGCGCAAGTGGGTGAGGGAATTCATATGTTGGCCTGCCATTAAAGAAGCAAGTATGAGGATTGAGGAGAGTTCACATCTTTTGCTTTGCAATATCTAATCTCATTTAAACAAAGACTAGAAATCAGGATGTCAAGAATCATAAGAAATCTCAGAAGGGTCGATGTCCAAATGAATTACATTCTTTGGATTCATACCATATTGATACCAGTTCAGTTTGAAGGTAGACCATTTGCAGCTAATTTTCTTTGGAAATCCTTCAATTTTTATAGATAGAACAAAAAACAAGCTACTCTGCTGATTTTTTTATTTTTTTATTTTTGGGGGGGGGGGGGGGGGGGGAGCTATACATATTCCATGTACGAGTCTGATTCTTTGATATGGTATATATGATCACAAACACAATGCAGCAAAATGATAATTTGTCTAGAACATGATTTAACAGGAGAGTTTGGCTCAACATGTACGAGAAAAGAGCACTCACGTCCAAGGCATAGTGAAAAATATGTGCAGGGGCACACCAAGAGCTTCAGCAACATGGGTATGGCCTGGGAACAGAGAAGTAATTAATGCAAAGGAGTAAAGCACCTAGGAGAGTATCATATGATATATTCTATTTTATTATGAATATAAAAAAAAAATATTGCTAAAAGAAAGCTGCCCTCATAAAAAGGAGCTAAGTGGCAAAAACAAACATGTATTCTTTCGTTTTGAACTAACCATAAGCTGGAGGATTAGCAATAATTGCTTGAGCTCTAAATGGTGCACCAGTCTCTATATTTGGTTCCGTGCATGCAGGCAAAAGAGACTCAGTTATGGATTTTAGTTGCTTCCTTTGAGTTGAAATATCTCCTGGTGCAGATGGAATTAGCCCTTTATTTCGCACCATATCTGACAAGGGGTTAAAAAATATTTTTTTAATACATTATAAGCAGGCATAACGTCAAGAAGCGCCATTGAGAAGCATAATATGGAGTAGTGAATATCAAGGTAAATTTTGAAGGAAAATGAACAGAAATTCGGCTAATTAAGTGTTTCTTTAGGCAAATAAACTTGCTGACAGATTATAAGGGGAAAATACAAGCATTATTCTAAAACAGAGAGTGATGCTTTAACTTCTTTAGCAGGTTATTAAGCTCTTTGCCACGCTTTAGCAGGTTACTCTAGAAGGCGAGAAGCATATCCTAGCCAATTTTCCACTGACATTTTCATAGCCCTTTTTCATTTAGACTATATAATAAATCATAGCTGCAAACAGCTCTTTATGGTCAATTATGCAACTTGAACACCTGAATCAATATAGTGATGATAGAATGCAAAATTTATGAGCTTCCTTCAGTATCATTTCTCCGATATTCTGCTTACTCATAGATTCGTACTTCTAAATTACATAATGTAGTATGTAAAACAATAACCAAACCACAATTATGGAATGAGTCTTAAGAATAATGAGTAATGGCACAATATATATATGAAGAAAGATAGAAAACGAGTCATGTGAAAAATCAGGCATTTCACAACTGACATTTCAGGATTCTTACATCCTGCTAGAACCCGAGGATCACCGCCCAAAGGGTAGAATTCCACACCAGCTGATTTAACGAAGTCTCTAAAGTTAAGGTGAGTGGCCAGCCTCACATGATGACCAAATTCCTGCAGGTACAGAAAAAATTACTACAAATCTACAATGATCATACTACAAACATGTCCATGTGCTAATTATCAGGGAAAATTAGGCTCAGATTAACAAAGTCCTTCCCAAAAACTACACTAGACAAAAAAACTTTTATCAGCTTTTGGACATACCTGCAATCTCTTTGCCATAGCTAGAAATGTTTGTACATCTCCTCTAGTGCCAACCACAAGAATGACAATGTTTAACCTTGGAATAGATTTGTTAAGCTCCACAGGAGTATCTTCGTCTACAATCACTGGTGCACTTTCGATGGCTTGAAGCTCCAACAACTCAGCTGTTTTTTCTAAATCAACTTCTACTGTTCCATCCTTTTGAATCTTGACTAAATTCACCATAAACTTTTTCTGAAAAGAGACAATCAACAGTCAAGGGAAAAGCTATAAATGATGAAAATTTATAAATCACTCATATTAGCAACAAACATGGGGATCCACTACAGCTTGATTAGAAATATATGGAGCCAAGCTGTTGGATAAACTAACATAAAAGCAAACCAAATCAAAATCTGAGTAATTGTTCAATATTACAACATGATACATTTTGGGAAAATTCCTTGAACATACTTTTTCTCCATAGAAAGTTCATTACAGAACATCCAAAGAAGGTCTTTTCTGAAGCCTCTCATAGGCCATGAATGAAATACATTTTGGGAAAGTGCCTAAAATATTTTTGTTCTTCATAAGAAGTTCACCCCAGAACATTCATATGAAAGGCTCAGAAAAGATTTCTCAATAACAAACAACCACCAAATTCCCAATGCAAAGAGGTTTGATAGAAAGAAAACAGATTCGATAGAAGAGATAAGAGTGTGGGAGTCGTAACAAAATTATAAGGCCGGAAATAATCACCTTTTCACGCTCAGAGAGCCTATCTAATTTCAGATCAGGCCTTGGACTCTCCTTCACAGTCTTAGACTTGGAGAAAGGAGGGGTCTGGCTTTCAAGAAGTGAACTTCTGCCAACTTCCAAAGTACCAAATCCAATAGGTGCTGTAATGCAGTGGTTCAAACCTTCATGGAGATGATTTCATATCAGTAGAAATACTACAAAAACGGTATGTATAGATTATCATGAGGCTTAAACACTGCGGGGTCAGATCCACAAAAGAGTAGCATTGCTGATCCTTCCCAGAATAAGGTAGCAGGAGAAGGGGATTGACATTGCAGCTGGTATCCCCATTTATCCAGCTGCACTATCCTGTTCCGCTACTAGAACATAATTGTACATTGTTAAGCCTTAAGAGCTCAGCTGAGCATGACAATAGACAGCCAGAACAAATAACTTCGGGCATGGTTATCATATCAACCATGGAAAATGATTTTGTCACGTGAAATCATAATTAGCTAGTTCATGTATATTCTTTTGGCAGTTCAAGATGGATCACATAAACTACACCAAATCACTTGATGAGTTGAAGATTCGTTTTTCTTCTAGGATCGTCATTCCATATCATAGGTAATCTTGACTAAATTCTCTCTAAAACAACAAGAACATATACCTTTATGAGCTGAGTCATAGGAGTTCCACTGCCCCGGCCTGCATAGCTCTGAAGCTGATGACTGTCTCATCGATTCCACAACGTGTCCTCCATCTCTGAGACTAGTAATAACCTCTTTATCTCGAGGAGTGCTAAGACATTGATCTGAATCTTTATTCTCCGAATTACATTCCTCACCCGACACCTTATCACCCAGCTCAGATTGCTCATCTGACATAACAGTCTCGCGAGCAACTTGCTGCTCAGATGATTCAATTTGAAGGTCATTCCCCCTTTCAGATCCTTTCGAAAGCTCTGCATGTGCTACAAGTCGCTCACTGCAATCAATTCCCTCCTCACCATCAATCCGCAAACCCTTGCCACCAACAACGCCTCCGCTTCCTTCTAACTCGTGCTCTAAATGACCAACTCCGTTTGAATCCATTACAGCAAATCCACTACAGGAAAATCTTCACAACTCCTCGCCCCTGAAATACCAAATTCCCTCGCAATCGCATAGCTAGAGCCTAGAGCTGCTCAGAAAGGCAGAGAAACTCAGCTCCAAAACCTCAAACGTAAGACGAAATTCCAGAAAGCGACAATTGAATTGAAGCGAAATAAAAATCCCTAAAATCGCCAACTTGAGTTGGAACTGTTAAAATAGGAATTGATTAAAATTCCAAACTTAGCAGCGAATTAAACTGGAAAGAAAACCAACCAGTCGCAAGCAAAGACTGGCTGGTAAGCTTCTCTTCAATGGATGTGAAGGAGACAGCTTCACCTTCCACAGCTCGCAGAGGCGGAAAAGGTGGAAGCTGGGTCCTCCTCCTCCAGGATGAACGATCAACTGATGAATGAATAAAATAAGGCCAATTGCAAGCCAACACACAACACTCAACACTAACAGCTACCCCTCAAACTAGTCACACACAGATTTGACCGATGGCATGAAAAGTGGAATGCGTATAAAAAGGAGGGTTTTCAGACAAATTTACAAGTTGTCTAAAACCCTAAACAAAACAATCAAGGAGTTGTCAACAACAACAGATGTTAATTATTGTTCTTTCTGTTCAGACCTCCCCCAGCCCCCCAGGAAATAAGCCGAGAGTATATTCCGCCACTATTTAATTTTAGGGTAAATTACACATAATCACCCGTAAATTAGGTTAGCTTTCACATAATCACCCATAAAATTATAAATTACATAAAAACACCCATAAATTATATTTGTTTTCAAAAGATCACCCATTTGGCCATTTGTTTAATGTCCATTTGTAAAAAGGAAATGCCCCCTATCTTAGTTTTTAAAAGTAATAATTTGAGTTTCTAAAAGTAATAATTTGGGGTTTTCTAATTATTCCATTTGTTCGACAAAAATATTCATTCACACTTTTTTAGGAAGATAAAAACTTCATAAAATATTCATCTTTTTATCAAATTTTTTATATTTTCATAGAAAATGTTATTTTTTTTTATAAAAAATTGGATATTTTATACTCCCTCTGTTTCCAAATAAGTGACTTTTTCAAGTCAAACACGTATTTCTAAGAGGATAAAAACTGTATAAAATATTAAATTTTAATTTATTTTTTAAATAATATTATACTTATTATTAATAAGTATGAGTTTATCAAAAACATTTATTAAAAAAATTAATATTTTATATTGTTTTTAGGGGTTTTTTGGTAAGTGTCCTTTTGGTGCCCAAAATTTAAGCCATAGGACAATAGGGTTGAAATATTAGGTGAGTGTCCATATTTTCCAATTTTGCCCCTACTTCTATTTATCTTCCTTTCACGCGCTCCATTTCATCCCTAAATTCAGATTTCAATACAAATCACCATTCACCGATGGCGGCTCCCGACAACTGCTCCTTCCTTCCTCCGCCGCAGGCCCGCAGCCTCCTACATCGGAACAAGAGGCGAATCGATATACGAAAGCAAGTTCCAGGATGAGAACTTCGTCCCCCGGCACCAGCACCGATCGTCGGCGCAGCCACCAAAGGTATATCGGTCGATTACCTTGCTTGCTTCGGATTGGAACGATCGATTTGCTGCTCCGATTCTCTTGCCTTCTCCGATTCCCTTGCAATGGTGACGAGAATCTCTGGGCGAATTTCATCGATTGCTCGTCTTCTTGGGGCGTCGTTCATCTCTGGTGCGCAATGTATATCGGTCAGCAAGGCTTCCTCGTCCTCGGCGCCTTCCGTCGTTTCGATTAGGAGGTAAAGATGCAATTCCAATCAGGAGGTGAAGGCAATGAATCTGAGACAGATTCGCTTGTTTGTTTTGCCGTTTAAATTTGGTCTTATTGAACAACAAATTGGATAGGATTTGACATTGAGAGAAGGAAGATACATTTAATTATGCAGTTCTGATGGAATTTTATTTTCAAATTGAGAAATAGATGTGGAATCTGTTCGGATTTTGTTGGTTGTCAGCTCGATCCTAGAAAGCCAGGAGAGAAACAGGAGGTTGGTGTGTGCAACTGATGTTGGTTGTGCTCAGCACTTCAGCAGTAGTTTGCTCGGAAAGAAATGTGACAGCTTGGGAAGAGTATTGGTAATGCGAGAGTGTTGATGGTGTGCAAATTTCCAGTTCGATTGATGAAGAAACTAAGATATATACATGCTTCTACAGACTACAGCTTCCTTCTATGCTACTGCTTTGCAATTTTGAGTGCCGCCTCTTGCCAATTTGTTTGAACATGAATTGGGGGAAATTAATTAATTTTGTCTGAACATGAATTGGGGGATATCACTTGGAAAGGATTGTTGCCAAGTTAATTGGAATTGGGGTGCTCTCTTTTATATCTTTGAAAAATATATGTCTATGGAAAGTGATAGCAACGTAGCTAATGGAACAATAATTTACAGAGTATGATCATGAATGGGAATATTTTAAGTTTCCTTTCGTTTTTTTTCCATGAATGCTAATCGAATATGAGGTTATACTTTACAAGACCACTTTCACTTGACAGGGTCATAGACACTGTCATCACTATAAAAACAGGGTCATATATACTGTCATCACTATAAAAACAGGGTCATATACACTGTCATCACTATAAAAATAGGATCATAAACACTGTAATCAAAGAAAAATCTAGGACAAAGGAAGAACAAACCCTATAGAGGTTAATGAGAAGCCAAAATACATGTGGTGACAGTTATTCTTTAATATATGAATGGGTAATAGACGTTGTCACCACTATAAAAACAGGATCATAGACACTGTCACCACTAAATAAACAGGGTCATAGACACTGTCACCACTAAAAAAACAGGGTCATAGACACTGTAACCAAAATAAAAATAGGGTCATAGACATTGTAACCAACGGAAAACCTTAGGGCAAGGGAAGCACAAACACTCTATAGGGGCTAATGAGAAGCCACAAACCCTATATGGGCAAATGAGAAGCCAAAATACATGTGGTGACAGTTCTTCTCCAATTTCTAATTTCTAGTTTTTTAGATTTTTTTAAAGTAGTGTCACCACAATAAAAAAAATTAAAAATGTAACTACTATTGTAACCACTATAAAAAAAATAAAGTCATAGATACTATCACCACTATAAAAACATGGTCATAGACACTGTAATCAAAGGGAAATCATATGATAAGTGAAGTACAAACACTATAGGGGTAGTGAGAAGCCAAAATAAATGTGGTGACAGTTCTCCTCTAATAAATGAATGGGTAAGAGGGTCATAGACACTGTAATCAAAATAAAAAATAGTGACATAGCCACTGTCACCACTATAAAAATAAAGTCATAGACACTGTAATCAAAAGGAAAACTCTATAGATGCTTTAACCAAAATAAAAACAGGGTTATAGACATTGTCACCACTATGAAAAAAGGATCATACACACTATAATCAAAGGAAAACCCTATAGACGTTGTAATAAAAATAAAAACAGAGTCATAGACATTGTCACCACTATGAAAAAAGGGTCATATATAAACACTGTAATCAAAGGAAAATCCTATAGGCATTGTCACTACTATTAAAACAGAGTCATAGACACTGTCATCACTATAAAACATGGTCATAGACACTGTAATCAAAGGAAAACCCTAGGACAAAGGAAAGCACAAACCCTATAGGGGCTAATGAGAAGCCAAAATACATTTGGTGACAATTTTTCTCTAATTTCTAATTTCTAGTTTTTAGATTTTTTTAAAGTAGTGTCACCACAATAAAAATAAAAATGTAACTACTATTGTAACCACAATAAAAAAAAATAAAGTCATAGATACTGTCACCACTATAAAAACATTGTCATAGACACTGTAATCAAAGGGAAATCTTATCATAAAGGAAGAACAAACCCTATAGGGACTAATGAGAAGCCAAAATAAATGTGATGACAGTTCTCCTCTAATATATGAATGGGTAAGAGGGTCGTAGACACTGTAATCAAAATAAAAATAGTGTCATAACCACTGTCACCACTATAAAAACAAAGTCATAGACACTGTAATCAAAAGGAAAACCCTATATACACTGTAACCAAAATCAAAACAGCTTTGTAGACACTGTCACCACTATAAAAAGGGTTCATAGACACTGTAATCAAAGGAAAACCGTAGGAAAAGGGAAGCACAAACCCTAAAAGGGCTAATGAGAAGCCAAATGAACATGTTATGTACAGTATGGTTTAGGGTTTAAGGTTAAGTCTTTAGGGTTTAGGGCCAAGGCCCTAAACCCTAAATCCTAAACCCTAAACCCTAAAATGTTAAGTACAGTACGTTAAGAGATGATTGCTGTCACCAAATGGA
The DNA here is from genome assembly GCA_963922045.1 of Persicaria maculosa. Lineage (NCBI taxonomy): Eukaryota > Viridiplantae > Streptophyta > Magnoliopsida > Caryophyllales > Polygonaceae > Persicaria > Persicaria maculosa. The sequence continues at coordinate 35,050,086 of OY998259.1, read as the reverse complement.
AAACCCTAGGACAAGGTAAGCACAAACCCTAAAGGGGCTAATGAGAAGCCAAAAGACATTAGGTGAACAGTTATTCTTCAATATGTGAATGGTAAGAGAGTCGTAGGCACTGTCACCACTATGAAAACAAGATAAAAGACACTGTCATCATTATAAAAACATAGTCATAGACACTGTAACCAAAATAAAAATAGGGTCATAGACAATGTAACCAAAGGAAAAATCCTAGAACAAGAGAAGCACAAAGCCTAAAATGCTAATGAGAAGCCAAAATCCATGTGGTGACAGTTCTTCTCTAATTTCTAATTTCTAGTTTTCAAGATTTTTTTAAAGTAGTGTCACCACAATAAAAATAAAGTCATAGACACTGTCACGACTATAAAAACATGGTCATAGACACTGTAATCAAAGGGAAATCATATGATAAGGGAAGCACAAACCCTATAGGGGCTAATGAGAAGCCAAAATAAATATGGTGACAGTTCTCCTCTAATATATAAATGGGTAAGAGGGTCGTAGACACTGTAATCAAAATAAAAACAGTGTCATAACCACTGTCACCACTATAAAAACAAAGTCATAGACACTGTAATCAGAAGGAAAACCCTATATACACTGTAACCAAAATAAAAACAGCTTTGTAGACACTGTCACCACTATTAAAAAAGGTTCATAGACATTGTAATCAAAGGAAAACCCTAGGAAAAGGGAAGCACAAACTCTAAAAGGGCTAATGAGAAGCCAAAAGAACATGTGATGTACAGTATGGTTTAGGGTTTAGGGTTAAGTCTTTAGGGTTTAGGGCCAAGGCCCTAAACCCTAAATCCTAAACCCTAAAACCTAAAATGTTAAGTACACTACATCGTTAAGAGATGATTGTTGTCACCAAATGGAAAACCCTAGGACAAGGTAAGCACAAACCCTAAAGGGGCTAATGAGAAGCCAAAAGACATTAGGTGGACAGTTCTTCTTCAATATATGAATGGTAAGAGAGTCGTAGACACAGTCACCACTATGAAAACAAGATAATAGACACTGTCATCACTATAAAAACCGGGTCATAGACACTGTCACCACTATGAAAAAAATGTCAGACACTGTAACCACTATAAAAACATATGGTGACCACTATCACCACTACTCTTTTTTTTTTTGTGACAAATTTGTTTTTACATGTGGTGGCAACTTTTTTCATTGGTACATAAGATTAAAAAAAACATATAATATCTCCGAAAAATATAGTGTAATCAAACACAATATGACCAAGATAAACAAAAAAAAGGACATTTAATTTCATGAAAAATATAGCGTAATCAAACACAATATCACCAAAAAAATATAGTGTAATCAAACATTCCCGATTACGTAAGAATTAATTAAACAATGAAAAATGTATTATAAGTTACTGCACCGAGGAGTTTCATTCAGTCATTTTAACAAACACCTTATGAAAAAAGGGTCATAGACACTGTCACCACTATGAAAAAAGGCTCAAAGACACTGTAATCAAAGGAAAACCCTACGACAAGGGAGGCACAAACCCTGTAAGGGCTAATGAGAAGCCAAAATACATGTGTTGATAGCTCTCCTCTAATATATGAATGGGTAAGAGGTTCATAGACGCTGTCATCAAAATAAAAACAAGATCGTAGACACTGTCACCACTATAAAAATAGGGTCATGGACACTATAAGCACTATAAAAAAAGAGTCATAGACGTTGTAATCAAATTGCTTTCAAATTTAAGGCCTCTTTATGTATAAATTGGGTTGCCCTCTTCCTTTAACAAGTCAACAGTTGATCTTATTCATCCAATTTAACATTTGAACTCCACTTTCTATTACATATTCAACAAAGGCCAAGAAAGGTTAACCAAAAAAAAAATTTAACATTTCAATTGCTATTGATCTAGAAAAAAATTAAGTGAAACCTAAAGATGTTTCTCGGATGAACACGAATTCAAATCTGTCGCTAATAATGTGCAAACAACAACAATAAACAATCCGAGAGCAGCAAGAGATCGATGAAAGCGATGATCGGAGAGAGATTATAGAAACCGCGCTTGAATCTTAACACCGATTGTAAATGTATCATCTTCCTTAATGGGAAATGCAATGAAATCTTAAAAATTTTCATATTCAATTAGCAATCTAAATAACCATATCCGATTCAATCAACTGAATTTTCTCAATCAGCAAGTGTACTTGAATCTGAAACATATTCAATTATCAAACTCAAAGGAGTCACACCCAAAATACATCTTATCCCTAAATCTATTTGAATCTGAAACCATTCCACTTAATGACAATGTCCAATTCTCATCCTCAATTTCAAATCTAGGGTTACAACGAGCACCAAGACCAATCAGAGAGAGGAGAGGAGAAAGGAGGGCGATATGTTGGAGGCGGTCATTGTTACGGTATCCGGCGGAATTCAACAAGAGGAAGGCGAGCGATTCAGGACCGGGGGAGGAGTACCTGCTAGCCATCGAAGACATCAGCCTGGCCATCTAAGACGAAGGCGAGCACGACCAGCAGCCACCGAGGAGAAGTAGGAGCCCAGCCATCGGCGGTGATTCGGGACCAGGGGAGGGGACAGGAAGCACGTTCCCAGGGCGGCGACGACGGGAGCCATCGAGCGCGGCTGGGTGAGGGCGGTGACGGATGTGAGCTTTGGGGCCATCAGATTGAGTGGCTTACGACTCCGACGAGGGTGGCGACTTTGGCGAGGGAGGGAGCGGGGCGGCGCGGCACATCGACGACGATGGAGGGAGTCGGGCGAAGGCAGCGACAGGAGGGAACTAGGAAGAAGAAGGGCGAAGGCAGCGACAGATCTGATTCCAGATCTAAGGGGAAGAAGAAGGGGGTTTTGGGGTAAAATTAAAACAGAGGTAAAAGGGGTATTATGAAAAAATAATGGATATTTACTAGCAATGCTCCCATCATAGAACATTTAGTATTTGGTCCAAAGGCCTTCGGCCTTTGGACCAAATTACTTCTTGTTTTTATCACCTTAAAATATATGCATTAATATTGAATAGTAAAAAGTCACTTATTTAGAAACAGATGGATTGTAGTTTTATTATCCTAAAAACACGTGTAAATATTAAACAACGTGTTTTTCCAAACCGATGGAGTAATAATTTGAGTTTATTTTAGAGCCTATTCACATATTCAACATTTGAAGAAGAGGAGACAGAGGGAGTAATAATTTGATGCATATATATATTGGTTCGAGCATTTATATATGTTTTACAATGTTTAAATTCTTTTTTTTTAAGTAAAATGACAAATTAAATACAATGACTTTCATTTAAAAAGAAATAATCTTGAACTAGGGGCATTTTAGTCTTTTCAAACAAAAAAAATGGAGATTTAACGGGAGGGTAGTCTTTTGAAAATAAATCTAATTTATGGGTGATTTTCTGTATTTATAATTTTATTGGTGGTTATGTGAAAACTTGCATAATTTATGGGTAGTTATGTGTAATTTACTCTTAATTTTTAAAAAATACTAGTACGGAGTAGGGGTGGAAATGGGGCGGGTTATGGGTGGATGAAGCCACTCCATCACCCGCCCCACGGGTAAAAAATTTCACCCGCTCCATCCATCACCCGCAAACCTTTTCACCCGCATCCGACCCGCACGGGTGATGCCGGTGGAGCGGGTACTCAATGGGTGAAACAAAAGAAAAAATCAAATCAACACAAGTAGTGCAATTATAACTCAAAATTACAAGGGGGTGGGTTTATGTATTTATATTTTTGATCGGCAAAGCACTGAAATCACGAGCTAATTGAAATTTGAAAGTGGAAGGGTATATATCTCTATACTAATCATATACTAATCCATTAATCCCTTGCTATAACGTGGAAGAGCAAGCCGATACCATATCCATTCTAATTAAAAGTTGGTGGGCATATAGCACTAATCAAGTATTAGAGTTTGTAGAAGTTAAACTTGAAAATGGTAAAATAGCAAAATCATACGCATTATATATATATATATATATATATTTTAGGGTTTGCGGGGCGGGTGTGCGGGTGGGTTAATGGGGCGGGTGTGCGGGTGGGTTAATTGGGCAGGTTATGGGTGAAAAATCTTCACCCATAATCCATCCATCACCCGCGGATTATTTCCAGCCCTAGTACGGAAATAATCCGCGCCCGCTTCACCCGCACCCGCTCCACCCGTTACCCACTTTTTTGCGGGTTTTCACCCACAAAATTAATACGGGTAAAGCGGATGGAGCGGGTACCCACGGATTATTTCTAGCCCTAGTACAGAGTTTTTTTTTTTATGTTTATACAGTACTCCGTATTGATTTGGAAGAATTAAAAGTTATATAAAGGCAAAATGATATACTAGTACAAAATGCCATTCTTTCGGCTGAAAATTTTCGGGAGTTATGAAAAACCCCTGAGAGAATGCTTTCGGTCAGGAGTTTTTATAAAAACTCCCGATAAATGTTTTTTTATTTTTTTCCCTACATCATGAAAAACATAAGTCGGGTGTTTTTCTATTACCTCCTGATAAACATTTTTTTTCCGAGATTTATCAGTTAGCAATTGGATATGTACTATTCGCGATCGACAATTAACACAGAGAGAGGGCAAAGTGGTGAACACAGGCCGGTGAGAGTCTTTCAGTTGCTGTATAACCACCCTATCTCCTCCAGTGGAGAGCTCGATCAATCTCCGCCCGTCGGCTATTTGCTCAAAAACTGCTCAATCGCCGCCGGAGTGCTTGGTCGCCTCTCCGCGAGCAGTTGTTCCATCGATCCAGCTCTGGGTCGTTCGTCTTCTCTCCAATTGAGGATTGTTCGTCTTCTCTCCAATCGAGGATTGTTTGTTGAAGATTTGCTTGAGAGAAGAGCTCTAAGGGGTTGTAAAGAGGGCTGATCATCGAAGATTTCGGGGGCTTTTGCGTTTGCTAGGGTTTCTAATAGTTGGTTTGTGGTGAGTCATTCGCGCTTTTTTATATATAATTGTCTATCTATTTAGTTTTGACTGCTGATTTCATTTGTTTACTCAAGTTTAGAAAGTTGCAATTGGCCATTTTAAGCTTAAGAACCTCCCGTTTTGCACTTTTGCTCCAATTTACTCAAGTAGCAATTTGTTTACTCAAGATTAGCAAGTTGCAATTGGTGGCCTTGTATATGCTCAGCGATATTTGGATATAAAACTGAAGCTTAGTAGTATAGATGATAGCCTCTCATAGAGATATTTAGATGGATTAAGTTTCTGAAGAGCACATTTACATCTATTGAAGCAAAAGTTGAAGCTAACCTCCATCCTTAAGGGGGCAGGTAATGTTTGAATTTCGAGTGTTTTGAAAGATTGAAGCGAAAAAGGAAGCAAATCTTGTTTCTTTCTTTTACACAGGAGCTATAGGATATTTTTATTGTAGTTTATGACCTTGCTTGATGCTTATTTTTTTGCTTCAATTATAATTAAAATATCTGATCCGATCGATATTATTCCCTTAACCCTTTTTGGTTCAGGCGTTTTGCATTTTGTGCTACCCATGCTTATAACAAGTTGAGTAATAAGTTGGTTATACTGATGGGTTATTTTTGTTGATGGTGAGTTTTATTGAAATGTATTGTAAGATAAACAAACATTGGGGGTATTTTGTTCTATGGAACTGTAACTTCTGTTAGTTTTTCCTTTTAGATTTTCTGCTCTTGCTTATCCATTTTCTTTTATATTTTTGGATAAATCAGCATTTACATTGATGGATGTTTTCTTCTAAAAAGAAGTATTTTGTGTTATTGTAGGTTAACTATTTGGATGAGTGGTCCCTCATGAACAAGGATCATTCCAGTCCTTTGCAAGGAGCAATTGAGGCCCTAAAAGCTAGCACTCTTCATCTTTCTGTAGTTGGAGCAGCAATTGTACGTAATTCAATTGTTAGCTCGATTCCATCTTGTATTGCACATGGCTTGATGCATGTTCTGAAAGGTTGGTCAATTCTTAAAATAGGTTGATGTACAAAGTGTGAAAGAAGTTGTCAGCTCAGCGGTTGATGTTATGCAGGCAATGGCATCTTCTATACGTTCTCAATTGACAAAGGTAACTTTTTCTCTATCTATTTATGCTCTTTGGATCATGAGCTATATAATTTTATGCCCCATTGGAAAATACTTTTGTTTTGAAAATATTGCACTTGTACAGATTTGATCGGTTCCTTTTTTCCTGATTAGTAATGCAATAATAGTCATCTTTGTCTTCCTAATCACAATTATAGCTCACATCAAATTATTATCTTGGTCGGGAGGAGGAATAATAGTTGGTTAAGTTGCATAGATTGTGATATGGAGGTTAGTCAACTAGTCAAGCTTCAACATTGATTCAAGGAAAATTATTACTGCTTAGTGGTATAGATGATAGCCCCTCATAGTCTTGGTGAAATCAAAAATTTTGCAGCATGTGAAAATTTTGGTTCAATCTAGAGCCCAAGAGTCACAAGTTATCTATTACATATCTCTGTACTGTTTTTTCTTTGCCTTTGAAAATTCTATCCTTGTAGATGTGCTTATTTAATTTTAATAAATAGTGAAAAAGGGATATGATCTACGTTGGAAGTGAAGACACCGCTAATGATCGATGAAGCATTGGGGATGAAAATGCAACTGAAGACAGGTTTCTCTCAATTTAAACATGATTTTAACTTTTTGTTATATGGATTAGTTTGAGGGTGTGATGAATGAAGTAGCCACTTTTGAATACATTGCATTATGTGATATTTTCTGGTTGCATCTAATTTAAATCAGCAAAGTGCATGTTGTTTTTGTATGGTGTAACTATTATCTTTTAAAGTTTTACCATATTACCATATATCTTGTCTATACATGGGGATTAAACTAGTTTGTTACGGAGTATGGGTTTTATGTAATGATGATGGGTTTTATGTATGGTACTGTTATAATTGATTGATTGTTGCTTAGTAATAAGGCAACCTTATTTTCCTTTTCATTTCTGATGGTGCATCAGGTCCTTGAAAAAGAAGGTAATTTGAGTTGTGTTGAACCGAAGAGTTAGGCGAAAGGAGCAACAACAGGTAGCCTATGAGACAGAAAACAGAACCTCTGAAAAGAGATTGGTCGGCAAGAATATTTTGTATTTGAAACACCTTTTTTTTTTCTTCCTGAGGCAACTCCTTTGTTCTTATGGATTTTTTTACTTTATTAATTAATAATTATGTCTAGTTATAGCATTGTTTGTGAAAGAATTTTTCAAAAGGGGATTTCTACCCGGTTAAGCTAGGTAGAAATCCCCCGTTTTTTTTTTACAAAATATAACGCTTCTCTCGGGATTTTTTATAAAACTCCCGACAGAGTGAAAAGTGAATACTCTCTGGCACAGTTCAGGCATCTCTCGGGAGTTTTTAAAAAAACTCCTGAGCGAGATATTTTTATCGAGACTTTTTATAAAACTCCTGAGAAACATCTCTCAGCCAAGCGTATAAAAGGAGGTAGAAAACCCCCGTTTGCTTTGTAAAAAAACACCTGATAGATGTCTATTCTGTACATCATACATACATTTATGTAGTATTATAAGTTGTAACCAATGTATAACATCTTACATATGGTGAGCTATGATTGATTTTAGAAAATTTTAAATTGATTATAAATATTTTAGGTGATTAAATATAATCTCTCTACATATATAATATTGTTGTGATTGTTTAATCTTGTATTGTAATAAGTTAGGCTTTTATGTGTGGCTGTGACTATTGAACTTGTGATCTTTCTAGGTGATGAAACTTCATATATATATATACCCAAATGTGTGATGTAGGACACATATATTCTTAAGGTTGTAAGGACCCCTTAGACATTCTATATGCCTAAAATTTGGACCCCTTGACCTTAAGATAGTGACTATATCATATCTCATACGGGTGTATTGTTTTAACACTTAATTATTTAACCTCATTTGCAGATTATCTTTGTTGGGCCTTTTCTATTTTGGGCCAACACAACCCATCTCAGTTTAAAAGCCCTCTTCCTTGTGACTCTTGGAGACTTATAACACTAGCTCTTATGCTCGGGTATATAAGTTCCTTATGTGCTACAAGAACCCTTTCAAGCTTCATTAGGTAAACCATAAGGAGAAAGAGAGGGAGGGTCGTCGGGCTTAGCTTGTGTGTAACCCTAACTATAAAGGAGGAAGAGGAGGAGGTCTAGGTGGCGCCACCGGTGATGTGGCTTGGAGATCTCCTTGAGAAGCTTCATTGAAGCTTCTCGGTCGCCCATCCAGGGGGCTTATTATTCTCTCTTATTCGTATCTCTCTTGGTTTGTTGTATTTGAGGTTTCCGAGTTACTTGTTCTTGTGCTTAGCCACCATAACCAACTTGTAACCTTGTTTTTTCTGAAGCGTAGTGAAAACTGAGACCGAATCTCCCCTCTTGAGATCCCGCAAAGTAGGGCTCGCCTGAACTGCGTTAACAAATCGCATGTTCTCTTTGTTTCGTTTGTTTTTTTAGTATTTTGATTTAGTTTTTAAGCAAAAAACGAACCTTAATATATATATATATATATATATATATATATATATATAAAATTTTGATATTTTTTTTTATTTTTGTTATCAGATAATAATTCGATAATCAAACAAACCTGGCTCATCGAGAGGCCGACAGAGTCGGCAGACGGCGAACCGTCAAACATACAATCATAATAATAAAATGGTGCAACACAAAGATGGCAAACAAACAATCACTAGAAGAACAGACGAGCCTAATACATAGAAGCTGAGGACATCGAAGACAGACATGTGGGGATGAAGACGAACCTCCAAGGAAATTTCCCTGTGGGGATGAAGAGATAACACCGCTAGTCAGCGATACATCAGGAGTCCCCCTGTGGGGATGAAGACGAACCTCCAAGGAAATTTCCGGAATATGGAGTCGCCATGATGCACACCGCCATGACCCCAGCCAGACCCGACACTGGACGCACGAGCCCCAACTCAGATCAGAACCGTAAAAAACAACCAGAACAACTGTCGTGAACCACCCTCGTAGAGAGCGCATTCAAGCCCTTTCAGGAATTCGCCAAGACCCTTTCAGGAATTCGCCAAGACCCTTTCAGGATTTTATCAAACCCTTTCGGGATTTAGATTACCCTTTTGGATGAGTTTACATGTTATTTCCTATACGGGAATTGAATAAGGCCCTTTCGTGTTTTTTCTTCTTCCTTTTTAAATATATTTCCACAAAGTTGGGCCCGGAAATTTTGATAATATTTATCTACCTAAAAAATATTTATATTATATTAAGTTGAAATATCTATTAAAATATACGGAGTATAATATAACTATAATTATTGATAAATCTTTCACAAATTAATTACTAGGTGAAGTAGTTATCATTTTTGTAAGGCAAAATTCAAAGTTTTTATTATGTATCATTACCACATTAATTATTACAATATTCTACATTAACCAATACGGAGTATATATATAGCTACTTGTAATTTAAAAGCTTTTTTTTATGTATCATTACCACATTAATTATAGGATTTCAATAATTAAGTTATAATACTCCATATGAATTTTTTTTCTTTAAATATTCTACCACTACAAGAAAAAAGACTTTTGGCGACAAAAAAATTCGTCGCCCAAAGGCAGCATTTCGTCGCCCAAAAGTTTTTATGACGAAATTAATTTCGTCACAGGTTCGTCGCCATAGACCCGTCGCCCAAAGTGTGGGGCGACAAAATTAATGTTTCGTCGCCCTAAATTACTTTCAGTGACAAATTTTCATATTCATCGCCCTAGCCTTTGTGCGACAAATTAAGCTTTTGTCACCCTAGCATCTGGGCGACAAATTGAGTTTTTGTGTCACCCTAGCCTATGTGCGACAAGTTGTTTTGTCACCCTAGCATTTGGTCATTTTATATTTTTTTCTTTTTTCTTTTTTCTTTTGTAGACATTATTATATTTTTGCTAGTACATTTATATTCTTTTTTTAACAAGGAAAATATACAAAATTGACACAATGAATTTATTTTCCAAATTTATACTTGCTATATTACATTAAACAATATACAAAATTGTCATAATACATTAGCCAGCTATATAATTTTAATATTTAACATATTTTCCTAGTAACATTTTACTAACAATGCCAAATAATATACATTTTGGCACAATTTACATTCAGCTATAATGCGAAGGCTGCACTGGATGAAGATTAAAAGTAATAGCTCGACAGTAACCGAATTCCCGCTCCTCAAACCTCATTAGCTCGACATATTCACCATGTGGCCTGCACTGGATGAAGATTAAAAGTAATAGCTCCCACGATCAGATACATCCCACATAAATGGACAAAATACTAGTATTGATGACCCTATACAATCAAGTTAACTAAAAGAGTCATTTTCCTATTTTCTCAATCAGCTGATCTTAAGATTCCCCTCAATAATGTCCATACCAGATCCAAAAAAGCAAGTACTTGATTTGTAAATACTTAATGAGCAATCTAGCTGACCAAGAAAGTAATGGAACATACCCAATTCTTTGCTATTTGTTGCCCAGCAGAAAGGACACCCTGCAAAAACAAAAACAAATTATTGACTTAGCTTTGTTTATGTTTCGTAATTTTCATTCAAAGAATTACATAGATTTCCCAACTACCTTGTAAGTTGGCATAAAATCCGAAACTTAGATGACAAATTAGCATAAATAAATTACCATATACTGAATTTTGAAGGATTCAGCAAATAACAAATAAATTAGAACAAATTGATCTTATATATTCAACTAATGTAAAAAGAAAACCTCTAATTTACTGATTTCTGAAGGATTAAGCAAAAGGAATTAGTAAATAAATTACCATTGACCAGTTCTCTCCGTAGCTAGAGATCTTTGGCGAGTGTTCAATACTGGAGTTCCTGTTCTCACCAGCTTGATTACTTTGATCCTGTTTCCATATAGTTCCTGAAAAAAATACAAGACAATTTTTCAGGACAGGGGGGGAATGGGAGGCCGGTTCATACCAGGTCGAAAGATAGCAAGAGCAAACGCATTGCTTTCCTCTATCTCTGCAGCTCTGGGATTGATCTCCTTCAGACCCTAAATGGAAACAACAAAAAATAGCACATAAAAATGAAGCACTTTGGTATAACCAAGATTGAATTTGGAGAGGAATATGAAGGTCTACTTGCTCTCTGAAGCCACAGGAGTAGCAGAGCCCTTCCATTTGAAGTTGTCAGCATATGATTTAGGCTGCAATTTATGAAGCGATTCAGTTTGTACCACTAGGAGTTTTAGCTAAGAAAAGGATTTTAAAGGTCACTCGATTATTTGAACAGAACTTCAAACATAAATCAATTTGTTCAGCAGCTGTGAAATTCCAACATTTTCAAGCAAAAAGAGGAGCAAGATGGAAGATAAACCAAGTGGCATGAAGCAGAAAACCAAAGCCAAGATTTACGACTCACAAATCATAAACCATGCAACTTGAGAAGATGCAATAGAGGTGATTGCGTAGAAAATATAAAGAAAGAAGGAGAAATATACAGTAATAAGAGGGGTGTGGGGCTTCTTTACCTACATAAAAATTGTTCCAACCGCATGATAAGTACAAATATCACAAAATATCCATACATGTTTTAATCATATCTCTATTGCAACAAAGTAGAAACACCAAGGAAATTAGGAACGGCTCATGTGAACAAAATCAACAGTGGGCATAGAAATATATATAAAAAAAATGCAACGGGCCACAATAGCAGAAATTATACTTTTGAACAATACTAGACGAATTCCACCATTTTACCTCATTATCTAATATTTCAAGGATAGAATAGTATTAGATCCAAGTTGCAATATTTCAAGGATAGAACAATTTTGAACAATGTTGCAATACTGCGCGCTTTGCCCACTGTATCTCATTCATGTAGAATTATTTAGCTTAACTGAGAAAAGACATTCTTGCAGAATTATTTACCTTAATAAGAGGGATCTTCCAAAGTGCACGATTATATAGGAGGCAAGGAACATTTTAACACTTTCACCTTCTGAGTAAATCAAGTCCTTGACTCAATAGAGTGAAAATAAGTTAGCCACAAGGTTTATAGACATCTTAATACGACTCAATAGAGTGCAGAATCCAATTTTATCATGCTTCGTTTGAATTTCACAAGGTAGAAAAGAAGCCACAAAGGAAAGCAAGAAGTAACCTCAAATCCCGAGTCCGTAATAAAGCTAGGGTGATTTGACACGTCAATCTGTTTGCGAGAATAATAAGCTGGCCTTAATGCAGAAGTCAACATCAATTCGTGATTGATTCCTGAAGCAAGTTTCCAGTGGAGCCTCTACAATTACTTGAAACAACAGAAGTTAAAAGCAATTACATTCGTAACCATTTTGTAACTTCTCATCACAACCAATTAAGTAGTGAAGTAATCTAGTAGCAATGTATCCAGTGAGCATAAACATCTAGAAACTTCTACAATTCATCTTTAGTCAACGCAATATAAAAACATGAAGCAATTGAGCACCATCACGGATACACAAATAAAAAGAAACCGAATAGATCAAAACATATGCTCTCCAATGGCATCAGACAACCAGAAAACTAGTCAACGACGACAATTTCAAACAATTAGGCAACGAATAAGACGTGATTTCACAAGCTAGGAAAAAAAGAAGAGAACCGGGGATTGACCTGTAAAGTTCAGAAAAACTTGAGAACCATCAAGTTATCCCGAAATCCCTAAGGCAGTTGAATCTGAGGATGAAATCGTTGTAATGAAAGAGAAGATGGAGAGAAAGAGAAGATGGAGTACCAGGCGGCGCCGAGGACAGAGACGCCGATGGAGAGTGCAATCCCGATGATTGCGAAAGTGCAAAGGGAGATCTGAACGAGCGCTCTTGACCATGAACTCGCTCCGCCAACCATCGTCCCTTCGATCTTTTCGATTTATCACTCTGATTAGCTAGATCTGATCTGCGATTTTATCTTTGCAGATATTCGCACCGGATATTGATGACTACCACGGCTGGCCTCGTTGTAATAGACATTGATGCGCTCAAGCTATAGATTCGAGTCCTCCTGTACCGTTCCATGGAATTAATGCCTGTTAGAGCACAAATGACGGAGCACATCTCCGGCGAAGCTTTAGATCTGATCCAGATGCGGATCTAGGTTGTGCTCTGTTGTAGCGAAGGTTGTACCAAGGTTGCAAAGAAGGAGAAGGAGAGCGGAAGCGGGAAAGGGAGAGGAACGCTGAACGGAGATGAGTTCTCCGATGATGGAAGTGGAAGAGGAATGTGGAGAGGCGGCGTGAGATCGAAGTGGCTCGCGAGGAAGACGAGGGTCTCAATTACGGAGTACGGAGTATAAGATACGAATGAACTAACATTTTGGCGACTAATTGGCCGACTTTTGTAGCCCTAGTTTTATTTGGGTGACAAATTGAACTTTTCGTCACAAAAATCGAGTTATGGGCAACCAAACGTAGAATTGTCACTGAAAGATAAGTTTGGGCGACAAAAGTAAATTCGTCACCTTAGTTTTTAAAGTTTTGTCACCCAAAACTATTTTTCTTGTAGTGTACGTTTTCATATATATATATATATATTGTTCAAAAAATCGCAGTGACAAGGCACATAGGAATTTTTACGCCTAGGCGGTCTCTAGGCGGATTTTCGCCTAAGCACTGCCTAATCCCGCCTAGGTGTCGTATATAGAGTCCCTGCCTAATCCCACCTAACCCCGCCTAGGTGGGTGATTATTTAGATTTAGTTTCTAAGAGAGTTATTAGTCAACTTATAGTTTTTTTTATCCCCTAAGTCGGGATGCAGTTACTTTTGATTCAAGCCTATGGTTTCGGATTTTAGGAGGTTTAAAGTTATCACTCGGACGAGCACTTTTACATTTATTGACTTTAGTGTTAGTTAAGTACACCAAATTTGGGTTTATGAGTGATATTATAGATATTACTACATTATATAAATTATTGACATGTTCTATCCATTGAAATATAGGGAAATAATCAAGTTTAGTCTAAGTCCGCCTAGACACCGCCTAGGCGCTAGGCGGCCACCCACCGCCTAACGACCGCCTAACGCCTTTTAGAACACTGATATATATATAGGGAAGAGATAAAATGTAAAATATCCATAGGGTGTAAAATTGCTTAAGGTGTAAAATTTTGGGTTGGGGGCGCGCGCCTGAAAAATTGGGGAAAAAACCAGTCTGAACCAGAAAAAAGGAAAAAAAACACAATCGAACCGGCTCCCTTCCACACAAGCATGTGCGTTCGCGAAAAAGTCGAGTTCGAACGGCGAGAAGCTTCAGCACCAATTGCAAAGAGTTGCCATCCTCGAGAGGATTCAACGAAGATCGGTCGAAGATTCCGAAAAGAATCAACAACCATAACAACATCATCGGAAGAAGAAAATTTCAGAAAAAGGTGCACAATATCTTCGTCCTTATTATAGATTCAAGTTCGAATTCGTTACCTTATTAATCTGGCCAAAATTGGCATAATGTAATACTTTTTTAGTGTAATTTATGTAAACGAATTCCAGATTTTTAGTAAAAATAAAATTAGAGGCAAAAACGAACCTAGGGTTTGAACTTTGAAAAAACACAAAAGGTCTGTCAATTAAAATACATTTGCACTTCGAAAATGCAAAAATTGAATACAAAACATTGATATTATACAATACGATCCTCAATTACATGAAATTGATATGAATATAACCTGAAAGAAACGCTATATGAGATTTTACTGTCTGATCTAATTATTCAGTTTAAAATGTTGGTTTAGCACTTATATAATTATAAATTGCACTGTTGATAGATTGATGACATTGTTTAAAAAAAAATACAATTTATCTGATAAGTTTTACAGTCCAAATTACATATTGCAGAACATATGGAGTGTGTAACAGAGTCACCTAATGAAAACATAGAATCCTCAGCTGCTTCTACTACTGCAATTGTTTGTGCAACACCAATTAGTGTTGATGCAGGCCCTGGAACTAATATCAATAATCTGATAGTGCAACATCAGCTACCATACAGAGTGTGACACCAAACAACACGAAGTATTGGATACCCATTTGCAGTGAAGAATTAGAACCAAAAGAAGAAAAAGTGTTTCAGACATTGAATGAAGTTGTGAAGGCATATAAAGATTATGCATATAAAGCGGGATTTGATGTAAGACATGGTACAACAGTTAATGTTAAAGGTGTAGAGCGATTGAAGTACTTATACTACAACAGATCAGGATACAAGAATGATAAAGAGACAAAGAAATTAAGAAAAAGATTATCTACACGAGTTGGTTGTACTGCTAAGATAATATACAAATAGATACCTGATCAAGGATATGTGGTGAAAAAATTTGAGGAGAAGCACACACATCCTTTTGTTGATGAAATCTGCAGGGTATACATGAAGAGTAATAGGAAGATGCGAAGCTACCATCAAAAATTTGTACTTGACTGTGCAAGGCAAAGAGTTGGACCAGCAAAAGCATACAGATTATATCAAAGAAAGGCAACTAAGCGGGCTTTGCACCTATCAAGACTGCCGCTTTTTGTTTAACACGCCATGTTCTCCCTATTTGGTAGCATTCAGGGATGGATGTAGACCCATCGAGCAGGGATAATCATTCTGGTCCTGGGAGAGGTAGCGACCATTCTCAAGAACCAAAAAGGCTGAGCTGAGGGAAGCCCTATAAGTCACAAGGAAAACTATAACCGAAATCCTTTTTATCTGCCATTAAGTTGGAACCACGTGCATCTAAAGCACCTTTTACTAAAATAAGTGTAGTTGTATGTAAACCTAGAGCAATAGCATGATGAACCAAAAAGTCTCCGGGGCCTATTGTTAAGAATAGTGAGTTACTATTCTCAATAACAACATTTAACCAGCCGGGCAACCAGATACTTCGACCCGCATTAAATGCCGGGCTGCTTGTTGAAGATAAAAGTACATCGAAGCCATATGAAGTTTTACCATGAGCAAATTGTATCCATTGAGCAAATATGGGTTCGATCAATATTTGTTTTTCCGGAGTACCAAAAGCAAGCATGACATCATTATGAACATAAAGACCCAAAGTATGGAACCCCAAAAAGAGGCTGGCCCAGCTTAAATGGGATATGATAGCTTCCTTATGTAACTGCATATTTACAATACAGACGTGGTGATCAGTTGGACCTTTGATTAGTTAACAACTCTTTTTTGATTGACCTCCTTTAAGGCACAGGAGGTCAATTTGCGATTTTTCTTCAAAAGGGTGAAGTTATTTCACTCTAATTAGAACTAACCAAAAAGAAATCACGCCCTGTAGGATTTGAACCTACGACATTGGGTTTTGGAGACCCGCGTTCTACCAAACTGAACTAAGAGT